>JADLZK010009543.1:0-600000 GCA_015847255.1 Hyparrhenia diplandra | reverse complement strand
GTTCTTGGTCCAATAGCTGGATAGTCCAAAAGGGATTTTTTTGCCGCACACGGGTTATCTCTATCCCTTGGGACCTATAGCATCGGTCTAATGCAATCATCGTTGGTGAAGAGTGAGATGTATCCCATATGGATTTGTGGCCTTGTTCACCCTATTTGGATGCATTGATCCAGTGACCACCTACATTGGCCTTGACTACAAGGGACAACTCTCAAAGGTGATATTTGGAATTTGCCTCCACTGTGGATCTGTACTACTAATGAGTATATCAACCATCTCCACTGTTGTTGGTAACACAGCTATTGGCATCCTGTCTGCCATCACTTTCATCAAGGGATTTCATAGGTCACTGTCTCTTTTTGAACAAAGGAGAATGCAAAACAAGGTACAAAGTTTGCTGGATAGTCGTGGGCATGGATATGTTTTAAAAAAATCCCAACATAAATAGAATTCAATGAGATAGTTTGATCGTCGATTTTGCCACTAGCATTGACGGGATTACGAATAGTGTCAGCTTGAATCAACTAGAAGATGCATTTTCCTCTTTAGAGTCAGTGGGAAACAAGGATGATGAGTGGCTATGGTCCTGTTATGATGTATGTGTTGCTATGTCCCTGTGTCATCATCTGCAACAGCATGCTCTTGGGTTGGGCATGGGCTACCAATCCTACCATAAACCATGCCCAGAAACGCTGAAGGGCACTAACTACAAGTGGGCCTTGAAGGTGATTGAGATTGAGTTGGCTCTTGTTTATGATTACATCTACACTGGTAACCCATTCCTTCTCTACTACCAAGCGAAAACTGCTAGCTTGTGGGCACTGGCTTCATTTGCAGGAATATGTTTCGTCGGGATAGCAGCTGCCATTCCTGGGACAATGAGTAGCTGCTGCCATACTACTTCTGGTGTTGGTTCTGGTAATTGCACCAACGTAGTGAACACCACAACTGCAGATCTTGTTGTCACATTTGTCATATTCGTGCTCCTGGCTCTATTGCAGTTGATGCACTTGATTCGGACCTGGACCTCAAACTGGGCGAGAGTCGCCGTTGCTTCTGAGTATGCCACCTACATACAGAAGGTAATCTGGTCTGATGTTAAGTATAAAACACCATGGTGGTGGGCATGGTGGATGAGATTGAAAGTGTCTGTAGCTACCAGCAGTAATTGGCTTGACAAGTACCTGTGGCAAGACAAGATCGGCCAGTGTTCAGTATTACCTGAAGGGAGATTAACTGCTGGAAAAAACGGTGAAGGGAACAGCAGCAGAAAAGAGTGCAAGTCACCAGCCAGTAGCTCAACAACATCCATGACTCACTAGTGCAGGGATGGACTTTTTCCCCGGCTCCAAACCCTACTCCCGGTTATGCAACCGGAGTACGAGTTGGGGAGTAAAGGTTCTGAGCCGGGAATAGAAGTCTACTTTTATTCCCGTCAGAGATACCAACCGGGAGTAAAGGTCCTTTGCACGCGACGCGTGGTACCGCTGGGACCTTTTACTCCCGGTTGGTATTACCAACCGGGAGTAAAGGGTATTTTTTTTTTTTTGATTTCATTTCAATTCATGTTTTGTTTTGGTTTTTAAATAGGTTTTCGAATATGCATTTTGTAATGTCAATAATATATGCAAGCGCCTTGCACGTATATATGAGCCAATATATACTTGCTATAATCCATAATTTACAAGTTTACACAAAATCCAATAAACAACAAATGCTTGCTATAATCCATAATTTACAAGTTTACACCAAAATCCAAACACAAGCACAACACTCTATTGTAGTAAATCCTGTCCATACAAATTTGCATCAAAATTTACGCAATTCACTGCATAAACCGAAACTCCTTCAAAAATACATTGCATTGTAATATACATCCACCAAATTTCACCCACATTTTCAACCACCAAATTACAGTAAATGAGGAAAACGCCTGCACGGAAGCATGGCCGCCCCGCAAGAAATAAGAAAAAAAAATTATACCTATACCACGGGAGAACACCACCTGCTCAGATCTGAAACGAGGGAATAGAGATGAAAGAGAGAGATGCAGAGATACTGACCATGGATAAATCACTACCGCGTGCGTCTGCGGTACTCGAGACCGGGGGCGGCGCCGTGGAGGCCGGGGCGCGCCGTATGCCAGGGCTGGGGCGGCGGAGGGAGGCGGAGCCGGGCGGCGCTTCGTGAGGTCGTGGGCGGCGATGTACGGGCGCCGTGGAGCGCGCTGGGTACGGTGGAGGTCCGGCCGGGCGCCGCGTCGCCGGTGGAGGTCCGGGCGCCGCGCGCTAGCCGCGTTAGGGCGGCGCGGCGCGCTGGCCGACAAGCTTCTGCTGGATTGACGACTAGAGGCGACGGCCGCATCGGGCGGCTCGATTTACTCCCGCGTGGGCTGCTTGATTTACTTCCGCATCGAGGAAGGGGAAGGGGACGGGCCCGGTTATATTGTCCCCCATTTACTCCCGGTGAAGAATGGAACTGGGAGTAGAAACCCTCTAATCCCGGTCGACAATTCCAACCGAGAGTAAAAGTTTAGATTTACTCCGGTTGGTGTCTCTACCGGGAGTAGACCTTTATTCCCATTTGGATCGCCACCCGGGGAGTAAAGGTCTACTTTTATTCCCGGTTGGAGTCTCCAACCGAGAGTAGATGTCCTAGGCACGCGTGGGTGGATTGTGGCGTGGGATTTTACTCCCGGTTGGAGATTCCAACCGAGGAGTAAAGGACCTTTACTCCCGGGCACATTTCGACCGGGGAGTAACCACGTTTTTACCCTCGAGAATAGAAGTCAATTCTCCAGTAGTGCACTGCAGGAAAAAGGATGAAGGGGACAGTAGCAGGAAAGAGGGCAAGTCACTAGTAAGGAGGTTAGCATCCATGGTTGGCTTTCTTTACAAGAAATGCGCTCGCTTGTTGGTGATGATGCTAGGTTTGGACTACATCTGGGAGGTGCTCTGGGACTTGCTGGGCAGCGACACCAAAAAAAGAGCAGGAACCGAAAAAAAAAGAGCAGGAACCAAAACAGGAGGATGGCTCGAGCAAGGAGAACCGGAACCGGCACGTGGCCAATACCCTGTCCAAGTATTGCGCCTACTTGGTGGAGTCAGCTCCAGAGTTACTCCCCGGGCCGGTCCCGGAGACGAAGCGTGCGTACAATGAATTCAAGGAGGCGGCAAGCAAGGTTCTGGGCAAGGATAAGGACAGCAGATGGTTCTTCTTCGGAAGTAGAAAAAGAACAAGGACAGATTCCTTGGGGCACTGTCTGACCCTGAAACTTGGAGAAATAGAAAATGGAATGGAAAGCACCGCATGGATCGTAGATTTTGGAATGCCCTGGATTTGGCAGAAGAGCTTATGGGTGAGGGTGGCGACGGTTCCCGCCCTTCTGACCCCTGGGACACACTAGTGCTTGTGTGGGTTCGGTTGTTGGTCTACGCGGCGCCGTATGGCAACGTGGAGATGCACATGCGGCGCCTCTCACAGGGTGGCGAGTTCATCACCCACCTATGGACCTTGCTCTACCACCTTGACATCCGCGAGTGGAAAGCTTCACATAATTTGGAAAGCATCACCACCATTGTTGACGCAGAGGTGATACTTGCCGACGATAAAATTGAAATGGCGGTTGTTGCCTTCATCAACTCTTCATCGGTATGAACCTGGCCCTTTATTTCTTTCGGTTTCTTTCTTCATATATATTCCGTATTAATTATTATCACTTCATTTAAAATTATATGACATTTGGATTTTTTAGATATATTGATTTTACTATGTATCTAAAAACTCAAAATGTCTTATAAATTAGAATGGAGGGAGTACTACTTAGTTATTCTGTAGTGCTAGCTGTTGTCTCTCTCACATTTTTTTAAGCAAGATGATGGCCTACAAAGCAAGAAAGCAGCAGTACATGATGGACTTCAACTATATTTGTTTAGACCAAGGAGACAAATTTAATTCTCGGAACTGTCTTTTTTTTCGCCAGATACTGAGGGATCACAGTGATGAATTTGCTAATGCGTCAAAGCTGGAACCTCTTGTCAAATTTTACGAGACTTCAATTCCTGATGTTGCTAAGCTTTTCCACATTGACCCTGCAGCACGAAACAAGGCTCTAATCTGCTTTCTGAACAAAAGGGCGGAGCAGAAGTTCACCTTATATGGTCCGTGTCTTGTTCTGAATTTTCCCTCCACTTCTGGGAATGTATTTATTTACTGCTGGATTGTACGTAATGCAATGTGTATATCTTGCAGATGGGATATTCGATGCATACCGCATTGCCTATTTTGCGACAACTGCTAAGACACGAGCACAGGGAACTTCTCCAACTGTCTCAGACAATGCCATCAGGAAGCAGGCATGTAATCATGTCTACAATTAGTTCTCTTTTATGCATTTTCAGTTTTTTTTTTTTTTTTTTGCATATCTACTATTCTATTACTGAGCCACTTTGTGTATTTTTTTGCAAACAGATCATCGAGGACGTAGGTCAGACCGAAGACCAAATCTCGGCGGACGAGCTGGCTTGAAGGGATAACCTCAGTGCTCTCCTGAATCCTATTCTCCATATATATACAGCATCTGGATGGCTGTTTACTTGTACCTCCATGTCCTCTAGCTTGTCTTGTTTCATTGGTAGAATAAATGCATGTTCCCAAGGGCATCCTACTCGGCTACTCTTGTGATATATGGAACCTCATCACCGTCTATTTATTATTTGTTGATGTGCACCATGTATTAAGCTGGTTGGGGATGAAATCGTGAAACAGCTCCCCAAGTCGCAATCTCATTGCTTCAGTACTGCAATGCAAGCATTGATATTCAATTTTTTTTTTTCCATGAATGTGCCTACGCAGCGCTCGACTCTGCGGGAGTCTCAGGTGATATACACGGTGAACAGATTTGGGGGACAAGGCTTCCAAATAAAGTCAAGATTTTCGCATGGCTATACTTCAAGAACCGGCTAAGCACAAAAGGGTAAACCTACATGCTAAACATGTGGTTGATGGTGAGCTATGTGAGCGCGCTGCTCTTCTCAAGCGGAGGACAGGGACCATGTCTTCTTTGGATGTCCTCAAAGCTCAATGCTATGGGTGAAGATCGGTTTACAAGGAATTATGCAAATGACTGATAACGAAGTATGGACAGCCGTCCCGCCAGCAGGTTTGGATCCACGGCTTTGGCCTTTCGTGTTTCTTGCTATCCTGTGGAGGACATGGGATTGTCGCAATGGCCATGTATTCCGTAGTGAGCCTTTTTGCTACCGCTCGGTGTTGACAAAAACCTGTAATGACTTAGTAGTATGGCGTAAGAGGCTCCCTTTAGGTCTTGTTAGCAGCCTCCTAGGCTGGCGCAACCACCTCCTTTCATGTATCTCTTCGCGCTTGTAAATGACTCTATCTTGTGCTCGGGTATTTGCTGGAGCACGAGTGTTTTGAAATGAAAAAAGGTGAGGAAACTCTCCCCCGGTTAAATTTCAAAAAAAAAAAATCATATCTGTTGGGGAACAGCGTGTATTTTCTAGGTGTTTACTCGGGTTGTCGTGCTTAGTGGTGTAAAGGTTGTAAAAGCTTTTTTTTCCTCTTTTATCGTCCAATAAATCCATAGCAAAGCTTTTGCCGTCATTTTAAAAAAATAAATTATAGCATTCCTTTAAGAGGTCTTGGACAAATTTGTTACAATACCTCTTTTAGGTAAATTACGAGAGGGTTTTACTCCTAGATAACTCAGGCAAAGATAGGATAATTTACATGAAGTTTTTTTTTTGAACTATTATTTACATGAAGATTAATTTGCTGACCCTGCATCGTTAAGGTTGTAGGCTGGTATAGAGGATAGTTTAGTAGTCAAGGTCTATTGGAAAATCCTCCTCATGAGTGGGCCATCCGGAAAGTAATTGCTCCTTCTCTACTAGTGTTTTCCCTTCACCCAGATGGAAGGAGCAAGGGCTGAATAATGGTTTTCACTCATACACAAGGACTGGAAAAAATTGGAATCTATGTACGAGTGGAAGACAAGAGTTAACAAAGCCTCGATTGTAAAGCAATTTGCAAAGCTAGAATATCAAAACGACATCAATGTTACTGAACACTTAAATGTCTTTTAAGACCACAAAAATCAGCTAATCTTGAAGATAAATCTTGATGCTATACTACAAGCATGGTTTTTGTTGAGCTCATTGTCGGACAGCTGGATCATTCTGGTTGTATCACTTAGCAATTCAACCCCGAACGGTAAGCTGACTCCTGAGATGGTGAAGAACAACCTGCTGAATGAGTAAGCCAGAAAGAAAGAAAAGACCATCGGCTCGCTGTCCCATGCGGGCGTCCGCGTCATGCTCCTGGCCCTTTCCACATGGGGCTTCCAACTCGTCGCTCGCGAGCTGCGGCGGCGGGACGGCGGTGCTGCTGCTTGCCGCCATGCTCGCCCGTCACCGGTTGGCAGCCGTCGAATGGACGTGCGAGTCGGAGACAGTCAAGGGAGACGGGGGTAGGTAGAGAGGGCGCTGATCTAAGCCGCCGTTGTGGGCTTCTGGAGAAGTGAGATGTCGGACACCGCATGGGCCTTATTGGGCTTCTGCTAAATTACAAGAACAGGCTTAGATTGCATAGTTTTTCTTCTTTGAGAAAGAAAGGGTTGGATTTTGTTGATACAATACTTTTACATCCAAGCCCCCAACAGGGTAACCTGAATAAAAGAGAAATTACACCGATGTCGTTTACAAGAGCATCCAGCGACCATCGCCGCCAACGACTGTTGTCTGTCGTTGCCGCACCCCGATTCCTCTCCATCCCCTGCAATAAAGAAGATGGTCCAGGATGAAGCTCACAGCCGATACTTGAATCGACGAGGTCTCTTCAAATTTTTTTTTAGACTAAAGGCAGGAGCTCTGCGGCTCAATTAAGACGGTAGAAAAGTATTTATAAGAAAGGTAGCCAAACAGGGTGCAAGTGCACCCGAAGGGTCAACCCACCCACACGATGCGGAAGAGCACATAACCGCCATGGGTCATCGTTGCCAAGCATGATTACAAAGCAACCCGCAGCTCCGACTTCCCATGGCGTAACCCGGATAGACCAAAACAAAAAACAAGCAGACAAATCGAGGCGAAGGCCAAGTCATCGTTGCCCAGCTCAGAATTAGAGCAGCTCCGACTTCCAATGCTGAACCTCAGCCCTTCCCCGGTTCTTGACCGACTTCCGAAGCAGACCAGTCGACAAAGGAAGGGGGTTCGCCTTGTGTCATCGTTGCCGAGCCACGTCCCCCTAAACACAGCAGCTCCGACTTCGCGCCACGAACACCCCCTCCACACGCGCACCGCGACGCCAGCGAGAAGAAGAAGAGCGTCAAACCAAAGATGACGTCATGGCCCGTCTGAAAGAGCGACGCCTTCAGGTAGGGGATGACGTTGGGAACGCCACCGCAGCTCGTCCAAGATGGACAGGGCTTTCGCCCGAGAGGACTGGGGGAGCACGATGCCCTCAACGGGGAAGCGACGCCACGGGCGCCGCCGTTGCCAAACTTTCGCCCAAGAAATCCCCCGGTACAATGTCCGGCCAGACACAGGGCAATGTTCTTTGTCGTCGTCATTGTCGCTGCTCCGGCGTCCCACAGGACCCCAACTAGAGGAGCATCGGCGCGTCGCCGCACGCGTGGCAGCCGGGTAAAACTGCGTCGACCGCCACCCTCCGGTGAGGCCCAAGGAACCGAGCCTCATCTTGCCGCTGCGTGTCACATTGTCGCGACGCTGAAGCCCAAGAAGGCCCTCGTCGCCGCTCGCACCCGCCGCCAACGTGTCCGCCACCGCCCGGCGGCGTCGGCCACGCGCGCCCCCGCCGCCATGGGTGCTGCCCCGGCCACAGAGACCATGGACCCGGCGGACCAGGTTCCCTTGCCCCGCACAGCTCCCACCATGGCCAAGGCACCTCCGGGGGCCGCCCCCGACCAGGGGCGCTGGATCCGCCGCCTAGGCCCCGGATGGACCCGTGCCGGACCCGTCGGCGCCACGGTGGGAGAGAGGTGGCGGTGACGAGGAAGACGCCCGCCGCCAACCCCTGCCCCGGCCAAAGCCACGAGCCGGCGCCGCGCGTGGACGGAGGAAGGGGAGCCCCACGCTGCTGCGAACAAGGCGAGCCTCCCGAGCTCCGCGCCACCATCGCCACCACACCACCGGGAAGGGTCGGAGGCCCCCCCGCCATCATCTGGCGGGCGGCGGCGCGACGGGGGCGCGGACTGAAGGTCCCAGCACACTAGAAGTTGGCAAAGTCTCTTCAAATTTTTTCAAGCCCATGAATAGCATGTCCAAAACGTACTGTTTTTCTGTTGAATGCCCCCAGCCAATCCTCGTTTTTACCGGGATCAGACGCCGGTCGCCTCACCGGCCAACACCAATCGACAAGCAGCACACCCGTGTGGGGATGAACGAACACCAACTTGTACACACAAGCAGGTGGAGACCTAACCTCACCAGGAAGCCACCATCGTCATCCTTGGAGCTCCTTGGAGGGACAAAACAATCCTCCTGCCTGCAGCATCCATGTCGTTGGTTGCAAGACTGGCCATGCTGCTGATGTCACGGGCATAGCCGGCGCAGAGAAGCCCACAGAGAGGATTTGAACACCGACGGATAAGATAAGATAACAGCAAGGAAAATATTGTCGGTGCTGTATCCCCTGCAAAATACACGATCGCCATGCTCCACAAACCCCTCAGCTACCACCAGACTACCTTTAGCGCTAAATTGGCTAAATGGAGGAGACTTAGCACCAGCTTTTCATTTTGGACTTGACAATCTTTTTTTTTTTCCAGCAATGGACTTGGCGCCTCTTTCTTTCTTTCTTGTTCTCTTTTGAGGCTGAAATTAACATGGGCTTCTCAAAGATTCCATCACACGGGGGCCCAAAAGGCCATATAGGAGCCCAAGCCTAACATTCTCCACGGCGGCTCTCCTACTTCTCCCGAAAAGAGAGTTGTCGGCGGCAGCTGTTTTGTCTATGGAAGCCCCGCGTGGCGGACGGAGGGCATCGACCGGCTCACGGGGCGGCGCGCAGCGCAGCTGCTTGGAGTGGCGGCAACCACCGTGAGCTGAGTAGTGGAGACCGCTCGGCCTAGGGGGCGCCGCCCGCTTCGTGTTAGCATGGCACTTTTGCCGGATGCTGGCCGGCGGCGGCGGCTAGCTGCTGCTTTGGCGTGGATGTGTCGATACCTATCTCGGTTGGGCTATCTCTCGTATGGGCCGCGTATGGGCCTTGGCCCAGTCATCTTGTAACATGCCTGAGCAGCGCCTTGGTCCATCGCAACAAGCCCCAACGACGGCTACAAGAGGAAGGATGGAAGGGAGCATGGGTCATCAACCAAAATATCAGAACATTACATTTACCTTTACCTTTTCCCGTACTAGTTGATAGTCTACTGTTCTTCTTCCCCACTCTTCCTCTCCTCCCTGTGTACCCAGGTTCTAGAGGATTCTAGATACTTTTACTTGTGAGATTAGTGGCCCGGTTTGGGGTTGCGTATCGGCTCCGTCGATTCACGGCATGGATTCGTCGTCCCAGCCTTCGTTCGACGAGTTCCCCGCAGAGGTTCGAGGAGGACGAGTCCCGGTGGGAGCAGCGCCTCCAAGTACCGGAGTGGCGTGCTCCCCGCCGTCGAGTCCCTTCGCCGTCCCACGGCGGTTCCGCGGGCGCAGTTCGATGCCGTGGTGGCTGGCGACCACCGGGGAGGGTTGTTCAACTCCTCCCGGACGAGCGTCTTTCGAGTCGGGAGGAGCTCTCCCCGTCGTCGCTCACGTCGTGGCCGACAACCGGGGCAACCTCTTCAACGGCGTCTCCGACGAGTTCGTCCCCCGTGTTCGACTACTTCCCCGACGCGGTCGCCTCCACAGATTCCTACGACTCCACGCCCGACCGCCTCCTCCGTCCCGGCGCCGCGGCCACCGAGGAGATCGACTCCACCCCCCCGTTCCAGCGCTGCCGACTCCACCGCCTCCGACCTGTCGCGCCGACCACGCCACCGCCTCCCGAATCCGACGCAGCAGCCGAGGAGATCGAGACCGTGGAGTTCCCGCCCGGATCCGGGGGCGAGGAGCCGGAGGTGGCGGAGACGGTCCTCCCATCCACCGGCGGCGAGGCGCTCAAGGCCATCGTCCCCACGCTCGACCGCAACTACCCTCACCCGGGCGGCCTCTCCGCTCTACGCCCACCGCCCCGCGAAGCTTCTGCGTCGCTTGGTCTCGCCGGCCGCTGGCGTGCTCCTCTGAGCTCACCTCCGCTCCGCCGCCGCCACGGCTTCCTCCTCCGCGTCCGCCTCGGCCGACGGGCGCTGTCGTGGTCCGCACGCGATGCGGACGGCCACCACGACCGGGTTCGAGGCCGCCGTCGCCTTCGCTCGGCACCCGCTGCCCTCGTCCTCTTTCGGGAAGATTCCCCGAGATCCGCGACGGAGGCGTCCGTTCGGCGTCACGTATGGCGCCGCTGGCGATCCGCTTCGTCGGACGGGCGTCCCTCCGGGCGCTCATATGGTGCCCGGCATGGCGTTCCTCTCTCTGCGGTCGGCATCCGCGCCGGCATGACCAGCTCGTCTTCGAGGAGGCCGAGCGGTCCGGTGCGTCGTCGCGGCGAGTCTTTTGAGAGGCGCGCCTCCATCGTCCGCGGCGAAGGGCTATGCATCAGCGGCGGGTCTCGTCGACTCCTCCAACCTGTGCCTCACGCGTGTGGTCCTCGCCCGGGACACCCCGGCTGGGAGGACTACAGCATCGCGATGCCGGCGCTACCAGGGCTCCTCCGCTACCGGCCACCACGCTCCTAGCCCCCAACGCCGCCGCGCTTGCCAAGTCCATGCCCTCGCTCTTTACCCTTGCTGCTGCTCGGAGCAAGTCATGTGCTCCCTCCGTTCATGCAAGAGAAGCCTGCACCAGTGCCGACCACCAAGTGTTCGATGCAAGTCCGCAACAGCTCGAGCACTGGGTATCAGCATCTACAGCTGTGAGCACTCTTGGGAAACTAGACCAAATGCTGAAGAGGTACATCACCGACTTTACCCATGCATACTCCATTGGTATTGCTATGTTCTATTCAACATCCGAGATACATGGTGGTCAGAAGGTGTTTGGGAAATTGCTTAGTCATTGCCTAGTGCAATTCTGGTCGTTCTCAGCTCAGGTGGTTGTCCAAGCTCCATGGTCTCCATTTATGTTGATTGAGATCGAGGGTAATGCAGTCCATCTCAGGCCAATCTCTTGGCGATTTTTCTGTGGTTACGCAGCCCCTGTGTACTTGGAACCATCAGTGTCAGTGAATATTATGCTGGCGGACACCACACATCTCAGTTTTGGTTTATGGTCGCCATTCTATTTGGGTTGGTTTGCTGTGCAGAGTAGCGGAAGTGTGGTGCAATTTGTTGTGTGGCCAATCCTTATGCATGAGATTCTAGCTGCTAATATGGAACATTTTCTGGTTTCAATTCAGCATAAGGGCAAATTACTAAGTTCTGATGCAGTCTTTCTCAAGCTGATAAGTGGCCTTCCTGTGGTGCTAAATACCAGAGAGCTATGTGATCAAGTGTTGGCCCTTTCTGATTACAAATCCCAGTTGTACGCGTATTTAAGAAGCAAGATGAACACTATCGTGCCAAACCTGACAGCACTGCTGGGTGAATTAGTTGGTGCTTGTCTTCTTGTGCATGGTAGAAGTTTGCTAAACCTGGTCAAAGGAATAGATATTCTCCTTCTTGACCATTCGATTTTTCTTAGGACTGTCAGTGGTGGAAGTGTTCAGAGGATTATGCAAATAGAGTTTCTGGTATGTGCAATGAGCTATGTTGTTGCTATGATGACAGTCACCACAAGAGTGCAGTTGGAGACGCACAGTCCTGGTATTGAGCTAAGGATGTGTGAGGGAGATGATAGAACATGGAGTGCAATCACCAAAGCATACGAGCAGAATGATTTCGTGATGGAGGCACCGTCTACCTTCGGTGAGATGTTGCACACTGGAATCTGTCAAACCTGCCCATCCGTCATCAGCATCCTCACGGTATGTGCAGCACAGGCTGTTCTTGATTTTGGGCGTGAGGTGCATGGTGCAGTACTGAGGTGCTCCCTTGATATGGAAATCTTTGCTGTATCAGCTATCTGGGTTGCTGAGCCGTACAGCCTCCCTTGGCCACCACCACAATTACAAGTTCAGTTTGAATATGACAATGCTGATATACGTCCATCTCCATGGCCATCTTTCACCTTGAGCATTTGTTGTTCCATGAGTTGGGTTATCAATTGGAAACCACCATGGCCTTATCAGCTCTATCTCTATGATACCAGTGGTTCAAGTGGGAATTACAACCAACAGTGGCAGCTTATATTTCTGCAGCTAATGATCACACACACAAATGGTTGGTTGGCCAAGGAGAACTTCCTGCAACATGGTGGTTGCTTCTCAGCTTGCAGAGATCAGCGTAAGATGTTTGTGCTGTTTGGGATTCTGGGTGGTCATCGAAAGCTTCTGGTTGAGGGGGACAATTGCCTTCTTATTCCAGTCAATGAAAACAGCTATCAACCTGGAAGTTCATGTGCTGATCCAATCCTATCTGTTTTGGTGTGTGATGCATTGAAATATGCTTATCTTGTTGATCAATCTATGCTGCCCAGGCTTAGCAACACTGAGTTACGAGTGCCTTGGGATCCTGGTGGATTACAGCTTCTATATCGACTTGAGGGCAAGTCGAATTTTAAGGAGTGGGGAATGTCAGATACCTATCTCAGTTGGGCTATCTCTCGTATGGGCCGCGTATGGGCCTCGGCCCAGTCATCTTGTAACATGCCTGAGCAGCGCCTTGGTCCATCGCAACAAGCCCCAACGACGGCTACAAGAGGAATGATGGAAGGGAGCATGGGTCATCAACCAAAATATCAGAACATTACATTTACCTTTACCTTTTCCTGTACTAGTTGGTAGTCTACTGTTCTTCTTCCCCAGCTCTTCCTCTCCTCCCTTTGTACCCAGGTTCTAGAGGATTCTAGATACTGTTACTGTGAGATTAGTGGCCCGGATTTGGGGTTGCTAACAGGATGGCGGGTAACCTGATGCGTGGTGTTGCAGGAGTCAGTGACACCATGTCCGAGCAGGTGTGACAACCAGGCAAGTTTTATTGTATAAATTGATTGAATGGATGAGACCGTGACAAGATAGATAGTCAGGAATTGGAACTTACAGTTCTTGAATTTTTGTCGATTCCGTGTTAGTTTGCATGATTGGCTTCTCGCCTTCTGCCAACGCCTAACGAATTGCCACCGACATTGTCTCATAGTAGATGACTAGATGAATCCTGGATGGAGGATGGATCTGATTGATGATTCACTGTTCCCCTTCTCTTCTTCCATGTGCACGGGCCATAGATCTGAGTATGTTGTCGCTGTCTACCGTGTTGAAGCATTCAACAAACTATTAAACAAAACAAAAACAAACATTTAACAAACTCCTGCTGCGTTATTTGGACTTGACTATTCAACTTTGTGCTGCTGGACTATCAAACTCGAGTGGGATGCTCTGTTGACATACTAGTGACTATTGATGCTAGGAATGGACAGAAACGTAGTAGAAACGACAAGTATCCTGTCCTATAGATTGCTGACTATTGATGCTAGGAATGGACAGAAACGTAGTAGAAACAACAAGTATCCTGTCCTATAGATTGCTGACCATTGGAAGGTCCATTGCTGAGACCTCCCCAGTCCCCAACTACCCATAGCCTGCTCCTGCTCTCAAAGATCTCGTAAGAACCAAACACTAGTGCAGGTTACCTGAGTGGGAAGGTTGTGGTTCCATTTTGTCTCAAAATTGTCAAGGTAACGAGGAACAAGACCCAACCTATCCAGAGGAATTGACGCCCCCTCTGATTTCATCATAAAGAAGAGTACCTTGACTTCAAACCTGGGCTGATTGCAGGTGTTTCGTCGATGGGAGTTCATCGCCGGCATCGCGCCATCACAAGCTTCGGTACTCAGGTAACTAAGATCATGTCTCATCTTTCTAACAAGCATAATGGATAAACAATGGATGGCACAGATCGATGAGCAGGCAGCTGCTCAAAAGTCTGAAGAAGCATCAATCTGTTTCTACATTTGACGATTCTTGTAGGACAGGACTATCATTTTCTTTTCATGTTGTATATTTCCTTTGACAGACATAGTTTAATGGCTTTTGCCTAACTTTTACTCACCATGTTTCTTGTTTTTGCAAAATTTGCACTCCTCGTTGTGATTATTTTCTGCCTTTCAGCTGTTAAACATGATAGAGATTGTGGCAAAGTCTGGCCTTTGACACTCCAAATAATCCATAGAAACTAAGCAGGAATTTGTTGGTCTTTCAGTACATCCTAGAATCATCAAGTTGTGCATCCAACTGCAAGGGCTTTTCTTGATCATAAAGTACGAAATCATGGCCATGCAATACTTCAACATGTTGGTGGCCTTCCTTTTGTTGCTTGGCTTCCCTTTTCAACTAACTGTTGATGGCCAGCTCTCTACTATAGCTCCCCCACACTCTTGGGAAATTATCAATATGCCAGGCTTATCTACGAATGGAGGAGACACTAGTATGACACCTGTCCTTGTAAATAGTACATACTTGTATAGGACCATGTTTGGCTTTTACACCACAGATGGAGGACATTCGTTTATCCTGTCTGTACAATTTTTGGGAGCTGGCCAAACTCCAATCATCTGGTCTGCCAACCCTGATAATCCAGTAAGCCACAACGCCATCTTGAATTTCACCAGAGAAGGAGACTTGCTCCTACATGAATCTGATGGTGCAATAATATGGACCACAGATACAAATAACTTGTCAGTTGCAGGCATGAAACTGGATGATTTGGGAAACCTTGTGCTCTTTGATCAGAGTAACAACACTGTGGCAGTCCTTCGACCACCCAACTGACACTTTGATCTTGGGGCAATCACTTTGCAGGGGAAATAACCTCAGTGCAAAAACCTCAAGCACAAAATGGCCAGGTTCAAGGGTTTATCTTTCTGCAGAGTTGGATGGGCTCCAGTACTCTTTCAAACCAGCAGCCTACTCACAGCTATTCCAAGGTACTATGACATCAACCAACGCCACATCAACTTGTTATTCATTTGTCAATGGCAGCTTTGGGTTCCCATATGAGATCTTCTCAATACCTTTAGCAGGATCAATGCAGTTGATGAGGTTAGAGTCCGATGGGCATTTGAGGGTTTATGAGATGGGGAGGTATTACCTAGGCGGGTTTGATGTACTAAGCAATTTCATGAACTTTTGCGATTACCCATTGGCCTGTGGTGACTTTGGTGTTTGCAGTAATGGACAATGTTCTTGTCCTAGTTCCAACTATTTTAGACTCCAAAATGAACGGCATCCAGATGCTGGGTGCATACCCTTAACAAGCATCTCCTGCAACGATATGCATGACCACAAGCTGATACCACTCAACAATGTCTCTTACTTCAGTTACAACACGTTCCAGTCATTAGCCACTCAAGTCATCTCTGAAGGTGTCTGCCTGAATTCTTGCTTATTGGATTGCTCCTGCAGAGTCGTTCTTTTTCAGAGTCCGAGCTACGGTGAGGATGCTGGTAAGTGCTTGCTGTTATCAGAGCAGAACCTAATTTTGTTTACAGAAGGTGCACCAAATAAGCTTTTGGCACTGTTCAAGATACAAGAAAAGCACTCAGTAAAAAGAAGGAACATTATTATTGGCTCCACAATTACAGGTTTTTCCATTACATCGTTTTTTGTTTATGCTGTGATATGGAAAAATGCAAGAAAGACGAGGAACCCCAGTTTGATGGCATACCAGGAACACCAAAGTGTTTCTCTTTTCATGAGTTGAAGATCGCTACCAGCAACTTCTCTATCAAGCTTGGAGCTGGTGGTTTTGGGTCAGTTTTCAAAGGCACAATAGGCAAGGAAACCATTGCTGTCAAGCGCTTAGAGGGTGTCGATCAAGGAATGGAAGAGTTCTTAGCAGAGGTCAACACAATTGGCAGAATCCATCAGCTTAATCTAGTGAGGTTGGTAGGATTTTGTGCAGAGAAATCACATAGGCTTCTTGTCTATGAGTACTTGTCCAATGGCTCATTGGATAAATGGATCTTTCACACAAGTTTAGTTTTCACTCTGTCATGGAAGACCAGGCGTAGCATCATGTTGGATATTGCTAGGGGTTTGTCTTACCTCCATGAAGAATGCGAGGAAAAGATTGCTCATTTAGATATCAAGCCACAGAACATTCTCCTGGATAACAAATTTAATGCAAAGCTCTCAGATTTCGGACTCTCCAAGATGATCAACAGGGACCAGAGCAAAGTTATGACTCGAATGCGAGGAACGCGTGGATATCTAGCACCTGAGTGGCTGGGATCAACAATCACTGAAAAGGCAGACATCTATAGCTTTGGGATCGTGATGATCGAGATAATTTGTGGTCGGCAAAACCTGGATGAATCCCAGCCAGAGCAGAGCATCCACTTGATAAGTCTGCTCCAGGAAAAGGCACAGTTTGGCCAGCTATTTGATTTGGTGGACAGTAGCAGTGATGACATGAAATCAATGTCGAGGACGTCATGCAAACGATGAAGCTTGCAATGTGGTGCTTGCAGGTTGATAGCAGCAGAAGGCCTTTGATGTCAACAGTTGCCAAGGTGCTGGAAGGAGCTGTCAGCATGGAGGCCACACCTGACTGCATTTTTGTCCCCAGTTTTGCAACAATTAATTCTGATGTGATAGGATCAAATTCCTCATATGTACCAGCTGAATCGCAATTATCAGGGCCTAGGTGATAAAATATCACTTTGCTATTGCTTCGGTTGCTCATTTTGATTTCAATGCAGAGTCTGAGGAAACTAAGGATCCAGTTATACTTGGATGAGGCAGAACATGTTCTGTTGTACAAACCGATTGTGCAGTTGAGATTGATGTATGTTTCACCATTGTTGTAATCGGGTTAGATAACTATGAGCTCGATCTATCTGGGCCCCTCTTTGAAACACACTGAGTTTCATGTTTTTCTTTTCAAATTTCAATTGGCTTCAGCTGTCGCTTTCAGCAACGTACAAGACGTTCTATGTTTGGGAATAATGTTAAGACATAACATTATAATGCTAAATACAAATATACACTTAATTGGTATATATGTTTTAATCGTATAAAAAGATAATCAGAAGAAGTCGCTAAAACACTAAGCAATTGGATGCATATATACACTTAATTTACATCTCGACAATTCCCTCTGCAAAACGAAGAATCTTCTATGCAGTTAAGAACTTGTAATATGGATATCCTTCAGTGCGCTGCCAGCAGTGAAATCGATAATTAAGTGGCAACTAGTGAACTAACAAGTGCCTAAATGTTATGATAAGCTACGCCCGGATCGGCTGCGGCTGATACTGTTTTGTTTTGTTGTGATAGAAAACACATACTTTGTTTTGTTTTGTTGTGATAGAAAACACTATACAATGGCTAATAAGCCAGTCTGTTAAGTTCACGCTAACATTTGAGCAAGGAAAGGCAACCATGGAAGAAATGGTGTAGGCCAAGATCGTGGTGTATTTAATATAAAAACAAGAAAACACATAAAAATGAAAATGAAGTATTTAAAAAAAAATGAAAAACAAGATACACCCTTGGTCTCACAAAAAAAACGCAATTCTTTGACTTTAACAAAGTACATTTGACCGTTCGTCTTATTCAATTTTTTATATAAATTATGAAATAAATAAAATATTATCACAATATCTTTGGTGATATAATAAGTCATAACAAAAAGCGATAATATTTTAAAAAAAAAGTTGAATAAGGCAATGGTCAAACGTAGTTTATCAAAGTCAAAAAATTACGTTTTTTTATGAGACGGAGGGTGTACACATAAATAAATTTCGGTGTACTTTATTGATGGTCCTGATGGCCTTTTTCATAATGACAATTACCCACATCTGGCACCGTTACAAGCTCACCAGTCACAACCCGTTGTGACATTCATTCTAGTACCTAATCAATCCCACTCGATCTGTCCAAATCTCGAGCCAGGCCAGGCATTAAAAACCGGCCCAAGCCCAACACTAGCTGGGTCAAATGTGAAGGCCGAGCCTGAGCCGAACAACTATTTTCTTCTCACGAGGCCAGGCCCTTTTTTTTTAGGCATCAGTGTCTCAATGGCACAACTGGGGCTTTGTCGGGCTGAAATGTGAGTTCTGAGCACGCCCAGTTCGTTGGTTGGGCTTGGCCGTATCGATTTTTCGGGCCGGCCAGGTTTATAGCGCTATGTTTCCCATGATCAGGTTATAGACAGCACACGCAGAACATGCATCGTTGACACATGGGCCCAAGAAAATTACTGGACAATGGTAATTAATAAGGATAAGAATGGAAAACGACCAAACTTTTTATGAACTTGTGTACTAAAAAAAGTAAAATCTAGCATTAAAATTTTGCGTTAAAAAGTGCACCAAATATAAGAGATTTTAGCTACTTTGTACTCCCTCCATCCCAAATTATAAGTCGTTTGACTTTTTGACAACAAGTTTGACCACTCGTTTTATTCAAAAATTTGTGTAAAATATCACTTTTTTTTGCAGTGGCTTTCATTATTAGTATAAGTTCTTGAAGAATGACTTGAATTTGACAATATTTACGCAAATTTTTTGAATAAGACGAATGGTCAAACTTGGAGCTAAAAAGTCAAACGACTTATAATTGGGAATGGAGGGAGTATTATATTAAATATTCAAATAAATTTCATACATACTTCTCATATATCAACCAATTTCTATTAATCACGCTGATAATATCACTTTAGAAAATAACGTGATGGCACGTACATCTTTTATACTCTGTATCCTCTTTCTTAACATGTTCTTAATTTTCTTCACTTGTTTTGCAGGACGGATGATGCATTGTGCAATTGTTATATATAAAAAAGTATAGTGCAATAACTAGTTCTTAAACTGATAATTATATAGCTTCAAAACATGGTGTTTTGTGCAATTAAATAAAAAAAATATTAAAACCTTTAAGGAATATATATAGCCACACAAATAAAGGCATACATTCTTGTAAGAAAGGGGGAAAAACTCAGATGTATTTATTAGATACTCAATTCATCTCAAATTATAAGACGTTTGACTTTTTGACACCAAATTTGACCACTCGTCTTATTCAAAAATTGTGCAAAATACCACTTCTTTTGTCATGGCTTTGTTTATTAATAAAAGTTCTTCAACAATCACTTAATTTTGAATATTTTTTGCATAAAATTTTTTAATAAGACAGTGGTCAAAACTTGGAGTAAAAAAGTCAAACATCTTATAATTTAGGATGGAGGGAGTAGATGAGAATGCCTTGCAATGAACAAAGGATTGTGTTGTATTATTATGAGTACTCTATTATAGGTTGCACTGGCACGATATCTTTTTTTTTTTTTTAGTGCAAAAAAAAAAAGGTTGATGAGGGCCTTATGGAATACTCAATTATCTAGCCTTTGAACTCACTTGACTTTTATTAAGAAATAACAAAGTAAGCCATAAAATTGAAGTCATTACACACTATAAATAACAGCAATTGTCATGAAACTGCAGGCAACGACGAACATGACATGCGTACCACGCCCACCTCTTTTTTTATTTGGGTCGGTGATGCCATTGCTTTGGCAAGGGAAAAAAAAATTAAAGGTACTCCATTGTCATGTAGTTAATATAGGTTGTCATTAGAGGTGAAAGTTGGATACCCATAAATATCCAATGGATACCATCTGATTCAAAAAATGAACTAGGAATTCATTTTCCCTCACCAAATTTCGAATTCTAGCTAGTTTATTGCTAAAATCTATAGATATCCCACTTTCACCTATAGTTGACTTGCATAGATTTGACGGAGGCGGGCGGCATGCAAGACATGAGATGCAATGGTCATAAAGATTCCAAAAAGTAGGCTTTGGTGTCGGTGAAGCAGCTAATAAGTTAGTGGCTCAAAACTCATTGTCAAATACTTGCTTTGTCTAAACTAAACTCATAGCTGGCAATACATTTTTTTGAGGCAGGGAGTACCTTTCTATAGCAAGAGTCGGGTATCAACTTTTAGGTTATATCATATTATTTTGTATGCTCCACATGTAAGGAGTTCTTTATTTAGGAAATGTTTGGTACAATTCCTCTTCACTATAGAGCAATGTTTTTATCTTCGGCTCCACGACCAGCTTCACTAATAGAACTAAAATTATTCCGGTAAAATATATGGTAAAACAACTTATAATAGTAGATGAAAAGAATGAAATGATAATAATGTCATTTTCCTCTTTTTTCCCTCTTCTATTTCTTTATTTATTCTTCCTCGCCCTTATCTCTTCTCAATCCTTATACCTTATCCGCTCGAAGCGGCGGATATCACTAGTACCCAAATGATTTTGTGTGGCGGGCGAATTTGATTTTGCGTGGCGGGCATTTAAGCCCGTCACTAATGAAAGGTCACGGTAAATCCCGGAATAAGCGTGGCGGGCTACGGTGCGGATCACGGTTAATAGATTAACCATGGCGGGGCGAATTATAATGCCCGTCACGGTTCATAGATTAACCGTGGCGGGCGAATTATAATGCCCGTCACGGTCCAAGTTTTGAAAAAATAAAAAAATGAAAAACCCTGGCAGGCCCGGGCGAGCCCATCTAGGGCCCGCCCGGGCCCATCACGGGCGCCGCCACCACGGGATCCGCCCACGCGCCGTCGTCGCCGTCGGCCCCCGCTGCCGTCGTCGTCGTCCCCCACGCCGCCGTCGTCGTTGTCCCAGCTAGCGCCGCCGTCGTCGTCGTCATCCCACGCCGCCAGCGCCCGTCGTTGTTGTCCCAGCCCGCCCGCCGTCGTCGTCGTCGTCGTCCCCGCCCGCACGCCGTCATCGTCGTCCTCCCGCGTCCGTCGTCGTCGGTGAAGGGTCGTCGTCGTCGAGGGAGGCGGCCGCCACGCCGTCGGTGAAGGGGAGGGGCCGCCCCGCATGGATCCGGCGCGCCGCCACGTCCCTGGCTCCGCTGGCGTGGATCCGCCCGCGGCGTGGAGGGAGGCGGATCTGGATCCGCCCCGCGGAGGGGGGGCCGGTGGCCGGCGGTGGATGAGGCCGGCGGTGGAGGAGCGAGCAGGCCGACTTCGGGGAGAGTGGGGGAGTTTTTTTTAGAAGAAAAGTGAGGGAGATTGAGGGAGAGAGAAGTTGGAGTTGGAGCACCGAACCCTAACTTCTTCTTATATAGGTGGCTATCCGATTGGGCCTCTTGGGCCTACTATTTTCCGTGACGGGCGCGTTAAAGTGCCCGCCACGGAAAATCGACCTGCGTGGCGGGCACCTTAACGCGCCCGCCACGGAAAATACACTATTTTCCGTGGCGGGCATCTTAACGCGCCCGCCACGCAAAAATCGATTTTCCGTGGCGGGCACCTTAACGCGCCATGGAAAATAAAAACTGGGCGCGTGGCGGGGTATTTTCCGTGACGGGCAAATTATGTGCCGCCACGGAAAAGATTTTCAACTATCACGCAAAATCATTTGGGTACTAGTGTATTACAGCCCTGTTTGGTATAGCTCAGCTTCACTAATGAAGCTGCATTTTTGAAAGAAAAAAAAAACTTCACTAGCAACTCTTTGGATGAAGTTGAGTTGTTTTTAAAAATAATTGTTTGACAAAATAAAATAGCTTCACCAACAACTCTATACATAGATATGAGAGAGAAATGAGGAAGAGATGGGATTGTTGGCACGCGAAATTGATCCGCGCAGCAACACGATAATTATCGTACTTTCGCGACGACGAGCGATTGCTTTCGAGCAAAGCAACAAAGGATCCTCGCTTTCGTGGAGGAAGCCGGCCGTTTTTTCAGGGGCAAAACGGCAAAGATGAACCAATCCCTAAAGAAACTAGGGATCGGCAAGAACTGGAACTGAAAAAATAGAACGCTGTAAAAAAATAGATGTATTTTGTTTGTGTCGGTTGGCTAGGGATCACAATCGGCCGTTTACCCATTATATATATAATAATGAGCATGCCTGGGCTTCGGTAATAGAACAGGACTCCTATACGTGTACGACAAGTATCACGTATTTGTTTCAAGAAGCCCAATATAATATTCCTATTGAACTATTCTCTAGCTGCTCGACTATGGAAAACAGATATTCCTGAGTCCGGTACATACTAATTAAGGAATCCTTTCCTACAAATACTGCTCGAGCTTCCATCCATGAATTAAGTACAAAAATCCTCTCCATAGACCCTGATGCACACGTTGATCACCTAGCCTGTTCCTTGTTTGCTTTCTTCTTTCTTCATGTGTATGCTCCAGCACGGAACGCCCCTGGCCCTGTGTTATAACCTGAGCAACGTGTCAACTGATTCAGATTAATTAGCAATAACCCACATATATAATTTGGCCATTCATATATATCTCTAGCCAAATTACACTATCAACAGGGATAAGCTACTTTTCAACTTCATCATAGCTTATGTTTTTGTGAGAGGGAAAGAAAATTATAAAATAGGTGTTTGGAAAAAAAAAAAACCGCTCACAATAGCTTCAGCTCATGAGCGGCCACGGCGGCGTCAGCTGGCAGGGGGCGGACATTGCATCACTGCTGACTGCTTGTGCGCTATTTCTGTACGTGTTAATAGCGCTCGTCAGCAAAACAAAAAGACGCAGTCACGAACGCCGCCAACGTTGGCAACATGTGCTGCAGCAGCAAATTAAGTAGCGTAGCGTACGGCGTATACGTTTTCGCTCTTCTTGATGAGCTAGTTGGTCGTTGGGCGTTGGCCCGCTGCTAGTAATAACATGTGTGTCTTTGTGCTTTTGGTCGTATAACTTTTTCCATTTTATATAACTCATGCACGTGTTACGTTACTTACACAGGAGTATTTCGTAGATGTTTCGATCGATTGAGCATTTTGTGGTTCCGAATGTGCAACGTCGCGTCCATCGTATGGACGATCAAACGTTTTGTTGGTCAAAAATTTAATTTATTTGGAACGAGAAAGCTGATCTTGCTCCAACAACATGGGCTACCTAGAGAAAAGGTCTCGATTGTATTTTTCAGGCACGTTGTGATCGTGTTTGTTGGCTATATTTACTTAAACAAATGATTATTGGAAGAGCAAGAGATCTTCTACGTACCTACGGTTTGCAGCTTTGGTTGACCTAGCTTTATTGGTAAATAAATAAATTATCACAAAAGTCAGTGGCACAAGTGCAAAGGTTTACGACCTACTACAATACGTTGTTTCATCAGAAAAAAGAAAAACCACCAAAGAAAGTTACTAAAAGACGACCAGATCAAGAGCGAGAAAGTGTACGGTACTCTACGTTATGTAATTTGCTGCCAATGTTGGTTTTGCTGACGATAACAACACCGAAACGTACCGGACCTACACGTATATTTGCGTACTCAGCGGCGAGTACTGCCACCGTGGGCAATGGAGCACCTCTGATGAGGGCGTACGTACGTGTCTCCGACAGCGGCGCGGCAACCATGAGCGGCAGTGCTAGGTATATGTATATGATCCAAGGGGATGACACAACAGTAGCTGGGTTGCCCGGACAAGACTCACGTAGTACTCAACAACGGATGTCGTCATGGGAACCGAGTGATTCACGCACAATCGGCTAATCAAGCTGGTATGCAGGCGAGGCAAGACGACGATGGAAGAAGTTGGTGGAGGCCTCTCAATCCGTAAACGAGGGAAGGCATTCCTTGGAGCACGGGCATGCTTTGTAGGGCAGGGTACATATGCGCAAGATCAATAAGGTGGCCGACGACTCAATGCCGATCAGTGACCGAGTAAACCAAAAAGGGATGCAGGAACAATAGAAAACTAACAACGACAAACGGTGATAGGAGACCAAATATGGAGGCATCTTCCGGCGATGATGCATGTTGCTCGATACCACATTGAAGATCTCTAGATTGGTTTTGGCTAATTGATGACATCCTTAGGACTAATCTCTCTATGCTAAGTGTTTGATTTAGTTGGAGATTGGTCAAGCCAAGTGTGATGCATGGTGGTCATGTTGGATGGATCGAGATGGTTCAATTGATGATCAAGTGCATGACTTGGAGTGGATCGTGGATCAAAATGGGCTCAAGGCAAAGGTATATCATAGGGCCATTTTGATTTTACACTCAAGACACCATAGAGGGTGTGAGTGATTATAGGATCGATAAGCCGTACTATAAAGAGGGGAAAACTATCGTACATATCGATCCTCATGTGCCTCTAGGTTCAAAATCTTTGCATGCATTCTAACCTAGAGAGCTAACCTAACCTTCGAAATTGATTGTGAAAATGCTAACACACGAGCACATGGTGATGTACACGTGGTGGTGTTGGCACATTCTGAAGGCGGTGATGGTTGTAGGGTTGAGTTGGGTTTGGGAACCGCTCACCCTCCCGCCGAGCTTGCAAGGCGGGATTCGGCGCTTTCGAGAAAATGAGATGCATATTTTTCTATTGCGCCGGATGCAAGTTGGTGGTGAAAAACATGCTAGTCCTCATGCACAAATTGGTATATTTGTTGGATAGCATGTCGGAGAAAGACGGCGAAGGAACGGCGACAAAACGATGACTTTTCGCTGGAAAACGCCGACCGGACGCACCGGCCGGAACCGGTGACCGGGCCGCTTCGGTCTCGACCGGGCGCTCCGGTCGGTGCGCGTCGCAGAAAGCTCGCAGCGGGTGTTTTCACCGGACGCTGCGACCGGACGCAGGGACCGGAAGCTTCCGGTGATGACCGGAAGCATGCACCGGACGCTCGAAGTTACCGTTGGCTGTGGGCCAGGAAGCGTGTCGGTTGTGACCGGCACGCGGCGACGGGGCGCTGGACCGGGACTCTCAGTGCGTCGTCCGGTCGCGGTCCGGCCGCTGTTTTTGTGCAGTTTGAACCCCAACGGTTGGATTTCGTGGTGGGGGGTATTTATACCCCCTTGGCCGGTTCTAGGAGGTCTCTTGGACATTTGAAATCATTCCTAACACCTCTAGAGCTGAGCACACATCCTCCTCCTCACTCCCTTTGCTTGAGAGCATCATTCTAGTGAGTTGAGGTGATTCAAGTGCACTTTGCTTTGATCATTGCATCTAGTGGCGCTTGAGGATCGTTGTGAGCCGGTGGATTTCTTGTTGCTCTTGGGGAGCACCACCCCTAGCCGGCTTGGTGATTGGTGGAGGCGTTGGCAAGAGAAGGAGTTTGTTCTTGGCCACCTCCGGTGATTGTGAGAGGACCGTGCATCCTCGTCGGGACGACGAATTGCAAGATAATACATTGCTCGTGTCGGTGAGTACCTCTCATTTGCTTTGGGTGCGGTAAGCCTAAAGGCATTTGGCTTGGAGTGAGCTCCACACCGACCCACACGTGAGAAGGTCGACACAACGGAGACGTAGCTTGAGTGGTGCTCAAGTGAACTTGGGGTAAATCATTGTCTCCATTTGTCTCTTGTTGTCCCTTGGTGATTGGCATCGATTTGGTTATCTCATTGTGTCATCTTGGTGATTGGATTGACTAGCCTCTACATTGTGGTACATCACTATCACTCTCTTGCATTACTTTGATATAAACCTTGTGGTAGAGTAGATAGAGTAAACTTGCTAGTTGCTTAGCCTTGTTTAGAGTAATCTAGCTTGTTCACCTAGTTGGTAAAGTAGCGACTTAGCCTTTGTGTGTGAACTAGTGATCATAGCAACTAGAATTGTCAATAGGAGGCTTGCCGACAAGTAGAGCTAGAGCAAACGCGTTTATCGCCTTTTGTTATTCTAACACGATTGTCCAGTGTTTTGTAGAAAATTTTATTAGGCTATTCACCCCCCTCTAGCCATTTAGGACCTTTCAAGTGGTATCAGAGCCGTGGTCACCGTTTTAGCAAGGAGTAACACCCTTCGGTGCAAGATATGGCTACTATAGTGTTCAACCATGTTGGGGGAAAGCCACCTCACTTTGATGGTGAGAGTTCTTTTGATCATTGGAAGAGAAAGATGACAATGTACCTTGGATCAATACATGAGAGAGTATTGGAGGTGACGGAGAATGACTATGTCATCCTTGATCCCACCAAGCTCACCGATGAGGATAGAGCAAACCGCACTTGCAATCGGATGGCTCTCAATACCATCTACAATGCCATTGATGCCAAGATATTTGAGGGAATCAAAGACTTGGACCGTGCAAGTGAAGTGTGGACAAGATTGAGTGAAACATATGAGGGCACCAAGGTTGTCAAGAGTGCCAAGCTATATGGTCTCAAGAGTGAGTTTGAGACATTCAAGATGAAGGATGGTGAAACAATTCTTGAGATGTTTCATCGTCTACAAGTGATTGTCAATGATCTCAAGACATTGGGCTACAAGACACAAGATCAAGACTTTTGTCACAAATTCTTGATTAGCCTACCTTCAAGATTCAAGATGTTGATTCTCATGCTACAAAGAGATGGGCTTGATTCAAAGAAGCCAAATGATCTACTTGGAGAAGTGTTGACATTTGACAAGTATGATCACAACATTGATGAGAAAGAGAAGAAGGAAGAGAAGAAGGTTGAGGAGAAGAAGGTTGTTGCATTCAAGGCATCCTCTACTTCATGCAAGGGCAAGGCAAAGGCACAAGAAGAAGAGTGTGATGTATCCGGCCTAGAAGAGGTTGATGAAGCACTTGCCTTGGTTGTCAAGAGATTTGGCACCATGCTCAAGTATAAGAAGAGATTTGGGAACTACAAGAAGAAAGACACTTCCAAGGGCAATGATGACAAGAGGCTATGTTGGAAGTGTGATAGTCCCGATCACATCTTTGAGGATTGTCCACATAGGAAGGACAAGAACAACAACAAAGACCGAAGAAGGGGCAAGAACAAGGCCACCTTCAAGCAAGGCAAGGATGGGGCATTCATTGTGACATGGGATAGTGATGAGTCCGATGAAGAAGAAGAGGGCAAGGCTATGATGGCTCTAGTTGATCATGACAAGTCTTCACTATTTGACTCATCCTCCGGTTCATGCTTCATGGCTAAGGCCACCAAGGTATATGATGAACCATCCTCTAATGAAGTAAAATATGATAGTGAGGATGAATATGATGAATCAAATGAACCCACTAAAGATGAAATGTTTGAGGCAATGGAGCAAGCTAACATTGTTCTCATAGCTAAGGCAAAGGAATGCTTGGCCTTGGAAAAGAGAGTTGCCTCTCTTGAAAAGAGCCTTAGGGAGCAAGAAGCCTCTTATGAGTGTCTAAAGGAAGACCATGAGGAGCTTCGACTTGCTCACACCAAGCTTGAGAAAGCTCATTCCTTGCTAGTAGCTAAGAGTGACAAGGTAGTCTTGGTCTCCATGAGGAATGTTGGTTCAACATGTGACATTATAGATGAACCATTTGTGGTTGATGTTGAAGAACCAAGCATACCCTCCACATCCACATCAACCCACTCTACCTCCACTAGTAGTGATGAAAAGGTTTTAGATTCATCATTATTAGTTGAGAATGAGACTCTCAAGAGAGAGGTGGATGAGCTCACCCACGCCTTGGGTAAGGCATATGGTGGGGATGCCAAGTTGCTAAAGTGCTTGGGTAGCCAAAGATTTTCCCTTAACAAGGAAGGTCTAGGGTATATCCCCAAGAAGGGCAAGAAAGCCTTTGTGACTCCAAAGCCTAGCTTTGTGAAGAGCAACGGTTCCTATTGCCAAAGATGCAAGCAAGTTGGGCATCTAGAGCAAAAATGTGCTAAAATGAACACCAACAAGAAAGCAAACAAAGTGCAATCTATTTGTTTTGATTCTTGCTATTTGCTTACCAAGAGGGAGAATGGTGTGAAGGCAAAGTTCATTGGTACACCAATTGTGGGACCAAAGAAGAAGTCCATTTGGGTGCCAAAGGCTTTGGTTACTAACCTCCAAGGACCCAAGCAAGGATGGGTACCTAAATCTCATTGATTTAATTTGTAGGTGGACTACAAGTCCGGAGGGAGGCATTGGATTCTTGATAGTGGGTGCACTCAACACATGACCGGTGATGCAAGAATGTTCAACTCTTTTGATACAAGCAAGAGTGGTGGAAGCATCACATTTGGTGATAATAGTAGAGGCAAGATCAAGGGTCATGGCAAGATTGAGATCACAAGTGAATTGAGCATATCCAATGTGGCACATGTTGACAAGGTGAAATTCAACTTGCTCTCGGTGGCACAACTTTGTGACTTTGGTTTCAAGTGCATATTTGGGGTTGATGACATTGAGGTTGTTAGCATGAAAGATTCAAAGTTGATGTTCAAAGGCTTTAGGCATGAAAATCTCTATCTAGTTGACTTTGGCACAAGTGAAGCAAATTTGAGTACATGCTTGCTTTCCAAATTAAGCATGGGTTGGCTATGGCATAGAAGACTAGGACATGTTGGCATGAAGCAATTGAACAAGCTTGTGAAGCACAACCTAGTGAGAGGCTTGGATGGAGTTGAGTTTGAAAAGGACAAGCTATGTGGTGCATGTCAAGCCGGCAAGCAAGTGGGCAACACTCATCCTAAGAAGAATTTCATGAGCACTTGCAAGCCATTTGAGTTGTTGCATATGGATTTATTTGGTCCAACCACATACACTAGCATTGGAGGCAACAAATATGGATTTGTGATTGTGGATGATTTCACTAGATACACATGGGTATTCTTTCTCAATGACAAGAGTGACACATATTCCATCTTCAAGACATTTCTCAAGCAAGTGTGTAATGAATATGATGTTACCATCAAGAAAGTGAGAAGTGACAATGGTAGTGAGTTCAAGAATACAAGAATTGAAGAGCTATGCAATGATTATGGCATCAAACATGAGTTCTCACCTACCTACACACCACAATCCAATGGCTTGGTTGAGAGGAAGAATAGGACACTCATGGATATGGCAAGGTCAATGCTTAGTGAATATGATGTGAGTCAATCCTTTTGGGCCGAAGCAATCAACACGGCATGTTACTACATCAACCGGTTATATTGTCATCCAATGATGAGCATGACTCCTTATGAGCTCTTGAATGGAAGAAAGCCAAGCATTGCTTACTTTAGAGTCTTTGGTTGCAAATGCTACATATTGAAGAAAGGCACTAGATTGGGCAAGTTTGACAAGAAGTGTGATGAGGGTTTCTTGCTTGGTTATTCCACTACAAGCAAAGCATATAGAGTGTGGAATAGCACTAGTGGTCAACTTGAGGAAGTGCATGATGTTGAGTTTGATGAAACCAATGGGTCTCAAGATGAAGAAGAAAATCACAATGATGTTGGTGGAACTCAATTGGAAGATGCAATGAAGAACATGGACATTGGGCACATCAAGCCAACTCAAGTGATTGATGTTGATGATGACAAAGATCAAGTGCTTTCATCTCCAATGGGTCAAGCTAGTGGTTCTCAAGTGCAAGATCAACAAGCTAGTACATCTTCTCAAGTGCAAGACACATCAAGTGGTCAACCAAGTTCAAGCAATCAACTACCAATACTCCAAAATACAAGTGTTGCTAGAGATCACCCAATTGATCAAATTGTTGGTGACATTGCTAGTGGAGTGCAAACAAGAGGAAGACTTGCGGCATTTTGTGAGCACTTTGCATTTGTGTCACAAGAAGAGCCGGAGAAGATTGATGATGCCATGAAAGATGAAGAATGGGTATTGGCAATGCAAGAGGAGCTAAACAACTTTGAAAGAAATGAAGTATGGGAGTTGGTGGAAAGGCCAACCAACTATAATGTCATTGGAACCAAGTGGGTGTTCAAGAATAAGCAAGATCAAGATGGCATTGTGATTAGAAACAAAGCAATACTAGTTGCACAAGGCTACACTCAAGTTGAGGGTCTTGACTTTGGTGAAACTTATGCTCCGGTGGCAAGATTAGAGGCAATTAGAATCTTACTAGCCTATGCATGTGTCCATGACATCAAGTTATACCAAATGGATGTGAAGAGTGCATTTCTCAATGGCTTCATCAATGAGCTTGTATATGTTGAGCAACCTCCGGTTTTGAAGATTATCACAAGCCAAATCATGTGTACAAGTTGAAGAAGGCATTGTATGGCTTGAAGCAAGCACCTAGAGCTTGGTATGAGAGGTTGAGAGACTTCTTACTCAAGAAAGGCTTCAAGATGGGGAAGGCCGACACTACTCTCTTCACCAAGAAGATTGGCAAGGATTTGTTCATCTTGCAAATATATGTGGATGATATCATATTTGGGTCAACAAATCAAGCATATTGTGAAGAGTTTGCAAAAATGATGGCCAAAGAGTTTGAAATGTCTATGCTTGGAGAGCTCACTTATTTCCTTGGACTTCAAATCAAGCAACTCAAGAATGGTACATTCATTAGCCAAGGCAAATACATAAGAGACATGATCAAGAAATTTGATATGCAAGATGCAAAAGGCATATCTACACCAATGGGTACAAGTGGCACCTTGGATCAAGATCTCAAAGGCAACATGGTTGATCAAAAGCTATTTCGGTCATTGATTGGTAGTCTACTCTATGTGACCGCATCAAGACCGGATGTCATGTTTAGTGTGTGCTTATGTGCAAGATTCCAATCCTCACCAAGAGAGAGTCATTACAAGGCCGCAAAAAGAATATTGAGGTACTTGAAGCATACACAAGATGTTGGCTTATGGTACCCTAAGGGGTCTAGCTTTGAGCTTATTGGATATTCGGACTCGACTATGGTGGTTGCAAAATCAATAGAAGAAGCACTAGTGGGACATGCCAATTCCTTGGAAGATCTCTTGTCTCATGGTCCTCAAAGAAGCAAACAAGTGTGACACTCTCTACCGCCGAAGCCGAATATGTTAGTGCGGGGAGTTGTTGTTGTCAACTACTTTGGATGAGGTCTACCTTGAAGGATTATGGCTTTGACTTCAACAAAGTACCCTTGTATTGTGACAATGAGAGTGCTTGCAAGATGACTCAAAATCCGGTGCAACATACAAGAACCAAGCATATTGATATAAGGCACCATTTCATTAGAGAGCATCAACAACAAGGTGACATTACAATCCATCCAATTGGTACCGAAGATCAACTTGCCGATATCTTCACAAAGCCACTTGATGAGAAGAGATTTTGCAAGCTTAGAAATGAATTGAACATTCTTGACTTCTCCAATATGAGTTGAATGCACCCCACATATGTGACATGCCTCTCCACCGAGCCAAAGCAAAGGTGAAATTGTGTGACATATCATCATAATATCTAAGGACTTGTTAGCTCATATAGACATACAACTTGGTTCCTTAGGTTGCATTCATGGAAAAGCAATGAATTTCAATGTATATATGCCATCACTATTGTTTTATATGTTTGATTGGTCTAGTGATGACATATGACATGCTTGTGGGCTTGCAATCTCAAGTGTTGAATTTGGATATATTGTCATATGTGATTCAACATAGACATGATAACCCTTTCATGAGGTGTGAAGAAGCTTGTCTTTGGTTCAAACCGAATTACATGTGTGGCAAGCTATCCAAATTTGACCAAATTTGAAAACTAATCTTTCCAATATCAAAAGAACCCGATCAATCCTTTTATGTCAATTGTTGACAAAGGGGGAGAGATTAGTGCATAAAGATTAGAAGGGGATCAAAATTTTTTGGAAGCACACAAGTAGGGGAGCAAGCTCATAAGCCATTTGTTGCATTTGTTTGTGCACTAACATATGACTTGCTCTTGCACATGTATTTAAATTTCCTATATACATGCTTGTGTGGTGTATGCTAGTGATACTTTGATTGATGATTGATCAACTAGCATACTTAGGTGGTAACTAGATATTTTGATTTCCGCTCTAAATTCAAGTACCTATGCTTATAATATGATCTCACGAGGTACTTTGAGTTTTTGATGAAATATCTAGTTATCCATGATGCTTGTATGGTGAGAAAGGCGCAACTCGATTGGTATCACGCTTCAAAGGTCCATTCTTTCACCTTAAGCATCATTTGGTAACATGGCTCACTCCCTAAATTTCAATATTCATACATGTATGCAAAGCCTATACCAAACTCTAGGCATACATGTAGGGGGAGCTCATGCTACCAAAAACCGAATTTATTATGTTTGTCCAATCCTATGATTGTAAGCAAAATGCTTGGACAACCATGATAGGTTCAAAAACCTTTAATCATAAAATCTTTATGCGGGTTGTCACCAATTACCAAAAAGGGGGAGATTGAAGATCTCTAGATTGGTTTTGGCTAATTGATGACATCCTTAGGACTAATCTCTCTATGCTAAGTGTTTGATTTAGTTGGAGATTGGTCAAGCCAAGTGTGATGCATGGTGGTCATGTTGGATGGATCGAGATGGTTCAATTGATGATCAAGTGCATGACTTGGAGTGGATCGTGGATCAAAATGGGCTCAAGGCAAAGGTATATCATAGGGCCATTTTGATTTTACACTCAAGACACCATAGAGGGTGTGAGTGATTATAGGATCGATAAGCCGTACTATAAAGAGGGGAAAACTATCGTACATATCGATCCTCATGTGCCTCTAGGTTCAAAATCTTTGCATGCATTCTAACCTAGAGAGCTAACCTAACCTTCGAAATTGATTGTGAAAATGCTAACACACGAGCACATGGTGATGTACACGTGGTGGTGTTGGCACATTTACGAAGGCGGTGATGGTTGTAGGGTTGAGTTGGGTTTGGGAACCGCTCACCCTCCCGCCGAGCTTGCAAGGCGGGATTCGGCGCTTTCGAGAAAATGAGATGCATATTTTTCTACTTGCGCCGGATGCAAGTTGGTGGTGAAAAACATGCTAGTCCTCGTGCACAAATTGGTATATTTGTTGGATAGCATGTCGGAGAAAAGACGGCGAAGGAACGGCGACGAAACGATGACTTTTCGCTGGAAAACGCCGACCGGACGCACCGACCGGAACCGGTGACCGGACGCTCGGTCTTCGACCGGACGCTCCGGTCAGTGCGTCTGGCAGAAAGCTCTGCAGCGGTGTTTTTTCACCGGGACGCGGTGCGGGCCGGACGCGAGGGACCGAAGCTTCCGGTGATGACCGGAAGCATGCACCGGACGCCGGTTACCGTTGGCGTGGGCGCCGAAGCGTGTCGGTTGTGACCGACGACTCGTGACCGGACGCTGGGCCGGACTCTCGCCCGGTCGGTCGGTCCGGCCAGCTGTTTTTTTGTGCGCTTTGAACCCCAACGGTTGGATTTCGTGGTGGGGGGTATTTATACCCCCTTGGCCGGTTCTAGGAGGTCTCTTGGACATTTGAAATCATTCCTAACACCTCTAGAGCTGAGCACACATCCTCCTCCTCACTCCCTTTGCTTGAGAGCATCATTCTAGTGAGTTGAGGTGATTCAAGTGCACTTTGCTTTGATCATTGCATCTAGTAGCGCTTGAGGATCGTTGTGAGCCGGTGGATTTCTTGTTGCTCTTGGGGAGCACCACCCCTAGCCGGCTTGGTGATTGGTGGAGGCGTTGGCAAGAGAAGGAGTTTGTTCTTGGCCACCTCCGGTGATTGTGAGAGGACCGTGCATCCTCGTCGGGACGACGAATTGCAAGATAATACATTGCTCGTGTCGGTGAGTACCTCTCATTTGCTTTGGGTGCGGTAAGCCTAAAGGCATTTGGCTTGGAGTGAGCTCCACACCGACCCACACGTGAGAAGGTCGACACAACGGAGACGTAGCTTGAGTGGTGCTCAAGTGAACTTGGGGGTAAATCATTGTCTCCATTTGTCTCTTGTTGTCCCTTGGTGATTGGCATCGATTTGGTTATCTCATTGTGTCATCTTGGTAATTGGATTGACTAGCCTCTACATTGTGGTACATCACTATCACTCTCTTGCATTACTTTGATATAAACCTTGTGGTAGAGTAGATAGAGTAAACTTGCTAGTTGCTTAGCCTTGTTTAGAGTAATCTAGCTTGTTCACCTAGTTGGTAAAGTAGCGACTTAGCCTTTGTGTGTGAACTAGTGATCATAGCAACTAGAATTGTCAATAGGAGGCTTGCCGACAAGTAGAGCTAGAGCAAACGCGTTAATCGCCTTTTGTTATTCTAACACGATTGTCCAGTGTTTTGTAGAAAATTTTATTAGGCTATTCACCCCCCCTCTAGCCATTTAGGACCTTTTACACATGGCGGTGTGTGGACGAGGGACGTACAGTTCTGCAGTGAACATTTGGAGGAGGCCGACAACACGATGAGGAAAAAAAACCTTGGGTATGAGCAGCCCTTTACCACTATTTTGCTTACACATTATTGATCAACTCCATAAGGATAGTCTCAATGGGGATTTCATGGAAACTGGGAGGTGAAACCTCCCATTGAGACTAGCCTAATAGTTCTTAGGTCAACTTGATCCTTCTCACAAATCCCCATCTACTCCGTAATTGTTGATCAACTTGATCCTTATCATAAATCTCGTCTGAGCTTCTATCGGAGTCGGATTCCTATCTAATCTCGTATGAGCTCCTATTGGAGTCGAATTGCCATATAATCTCATCTGAGCTCCTATCGGAGTCAGATTCTAGTCCAACATAAACTTAGGGAAAATTTGGAGAATAATGATTCCCATCAACTTGACCCAATGTGTATGTGGTGGGATTCATTGGAGGAGAAAGAGAAAATCAGATTTAAAGTATAGGGTTGGCGACGAGAGGATTGAGGAGATTTCAGAATGTTTCATCACATGTGGAACAAGGAAACTTGACAAATCTAGATATATATGTAAATCCAACTAAAAGAAGATGAGAACAAGGATAAAAAATCCAATTCATTTTTGATTCAACCCGGAGCGGAAGAACCAATCTAGTAGTACCCTGTGTTTCTTGGGTGAGAGCGTAGGAAACATGTTTGCTCCATTTTGAGCTTGTGATGGATGACCTACTATGGAGGCATCTTCCGGCGGCGATGCATGTTGCTCCATACCATGGTGGTGTGTGGACGAGGGACGGTTCAGCAGTGAAGATGTGGATGGAGGAGACTGGCAACATGATGAGAAAAAACCTTGGGTATGAGTGGCCCTTTATCTACATATCATTAATCAACTCCATAATTAGGTCAACTTGATCCTTCTCACAAATCCCATCTACTCCATAATTGTTGATTAACTTGATCCTTCTCATAAATCTCGTCTGAGCTTCTATCGGACTCGGATTCTGGTCAAATCTCGTATGAGATCCTATCGGAGTCAGATTGTGGGCTAATCTCATCTGAGCTCCTATCGGAATCAGATTCTGGTCTCACATAAACCTAGGGAAATTTGGAGAATAATGACTCCCATCTACTCGACAAATGTGTATGCGGTCGGATGCACTAGAGAAAGAGAGAGAGAAAATCAGGGCGATGAGAAGAGAGGGAGAGGGAGAGGGAGAGAGAGAGAGAGAGAGAGAGAGAGAGAGAGAGAGAGGAGATTTCATAGTGTTTCATCCCATTTGGAGGAACAAGGAAACTTGACAAATCTATATATGTAAATCCAACTAAAAGAAGATGAGAACAAGGACTAGAAATCTGATTCAATTTTGATTCTACCCAGAGCAGAAGAAGCAATCAAACAGTACCTGTGTTTCATGGGTGAGAGTGTGGAAAACATGTTTGCTCCATTTTGAGCTTGCCTCGTCCGCCACCGTTATCAAGGACCGCCTTTGCAATAGTCATCGCTAGGAAGGCCTGAAGACCTAACATGAAACCCGAGGTAAGGAAGGTGATGCTTATACCATTAAAAGAGAGGAAGAACTCACACAAGAGGGAGGAAGAGAGCGATGGTGCGGAAGAGAGAGGACGATCTCACACAGTAGCGTAGAAGAGAGAGAGGGCAGAGCTGGAGAGAGAATCCTTTTGTGGATGGAGTCATGGAGATGCGACGAGATGGGATGAGCTGTGTGTGTGTGTGTGTGTGTGTGAGAGAGAGAGAGAGAGAGAGAGAGAGAGAGAGAGAGAGAGATAAGGGATTTTGAATGCGGTTTGACGAGCCGAGCAGCGGATTCGCTAAAAAAAAGAAGACAAGCCAAATAGCCATGCAAAGACGAGCCAAAGGAAACGAGACGAGCATCTCAAGGCGGCAACATGCATGCATGTAGTACACATGCACGTGGGTTCATGCCAAAAGTAGCCAATGAGCTTGCCGGAGTAAAAGCTCCACTACCGCTCATACCCAAGGTATTGGATTTCATGATCTAGGGCATGTTGTGGCCCACATTCAAGAATGACGAGGGTGATAGATCAATATGATTTGTCACTTTAATGTGGTGTCTCTGGTGAAGATTGATATCCTCGGGGCATACGATGTGGGAGTGATGTGTTTGTATTTTAGATTGGGGCTTGAACTATCAGTACCATATAGGAGAAATAGAACTAGTGATTTGAAATCTTGGAGATATTATATAGGATTGCATCTTGTGGGTAAATTGTCTCTCTTATAGATAAAATTGAACCAACTAAGATCTAGCATACCAAGAAGTGGTTAATTGGAGTCAATGTTTCCTTGTTTGCCATTAAATCTACCATTGTATTAGATAAATATTGGTCTTGGTTCTACTGGCTGCCAAGGCTCACTAAAAGCGAGGGTTCGATGGTTCGACACCGCACTTTTCTCGTTTTAAAACCTACAATTTTTAACTAGTAATAAAAACACTACTACTAGTCATATCACATGAGAATTTTACTATAAGGCATTTAGTAGGAAAAGTTTGCACTAAAATGTAAATGCAAAAGCACAAAAAAGTAGCCCACGTTATTACGGGGGAGAATTCTAAAATTCTGGTTGTGGATCAACGCGCGGTTGTGTGGAGGTGGAGGCCTTGGTGTGGTACTGGCTGCAATGCACAGCCTGAGGGCCAGGACGCTGAAAGCCCTTAAACGTGCGGAAATGATGTTTCGCCGCTGGCCGGTAGCTGCTGCGACGTGCAGCAAGGATTTGTATGTTAGTAGGAGCCCTGTACACTATTATCTAGAGGTAGGAGCACTAGGCAGCGGCAGGGTCGGAAAGGGACCGCGGCCGACAGACGGGGTCACTGCCGTGCTCGCTGGTAGTAGTGGTGGCTACTGGCTGCTACTGCTGGTCGGCTTGGAAGCACGTAGGCAGCCGCCTCGATCGGCCCGGCCCGGCCGGCCAGTCGTCATCAACTCCTCGTCAAACACATGCGCCGTTGACAGTGCCCCGACGTCTGCCGCACCGGGACCGGCCGGGAGGCGACGCCGATAGAAGGCGACCGGGTGCCGGCGAGCTCGGTCCTGGTCGTTACCTCCTCTTCTTGACCGTGTCAAAACTGTCAGCGACATTGGTGCCGTGGTAACGCTCGCTCTCACTGTTCGACAACTGTCCTTTCTACGACAGAGACTGTGCATGCTAGAAACAACACTAGCGTGGGCGTGTGGCCATTTCTATTCCACATACTATTTCCACTCCACGACCACGAGGTCCGACCGACCAATCGACGTATACGTTGTGGCATACACTGCAGCCCTGCAGGTGTAGTTGCCGTGGAGGAGACGTATGGCGTGCTTCCTTTTTCTTTGATTTCGTTTTTTATTTATTTACCATTCTACAAGTCAGGATTTAAAATTGACCTTTGATGTGCTTGCATTTGAATCCTGCCCAAAAATAAAAATTTGCACATGCGTATATAGCAAGACTCTCAAAAATACTCTTAATCTTCAAATGTACTCGTACGATATAAAATATGTATGCCGGCCCGTTCAAAGAAATGACTGTGTACATGCATGTGGATGTCCAGTTAATTTGTACCGTACTAAACAAAAGTTGACACAATTTAATTATGCTAGTTGTTAGACATTAGTTGCATCTTATGGATACAAATGCTCCCTTGACGTACATGTTCTTCCTTTGTACATTAATACAACCATACGTGGACTTTTGAATGGTTGTGCGTTAGAGAGTGCATAATTGGCACTTATAGCGCTTGAGTCGTCTAGTTACAATTAGTTTTAAAGATAGCATGCACGTACCAATGTTGTAGAGCACAAAAGTGATATACTCCCAAAATTAGTCCACAAAGGATGTAATTGTTCTAATAATTTTTAAAAGAGTCAAACAATTTATAGAGTTTGCCCAAAATTATTTAAACTATAACTGTCGTTAAATTAACCATGAAATATGTCGTATTTTTTAGTAAATTCACTTTGACTCTAGCATAAATCCCATATATAGGCCATAGTTGTAATATTATTTGGAGGACGGAGAAACTATCCTGTCTTTTGGTCAGCTTCAAGTGAGTTGGAGTACAATAATTACCGAAATCAATTTGCATAAAAGGTGTTGATGCTCTCTATCTCTAGCTAACAAAAGAAGAAGAAGATGCATGCAGCGGGTGGGCATTCCAAATAACGGCGCTGATGCGGTGAACTATATCTTGTCTTGAGTTGGTTCCTAGTTTGCCGGCCGGCCCTTGGACGTCGTTTTCAACTTGTCACGTATACTAGTACTTGTCGACTTCACTTCACTTGACCATGTGCGTAATATTTATATACAAAACTGCCCAAGTCGACGGAGCCTTTTTCGTGGACCAGACCACCAGACTTGAGGGACCAGGCCCGCATGCACCAGCTTACCACAGGAGTCATTTTCGCATGTCACGCTCATTCCAAGCCCACCGGATGGAGCGTGCACGTACCCACAAAATGGGTGCAATGCACCGGCTGCCGCGCCAACTAGGACTAGGAGTAGGCCAAAACAGTTTCTAGTGCCCATCCTCTCTTCTGTCTGTCTCTGTTGTCTACCCCTCTGTACCAAAGTTTTCTTTGCTTAAGACACGTCATCCCACCACTCCTATAGTCATGTGTAATCTAAGCCCATCTAAATTTATGTAGTCACAAAGAAATTCAACTTCATTAAATTCAATGGCATGGATCTCTTAGCAGTATGCACACTGTCCCCCCAAAACTACACCCTGCACCCACGCTCAGCTCGGACGCGCCTAGACTTCGCCCTGCACATGGTTTGGTCACAGCCCGGTTTTCCCCGTTAACCAACCCAAAGCAAAACGTAGGTACGGGTAAGGAACGGGTTGGTTTTCATTGGTCCCACCGCACTACAGGAGTCGCCGCTTTGCCGAAAGTGCGCGTCCACTGGCGAACCTTTTGCCGAAAGTGCCAACCGCTAAGCGCACTCGCAAAGAATGACTCGGCAAACCATTCTTTGCCGAGTGCCAAATGTCGGCACTCGGCAAAGGCGCCGCCGAAAGTGCCATGTCGAGCCGCTCGGCGTAACGTCCGAACGCTACATATGACGCCTCTTTGCCGAGTGCCCAACGTTTGGCACTCGGCAAAGGTTTGAATATTTTAAAAACTTTGCCGAGTGCCAAATGTCGAACTCGGCAAAGTATTTATTTTACCAAAAAAAAATAATCTTTGCCGAAAGTGCAATACAGAAGACACTTTCGGCAAAGTTATGGTCATTTTGCCGAGTGCCGTGCATGCACTCGCAAATCTGCCATTTTTTCTCAGAAAGTTCAGGTGCCGCTTTGCCGAAAATTGGCACTCGGCAAAGCTGGAATTTCATTTTTTGCTGTTTCGTTGATTGTTGCTGCAAATCAACATATACATATACCGTAAGCATTCATATATACATCATAAACCACATAATCACCAATTCACATATATAATTCACATATCTCACAAATTGACATATATAATCCACATATATCATAAATTCACACATATAGTCCAACATCCAAACGAAATCCAACATGTCCAACAACCAAACGAAATCTAACATGTCCAACATCGAAACGAGATCCATCACAAAGGCAACATATCCAACATCTAAAAGAAATCCATCACAAAGTGCAACTACCCCCGACCCGTGGCCTCCCCGGGTGCGAAGAGTGTGAGGGGCCCTCATCTTGCCCCGATACCACCCATGCTGCGGGCGCCGATTGGAACGCCCACCCGTGGTGTGTAGGAGGGACGTGTGGAAGCCCGTAGTGTGGCTGCTGCGTTTCGAAGAGGAACGCCACCTAGCCACGTGTACCGTGGAGTCGGGCCGACCGGATAGGGTGGATGGGGTGGAGAAGGGCCACCGGAGGAGTCGGGTTCGAACCCGCCGACCGTGGCTGCACAAAGGAGAGGCGATCTCATTAGTACCCGCAGGTGAGCCTCACAAGCCAAATAAAGAAACAACAACATATACTCACCGGAGTCCCCGCAGGAGGGGGAACGGGAAACGGGGTGGAGCGAACAAATGAAGCTAGGCAACGGAGGCGGGGTCACACCCGGATTTGAGGCCCCGAAGTAGCTCGCCACGCCCCGCACTGGGCGCCCGAGTATTGCCGGACTGCCTCCAACTCCCGCCGATGGGCCTCTTGCCGGGCCGCCGCCTGCCTCAAACTCGCCGCCTGGGCATCCGCCTCGCCTCCAACTCGCTTCCGGGCCTGCAATATTACAACCGTAACGTTGAAACAATGCATAGGTAGTGGACATGTGTAAAACCAAAGGAACGGCGAATGAAACTGAAAATTACCCGAAACTCCCGCATCATCTGCTTGGAGCTCGCTACCGAGGTGCTATGGGGATGTCGGTGGAGGTCGTGGGTCCTTGAGCGAATCTCGCCAGCTGTGAACTGAGAGGATGGGTTGATCGCGCTGTTGGCCATCCAAGACCGGCCGTCTTTGCGCCCTCCTCCCAACCTCATCACCGTGTCTGTGTCCGGGGGCGCGGTGGCTGGGTCGGTCGTCCCTATAGCGCCGCTTTGCCGCCTCGGCGCATCGGGTAAGCTTGGGGTAGACGCGGGCGTTGGTGTACGCCTCGGGCCCCTTCGCCGGGTCGTCAGACGCCTTCCGGGTCACGCCGCTCTGCGCTGTGAGTCAAGGCGTAACCCCGCTGCATTCGCTGATGTGTTGGTTTTCATGCGAAGCGGATCGCGAGGAGAACACAGATGGTTAGAAGTGAAGAGATTTGAGCGCTTGAATAAAAAAATCAAATGTAATCGCACCCATCTATCCATACACCGGAGGGGCACGCTCCTTGGTGGTGTGGAGCGCCTAGCATCTCCTGCGCGACATCTCCGACGGAGTCTCTTGGTCTCGCACATCTCGTCCCAAGAGCCACTTGTCCATAATGGACTCCCGCCAGTCCTTGTACTTGCCGCACCACTCCGACACATCCGCATGACATAGCAGAGGATGAATGGAAGCCCGCTTATTTTTCATTGAAGGAATCGAGAATAAATGCGTTCTACGAACCTCGATGTACTGGTCCCCGGTAAGGTCGGTCTCCCTCCTCGAGCATCATCTCCCTTGCTTCATTCTTCCTCACCACCTTGCCAAGCACGTCAGCGTTGAAGGTGATGATGCACCGACACGTGCCTCGTGGTGGAGTCCTTAAGTCGGTCTCGCGCACCTTGTCCTGCACTCTAGCAGCCACCGCCTCTTGCCCCGCCTCACACGTGATGTACTTCCTCGCATACGCATAACGTGTATCATTCTATTATTTAAAAACACCGTATTTAAACGACGTGAAGTAATCCCGCATACAGACTCACCCCCTTTAAGTCCGCCTTGATCTTCTACGGCAAGGGCGCCCTCCGCACTCGCACGAAGTGGTCCCACGATAGGGCGGCTCCCTCATGTCCCCGACGGGCCACCGAGGCCGTGGTAGTTCTCTTTAATCGCAGGCTCGGATGCCATTGATATGGCGCGAACTGCCCCCCTCCGCGCTTACAATCTTCCCATTCTTGCACGAGCCATTAAGACGTAATTGTTAGTCCGAAGTTCGATTTTCAACATGTCATATGAACAAGTAGTGAAAATATCAATAGCTACTTACTTGTCACCGTGGGGTCGAATCACGGGCGCGGGCGAAAGGGATCGGCCCTGGGGAGGCTCGAGGCCCCGCTGGTAGACCTTGCCGGGACTCGAGGAAGACGCCTCGACAGTGTCGCCGCCGCACCGCGAGTCCGAATCTGAAGCGGTGTGGCCCGACGACGGCTGGCCCGGCGACGGGTTCTACCGGGCGGACGGCGGACACAAACTCAAGCCTCCTCGTGGACGGGCGACGTCGGCCGCGCCCGACGCCTCCACCGCCGGGTGTCGCCAGAAGGCTCCCTCCCTCGCCGGCCTCCTCCTCGCCGTCGTCGTGGGGAGGGGGGGGGGAGGGCCTCACGTAGACGGATCGACCCCGACGCGTCACCCCTTCCGGCATTTTGTCGAGTCCCTCGCAAAGACAAAGAGTAAACCAATTAGTATTGCAAAATGAACGAAACATAATTGAAAGGTAACAATAATAACAAAATAGTATTACATGATTTAGAAATTATCTCCCGAATGCCTAAGACCGGCATGTAGTCATCACTATCACTATCACTATCACTATTGTAATCATCAATGTCATCATCCTCATCATCCAGACGCCCTCGGCATGTGCATCGCCTCCACAACTCCTTCGCCAAGACCAGCCTCCATCGCTCAAGAATTTGCAAGTCCTTAGCATCCGCGCACCTCATCACCCTCGTCCTCATCGATGGCGTTGTCTACTTCCATGCCCATCAATTAATGTCTATCTCCAAACGCCCTTCTATCCCTCGGGTTGATAGAACTCTTCAGTGTTTGGGTCAAGGTTGTAATCATCATCGCTCGAACAAGCGCTTTACCGTGCGGCGATACCTCGGCCGCGACAAGGTACCAACCCGCAAGGTCCTCGTGTTTTTGGCACGCCCCATGGGAGGTAATAAACTTGTGTGGCGTGTATATTAGCCACAATATAGACATCCTCTCCTCCATATACGAAAATCCCGTCGAATTTCGACTTGCCCAATCGTAGGGTCCACTTTCGTGTCATCGAGGATCGAACCAATGGCATTTGAATACCACTAGCTTGAGCTCTTTAGGACCCCCAAAGTTGAGCTCATATATTTCTTCGACTATGCCGTAATAGTCCTTCTTATCCAAGCCGGGCGTTTAACTCCGGTGCACGTTGTTTTGGCGGTTGGGCCGACTCTCCTCGCAGCTTCTCGTGCAAAGCGATATAGCCATTCACATCATAAACGGTGAACGAGTTGACCCTACGGGGAAGCCATTGCCCACCTGTTTTAAATCTTCGCATTTCGGCATCCGCGCCAGGCAGCAAGGTGAGGCCACGTGAGATCATTACATTATATGTTACTAGGACCAAAGTGGAGTATCAAAGTCGGAACGAGGTTAGTTGGATGGTACCTTTGAGCAGAACAGGGAAATAAAATCGGGCTGCCCATTTTTTAGAAGATTGTCTTCTTTGTTGCAAGGTAGGAGCCCCATTCCTCTCCGTGTTGACCAATAAATTCCCTAAAAAACAAGGCAAGTGGGTCGGATCGATAGGTGGAGGATAGTGACGGCGTATGGAACAAGCTCATTGAGAACTTACCGATAAGGAGGCGGTTCGTCAAGGTTCAACAACACATAGAGCATGATAGTGCGCCACTCATCAAAGGATAAGTGCTTGTGGGTAGTCGCGCTTCCTCTTCCGACTTGCCCTCAAAAGGCCGAGGTTCGATGAACTCTCTCGGCGCTGTAACGAGGGGTAGGATTGTGGACGCCGGAAGTTTCTCAAGATAGTACGCCGTGTGAAGGTCGACACCTCCTCCGCATCGTATGCCTCTCGCCACGGAAGGCTCAATTTTGGCTTTATTCCTCGCATTTTCTCCGGCACCTTGAGAGCCCTCTCGATTGGATAGCACCAACGGAATCGCACGGCCCCCAACCGTGCCTCAAAAGCGTGTGCAAAATCGGAGCCGCATGGACAGTGAAGAAGCCGTGGAAATATCATCTTCAACTTGCGTGATCAACACAGTGTAGCACGCTCCGGATCGCAATCGCATCCCGAGATAACTCCTTAACACAAAGCCGCGTAAGAAAAAGCTCAACTCGCCAGACGCTACCAATAATCGCTCGGAGAGGTATCCCCGAAGTCATCGCAGAAGGATCCGGGCAATCCATACGCGGAAGTCATGACTCTTCATCCCTAAGACTTTCATAGTCCGCAAGTTCACTCCCCTACTCAGATTCGCCGCGATACCCATCGTGGGAACGATAACGCCTTTATCCATCAGAGTACTTCCTTCCTATCGCCCTTTTGATGATGTAGTCGGCCGGGCCCTTTTTCCATCTCCTCCCAGGGCTACGGGTCTTTATCACTAGCTTTGGTCTATCGCGACAAAGATTCTATGTCAAGTCTAGCCTTAACGTTGTCCTTTGACTTCTTAAGGTCCATGTTTGTTGCGAAGAGTGCCTCGAGATATTCTTTTTCTCGTGGTGCATTACATCGATATTGTGTGGAAGAAGAAGATCCTGAAGTAGGATAGCTTAGTCAAGCCCGATATATAAGTCCACATGTGTGTGGTACCATATCCAACAAAAGAACCTTTCTTTTCATCGATTTTGAGACCAAATTTAGCTCAAAGAAGGACCTCTTCACCGGTCATAAACTTTGGGATGGGGTCGGTGACTTGAACACCTTTCGTGAAGTGCTTTTTGTCTAGTCTGAATTCATGGTTCTCGGAAGGAATTGACGATGTTTGTCAAACGAAGAATACTTGCCACCCTTTGTTCAGCCAGAACATCACACCGCTTGCATGTTGGGCAAGGGAACTTCCCATGAACACACCAATTCGAATAATGCCATAAGCCAGAAGTCATGCATTGAATACATGTACCACACATGCATTGTGAAGTTCGTCTTTGTAGCTCTGGCCGCACGTCAAGCATTCCATTTTGCCAAGCATCTTGCAATTCATCCCACACTCGGCCGCATGAACACACCCATATTGTTGCCCGGGTGCCTGTGTATTATCGGCCAAGAAACAAAAATTGAGCTCAAACATGACACCGGGGGAAGATTGAGAGGGATCACGAACACGGGCCAACAAGTGTACGGGCCGCCAACCGTCCGCACGGGTTGAAACCATTCAAGGTGAGCGCCACGCCGCATATTCCGAGCCTCCATAGCTTTTTCAGATGCATATTATCGGTGCTTCCATGCATCACCATCCGATGGGTGTACCAACTTCTCGTGATCGTATCTTTTACCCTTCTTGTGCCATGTCATTTGTTTCATGGACTCCTCTCGCCATGTACAGCCATTGGAGCCTCGGTTTAAAGGAAGGTGTCGTAGGGACCATCTCGATCTTGACTATTTCTTCCCGCCATCACTACATTCTACCTCCACAAACCTAGAGGCTTTGCACTTTGGATGAAGCGCTGCTTTCCTTGAGGTCTCTCCTAAATAGGACGCACCCTTCTGACAAGCATGGTACGACTCATACGGCATCTTGAGTCCACGGCGGAGTCTCTCGGACTCGCACGTGTTCTTCTACAGACGTGACCCTCCTCGAAGCAAATTTGCCAATAATCGACAATAGGGTGTCGGCCGCCTCGACTAATGCTCAATTGCGACTTCAATGCTATAAGGCGTGAAATGGCATCCAGCTTTGTAACCATTGTCTTCATGAAGGGGCTGCAGTGCCGCCTCCATCTCTCAGAAACGCCTTTTGGCGGTTTCCTGTTCCTCCTCCAATCCTCCATTGAACTGCATCGCGGAAAGTCCGCCATCATGTTTGCCATCCCCAAGATCCGCATCATACTCCTCGAGGAGGGGCCTCACCACGCCCCTCTCTAATACGATCGACTTCACCGTGGAAGATCCAGCTATAGTTTGGGACTAATCCGTTGTTGTAAATATGTTTGCCCATTTCCAACCTTCGCTGCTTTTTCTTGTTCTTACATTTGCCGCAGGACACGGCATCCGAATAGACCCTTTTAGCAAATGGGCCAAATGCATGCTCCAGAAAGCATCGGTCCCCCTAACCCATTCAAGGCTCTTACTTTCTATGGCCCGTACATCCACTCACCTTATCCATCCTCTCCATACGCCCATGTCACGAGCCATATAACCAAAGAATTGCATCTACACAAATAAGCCTACCATCTAATAGGTGAGGGATAGGTCCTATCCACCCAAGGATGCGAGACAAGGTTAGCATCCATGCTCACTCCCGGCCCGGAAGTAGAATTTCGGAAGATCTCCCGCCGGTTCTCCCGATACATGTCCCGGGCGGGAGAGTGTGTATCCGGAGAACAACGGGAGGTGTTGTCAAAAAACCGCCTCTGACGGGGACCGAAAGCATGGATGCTAACCCATCTACGCGATCCACTGCCGTCCAAAAAAGTGGACAATCCAAAATGATACGGCCGCAGATATGCAATGCATGCGCATACCCACGCCCTCAGATCTCTTTCGGACGGAGACGCCCTAATCGGGTCGCCTACGCATGTAAGACAACTACAAGGACGGACGGAGGTGATTAATACCTACTTGTCTGGGTGGAGACGCTGTGCAGCAAGACACGCAGCCGCCCACGAGGACAATCGGGTCGCCGAGTCCCTCCCACAGGTCCTCCTACAAAAGAAGGGCAAAATAGTTAGTGTCGACTGTACTTTTGGCAAAGACCTCCCCCGCACGGGAGGTTCCCAAAACCTGCAAAAAACATGGCACGAAGGCCAACAACCACATGCATATACCAAATATGGGCACGGCGGCCACCAACCACCAATATGGGCACGAAGGCCACCACCACCAACCACCAATATAACAACCACATTACTAGTAACACTACAACTACTACTAGCAACTACTTAACTACTAACACTACTAATACTAAGAGCTACTAAACTATTTACTAACTACTAATACTAACCCTACTAACTACTAGTACTAACCACTACTAGAAGGATAGGGCTTACCTTGCCGAATTTAAAAACGGCAAGAGCAACGGTCGGCGATGACGATCGACGGCCGAGCATAATCGAAGAAGAATCTGCCGGCGACGACGGCGACGACCGGCCCGAGAGGCACTTTCTTCCTCCTCCTCCCCTTCCCCTTCTTCCTCCTCCTCTTCCCCTTCCCCTTCTTCCTCCTCTCCTCCCTCTTTTCTCCCTTCCTCCCTCTTCTTCCTCCTCCCCCCTTCCTCTTCTTCCCCCTTCCTCCCTTCTTCTCTTCTTCCCTTCCCTTCTCCCTCTTCCTCTTCTTTCCCTTCCCTTCCTCACTCGATCTCACCGGAGAGAGGCTTCTGACGGCCCCACGACTGAGACAGACTCTGCTGATTCTGATCCGGGCGTTTCGACGCCGGCTGGCAGCACCGGCTACGCCGGACCACGCTGGCGACGGCGGGCGCCGCATGGGCGGTTTCGCCGCTGCCCCGGAGGCCCTGGCGGCGGGCCGGCGGGCGGGCGCGGTGGGGCTCGGACCGCGAGCTCGGCGGCATGGTCCGGGCGAGGGATAACGGCGGGCAAGGGCGCCGACGGGCGGCGGCGGGCGGTAGGGCGCGGCGGGCGGGCGGTCGATTCGGAATGGTCCGCTCGCCCCCGATAGCGAGGTGGCGCTTTGCCGAGTGCCGCAAAGTGGCACTCGGCAGCACCGTTTAATTTCTTTTAAAAAAATACACTTGCCGAGTGCCACGCGCCTGGCACTCTGCTAAGAACCCTACAAGTCGAAAGTAAGTCAACTGCACTCGGCAATATTCCTTTTTGTTTTTGCCCCATTTTTTTGTGTTGCCTTGGTACAGTAATTACATCTCATGTTCACAATTTGGGACAATTTCAAGTTGTTTTCTATATTTCATGAATTATTTCTATTTTCTTGTTTTTTTCGGACCACTCAAATTTGAACTAGCAGTACATGAAATAATGGAATGTGCTCATTGAAAAATGTTATTCATGATGTTTGGCGTATGTTTAGGCTCAATCGTGGGACTCAAGAACATTTATGTGTGTCTTATGAACATTACATGTTACATGAAAGTGTTTTAAAATCTATAAAATCAAACGGTTTAAAAATCACAGGTGGCGAGGTGTCTTGTCATCATGAGGAGGCGTGGAAAAAATTTGAAAAAAAGTTTCGAGCAAGTTGTGACGTCGTGCCTAAAACCCGCACATCTCCACACTTGATTTTGTGACGTCGGATGCCTAAACCCAGACATCTCCACACTTGATCAATCAAGTGTGGAGATGTCTTTTAGGCATCCGACGCCACAACTTGCTCAAACTTTTTTAAATTTTTTCCACGCCCTCATGAGATGACAAGACACCTCGCCAAGTTTCGATTTTTAAACTTCGCTTGGATTTTATAGATTTTAAAAACACTTTTCCCGCATGTAAGTCGCCATGTTCCGACACATAAATGTTCTTAATTTCACCCGAGTCCCTCGGATTGAGCCTAAACATACGCCAAAACATCATGAATAACATTTTTCGAATGAGCGCGATTCCATTATTTCATGTACCAAGCAGCTCAAATTTGGAGTGGTCCGTAAAAAAAACAAGAAAATAGAAATAATTCATGAAATATAGCAAAACAACTTGAAATTGTCCCAAATTGTGAACATGAGATGTAATTACATCGTACTCAAGGCAACACAAAAAAATGGGGCAAAAAACAAAAAAAAAAGGATATTTTGCCGAAAGCCAAGTTTGACACTCTAAGAAAGACCCGCTTTGCCGAAAGTGCCTATACGCGCGGCACTCGCAAAGTGTGCCTAGTTTGCCGAAAGTGTCTAACGTTGGACACTCGGCAAAGGTCACGGAGGACGGGCCGCTTTTGCTCCCGTTATCATTTGCCGAGTGTAATGTTTTACCGACGCTACGCACTCGGCAAAGGTATTCTTTTCCGAAAGTGTTGTACATCGCCGACGCCGGCACTCGGCAAAGAACTTTTTGTCGAAGTGCTCAGTTTGGCACTCGGCAAAGATGCTCTTTGCCGAAAGTGCCCGACTTTTGCCACTGGTAAACTTCTTTGCACTCGGCAAAGAAGCGGATTCTCGTAGTGTCGCCAACCCGCAGAATTGTATCTCTTTGCATTATGCACATTGTCGAAACTACACCCTCACCCCTGCACTCCACGCTCGGCCCCGACGCGCACCCTAGACTCCCCCACCCCCACGCCGCCCCACCAGCCCCCCTCCGCCCGCTTTGTCCCCAACTTTTCCCCTCACTTCGCCCAAAGCCCCAAACTCCATATTAGAGTACAAGACACCACCTCCTCAAGCACAGGCAAGTCGTACTTGGAGGTAGCGTCACGAATGATCTGGAGGGTCATTGTGTTCCATATCGAATTGCCTCACAATAGCGCCTACGCACAAGTCATTGTGCTCCTGGCTCCTGTGGCCATGGGCCAAGCCTTGTGTCGTTGCCCGTGTGTTCAAAAAGCCATGGAGAAGTATGGTGCATAGGAGGAAGAAGGAGAAGAAGAAAAATAGATTCGAACATAACATGTACAGGTAAGAATGGATGTAAGACGACTAGCCACAATGTGTAGCAATACCGATGCTTCAAACTCCTTTGTGGACTCTCCATCGATGCATACACATTTTGCAGGACTAAATTCAAGCATGGGGAAGGAATATGCCTTGGTGCTTACTCTGGGCAAAAGTACATAGTCCCACTTGTAAGTGACATGAGGACTGCAGCTAAGTGGGAGAAAAATACATGATCTGGGGAGAACAAAATGATATTTAATTCAACAGTTAAGCACCTTTTTGTAACAATTGGTTGCTTTTGTAACAACTGTCTGTTTGATTGCGGATTTTGGCCTACAATCCGACACCTGATCTCCTCAGCTTTCTTTCCATTCTGGCAATATGATGGTGATTCATTGTGCACGTTGCAGATGAAGTTGTCCACTTGCCCTATAAAAAAAGAAAGAAAGATGACACTGTGGACACGGCACCGACTAATTGGTATGCTAATGTTTTTTCTCATATACACGGTGCATCAGTTGAGTTTCCCAAATCCCATCAGCGACTAATTGTGTCGGAAGCAAGTACGCAATCAATATCAGATTTATTCAGATGTGTGGTTGTCAATGACGCAGATGATAATGATCGAGCTGGCTGTTAAACTATGAACAAAATGACACCGGCCACCGTACTTCAAGCCGTATTCTCTGAAATATAAGTTGGAAAAGGTGTAGGGAAGATTCAAAGAAAAAAGGAAAAGGATCTCTTCAAAAACAATTCAGAGTAGGGGACGACCTCCCTCTCCTGTTTGGCTTAGGATTCAGCATCTCACTGATGACGCAAATTCAGAAGGCCACAGTATTCCCCGAATCCTCCCCTTGAACAGCCAGCACGAGCAGCACATCATCAGGACGGTACAAAGATTTTGAATATAAGCCGAATGGTCAAACAAAATGACACGGAGTCTAAAACTACAATTTGAATGGGCGCACCGAGAAGATCTAACGAAGTTTATCGGCGCACGAGAAGAGCGCCATGGGAAAAACAGACTGAGAAAAAAGATGTGTTTGCGTTGATTTTCTTAGGTATATTATTTTTACTATCTATTTAGACATGATGTACATGCAACTGTATAGCAAAACTATGTATAATTTGGAAGTTGGGAGTGCTTTGGCACTCATCCCACGTGTGGATAAACAAATGCTAGTTCTATTTACACAATGCTATGTTTTTTTTTTTTTTTTTTTTTGAAAACTGGAGGCCGAAGCCCCTACTGAAAAAAAAATATTAAATAAAGGTCTTACAGGAACTTACAACCACTTTCAAGCTGTGGTGACAAGGCACATTTAGCTGCTCACATCTAAAAGCAACGCCCATTCTACTGGATTAGGATAAAAGGAGGCATGTGGGAGTGAGAAACATCTAAAAGCAACCCCAGCTTTGCTTTTATCTTTGTAACCATCCAAAACATTGTAATACACAGTTGTGGACAAGTAGCCAACATGCCAAAACCACATATCATCCAACTTCATCACTGAAGGCAGGATGCATGAGCTACCATCCCATCTTTTTCAGGTCCTCAAATGACATGAATGGCAAAGAAGGTTCAGCAACTAACAAATGTAATCCTATAGAAATCAGAAACTACACATGCCATGGCCATTTATGTCACTTTCATTGACACCTTATGTAACAACTGGTTGTTTGCTTGTGGATTTCAGTCTAGAATGCGGCCGTAGACCTATTTGATGGTGATTTCATTGCGCACGTTGCAGATGAAGTTGTCCACTTGGCATTAAAAATAATTACGCTGTCCAGTCGGCACCGATGCATCAATAATATGCTAATATATATTTTTTTTCCAAGGACATGATGCATCAGTTGAGTTTCCCAAATCCCATCACTGACTAATTGTGTCGGAAGCAAGTACGCAATCAATAATAGATGAGGTATCATATTTATTCAGATGATTGGTAATCAGTGACCCAGATGACAGCAAGCTGGCTGTTAAACTATGAACAAAAGGACATCAGCCACTGTATTTCTTCAAGCCATATTATCTGAAAATATGAGTTGAAAAGTGCTTGGAAGATTCAAAGAAAAAAGATATAAGCAACTCTTCCGAAAACAATTAATTAAAAGAAAACAAAGGACACCTGGAGAAAATCTGGGCAAGTGAACGAAAGGGAGACTTTCTAGAGGATAGCATTCTACCTATCTCATCTTGGGAACTCGGTCTCAATTTTTTGCAGCACGTTTCAGGACTTTGCTTTTACTAATCTAGAAGAGCAACAACTGAATTACGTATTATTCTAACGTATGAGAAGATGTACGAGTCCACTTTGACATCAGCCAAAAGTTCATCAAACTGTACATTGTTCCTAAACAATGGTTCCTCCGACGAGGATTCAGCAATGAAATTTAGCAGAGGGACCATCTTGTTACTTTTCAAGTACAGTTTTCTTTGCTGCACAACTCATTTTGTTGAGCCAGTTCTAGCTAAGTTTCATTGATTTCTCACCACCAGGAATTCAGGACGGCCAGAAACTCTGAATCTGATGGAAACTTCTTGGCAAGTTGACAAGTCATTAAAAACCCCTTGCATGAAGCTGATGATGGTTTCTTTTCAAACATGGAAAAAAAGACAGAGGTTCAGAAAGAAAAAAAGGAACAAGATCTCAGAACGGTATATCCAATGCAAAGTTCACATGCAACACTGTGAAGATGATTGAAAACAACTGGTAGCTAACACGCCAGTGGATTATAACATCTTCTGAATGGAGATATTTCACAGTTTACTTTCTGTTGCAGAGTCAGACAGCATCTACTGAATGGAGCTTTGTGTAACATTGTGTAGATATTTGGTGCGATCGCACATGCATCAAAACAGATCATGGTCCATGGATGGAACTTCCGAATGAAGCTTTGATTCAACTTGCTATTTCATTCCTTGTACTTTCAACTAGTCTATGCACAGTACATTGTTCCCTAAACAACTCTACCTAATCTATCTAACGAACAACCCTCCTGATCCTCACTGGAAGTCCGCCCCTTATGGACGCGGGTGAGCCCCGACACGAACTTCGGCTGGCAGGCGGCGGTGCCACTGTCCCCGACGACCTCGACGTCGAACGCCCTGACCACGGCCACCGCGACCGCCTTCATCTCGGTGACGGCGAGCTCCTTGCCGAGGCAGACGCGGAGGCCGGCCTGGAAGACCGGGTACCTGTACAGGTTCTCCGGGACGAACGTCCCGCCGGGGCCGGTGAGCCAGCGGTCGGGGCGGAACGCGTCGTGGTCGGCGCCCCAGATGCGCGGCATCCGGCCCATGGCGTACGGGTGGTACATCACGCGCGTGCCGCCGGCCACGTAGGTGCCGTCGGGGGCACGTCGGCGGCCGCGCAGAACTTGGAGTCGAACTGCACCGGCGGGAACAGCCGCATGTTCTCGTACAGCACTGCGTGGGTGTAGTGCAAGCCCTTGAGCTGCTCGTAGGTGATCGGCGTTGTGGACTCGTCGCCGCCGGCCTCGGCGCGCATGGCGGCCGCCACGGCTGGGGTTCTGGACAGCAGCATGAAGAGCGTGGTGAGCGCCGACGACACGGTGTCGCGCCCGGCCAGGAGGAAGCTGACCACGATGTCGCGGAGGTACTTGTCGTCGAAGGCGTGGTCCGCGTCGCCGGCCGAGGCCATGAACCGGGACAGGAGGTCGTGGCTGTCGGCGACGCCCATCTTCCGTCGCTCTCGGATCATGGCAGCCGCGAGCTCGTCGACGAGCGCAATGGCCTCCTGAGCTCTCTCGGAGCCGATATTGAGCAGGCGCTTGGCTTTCCACAGCAGCGGCGACGACGGCGGCGCCGCGCATGGCGCAGAGCCGCGTGGCGGTGTCGAAGGCGGGGCGAGCTTGGACACGGGCATGTCCAGCCCGAGGCAGCACGGGTCGAGGCCGAAGGAGATCTTGCAGATGGTATCAAACGCGAATCGGCGGAACACGTCCTGCAGGTCGACGACCAAGCCGGCGTCGGCGGCGGCGGCGAGGACCGGGACGAGGCGGACTCGACCTCCTGCTTGACGATCCCGAACGCGTAGGACCGGACCGCGACGCTGCCGAGCTCGAGGCTGGCCATCTTGCGCTGGTGGAGCCATGCGTGGCCGTCGACGTTGAAGATGCCTCCGCCGAGGAGGTCCCCGAGCACCGCCGCGAAGGCCTTGCCCTTGGGGAAGTTGTCGAAGCTGGTGCGCAGCATGTACTGACGTTGGCCGGGTTGGCGGTGACGGTGCAGCCGAGGACGTGGAAGTGGACGGTGCCGGTGGGGGACTCCCGGAGCAGGTGCGCGTACCAGTCGCCGAGGTTGGTGAAGTCCCGCGCCCACGAACCCGTCAGGTACGCCCGGCACACGTGGCAGCTGCACCACGGCCACCGCCGGAGCAGCGTCAGCACGGCGCCCAGCGCCGTCACGCAGAGCGCGGCGGCGAACAGGGCCAAGCCCACGCACTGCGCCGCCCATGGCAGCGACGAGTTTGTTGCTGCTGCTGCTTCCATGGCGATGGCGGGCGCTTGGAAGAAGAGGGAGAAGGTGGGGAAATGTGTTGTACGGCAGAAAACTGAAGCGGCGTGGCTTGTATATATAATAACGCGGAAGACTGGGAATACGCACATGGGGCACGTGCGTTTTCTGGATTAAGCAACGTTGGTATTGACCTTTTTTTTCCTTTTTATAGCGCTCTGCCACTGTCACCGCTCAGATATTCTCGTTGTGCTAACACAGTAACGGGCCCACATGGAAGGCGAGGGGCATGCCGATTGCCTGCCCACCCAACCCAAGAGTCCAACAGTAAAGGCCCCTTTGGATCACAGGTGAAATGGAGGGAAAATGGAGGAATACTGGTCACGTTATAGATCAATTCCTATCATGTCCTTTGGTTTGCAAGAAACGGAATAGTATTTCATAGGAATTTATCCCTTCCTGTGTCTATTCCTCAGATTCGTAGCATCCAGTCCAACCTAATGGAAAATTTCCTGCCGATAGCGGCTCGATTCCCGCTTGTCTGCTTGCTCTTTCCACGAACAAAAAAGGCAATGAAAAAAAAAAAAAAAAAAAAAAAAAAAAAAAAACACACACACACACTAGGCCACCAGGAAGGTCGCCGCCTTTCCGTGCGCAAGGGTGCTGATTGATCCGCTCATCCGTGGGCGCCGGGTGCTGGATCTCCCCCCACCGCACGCATATTTGGGAGCTCTCCCCGGCGCGGACGTGTGGGGCGCTCCCCCGCCGTGGACGCCAAGGCCGGAAGAGTCCCATCCGGGCGACGCGCTGGCGCCGGATCCGCCGTCGCCGGGTTCGCCATGGAAGCGGCGCCTCCCCACGCCGTGGACGCGTGGGCGCGAGGTAGATGAGGGCGGTGTCGTGGGAGAGAGACGAGAGGTGGGGAGTCGGAGAGAAAGTTTGACTTTCGAGAGTGATCCAGTTCGTGAACATATGTTGTTTTTTTCCCTTTTTTCTTTGTGGCAGCGATGGACCTCGCCTGGCTACCAAAGGACCCGTAGGAATTCATCCTGTAGGAATTCATCCCGTAGGAAATCACATGACCGGGCACCTGAACCCTTTACTTCTCCTATTCCTATCCTATCTCTTTCCCACCATCCAAAGGGGGCCTAAAGGTAAAGAGAGAGAGAAGGGGTTGGTTACTCTTACACGCTTGTGGACTCGAGTGTATGTATTTGGTAGTCTCTGTGACATGGTAGTGTAGCCTTCGTGACTGTATAGTATATGGTTTTGGTATCACCGGGTAGATGATTACCTTAAAGGTTTCCTTTTGTAGATATAGCTAGATAGATGGATGTATAGATAGATAAACAGATAGAATAGAATACAATCTAAAAAAAAAAAAGATAGAATGGAATAGAAAATAGATAGATAGACTCAATGAGACGGAGAGAGTATATATATATATATATATATATATATATATATATATATATATATATATATATATATATATATATATAAGTAGTGTGAACATGTCGCCCCATGGCAAGGCTACCATTCACAGATAGACACAAACTCATAATTGCCCTTGACACGGACTCTATATACGCTTTGTGTGGATCCACTCGAGTATACAAATTTGAAAGTTATATGCATCAAGGCTATGCCTTTAGAGACTTATATCTAGAGAAAGGAAGTGAGAAACATTTTTCTTATTTATCATAAGTTGTTTTCCATTAAGGCCAAACTTTTACAACTTTTTCTTGAAATTAAGCTAGTCATATATCAATTTGGTGTAAAAAAGTTGCATTAATAGATTCATCTTCAATGTAGCAATTGGCAAGATTCATCTTCAATGTAGCAATTGGCAACATCACACATAATAGAAATTAATAAAATTCAATTTTCATTATAATACTTCTTACACTCTTAGGGTTAAAAATATATTGGGTTTGGACTATCCTAAGGATCTAAATATTCATTTGAGCTGCGTGTGAGACATGAATCGGGGTGGGACAAAGAGGCACTCTAAACATTGATTTGCGTACAATCTGTTTTATTTTTCCCTCTCGATTAGAAAAAAAAATAGCTAGTGAGATTAAATCATTTGAAGTTTAATTAAACAACTTGATCCATATGACAGTTTCACATATTCTTGAATGCGTATATGATCAAAAGCTTGCTTTTCACCATCTTGTATTAAAATACAAAAGAAAATGCTTAGAGCTAGCTTTCGAGTCAGCCATTATGGATGCCCAAAGACAAGCTTATTAACTAAACTTGCTCTTAGTTTAACATTGAAAGTTGGACAATCAAGTAATAATAATCAAGTTGCCATGCATGTTGGTTCCTGGTGTTGTCAAAACATTGGTCCAAACATTGCTCCATGACAGTTCGATTCCATCCATCTGGTTAGTGGATTTCTTTTAATTTTTATATAACCCGTGCACGCAACGTACGCATATCTGATTCGTCATGGATGCATGCTTCCTCAGTCCCCCATTTTTTTTTTTTAAAAAGTATCTATATACTTTTTTTATTATAAACAAAGCTAAAGTACCATGCATCCATGTGAGTATGTGACATTATTTAATTTTGGTACAGTAGACTACGTACTTACCGGTAGGCCTTATCCTCTCCTCCTCCAGCAGTTCAGCACCTCATCCAGTTGGAGTGTGAGTAATAGTGAGTGGACAGTGTATGCTGCCAGCTGTGCAATCGCCTCGCGCTGAGCTGCTCCGATCTTGACAAGCGAAAAGTCCTCGAAGGCCAGTAGACCTCTCGCTTTCTTTCGTTTCTTTCAGCTCAACAACAAGTGGCAGGCTGTTCTTGGTCGATCGCTGTGTCGTCCGCCAATAAGCAGAGTTTCATTCTCTAATCCGATCCGATTATTCCAAGGCGCGCGTGCCTCCACATCCCATGAAAGTACAACGGCTACAGCACCGGCCGGCGGCTCGCTGGCCGAGACTGATCCGCCGATCCGATTCGTTGTATATGACACAGACAGACGCCTGCAGATCGGTGCAGATCCATGCATCATCATCGTCGTCGCGTCGTCGTCACACCAATCCATCATGGCGGCGGTATGTGCGTGCCTGCGACCGTGCAGGAGGCCACCGGTTGTTTCGCGCCGCCCATGTCGCCGGGGGCTGCAGCTCCGTTGGCGTCAAATCGGCTTCCATCTCTCCATCTGACATCTGTGGATGGCCGTTGCCGGCAGCAGGACAGCCCGGATCGATCACATGGTCACATCATCGGTCGTCGTCGATCGGCTGCCGGGGCCCGGAATGGTAGTGCAGTGGGTGGTGCTGTTCCATCGCCACGCCATGCGCGTCGATGAGCAGCGCGACCTGCGAAAATGACTCGTGTGGTGGTGAGCTGGTGCACAGAGCAGAAGTGGCCTCCATCAGTCTTTTTTTTTTTTGACGCTCATCCGGGTACAGCCTGTAGTATCTGTTCATACACACGCACGCCCACTCAACACATGCACACTACTCACACCACCCGTACAAACAAACCTACAACTACACTCAGATCTGAAACCGCGTCCTTCTTGAGATCACCGAATATCCGTGAGACGACGGGCACGCCGCGATACCATTGTAGTTCCATGCGTGAGAGGCTTCACGAAATTATTTTAGGGGACCTGCCCCTATGGTGGGAAACGGAAATTCGTGTCCATCAGACTCGAACCCCCGCCTCGACCAGCGGTGGCCCTAAGCCAACGCCGCTGGCCAGTCGAGCACACGCCGCCCTCCATCAGTCTTTGGTCCGCCTGGTCCTCGCAATAGGCTCTGTCGACTTGACGAGTTTATATATAATAAAATAAATTTTTATTATTATTGCGCACATGGTCAAGTGAAGTTTTTTTTTTTTTTTTTTTTGATGAGATGGTCAAGTGAAGTTAAGTCGACAAGTAATACTCGTGGCAAATTGAAGACTAGTCACATGCGTGCGTGGGCAAATAGTAACTCAACTCAACAGTAGCCATCACATCAGCATCTCAGCACCTTTATTATTTGACTAGTATCACACCCGTGGCGCTGCTATGGGATAACTACATTTTTATATAAATCCACATAGATCGTATGATAACATAATAATCCCGTGAAATTATATAATGACATTAAAGTGACATTTAATCGAAACACACAAATTTTGTGAAATTAACATAACTACGAAGATTGTGGTGTCGCATGCTCATAAACTCTATTGTATAGACTTTTTATGATTCGCCTAAGATATTGTTTTATATTGGCTAGAAGATATCTTCATTGTCCATTTATTTCGTGCACCAAGAAATCTACTAATAAATTCCAACATATATTTGTACAATTTTGTACACATTAGAATGTATGCAATATTGAAAAGGATAGAAAATTTAAGACTCCTATTTTTTGGTACACTCAAGACGAATAGAAAAAATTAAAATTATTTAGAATTGGAACAGTGACGAGGTATCAATATTTTAAACTATACATGCCTTAAATTAGTGCAATAAGCATTAATATGGTACAAATAGACCTTGGGATGCAAACAACCATACATGAATTCCATTTTGACTCTGAAATTCAGAGCAACAAAGGACTGTCTGCCAATGAACAGTAATGAACCAATAGTGATAGAGTAGACCCTCATGTTCAGCACTTACAGAAATAGCTTGCAAAAAACAATAACACTTGCACAAGCTTTACAGAGCTGAATTTTAGAATAGTGATATGCATATATACATATATAGATTAAAAAATTTAATAATACATTTACTGAATATTATCAAGGACTTGCCGGTCTGCATAAACAATTGAAGCTAGGAAAACACCTTAACTGCATATATATTTAATAATGATTGTGTTCACGCAAAAGGAATAAACAATTGACTGCTTTGATTTGAGAGAAATTCAAATAAGGGATTTATGACGAGCTACGGTATAAATAATTGCTATGAGATAACTAAATATTATACAAAAACACATATATCGCACGATAAGATAACAATGCAAAGTGAAATTAAAAGGTGCAGCGGACCCTCTACGTGGTGGCGTCCCGACGCAGCCGCGGCACGGCGACGGCTCGACAACGTGGTTGCGTCCCCGCGGAGTTGGTCCCGGTGTGGTGAGCTCGCCTGGCCGGCACACGGCAAATGGCCGGCAAGGCCACGAGGTTACGCTTGAGGCTCGCGAGCACACCGAGGGTGACCGCGACATCCATGACGACGGGCAGCGGCAAAGGGCGGAGGCAGCAGTCGGGCGGCGTGGGAGGGCGGCAACCGGGAGGAGGCGTCCGGGTCGGCATGGATGGGGATGTCCCCAGTGGTGGTCGGCCGGGTCCTTGATGGTAGCGCCGCTGAGGGTGGCCGCGACGCCCGCAACGGCCGGGCAGCCGAGGGAGTCCCAACATTGGAGGGCAGCCGAGCCGGGATCGCTAGCGCCGATGATGGCGGCCGCGATGGGGAGGCACCTCGCCGACGTGTGCGGTCGCTTGCACACGGTAGGCGGAGGATGGGTTTGCTAGGAAAATTTTCACGGTGAGAGATTTTTTTGTTACCCGGACCGTGAATCCTGATTTGAAAAGAGCATGATTGACGCCAGCGGCCTCGACAGTGCTACGACGCTTTTGCACAAGTTTACAGGGAAAAGATAAGAGAGAAAATTAACAAGAGATGGAAGGTCCCCGACTATTTGTTTCCGTTTATTGGGGAAAAGATAAGAGAGAAAAATTGTCGTATTGATTTTTTTCACTTTTGAATTTGTCGCAAGAAAAGTAAAGGGCGACTATTTGTTATGCAAGCATGATTAATGACCGATCAATTTTTTTCTTTCCTTTTGAATTTGTCGCAAGAAAGGAAAGGAGAGAAGAGGTTAGCAATAACTAATGACCAATGGATTTTTTCTTTCCTTTTGAATTTTTCGCAAGAAAACGAAAAGAGGCAGGCGTTAGCCATGCATGCACGACAATGACCGCCAATTTTTTTCTTTTCCTTTTGAATCTGTTGCAAGAAAAGGAAAGGAGGAGGAGACGTTAGTCATGCATGCAGTGATTAATGACCGATGGCATGACGACTAATGACTGATCGCATGCACGATTTGTTTCCTAAACAAGGCGCCACGGATCGCATGGTGGGGAGGGAACTGAAAAATTTGTCGCACCATCCGAGAGTCTTACTTTTATTCTTTTTATGTTGTAGAGATTCCCACCCGACTATTCATCTTCTTTTGTTAGAGAGCATCAACGTAACTGTCACACCCTCTAGCCTAAAAAACTGTCACACTCACACGGTGGGCCTAAGGGGCCCATGGCCGGTAAGGGACACCTCCCTCCACTGCCGCACTTCCGCGATTTCTTCTGTAATTAAATGAGTTCGGTTAGGGATAAGATTAGAACTTTTGGTTTGAAGGAGATATTTTCACTCTAAAAGTCTCCTATTAAGAAAAAGAATAAGGACTTGCTTGTAAAAGTTATTCCGATCTATAAGGAAACCTTTAGAGATTGCATGAGATACAAATCTCATAGGAGGTCTATATAAAGAGGAGGATGTAATCTCTCGTACAAGCAATAAAGAATATTTCCCCCCTTCCTGCCTCAGCCACCACCGCCCTCTCCCACGCCAACCCTCGCCAACCCTAGCGCCCATCAAGGCCACCACCACACCCGCAATGCGGCTGTGGCAAGAACCCTCTCTATTCAAAAATGCTTAGAGTTAGATTATAAAAAAAATAATAAAATATAAAAAAAGTAATAAAGAATAATCTAGTTTTTGTCCCTCTTATATTAAAAATATAAAAAATAAAATTTGAAAAAAAAAATGCTTAGAGTTAGATTATGATCGAGTCAACCATTGCCGATGACCTAAGACAAGCTTATTAATTAAACTTGCTCCTAGTTTAACTTTGCAAGTCGGACAACCAAGTAATAATCAAGTCGGCCTGCGTTGTACTATGTAATTCTCAAAAAAGTCAGCATTGCGTGTAGGCTCCTGGTGTCAAAACATTGGTTCATTACAGTTCGATTTCCATCCATATGGTTACTGGATTTCTTTAATGTTTTATATAACCCTACACGAACGTACGCATATCTGATTCGTCATGCATGCATGCTTTCTCATTCCTCACCTAATTTCTTTTTCTAAAAAATATCTATGTACTTTTTTATATATAGGCAAAGTTAAGGTACCATATGTATCAATGTGACACTACGGAACCGGGTCTTCGCCGACGGTATCGCTGCTTTTGCCGACTGTCCAAAAAATTAGACTCGGCAAAGATATTCTTCGCCAACAGCCGCTGCAAAGACAAACTGTCGGGCGGCTTACCAGTTTCTCGGCAAAGAAGCACCCTAGGCAAAGCTGTCCGACAGTCGGGTGAAGGGCAGGTTGTTGGCGAAAGCCGCTTGCCGACGGGCGACAGTCGGGCGAAGGGTAGGTAGTCGGCATAGACGGGTCCGACGTAACGCCGCCAGTTTGCATAACCTTTGCCGACGACTTGTCATCCGAACTTTGCCGAGAACAAAAAAAAAAAAAGCTCTCGGCATAATGTTTTTTATCACTGCTGACTGCTTGTGTAATTGCTTCAGCAAAACCAACACACGCAGTGACGCAGTCACGCACGTCGCCAACGTTGGCAAGTGGCAACAATGTGCTGCAGCACCAAATTAAGTAGCGTAGCGTACGTATACGTTTTCGCTGTTCTTGATGAGCTAGCTGGTCGTTGGGCGTTGGCCCGTTGCTAGTAATGACATGTGTCTTTGTGCTTTTGGTCGTATAACTCTTTTCCATTTTATATAACTATCAGAATTGTTAACGCGCGCGTGTTACATTACTTGCATAGGAGTATTTCGTAGATGTTTCGATCGAATGAGCATTTTCGAGTCCCAAATTAATGTGCAAAACGTCGCGTCCATCGTATGGACAAATCTTTTGCATGTTAAAATTTAATTTATTTGGAACGAGCAAGCTGATATCTTGCTCCAACAATATTGGCTACCTAGAGAAAAGGTCTTGATTGCATTTTTCAGACACGGGCTATTTACTGAAACAAATGATTATTGGAAGAGCAAGAGCCTTCTTCTACGTACCTACGATTCGCAGCTTTGGTTGACCTAGCTTTATTGGTAAATAAATAAATTATCACAAAAGTCAGTGGCACAAGTGCAAAGGTTTACGACCTACTACAGTACATTGTTTCATCAGAAAAAAGAAAAACCACCAAGAAAGTTACTAAAAAGACGACCAGATCAAGAGCGAGAAAGCGTACGTACGCTACGCTACTTAATTTGCTTGTTGCCAATGTTGGTTTTGCTGACGATAACAAAACCGAAACGTACGGGACCTACAAGTGGGCAACGGATCGAGAGAGCGTACGTACTGCCACCGTGGGCAACGGATCGAGAGAGCACCTCTGATGAGGGCGTACGTACGTGTCTCCGACAGCGGCGCGGCAACCATGAGCGGCAGTGCTAGGTATATGTGTATATGATCCAAGGGGATGACACAACAGTAGCTCGATCGGTTGCCTGAACAAGACTCACGTAGTACTCAACAACGGATGTCGTCATGGGAAGCGAGTGATTCACGTACAATCGGCTAATCAAACTGAGTATGCATGCGAAGCAAGACGACGATGGAAGAAGTTGGTGGAGGCCTCTCGATCCGTAAACGAGGAAATGTGTTCCTTGGCATCGTGTGCCCGGCCTAGCAGCACGGGCAAGGAGATAGAGGCCAATGTATGTAGGCTGGAGTACATATGCGCAAGGTCAACAAGGTGGCTGGCTACTAGATCTACGCCGATCAGTGACCGGGTAAACCAAAACGGGGTGCAAGGACAATAGAAAACTAACAACGACAAAGGGTGATAGGAGACCTACTATATGGAGGCATCTTCCGGTGGCGATGCATGTTGCTCCGTACCATGGTGGTGTCTGGACAAGGGACGGTGGACGGAGGAGGCCGGCAACATGATGAGAAAAAAACCTTGGGTATGAGCGGCCCTTTACCTACATATCATTAATCAACTCCATAATTAGGTCAACTTGATCCTTCTCACAAATCCCATCTACTCCACAATTGTTGACCAACTTGATCCTTCTCATAAATCTCATCTGAGCTTCTATCGGACTCGGATTCTGGTATATCCGTAAGAGCTCCTATCGGAGTCGGATTGCGGTCTAATCTCATCTGATCTTCCCCATCGGAGTCGATTCTGGTCTGACATAAACCTAGGGAAATTTGGATAATAATGATTCCCATCTACTCAACAAATGTGTATGCTGTCGGATGTATTGGAGGAGAAAGAGAAAATCAGGGCGATGAGAAGAGAGGGAGAGATAGATAGAGAGAGACAGAGAGATAGATAGATAGAGAGAGAGAGAGAGAGAGAGAGAGAGAGAGAGAGAGAGAGAGAGAGATTTCATAGTGTTTCATCCCATTTGGAACTAGGAAACTTGACAAATCTAGATATGTAGATCCAACTAAAAAGAAGATGAGAACAAGGACTGGAAATCCGATTCAATTTTGATTCTACCCAGAGCGTAAGAAGCAAAACCAACAGTACCTATGTTTCGTGGGTGAGAGTGTGGAAAACATGTTTGCTCCATTTTGAGCTTGCCTCTTCCGCCACCGTTATCATGACCGCCTGCCATAGTCGCCGCTAGGAAGGCCCTGAAGACCTAACATGAAACCTGTGGTAAGGAAGGTGATGCTTATACCATTAAAAGAGAGGAAGAACTCACACAATAGGGAGGAAGAGAGCGATGGCGCAGAGGAGAGAGGAAGAACTCACACAATAGGGAGGAAGAGAGCCGATGGCGAAAAAGAAAGAGGACGATCCTCATGCGGTAGCATAGAAAAAGAGAGGGTGGAGCTGGAGAGAGAATCCTTCTCTGTGGATGGAGTCATGGAGATGCGACTAGATGGGATGGGCTGAGAGAGGGAGATGGGATTTTGTATGCGGTTTCACGAAATGAGTAGCGGATTCATTAAAAAAAAAAAAAAAAAAAAAGAGGACAAACCAAATAGCCAGCCAAAGGCGAAGCCGAAGGAAGTGAGACGAAAGCATCTCGAGGCGGTAACATGCATGCATGTGGTACACATGCACATGGGTTCATGCCAAAAGTAGCCAATGAGCTCGCCGGAAAAAGCTCCACTATCTCTCATACCCAAGGTATTGATTTCATGATTTAGGGAATGTTGTGGCCCACATTTGAAGAATGGAGAGGGTGATAGATCAATATGATTTGTCACCTAAATATGGTGTCTCTAGTGGAGACTGATATCCTTGGGGCATACGATGCGGGAGTGATGTGTTTGTATTTTAGATTGGGGCTTGAACTCTCAGTACCGTATATAGGAGAAATAGAACTAGTGATTTGAACTCTTTGAGATATTATATAGGATTGCATCTTGTGGGTAAAAAAGTCTCTTATAGATAAAATTAAACCAATTGAGATCTAGCATACCAAGAAGTGATTATTGGAGTCAATGTTTCCTTGTTTGCCCTTAAATCTACCCTTGTGTAGCCATTAGATATATATTGGTCTTGGTCCTACGTACTGGCTACCAAGGCTCGCTATTAGCGAGGGGTCAATGGTTCCGACGCCTCACTCTTCTCATTTTTGGCTATAGCATTTACCCCCCGAAGAGACGAGGCAGACTCGTCTAATCTCAGGCGTCAGCATCAGCACCCCGATGAACAGCTTTGGTACGTAACACCTCACTGTTCGACAACTGTGCATTCTACTACAGAGACTCTGCATGCTAAACTACAAAAACACTAGCGTGGGCGCGTGGCCATTTCTATTCCACATATTCCACTCCACGACCACGAGGTCCGACCGACCAATCGACGTACGTTGCGGGCATACATTACACTGCAACCCCTGCAGGTGTAGTTGCCGTGGAGGAGACGTATGGTGTGCGTCCTAGCTTTTTCTTTTGATTTCCTTTTTATTTACCGTTCTACAAGTCACCATTTAAATTTGACCTTTGATGTGCTTGCATTTGAATCCTGCCCAAAAATAAAAAATTGCACATGCGTATATAGCAAGAGACTCTCAGAAATACTCTTAATCTTTCAAATGTACTCGTAGGATATGAAATATGTATGCCGGCCCGTTCAAACAAATGACTGTGTACAGGCATGTGGATGTCCATGTTAATTTGTACCGTACGTGTTAAACAAAAAGTTGACACGATTTAATTATGCTAATTGTTATACATTGCATCTTATGGCAACAAATGCCCCCTTGACACATGTTCTTTCTTGGTACATTAATCCAACCATACGTGCACTTTTGAATGGTTGTGCATTAGAGAGTGCATATGTTCGAACTTAGCTTGAGTCGTCTAGTTATAATTAGTTTTAAAGATAGCATGCACATACTAATATTGATAATAAACGCAAAGTTTATATCAATGTTGTAGAGCACAAAGTGGTATACTACCAAAATTAGTCCACAAAAGGATGTATTTAAACTATAACTGTCGTTAAATAAACCATGAAATATGTCGTATTTGTTAGTAAATTCACTTTTGACTCTAGGATAAATCCCATATGTAGGCCATAGTTGTAATATTATTTGGAGGACGGAGAAACTATATATCCTTTCTTTTGGTCAGCTTCAAGTGAGTTGGAGTAACAATCACCGAATTTAGTTATTCGGCCGCACGCACAATTTGTATAAGGTGTTGATGCTCTCTATCTCTAGAGCAACTCCAACAATTTTTCATTTGTGGTTTGGCAATTGCCCTTGTTTACCAACTCTAAAAATCCAAATGCCAAGTTAAGAGAAAAGTTCATCACCAACAGTTTGGTATAATTCACTTGCCAAACTCGATCTAACTTACATCAGGAACCCCGAGAGAGAAACTAAATTTTGTTTATACTCTTCCATCTCTTGAAAACTTACATCGAAACCCCGTGACGTAAAACAAAACTATGTTTATGCCCTTCCACCTCTTCTAATACATACAGTGATACAGATGCGCCGCGAATGCCAACGTCAGCCGAAGCGCCAAGATAAATGCGCCGCAGAGACGGCCTCTTTTTGCCAATCCTCCCAAATTGCCTGTTGAAAACTAGTATCCTCAACACGGTAGTGGCCATTTCTATTCCACATATTCCACTCCACGACCACGAGGTCCGACCGACCAATCGTCGTCCGTTGCGGCATACAGTACACTGCAGCCTGCAGGTGTAGTTGCCGTGGAGGAGACGTATAGTGTGCTTCCTTTTTCTTTGATTTCTTTTTTTATTTACCACTCTACAAGTCACGATTTAAATTTGACCTTTGATGTGCTTGCATTTGATTGCAGCCGCCACCCCCCCAAAAAAAAAAAAAAATTGCAGATGCGTATATAGCAAGACTCTCAGAAGTACTCTTAGTCTTTTCAAATGGGCGCCACCGCGCATCAGATCGTCCGCATCTCGCCCACGTGAACCGCTTCTATTCGCGCCCTCCGCTCCATGCAAACACAGCTTCGTTGCTGCCGATCGGGCTTCGCTGGTCCGATCCTAGCGACGCTGGGCCGCTCGCTGCCCGCCGACGCCTGTGCACCCAAGCCATTAACAACTTACGCCGACGCTCCAGGCTATCTCAATGACGCTACGTTCGCTAACTGCACCTCCTGAACGCTAGGTCAGCCCGCAACCTTTAGGGACTGAGACGCAGCGCCGCTTATCCGCCATCGCACGCCGCCATCGCGCGATCCCAATCTTTTGCCCTCGCCGCACGCCGCCATCGCTCGCTGGACTCATTGCATTCTAGTGCCGCTATCGCCTTCCCCAGATATGAAGGGCGGCATGGAGAGGGTTTGGCCGGACGCACGGCCAGAGCAACATGGATGGAAGTGAACGAGGCAGTTCACATCGCTGCAGCCCGGCGGTAGGCGACACTGCTAAGCCACACCCGCGGCACCGATGTTGATCGCAGCACGCTGATCCGCCACCATCAGTCCCGAGGTAACTACCCCGGCTTTACCATGTCTTAATTATTAATGCTTTTGATTAATGCTTCACCATTACATGATCGCCCATTCAATTCTTAATTATTAATGCTTGTTTTCTAATGATCGGGCCATGTGAAGGTCATGTTTCTTAATTATTAGACTTTATGATTGCTCCTTGTTGTAGATCGAATGTTCAATCTTTGAATGAAGAGGAACAACAAATTACGATGATGGACTAGCCGAGAATGAAGTATGTAATGAGGTAAAAAAAATTAAAAATTTGAGAGACTATATACTATTTTTATTTTATTATACTCCGCCTTTAATTGATAGGAGAATCCATATGTGCAGGTGGTACGTTTGATCGAACATAAAATTGGAATGGCTTTTCGAATCTGAGAAAAAGGCCTATGAGATGTACAATGAATATGCGGAAAGGTTGGGTTCAAAGTGTTAGAAAGAGCAAGACAAGGCGCCGCAAGGATGATAGTCTAAGTCGAAATTTTTGTTTGCAACCGGCAAGGGTACCGGGCGAATGAAAATTCACAAAGGGATGTTTCAAGGACCGGTTCTGCGATGCCGTGCGCTTTTAGTGTCGACAAGGAAGATGTTTGGACAGTGCAAAAGGTCGTATTAGAGCATAACCATTATCTTGCCACCCAAATAAGGCACATAAGTTGTGGTCTCAACGAGGGTTATAGAGGCGATAGGCAATTAATTGGCCAGATACGGCAAAGCTGGAATGAAGCCAGCCCAAGTTTTTGATTTTATGAAGGAGCATTATGGAGGGAAGACAAAATACCGTTTTCAAAGACGGATTGCTATAATGAGATTGGTCAGCGAGCGCAGCAATACTTAGAAGCCAATGATGCACAAACATTATCCGAATATCTCGAGAAATAAAACAATCGGTGGATCCAACATTTTTTTTTATGCGATTCGGTGGACAAGGAAACCGGTCGTGATAGCAAATTTCTTTTTGGGGCGGACGGGCAGTCTATCATGGATTACAAATGCTTTGGTGATGCCGTGGTCCTTCGACACCACATTTCAAACTAATAAATTTGAAATGCCCTTTGCTCCGATTCTTGGCACCAACCACCACAAGCAAACAATCATTTTGGATGCGCCTTATATTTGATGAGACTATTGAATCTTTTGTTTGGCTCTTTCGTGCCTTTCTAACAAAGAATGTCCGAAAGCACCCAAGCACAATTTTCACAGATCAAGATGTGGCAATGGCAAGCGGCAATTGCTTATGTATTCCCAAATACAGCTCACCATCTTTGTTTGTGGCATATTTGCTTAAATGCTACTAAACATCTCAGTCATGTGATTAATGCATCAAAAAACAAGTTGAAGGACAAGTCGAGGACATATCGAGGAGAATGCAGAAGATATATCATAGGAGAATGCGTAAGATATATCAAAGGAGAAGGCGTAAGACATGGCGGATAAACAAGTTCTCAAGCAGATTTCAAAAAGTTGTATCTATGAAGATAGAGCGTAGATTTACTTCACACGAAATGGCATGAATTATTGGCTAAGTACAATCTTGAGAGAATAACTCATGGATGGCAAACCTATATGGTTTGAGGGCAAAGTGGGCTGCGGTATACCGTGACTCATTTACGCCAGACATGAACTCGACCCAACGGAGCGAAGGTATGAATAATGTCTTCAAAAAAAAAGATTTCGTAGGAGACTCGGGCTTTTCGAACTCCTTGTAGAATGTGAGAATGTTGCGTTAGTCTAAGGTCAAATAAGTTGATGCTGATTTTCAGTCACGCCGAAGACACCAGTTCCGCATATTCCAAATCTACCAATGTTGAAGACCGCAGCTGAAAAAAATATACAAGGAGAATGTATTCGAGTTTGAGGAAGAATTTAAAAGACAACTCACATTGTATTGTGAATTGTTGGAAGCTACAAGGACAACCTCGACCTTCATTGTTAAGTATATGCAATCTGATCGTGGAGCAACAAAGTAGTATTGAATAAAGAAGATTTGACCATTACATGCTCTTGCCAAATGTTTGAATGCATAGGTACGTTGCTCTTAAAAAAGTTCTTTAAATTACATTGTGCATCCTGTAAAATACATTATTTAAATTGACAACTATATTTTACAGGTTTATTGTGTAAACATGCTCGAGGGTGTACAATATGAATCAAGTATATGATTTGCCATCTCAATATATACTACCTAGATGGACAAAAAAAATGCTAAAAGTGGATTTTACATTCGTAAAACCGGAACCGAGGGAGGTAGATTTGAAAACACAAAGCTGCACTTCTATCTCGGCAGGCCACATCTATTGCATTGAAGTGTTCGGCCATCGAAAAGAACTAATTCTTGAGTTGCGAGAAAAGCCTTGCATGGCGTAAATTTGAAAGCGTATACTTATCTAAGCCGTGTACATGAAAAAAAACAATGACATTTCCCCTACTCCTACGGAATGTGATGGACAACCATCAAATGCTTTGTCATATCATTCAAAAATTCCACAAGTAATAAAAGGTCCAAAGAAGACACGTCATAAAAAAATATTGTTGAAAAGAACACAACGAAGAAGAAGAAGAAGGTTGCCCAAAAAGAAAGGTAAATGACATATTTTATAATTTTTTTCACTTTGTGTAAAGTTTATTGTAAATAATCTATTGTCATATAAATTGCATTGTAGGCCAAGCTCCGGAACATAATGATGTAGAAACAAGAGATGAATATGTTGTGCCACGCCAAATAATTGTAAGACATTACCTATTCTTATAATTTATTCCATTACATGAATGATTTATGAACATTTTATTGTGATATGACACGAGAAAAATACTGTTGGGTCATCTTCGGCTTTACATGCTCCTTTAGTTCAAGGTGGATATGCTAATTCCATGATGCCGCACTTCAATTATCTTGTAAATCCTTCTGCAATGACTGCTTCATACATACCGGAGGATACACAAGTCTTTTAATGGGAGTCGACCAAAAATGCTACAAACGCAAACTGCTGCTAGAGAGTTACGTTTTGATGGAGAGAAAAATCATGAATCTATGTAACTCCGCTTTTTTGATATTATGGGAATTGTAACAGTTTGATTAAAAGTTCTTTTTTTTTTTTCTTATAACTACAACTGTGCTATTTCTATAGTACAATCTATTTGATGGAGTGTATTTGGATTATGGCTGACGTCTTTTGCCGAGCCGCTGCCGCTCATGCTACTAGATCTTGTGTCAGCAACAAAATTATGGGCTTTTTATTTATGCATGCCCACCACACGACGAGAATCATCTTGTATCTGTACCTGACTCGAGGACTTCTATCGTGCTGTCTACGTGCTGTCCTGGCAGCTCTCGCCGTCCTGGCGATGGACTTGTACGTGCTGTCCAGGAAACGTACGACCGGGTTAGCCGATCGAGCGGGCAGCGAGCCGAGCGCGTCGCCAGGATCCGGACCAGCGAAGCCGATCGGCAGCAGCGAAGCTGTGTTTGCGTGGACGGAGGGGAGCGCGAATAGAAACCGGACACGTGGGCCGGAGTACGGACGATACGGTACGCCGGTGGCGCACCCCATTATTTTCCTTTCAAATGTACTCGTAGGATATAAAATATGCATGCCGGCCCGTTCAAACAAATGACTGTGTGCATGCATGTGGATGTCCATGTTTGTACCGTACGTGTTAAACAAAAGTTGACACAATTTAATTATGCTAGTTGTTAGACATTGCATCTTATGGATATAAATGCTCCCTTACATGTTTTTTTTGGTACATTAAGCCAATCATATGTGCACTTTTGAATGGTTGTGCATTAAAGAGTGCATATATTGGCACTTAGCTTGAGTCGTCTAGTTATAATTAGTTTTAAAGATAGCATGCACATACTAATATGGGATAATAAAGACAAAGTTTACATCAATGTTGTAGAGCATAAAGTGATATACTCCCAAAATTAGTCCACAAAAGGATGTAATTGTTCTAATTTTTAAAAAGAGTCAAACAATTTAATTAGAGTTTGCCCAAAATTATTTAAACTACAACTGTCGTTAAATTAACCATGAAATATGTCGTATTTTGTAGTAAAATCACTTTGACTCTAGCATAAATCCCATATATAGGCCATGCATAGTTGTAATATTACTTGGACAACGGAGAAACTATCCTTTCTTGAGTTGGTTCCTAGTTTGCCGGCCGGCCCATGGACGTCGTTTTCAACTTGTCACGTATACTAGTACTTGTCGACTTCACTTCACTTGACCATGTGCGTTTTTTATATACTACTACAAAGCTGCCCAAGTCGGCGGAGCCTTTTTTTTTTTTTTTTTTTTTTGAGTATAAGTCGACCGAGCCTTTTGCGTGGACCAGACTGTTGTAAAACACACGGACTCTTTCCTAGAAGGAAAGGAGAAGGATGAATCCTAATCCTAGTCCGTTTGTATGTGGGCTCTTACCGAAACTCTCCGGACTTGGCTGGACTATATATATGTGGGAGCTCTAAGTTGTAATCACGAATATTCAGATGAATAAAGAATAGTCTCCCTATCTTGTGTCTACTTGTTCTACTTTTCATCTACTACGTTCATCGTGAGAGACGGAGAGGGGGAAGGTCCTAACCGCTGGCAACATGTTTCACAACACAGACCACCAGACTTGAGGGACCAGGCCCGCATGCGCTTCTGCGTTGTGCACCAGCTTACCACTGGAGTCATTTTCGCATGTCACGCTCATCCCAAGCCCACTGGACGGAGCGCGCACGTACCCACAAAAACTTGGTGCAAATTGCAATGCACCGCACCCTCTGCCACGCCAACTAGGGCCAGGAGTAGGCCGAAACAGTTTCTAGTGCCCACCCTCTTCTGTCTGTCTCTATTGTGGAGTACCCCTCTCTACCAAAGTTTTCTTTGCTTAAGACACGTCATCCCACCACTCTTATAGTCATGTGTATGTAATCTAAGCCCATCTAAATTTATGTAGCCAGAAAGAAATTCAACTTCATTAAATTCAATGGCATGGATCTCTTAGCATTATGCACATTGGTCAAAACTACACCTTGCACCCTTTTGCTCGGCCCCGACGCCCTAGACTTCGCCCTGCACATGGTTCGGTCACAACCCAGTTTTACCCGTTAACCAACCCAAAGCAAACCATAGGTACGGGTAAGGAACGGGTTGGTTTTCATTGGTCCCAAACCGCCGAACCCGTAGAATTGTGTCTCTTTGCATTAGGCACATTGTCGAAACTACACCCTCACCCTGCACCCACGCCGGCCCCAACCGCGTCTAAACTCCCCCACCCTCATGCCCCTCGCCCGCCCGCCCCTCCGCGTCGCTTTGTCCCCGGCCCAGCTTTTCCCTCACTTCGCCCAAAGCCCCAAACTCCATATTAGAGTACAACACACGACTGACGACCCCCTCAAGCACAGGCAAGTCGTACTTGGAGGTAGCGTCACAAATGATCTGGAGGGTCATTGTGTTCCATATCGAATTGCCTCACAATGTCCTACGCCACAGGTCATTATTGTGCTCCTACGGCCATGGGCCAAGCCTCGTGCCCAGTGGCGACGCCACATAGAACTTACATGGTGCACAGGCATCAGGGTAAAAAAAATTTTACCATTAAACAAACGTATTTTCACCATATTATTTAATAAAATTGTGTAAGGTACTTAAACAGTGCACCAGGGTTCATTTAATTGTGGCTTTCGCCACTGCTCGCTGCCGCCGCTGCACGTGTGTTCAAAGCCATGCATGGAGAAGTATGGTGCATATAGGGAGGAAGAAGGAGAAGAAGAAAAATAGATTTGGAGAACCGAGCTGTGTTCGGTTGGTCAGCTGGGCGTGCGCTCAGGCTGCCCACCCGGGTTCGAGTGTTGATACTCGCCCGGGTGCCTCACCCAGGGATTTATTCCTCGTTAAAAAATCTCAGATGTGCCTCTCAACGCATGGTGCCACAAAGGGACTGCGACGCGCCTGTCGCCGGAGCCTCGACTCTAGTCATCTCTTCAAGGAAGCGTCTTGGTATCTGTGTATAGTTGTAGGTCTGCTTGTATATAGGTGGTGTGTGTGAGGTGTGAGTGTGTGGTGTTGGTGTGTGTCTGTGTACGAACAGATGCTACAGATGTATCCAGACGTGAGGTGTCCAAAAAAAAATAGATTTGAACATCACATGTACACACCACGTGTAAGAATGGATGTAAGACTAGCCACAATGTGTAGCAATACCGATGCTTCAAACTCTTTTTTTTGACCCCCATCGATGCATACACATTGCAGGACTAAATTCAAGCATGGGGGAAGGAATATGCTTTGGTGCTTACTCTGGGCAAAAGTACATGGTCCCACTTGTAAGTGATATGAGCACACTGTAGCTATATGGGAGAAAAGTACATGATCTGGGAGAACAAAATTATATTTTATTCAACAGTTAAGCATCTTTTTGTTACAATTGGTTGCTTTTGTAACAACTGTCTGTTTGATTGCGGACTTTGGTCTACAATCCGACACTTGATCTCCTCAGCTTTCTTTCCGTTCTGGCAATATGATGCTGATTCATTGTGCACGTTGCAGATGAAGTTGTCCACTTGCCCTATAGAAAAAGAAAGAAAGATGACACTGTGGACACGGCACCGACTAATTGGTATGCTAATGTTTTTTTTCATATACTGTACACGGTGCATCAGTTGAGTTTCCCAAATCCCATCAGCGACTAATTGTGTCGGAAGCAAGTACGCAATCAATTATTCAGATGTTTGGTTGTCAATGACGCAGATGGCAATGAGCTGGCTGTTAAACTATGAACAAAATGACACCGGCCACCGTACTTGAAGCCGTATTCTCTGAAATATAAGTTGGAAAAGGTGTTGGGAAGATTCAAAGAAAAAAGATAAGGTTCTCTTCCAAATACAATTAAGAGTAGGGGACGACCTCCCTCTCCTGTTTGGCTTAGGATTCAGCATCTCCACAAATTCAGGAGGCCAGGAGGCCACAGTTTTCCCCGAATCCTCCATTGAACAGCCAGCACCGATCGAGCAGCACATCATCAACACCGTATACTAACAGAGATGATGAGACAAATGCAGGAGGCCATAGTTTTCCCCAAATCCCTCCCAGCTTGAACAGCCAGAACGCACATCATTAGGACGGTAAGAAGATTTATACAAAGACTTTGAATATAAGCCGAATGGTCAAACAAAATGGCACAGAGTCTAAATCTACAATTTGAATGGGCGCACCCAGAAGATCTACCGAAGTCTATCGGCGCACGAGAAGGGCGCCATGGGAAAACAGATTGAGAAAAAAAAAAAAAAAGATGCGTTGATTTTCTGAGGTATATAATTTTTACTATCTATTTAGACATAATGTACATGTAACTGTATAGTAAAAACTATGTATACAAAAACGAAACCATAACACCTTATAATTTGGAAGTTGGGAGTGCTTTGCACTCATCCCACGTGTGGATAAACAAATGCTAGTTCTATTTACACAATGCTATGTTTTTTTAAGAAACTGTAGGGGGCGAAGCCCCTACTGAAAAAAAAAATTAAATAAAGGTCTTACAAAAACTTACAACCACTTTCAAGCTATGGTGACAAGGCACATTTTGCTGTTCACGTCTAAAAGCAACTTCCATTCTACTGGATTAGGATAAAAAAGAGGTATGTGGGAGTGAGAAACACTGCAGGAACAGGCGATGGATAGATTAGGAAGACCCCAGCTCTGCTTTAACTTTGTAACCATCCAAAACATTGTAATAGAGTTGTGGACAAGTAGCCAACATGCCAAAACCACATATCCTCCAACTTCATCAGTGAAGGAAGGATGCATGAGCTACCATCCCATCTTTTTCAAGTTCCTCAAATGACAAGAATGGGTAAGAAGGTTCAGCAACTAACAAATGTAATCCTATAGAAATCAGAAACTACACATGCCATGGCCATGTATGTCGCTTTCATTGGACACCTTTTGTAACAACTGGTTGCTTGCTTGTGGATTTCAGTCTACAATGCGGCCGTAGACCTATTTGATGTTGATTTCATTGCGCACGTTGCCGATGAAGTTGTCCACTTGGCATTAAAAAAATGACGCTGTCCACTCGGCACCGACTATATGATGACCTGGTATGCTAATATATATATATATATATATTTTCATGGACATGATGCATCCATTGAGTTTCCCAAATCCCATCACTGACTAATTGTGTCGGAAGCAAGTACGCAATCAATAATAGATGAGGTATCATATTTATTCAGATGATTGGTAATCAGTGACCCAGATGACAGCAAGCTGGCTGTTAAACTACGAACAAAAGGACATCAGCCACTGTATTTCTTCAAGCCATATTATCTGAAAATATGAGTTGGAAAAGTGCTTGGAAGATTCAAAGAAAAAGATATAAGCAACTCTTCCGAAAACAATTAATTAAAAGAAAACAAAGGACACCTGGAGAAAATCTGGGCAAGTGAACGAAAGGGAGACTTTCTAGAGGATAGCATTCTACCTATCTCATCTTGGGAACTCGGTCTCAATTTTTGCAGCACGTTTCAGGACTTTGCTTTTACTAATCTAGAAGAGCAACAAATGAATTACGTATTATTCTAACGTATGAGAAGATGTACGAGTCCACTTTGACATCAGCCAAAAGTTCATCAAACTGTACATTGTTCCCTAAACAATGGTTCCTCCGACGAGGATTCAGCAATGAAATTTAGCAGAGGGACCATCTTGTTACTTTTCAAGTACAGTTTTCTTTGCTGCACAGCTCATTTTGTTGAGCCAGTTCTAGCTAAGTTTCATTGATTTCTCACCACCAGGAATTCAGGACGGCCAGAAACTCTGAATCTGATGGAAACTTCTTGGCAAGTTGACAAGTCATTAAAAACCCTTGCATGAAGCTGATGATGGTTTCTTTTCAAACATGGAAAAAAAAAGACAGAGGTTCAGAAAGAAAAAAAGGAACAAGATCTCAGAACGGTATATCCAATGCAAAGTTCACATGCAACACTGTGAAGATGATTGAAAACAACTGGTAGCTAACACGCCAGTGGATTATAACATCTTCTGAATGGAGATATTTCACAGTTTACTTTCTGTTGCAGAGTCAGACAGCATCTACTGAATGGAGCTTTGTGTAACATTGTGTAGATATTTGGTGCGATCGCACATGCATCAAACAGATCATGGTCCATGGATGGAACTTCCGAATGAAGCTTTTGATTCAACTTGCTATTTCATTCCTTGTACTTTCAACTAGTCTATGCACAGTACATTGTTCCCTAAACAACTCTACCTAATCTATCTAACGAACAACCCTCCTGATCCTCACTGGAAGTCCGCCCCTCATGGACGCGGTGAGCCCCGACACGAACTTCGGCTGGCAGGCGGCGGTGCCACTGTCCCCGACGACGACCTCGACGTCGAACGCCCTGACCACGGCCACCGCGACCGCCTTCATCTCGGTGACGGCGAGCTCCTTGCCGAGGCAGACGCGGAGGCCGGCCTGGAAGACCGGGTACCTGTACAGGTTCTCCGGGACGAACGTCCCGCCGGGGCCGGTGAGCCAGCGGTCGGGGCGGAACGCGTCGTGGTCGGCGCCCCAGATGCGCGGCATCCGGCCCATGGCGTACGGGTGGTACATCACGCGCGTGCCGCCGGCCACGTAGGTGCCGTCGGGGAGCACGTCGGCGGCCGCGCAGAACTTGGAGTCGAACTGCACCGGCGGGAACAGCCGCATGTTCTCGTACAGCACCGCGTGGGTGTAGTGCAGGCGCTTGAGCTGCTCGTAGGTCAGCGGCGCGGTGGACTCGTCGCCGCCGGCCTCGGCGCGCATGGCGGCCGCCACGGCTGGGTTCTTGGACAGCAGCATGAAGAGCGTGGTGAGCGCCGACGACACGGTGTCGCGCCCGGCCAGGAGGAAGCTGACCACGATGTCGCGGAGGTACTTGTCGTCGATCTCGTGGTGCGCGTCGCCGGCCGAGGCCATGAAGCGGGATAGGAGGTCGTGGCTGTCGTCGACGCCCATCTTCCGTCGCTCCCTGATCATCGCCGCCGCGAGCTCATCGACAAGCGCGATGGCCTCCCTGAGCTCTCTCTCGGAGCCGATATTGAGCAGGCGCTTGGCTTTCCACAGCAGCGGTGACGCGGCGGCGCCGCGCAAGGCGCAGAGGCGCGTGGCGGTGTCGAAGGCTTGGGCGAGCTTGGACACGGGCATGTCCAGGTCGAGGCAGCACGGGTCAAGGCCGAAGGAGATCTTGCAGATGGTATCAAACGCGAATCGGCGGAACACGTCCTCAAGGTCGACGACCAAGCCGGCGTCGGCGGCGGCGGCGAGGACCGGGACGAGGCGGGACTCGACCTCCTGCTTGACGATCCCGAACGCGTAGGACCGGACGGAGACGCTGCCAAGCTCGAGGCTAGCCATCTTGCGCTGGTGGAGCCATGCGTGGCCGTCGACGTTGAAGATGCCGCCGCCGAGGAGGTCCCCGAGCACCGCCGCGAAGGCCTTGCCCTTGGGGAAGTTGTCGAAGTTGGTGCGGAGCATGTACTCCACGTTGGCCGGGTTGGCGGTGACGGTGCAGCCGAGGACGTGGACATGGACGGTGCCGGTGGGGGACTCCCGGAGGAGATGGGCGTACCAGTCGCCGAGGTTGGTGAAGTCCCGCGCCCATGAACCCGTCAGGTACGCCCGGCACACGTGGCAGCTGCACCACGGCCACCGCCGGAGCAGCGTCAGCACCACGCCCAGCGCCGCCACGCAGAGCGCGGCGGCGAACAGGGCCAAGCCTACGTACTGCGCCGCCCATGGCAGCGACGAGCCTGCTGTTGCTGCTGCTTCCATGGCGATGGCGGGCGCTTGGAAGAAGAGGGAGAAGGTGGGGAAATGTGTTGTGTTGTGCGGCAGAAAACTGAAGCGGCGTGGCTGTATATATAACGTGGAAGACTGTGAATACGCACATGGAGCACGTGCGTTTTCTGGATTAAGCAACGTTGGTATTGACCTTTTTTTTTCCTTTTTTATAGTGCTCTGCCACTGTCACCGCTCAGATATTCCTCATTGTGCTAACAGTTGATGGCAGTAACGGGCCCACATGGATGGCGAGGGGCATTTAGATTGCCTGCCCACCCAACCCAAGAGTCCAACAGTAAAGGTAAAGAGAGAGAGGGGGTTGGTTACTCTTTACACGTTTGTGGAGTGTATGTATTTGGTAGTCTCTGTGACATGGTAGTGTAGCCTTCGTGACCGGATAGTATATGGTTTTGGTATCACCAGGTAGATGATTACTTTAAAGGGTTTTGTTGTATGTATAAAGATATAGCTAGATAGATGGATGTATAGATAGATAAACAGATAGAATAGAATACAATCTAAAAAGATAGAATGGAATAGAAAATAGATAGACTCAATGAGATGGAGGGAATAGATAGAGATAGAGATATACTCCCTCCATACTGGTATTAGACGTCGTTTATGACATGATTCTGCATAGTAAAGAGTTATTAATTAGAGGTAATTTTTTCCTGTATACCCCTATTAAATACTATTGTGGTATGCATTATATGCAAAACAAGCCATTTATGAAGGGGCACTACGGAATCCGGAATTACCTTGACGGCCGAAAATTTCCTTGAGTGCCAAAATCAAACCGCCAAGGAAAGGGTAGTTTCCTTGGCGGTGGTGACCTACACACAAGGAAATATATATTTCTTGGCGGTTGCACTAAACCGCCAAGGTATTACTGAAGTTTCCTTGGCGGATTTCAACCACGCCAAGGAATTTACTTATTTCCTTGAGTGCACTTTCAAACCGCCAAAGAAATGGCTCTTTCCTTGATCATTAGTTGTGACCGCCAAAAAAATGATCAATTTCCTTGAGTGTTCTTCCAAACCGCCAAGTAAATTATAATTTCCTTGAGGGTTATTTAATTTTCTTGGAGGTTAGCACCCAATGAAATAACTATAAGTATTTTGGAGACTCCCACTTAAAAATAATAATAATATCGTAATGGTCTCTAAAAATCATAAAATTTGGCATGAGATCATAATTTGGTTGTATTACCTTGCCATAAAAGTTTGAACTCATATTAACAAACTTGAACTATACATTGTTCACAAAGGGATATATCTCTCATCTAGTTACATAACTATGTGAGATGCAATTCGATAACAATGTATAGGACCATTAGTTTACATCCTTTGATTTTTTATGCAAAGATTATACACAAAAACCATGTTGTTATGCAAGTTTATAGATTTACCTAGCATAATTTAGATATATTATTATAATTATAATTATCTTAAGTTAATTTGGAGATAAAAACCTAGAAAGCATGCAACGTCTAACACTACGGGCCGTCCTCTCCCTTTGGTGACATGATGGGCAACCCGCCTCCCTTCAGCGGCATGTCTCGTCTAATGAGGCGCCCCTCCAACCCTAGACATGTTTTGTGTCGATATGCCCATTGGGAATGAGATCCTCTAAAGTCGGCAAAGTGACATGTCTCTACAATCGACATCTCAACCATTCAATTCACATCCAACCATGAGCAAGCAAATTAACTCTAGTACTCCTCGGCTTGCCGGGCTTTGACACAACATCAGCATGATGCTCGACCGACCGGCCGCTCATCGCCGACCGCCTCTTGCGCTCGCCCGCACCGAAGCGATTGCTCTCTAGCAGCCGCGAAAGTGCCCGCCCACACCACCGCAACACGTGCTTGCCTGGCTGTCGGTTCGCCACGGTAGGTTGCCGGCCACCACACGCCTCGCCCCACAGTGCTGATGGCGCCCGAGACCCTACGAACACGAACAAGCTAAGAAGCATGAGTAGGCCATTTGGGAGATGATGCTCGTGAAGGTCTCCAAGATATATGCCGGTGCAGTAGAACTCGCTCACGAATGCCCGCCAAAGACCATCGCAAACCGCAATTTTTTATATGAATAATGTTAACACTATGATGCCATCTTGAAAATAAATTATCGAGAAAAGTAAAAAAAGGAAATTAGCTAGTAGTTAGAATCAAACATTGCTTAAATATATAAAATATTATAGAAAGAACATATATAAATTTATTTCTCCGAAGTAATTTTATTTTTTATATTTATATTGAGTACCACATTTTAATTTTTATATTAAACACAAAGAATTTTTATTTTTATATTTATATTATCACCCACCATCCCAAATGAGTTCCATCCTAAATTCGTTGGTTCGGTAAAAATTTAGGAGGCTCCCCCGCGCGACCCAACCCGAGCGGGGAGACTACGCGCCAAAAAGCTCAACTGTGCCAAAACCCTCTTGGCACCACTTGACCAGTCCAACCCTAGCTTTGGTCCCGACTCCCTTCTCGGTCCCTCCCCAATTTCACAACTCACGAGCACACGAGTGGAAGGAAAAAAAAAAAAAAAGGCCGCCGCCCGGTGAAGGGCGAACTCCGCTCGTCGCGCCGGGCGAAGCTCCGCTCGTCTTGCCGGGCGAAGCTCCGCCGCCGGCCGCCCGACCGCCTCGACAGAGGCGCACCGGTCACGCCCGCCCGGACCCGTCGCCCGCTCGGACGCCCAGCAACTCCGCCCCCACAGGTACCCGCCGCCACTTCTCCCATGGGCGCCGGCCTCAGCCCCCCCACCGCCCCATCCGCCCCAAGCCCTCACGTCACTCTAGCCATCGCCGGCTTACAGGGCAAGCGATCTTTGCGCTGCATCTGCATCCCCATTCCCCTCGTGCATCCCCATTCCCCAAGCCCGGCGTCAACACTAAATTTCCCTGTGTTTTTCTTGGTTGCGAAAAGGAGTCGAAGCCATCTCTTTCCCACTTCACCTCTTGGTTGCACAAAGGAGCAGAAAAGACTAGAAAGATTCAAGGTTTGGGTTACTTTGCTTGCCAAACTTTCGTTCAGTCCAGATCTGCCATCTCTTCCCCTTTTGGATAAGTAACATATTTAGCTCGATTTTGATGTCTTGTTTACTACCTTCGTTAATTTTGTAGAGGAACCAGCAGGATTCAAGATCTTGTACACAAGAGAATCCTTCATTTTGCTTGTAAGTTTTCTTCTGCGCTGGATCTACAACTATTGAAATGCTTGCATGTCTCCTTGGTGGAAATAGATCGGTTCTGATTAGTTTTTTCTTTCTTGTGCATGTTGCAAAATATCCAAGAGGGAAGCGACCCAGCGGGAACATTGGTTGAACTGGGAAATACTCTGGTTGTCACGCACCAACAGCAACATTGATTGGATTTGAGGAAAAATAGAACGCTGAAAGTGCAGTAAGTATCAATATATACGTGTCAACAACTCTGCAACTACATTTGTGTGTTAATGTATTGATTGGAATATTTTTGTTTAATCGGTTGTTATCTCGTGTTATTAGCCAATTGAATATGTGCCAATGTTTACTAGAATGCACATGTTTCTGCATAGCTAGATTTGGGTGATAGTTTTGTGAATTTGTGATGAAACTAAAATATACCTCCTTGCTATATATTTTTAAACAGAACAAGAGTAATGACAGACCGTGAGTGGATGTATAGTGGTTGGTCTCGTCGGCAGGCTCCCACTACTGAGTGGATTGAAAACACAAACAAGTTTCTGGATCATGCATTCTCTAGGGTTGATCTTGTTGAAAATGACACCATTAAGTGCCCATGTGCCTTGTGTCGTAACTATGTTAGGCATGTAAGGTTTGATGTGGAGATGCACTTGTGTAAAAATGGATTTAGAAATGACTACAAAATTTGGACATCACATGGAGAGAGTCATATAGAAGTTGGAAGTGATGAGAGTTTTGATGAAGCCGATCGAATGGATGATATGTTAGTTGACCTAGGTGGTGGCCATGCACCGACTATTGAAGAGGAGCCCACTGGGTCAAGCCAGGCTTTCTATAGGATGGTTGCTAGTGCTGATCAACCGGTCCATGAGAACACAACACACTCATCTCTTTTCTGCGGTGTCACGTCCGCTAGCTTTGAAATCACGGTACAATATGTCTATTGCACACTTTGAAGCAAACCTACGTTAATCGGTGAACTTCTACCTCCAGAAATCTAAGATTCCCAAAGATTTCTACCAATCCAAGAAATTATTAGAAGGCCTAGGCATGCCATATCGAAAAATTGATGTGTGTTATAACAATTGCATGCTTTACTATGGTGACAATAAGAATAAAGACAAGTGTGATGTCTGTGGTCTCTCGCGCTATGAAGAAGGCCAGAATAATATCCCGCGCAAAGTGTTGCGGTACCTTCCTATAAAAGATAGACTTGAAAGGTTATATCGTCATGAAAATACAGCTAAGCTAATGCAGTCTCACAAACGGTCCAAATCTGGTAAGATGCGACACCCTTGTGATGGGGAAGCATGGCAACAATTTGATGAGGACTTCAAAGATTTTGCTAGTGAACCAAGAAATGTGCGCCTTGCTGTGGCAACCGATGGTTTTACACCATTCAGTAGAGATGCAGCTCCATATTCTTGTTGGCCTGTTTTTGTTACTCCACTAAATCTTCCTCCGGGTTTTATCATGAAGACAGTACATATTCCTAGCCCTTGTAGTCCCCGGACCTGAACATCCCGGAAAGAATCTAAATATATTAATGCAACCTTTAGTTGATGAACCGCTAAGTTTGTGGAAGGGGTAGAAACATATGATGCTTATAGGAAGAAGGATTTTACAATGCGGGTAGCCTATATCGTGGTCAATACATGATTTTCCAACTATGGAAACTTTTTACGGATGGAGCACTCATGGGATGCTTGCATGCCCAATATGCTTGGGTGATACAAAATCATTCATGCTTCAACATGGTCGCAAGCCATCTTTGGTTTTGATTACCACAGCGCTTCTTACACGAAGACCATGCATTGATTTGAAGCTAATGCATTTAGAAAGGACACAATCGAGCATGATGAGCCCCAAGACATTTAACCGGGAAGAAATCCTAGCCCAAATGAACACATTTGTCGGTGATAGAGATAACTATGGTAAAGCGCACAATTGGAACTATATTAGTTGCTTTTGGCAACTTCCATACTTCCATAAATTGTTGTTAAGTCACAACATTGATATGATGCATAATGAGAAAAATATGGCTGAAGCTGTATTGAACACATGTCTTGACATACCTGAGAAGAGTAAAGATAATGCTAAGGCTCGTAGAGATCTTGCTGAAATTTGCGACCGTCCCTCACGGCATTTGAGGCAAAAACCAAATGGCACACACAGGCCTCTCGTGTGGCCCATTTTGCATTGACAAGAAAGATAAGCCAATTATCCTTCGATGGTTTAAGGAACTCAAGTTTCCTGATGGGTATGCAGCCAACATTAGAAGAGGGGTGAACTTAACAACAAAGAGGATCCCGGACTAAAAAGTCATGATTACCACATCTTCATGGAACGCTTACTTCTGCTGCATTCCGTGGCTTCCTTCCAAACAGCACATGGACATGTTTGGCTGAAAGCTTTTTCTATCGTCAATTGTGTGCCAAAGAGCTTAGCAAGGAAGCTGTATGTTCATTGGAGCAGCAGGTTGCTGTTCTTCTTTGCAAAATGGAAAAGATATTTCCGCCCGAGGATTTTTCAATCAATGCAACATCGATTATTCATCTTCCTCGTGAGGCCAGACTAGGAGGTCCTGTCCATGCTCGTTGGAACTATCCATTTGAAAGGTAAAAATAAAATAGAGAAAACCATATTATGCTTCCTTTTATAATGATGACTGCAGCTTAGAAACCCTCCTCAATTCTAGTTATTTCTTGTAGGAAAATTCAGCAGCTTAGAAGAAACGTAAGAAACAAGGGTCGTGTTGAGGGTTGCATCGTTGAGGCTGAATTAGTTGAGGAGGCTACAAATTTCCTCTCTCTTTACTTCAGGCCACATGTTCCATCAGTTAGGAACAAAGTACCTCGCTATGATTGTGGTGCTTCTACCTTTGAAAGTTCATGCAATCTTGAAATCTTTTCATTACCTCGGTCGGTGCTCTAGCCCTCATGGTGTACGTGTGCTTTCAACCAAGAATATGAGGCTGCATTCCTATATGTTTTAACCAACATGCGTGAGATGGACGAGCACTTCAAGTAATACATGCTTTCATTATATAAACCATAGATGTTCTTTTGTACATTTTGGTAGCTCTCTGTTGACATACTTTCCTCTCCTATAGAAAATTTGAGAAGGAACAATGGAAAAGCGAGAATTAGTCCAACACCTGAACAGCTTAGGGACTTAAGGTTAAATGGGTGGAAGAGTAGCCGAGGAAAACGTGGCCCAAACTTCTTTGATTGGTTCAAGGAAGAAGTAATCCTTCTACAACCTTTCACATTTAGTAATCTGTCCATCATTTTCCACCAAAAACTAACATATCAAACTAAATCTATTTAATTGCGGTGCATGCAAACACACGCATTGATCCAGCCTTATGTCAAATATCTTTTGGTTTTAAGCCAAGAGTTACCACCTTTGGTTGTTATGATGTGAATGGTTATAGATTTCGCTCAAAACAAAGATGAGAGATCTAAATCGGGGACGACAACGGTGAATACTGGTGTTTGTGTATCTTGTATTGATGAAAGCAACAATGAGACAGTACCATGGTGTAATTAAGGACATCATAAAAATAAAATGGGAAGGACGATTGCAACTAGAGCTGGTTTTGTTTGATTGTGATTGGTTCGATCCAACACCTAATGGAACAAGGCGCACCGAAAACTTGGGGCCGGTGGAAATTAAGCATGCTGCTAGGCTTTACGTTTTTGAGCCTTTTGTTTTGGCTAGTCAAGTTAAACAAGTATATTATTTACCTTATGCATGTCGAGCTCGGATCTAAAGGAGTGGTGGATTACGTGTCGGGTTACTCCACATGGCTATATCAATGTTGATGATAGTGATGATGACCCTCATCTTGGTCCAAAGAAGAGGTGTTATTTTTTCAAGAGGAGGGGTTAGAAGGCACATTTGTCATTGATCTGAATTTTGAGCTAGATAATACAACAGTTGTGTCGGATGAGATAACCGATCCTAAGGAGTTAGAATATCTATCCAAATTGAACACTGAAGGTGATGGGAATGTGGCTGATGGTCAAGATGAAGAAGATGAAGAGACTCAAGATGAAGATGAAGACAATCAAGTCGAAGATCATCTAGCTTTAGATCCAAATGATTATTGATTTGTTTTTCTTAGTTTTCATCTTTGTTTCCACTTTGTACCTTGTTGAACTAAACAACATTCTTTGTCGGATTGTCATTTGTGTGTGCTTTGCTTCATGTCTACATTATGTGATAAAGATGCATTTTCTTGTCTATATTATGTGATAAAAATGCATTGTTTTGTGTTCTTAACGTGTTATTAAAAATATGCCCCTTTCTTCTTGAGATGTACTAAGTACTAACTATTTTGTACACTTTCCGAGGAGGATGCACGGCCTTCGACACAAGAAGCTTGTACGTGTAAGGATGCGGGGAAGTGGTGGGAGCAACCAAACAAGACGTAGTCTTTGGTGATATTCAGTCAAAAGCATTGTTGCCGGCAACTCTAGAAGGAGAGGTGCTACTAATACTAGGAGTAGCAAAAGGAGTGTTGATGACACCGTTGGGAGCAATAAAAGGAGCGGCACCTGCCGCCATCGGGAGCACCGAAGGGGCGATCTGACAGCTATTGCCCGGAGAACTGGAAGGGGTCGTGTTGCTACCGGGAGCGCCGAAAGGGGTGGTGCTCCTGCTGTTGCTGCTACTGGGAGCACTGAAAGGGGTAGTGCTCTTGCTATTGCCGCTCCTGGGACCACAGAAAGGGGTGGTGCTCTTCTTCTTCTTTGCGCTAGGAACACCGAAAGAAGCAATGTTGATGTGAACATAGTTCTTTCTTTGTTCTTTGGGAATACGATTGATGGAAGCACCGAAAGGAGAGTTGATGCTATTGGCGACCGAAAGGACAAATGCTTTGAGGTCGAGACCAATGCTTTTGCATTGATGGTTACTGGCGCTAGGAGCACCGAAAGGGGATTAGTGCAGGTGGTGTTCACTCTAGAATTGTTGCATCTAACTCTGAAAGGACTAGTCTTTGTAAGAGGTGATGGTGATGCTTGTGGAAGGGTTACAACTAATGTTCACTCCCGTTTGAGTGGTGATGTTAACTCCGGCTGAATATTGGTTCCAAACGGGGCTGCCAAGCTCCTACAAAAAGAGGGAGAGCTAAGATGGCAAGGACGGCATTGGCGGTGCCTCCTCGTAGTGGGAGGGTGGAGCCGAACCCTGTTGGTCATTGGTAAGTAAATATATGAGCACTTTTATATAGTACCACACTTGTCATTTCACTGCTATTAATTCAAAAATCTGAGGATGCCTAATGCATGTATCGATTTCTCTGCAATCAATTCAAATATGTTGGGTACAACCCTAAATGCTACAAGTATCCCTCACAAGTGGGTGTCATTCTTAAACGCATGTACCCCGGTATTATCAAGGTATATGATGATGATGGCACTTTGTTGTCAAACGACAACCTGCACTTTCATGGAATGATTATTATTGGAAAAAAGATGAGCATGGCATATGCTATGCAAAAATGTCAAGGCGAATGCGGGTAAGCAAACTATCTAGACTAGATACAATTTAATGATTTGAGTATTTTCTTTCAAATGATTGTCTTACGCTATTCTATTCTATTTAATTTATGTATGTATATATCTCGTACAGAGTTTGTTTACATGTCATCCACAACATAGGCGAAAAGGTGACAAAGCTCTAGAGAACTATCTAGTGAGAAGAGTAACAAATATGATGTACCAAGTCCGTTTGGAGGTCAAGTCAAGATGTTCTATGACAAACGGGGTGAGGATTGTGATGATACAAGGGCACGCACCATTCATCTTCTGAGAAGAACAATACTTGACTTGTAGAATTGGATGGTGCAATAAGGCGCTTTTGGGCATGGCTTTCCAAGTATTGGACTTGATCAATACAAGCTAAGGAGAGAAAAAAGCCCAAGAAGCTCGCATGAGATCCGATGATCCCGCTCCAAATAGAGGAGGTTCAAGGAATTTTATAGAGACAACAATTCCTAGTATGGAAAAATCCTAACTCTTGCACACTTAGCCATCGACCCTCTACTAAGTTTGCTCATGCATTTTTTTTTTCATTTGCGGAATATACTTTTGGCCCCGAGAAGAGTGGCACCTTGAATACATATGCGATAATGAAATGCGGAATGAAAAGAGTGGATAGCACTTTGGAAGGAGTGGTCCAATACCTAGTGCAAGAGCACAAAAACGCTTGGTATTACATTGTTGCTTCCTAGAAATTTCATTTCTTTGTTTCGATTTAGCGAGGTTCAGTATTGCAATTGCTACTAGATAGAGCACCGCAAGCATGTACTCGTACTATGTGTGTGCGCCACCTACACGCAGATGAGTGGCACTCTAAGCTAGTGGCTCGCTGCTCTGCCTATGCATAGATATATCTATAGATAACATTGATAGATTCTTGCTTGCTGCTCTCTGAACTATATATAGAAGAGATCTATAGATATATGGCTCAAGTTTTACGAGATAACATTGCTAGATTCTTGCATATATGACAATGCTCGATGATATCGGACTGAACCAAACAACTTTGCTGCTGCTTGCTCATCTTCTCCGTCCTTAGTTGTGTATTGATGATTCAATTTCAGCACTTGATTACAAGATGATCCATAATTTAATTGCCACATCTATTTGCTTTTGTTTTAGGATGACTACAAGGCCTTAGCGCCCGGATGAAACCACACAAAAACTTGATGGAGAGGCTTTGTACATAGTAGGGCGTGGCATGGCCCATGGGCGTGTTCCAATAGGTGATGGGGGGGTTGTGGAAAAGGCGGCTGTCCCTACGGCATGCCAAATCAAAGAGAGTTTTGCCGGTCAGCCCCGATAAATACGAACAAGTGAGAAAAGAAAATGTTCAATTGAAAGAGAATAATGAGATATTACTTGAGCAAAATAGTATCCATCGTGAGCTGATAATGGTAATAACTTATATATTGCTTTATATATCAGTTTGCTCTATGCCTACATGCATCTTAATGTGAATGCTTTTCAAGCTGTAGAAAATGTTTGAACAATTGAGAACAGAGCCACCTCTGGATCTGCTACAACGTCTAGAAAATATTGATGCTCGTCTTCATCAGGTTACATTTACTGAATTTTTGTTTGGACAATATATCCGTTGTGCTTGGATGATGATTATCTAGACAATAATTACTTGTTTCATGGCGGGCGCGCCAACTTGAGTTGCAAAGAAGAACAAGTGGCTTCCTTGATTAGAAATGGCTTTATGAGTCGTATCTTATAACCTGTTAGATTTAAGGTGATACATTGATCGCTACAAATATTGTGAATACAAAGATCGCATCACTTCATATTTGCAATGCTTCAAGTTTACTTCAGTTTTGCTTGTCACGAGATTCCAAAAAATAAAGTGCATACATATTGTGTATTTTGTAGGTCACAGGGATCATCACATGGATATGATGGCATGGACGGTAATCCTAATTTAGAAGATGAGGAGGAGGATGACCACACTTGGTGTGGAAGTGATAACAATGATGACCTTGAATCGATGTTGATGGCCACTTTGAAGTAGAAAGTGACGAGGACCTTGAAGACAATGGTGAAGACGATTCTCTCCAAGATGATGGGGATGACATTGTTTCAGGTGATCCTACAGTCAGCAGGGGGATCAACATGCCTACACATGGAAGTGGCACAAGGGTGACTAACTAATGCCAATAGCTCCAAGTGGCAGACATGGACCTTCTTTTGGTAGATTTTGTAACAAAGTTAGGCTGATGTGCAGCTAACCTTTTGCTAATGTTTAGTTGCTGGCAATTATTTTCCATATGCATGTGGTGTTGACATGTAGGAATGACACTATATTGCCACCTAGACCTAGTAATATTTGCAGACTATTTGCCATCTAGGCATGAACCTTGTTAAGCTGGAGTGTGTACCATCTAGGTATGAAATTGTTGTAATGAACCACTATGGATGTTGGCTGGAACATATATTCATGTTGGCTGGAATATATATATATATATATATATATATATATATATATATATATATATATATATATATATATATAGAGAGGGTGCACTTTCTATACACCGGGAGTATCTACACCCACCCAGAGTATATGCACCACCCAAACAAGATTTGTCAAACCGGACCCGTTTAGGCTGTTGCGGCACCTACTCAGGAACGGAACCAACGAGATTTGCACGGTGTGCCTCGGTACATAACTTAGCAAAATAAATTATTTAATTATTTAAAAGTATGTATACATACGTAGTTGCGATTTTTTGGAGTATGTATACATACGCACATCTATGCCGATAACTTTGAATACTCGTTTACAGAATAAATTATTTATTTTTTTAGGGATAGTATTCATACATACTTATTGAAATGAGTATCTGTACATACTTTTTAGAAGAGAGTATTAATACATACTTTTTTGGAATGGAGTATACATACATACGCCAAGATTCAGATAGTATATGTGCATACGTATGTCCTTTACACGTGAATTTTTGAACCAAAATCAACGAAACTCATTTACACTTTGTACCAACAAAATTGATCAGAAAAAACTAATCTAGCAGCCGCCGCTCCTGGGATTTGTACGCACAGATCCACCGGTTGGGAAGGACTCGAGCTGCCGTAAGTCATGGAGACGCCGTCGATGCAGATCCGCCGATGCCGCAGCCGAGAGCGGGGAGGGCGCCATAGTTGCCACGAGCTAGGGGGGCGCGGAAGGCGACGCCGTTGTAGCCGGCCATGAGTAGCCCGCCACCCGCCGCTGGGCACAGGACGCGCCGCCGTGGGGGCTGCCGTGCGCGCAGCGTGCGTTGCTGCCTCTGGGAGCCACCGCCGTCAGGATGGCCACGCCTAGTTATTCACCACCGGAATATGGGAACGAGAGAGTGCGTCGGGCAGCACCAGGGGCGGCGCCGCCACCGTCACCCAGGCATGATCCAGAAATAGGCAGGAGATAGATCTGGAGAGAGACATGCGTGGCGTTTGATATTAATAACAAATACGTACGGGGCAACATTTAATGGAAGAGATAATTACTGAACAAAAAATCCGATGTATACGGTATTTGCATGTGCCGCATGACGGTGACTGTGTACACGGGTTCAGTTGGACCCGCTAAAACTAATGGCGCGCTTGGGGAAGCCTGGTTAGACTAAGGAGTAACTACACCCTGGGTGTAGGAAAAATTTAACCCTATATATATATATATATATGGATGACTTTCTGGTTATGATTATTGTATTTGGTTTCTGAGGATGGATTTATGGGAATAGAATTGTAATTACCATGTTGGTTACTACAAGATTTAACTTGGCGGTTATGGTAGCCAAGGAAAACAATGATTACCTTGAGTGTTTCACACAGTCAAGGAAATAGGAATTTACTTGGCGGTTGGCAGCCCCAAGGATATGGTGTTTCCTTGAAGGTTTGAAACCGCCAAGAAAATATATATACCTTGACGGTTGCTAGCCCTCATGAAAACTAATTTCCTTGGAGGTGTTTAACGCTCAAGTAAATGCCTTTCCTTGGCGGCTCTCATATTTCCTTGACTGTTTGGCAAGTTAAGTCAGGGCGCGATTTCCTTGGGTGTTAGCCTCCAAGGAAATTATCCTTGAGCGTCGAAACCGCCAAGGAAAGTAATTTCCCTTGCACTCTATCCTTGAGTGCTTTTGCTTGACGGTGTATGGTCAAGGATCATTTCCTTGGCGGTTTTTCCTCTATCCTTGGCGGTTTCCGGCACTCAAGGCTATTCCAGATTCTGGTAGTGGGGTATGCAGTGCGTTGCAAGTTCGATCCCCCACGCTCTCACTACTTTTTGCTGCGGGTGAGACATGAATCGGGGGTGGGACAAAGAGGCACTCTAAACATTGATTTATGTACAATCTGTTTTATTTTCCCTCTCGATTAGAAACAAAATAGCTAGTGAGATTAAATCATCTGAAGTTTAATTAAACAATTTGATCCATATGACAGTTTATCTCTGGATCAAAAGCTTGCTTTTCACCATCTTGTCTTATATTAAAATACGAAAGAAAATGCTTAGAGCTAGCTTACGAGTCATCCATTATGGATGCCCAAAGACAAGCTTATTAATTAAACTTGCTCTTAGTTGAACATTGAAAGTTGGACAACCAAGTAAGAGCAAGTATTATAAGCCTACATCAGCGGGCGACTTGGTGGCCACGTAGGAAAAAAGCAGTGCTGGCTAAAAGAGAAGATAAGAGAGAGAACGGGCAGGCGTCTCATCAAACGCCAGCGAAAGCGGGCGATTTGCTGCTGCGCTGCCTCCCATTGGCCTGTGAGGCTGCTGGGCCATAAACAACATTAAATGCGTCACCACCAACTCGGCAGCTTGGGTGAGCTGGACTGCTGGACGCCGTCAAGCAGGCGTAACTATTGCCCTTGCTCTAATAATAATCAAGTTGGCATGCATGTTGGTTCCTGGTGTTGTCCAAACATTGGTCCATGACAATTCGATTCCATCCATCCGGTTAGTGGATTTCTTTAATGTTTTATATAACCCGTGCGCGCACGTACGCATATGTGATTCGTCAGGGATGCATGCTTGCTCAGTCCCCCATTTTTTTTTAAAAAAGTATCTATATACTTTTTTTTTTTATAAACAAAGTTGAAGTACCATGCATCCATGTGAGTATGTGACATTATTTAATTTGGGTACAGTAGACTACGTACTTAAGTGGCAGGTTGGTAGGCCTTATCCTCTCCTCCTCCAGCAGTTCAGCACCTCATCCAGTTGGAGTGTGAGTAATAGTGAGTGGACAGTGTATGCTGCTAGCTGTGCAATCGCGCCGCGGTGAGCTGCTCCGATCTCGACAAGCGAAAAGTCCTCGATCCGGCCAGTAGACCTCGATCTCACTTTCTTTCGTTTCTTTTAGCTCAAGTGGCAGGTTGTTCTTGGTCGACCGCTCTGTCGTCCACCAATAAGCAGAGTTTCATTCTCTAATCCGATCCGATTATTCCAAGGCGCGCGTGCCTCCACATCCCATGAAAGTACAACGTCTACAGCACCGGCCGGCGGCTCGCTGGCCGAGAGTGAGTGATCCGCCGATCCGATTCGTTGTATATGACACAGACAGACGCCTGCAGATCGATGCAGATCCATGCATCATCGTCGTCGTCGTCGTCACACCAATCCATCATGGCAGCGGTATGTGCGTGCCTGCGACCGTGGAGGAGGCCGCCGGTGGTCTCGCGCCGCCCACGTCGCCGGGGCGGGGCTCCGTTGGCGTCAAATCGGCTTCCATCTCCATCTGACATCTGTGGATGGCCGTTGCCGGCAGCAGGACAGACCGGATCGATCACATAGTCACATCATCGGTCGTCGTCGATCGGCTGCCGGGGCCCGGGGTGGTAGTGCCGTAGTGGTGCTGTTCCATCGCCACGCCATGCGCGCCGGTGCGTGGCCTTGGGATGAGCAGCGAGACATGCGAAAATGATTCGTGTGGTGGTGAGCTGGTGCACCTCCATCCAGTCTTTGGTCCATCTGGTCACGCAAAAGGCTCTGTCGACTTGACCAGTTTATATATAATATATAAAATAAAATATATTTATTATTATTGCGCACATGGTGAAGTGAAGTTTTTTTTTTTTTTTTTTTTTTTTTGACAAGATGGTCAAGTGAAGTTAAGTCGACTAGTAGTAATACTCGTGACAAGTTGAAAACGATGTCTTGGCGTGCGTGGGAAAATAGGAACTCAAGTGAACAATAGCCATCACATCAGCATCTATCAGCGACTTTATTAATTGGATTCCCACCCCGCTATGCATCTTCTTTGGTTAGAGAGCATCAACGTGACCCTTCTTTTGAAAATGAGAGAATCGACCACTTTATACAAATTGTGGGTGCGCCCGGATAGTTAAATTGGGTGATTTGAAGTTTTGTGATTTATTTGTAGTCACTTCAAGTGTAACCGAAAGAACTTAAATGCATTCCACAATTCATTTAAACAAAATTGTGCTTTCTCTGTCCTCAAAAAGAATACAACTATGGGATTTGTTGTTCTAAAAAAACTAAGGAATTTGTGCTTTTTTAAAAAAAGTTTACTGAACAGATATTTCATGATTAATTTAATGATACTGATTTTGTAACATAACATTTATAGTACCTTTTCATATAATCATGGGCAAAATCTAAATTGTTTGACTCTTTGGAAAGTTAGAATAATTACATCGTTTTCTTTTTGTGGACGGAGGGAAAATATCAACAACTTTTTATATATTTTTTCGTCAAAAACAACTTTGATATAAACTTTGCCTTCGTCCAATATTAGTATGTTGCATGCTAACTTTAATACTAACTAAACATCTCAAGCCAAGTGCCAATAAGAACTGTCTAATACATAACAACTCAAAAGTATACATTTTTGTTGGATTAATGTACACATATTTCACAAACATGTGTCAAGGGAACATTTGTGCGATGCATGCAATATCTATCTACTAACAATAATGCAATCAAGAGACCATTATATTGGTGGTTAAATTTTTTTACTAAAAATTGATATTTTCTTCCCTACAAACACCATACCTCCCAAAAAAGATTGCCTTAGTTAAATCCAATAAAATGAGACATCATCAAGTACAGAACTTGAGCTGGATTGATAGGTTCGATCACTGAGAGAATCGAACCAGCTGAGCTGCATGCGTCTCGTGAACATATACACATGTGTCAACTTAATTCAATCAACAAATAACGGATAAATAATAAACTAAAAAGGAAAAACTTGTGCCTCCCTAGTTTAGGGTGTTTTTTTTTGTGCGGCACGATTCGAATGGAAGCATATCAACGGTCAAATTTAAATCATGATTTGTAGATTGATAGAACCTACCACAATTAGCTTGGGACAAAAGGTTGTACTGTTTTTTTTAATGAAACAAAGGTTGTATTGGTGTGGTAGATAGAACATACATGGTAAATAAAAAAAAAAAAAAAGGAAGCACACCGTCTCCTCCACGGCAACTACGTACGTACGACTCTCCTGCCATGATTGCCGCAGCGCACGTCGGTCAGACCTCGTGGACGTCTGGAAATATGTGGAATAAAAATGGCCACGCGCCCAGGCTAGTGTTTTCTTGATAAAATAAACACGTTGTGTTGTTTTTGGCAACACAGTCGCTGTCGTACTCCAGAAAGCAAAGTCCCTGTCGCCCTCGGATCGGATTGACATGTTCAAGAGGTGGAGGCGACGACCAAGGACCGAGCTCGCCGGCCGCACCGTACGTTACGTCGGCCGTGAATCCACCGGAGATGCGCGCGGTCGCCTTCGACCGGCGTCGCCGCCACCCGCTGCAGCAGGCGTCGGGCCAGTGGCTGTACTACTGATCAACGGTGCATGTTTTTGACGAGGAGTTGATGACGACTGGCCGGGCCGGGACAGCTTCCTGCGCGGCGCCAAGCCGACCAGCAGTAGCCGCCACCACAACCAGCGAGCACGGTGGTGACCCCGTCTGTGGCCGTCCCTTTCCTACCCTGCCGCTGCCTAGTGCTTCTAGTACAGTACAGGTACAGGTACAGTTACTCTACTAGCAAAGAATCCTTGCCGCACGTCGCCGTAGCTACCGATCCCCCGAGCGGCGAATTTTCATTTCCGCACGTTTCAGGCTTTCATGGTCCAGGCCCGCATGCAGCTAGGCTGCATTGCGAGGCAAGTAATCATCTCCTCGTCTAGAAAAGACGCCTTCTAAGGGCTCCGCATCCACACCTGACACCACCATATTGGTCGCTAGACTGTGTACTCTACATCATTGGTGAATCTAGAAAATAGATTTATGAGTCATCATTAGAGAAGGCTGGTGCAATATGATGTTTTATTAGGGGTCATGAGCTAATTAGTTAAAGAATTAATCTACAGAGGGTTAACAAAAATTGTTAGGGTTGGCGGACCCCAGTAACATACTGTACATTCATACCATTAGGATCGTGTAATCTCAACCGGTTTAATTTTGTCTCGGAGAGGGACTTTTTACCCGCAGGATGCAATCTTATATATATAATCTGTTCAATAGACAAGATCACTATAGTTCTATTTCTCGTATATGGAATCAAGAGTTTGAGTCCCAGTTCAAAACACAAAAACAAATCTCTCGCCCTAAGAAAATCAATCTCCACCGGAATGGCAACAAACTTATTTAGGTGGCAAATCATATTGATCTGTCTCTCCTTCATCAGTCTTCGAATGTGGGTCACAACACGTACCATATGGCCTCTATCTCCTGAAATGCAATACCTTGGGTATGTGGTCACGGAGCTTATTCCCGCACGCTCATTGGCTACTTTTTGCCTGGAACCCACATGCATGTGTGCTTTTGGGAGGCAGTGGACCTGCTCTTGCTGCTTGACTCTTGTTTCCTTCGGCTCACCTATGGCTACCTGCTCGGCTCATCTTCCTCTTTTTTTGTGAATTAGCTTCTCGGCTCGTCGAATCACGCATTCAAAATCTCCCGTCTCCTAGCCCATCCCATATCGTCGCATCTCCATGACTCCATCCACCCAAGTCTTCTCTCTCCGGCGCCTCTCTCTCTCTCTCTCTCTCTCTCTGTCTCTCTTCGACGCTACTGCATGAGCTCGCCCTCTCTCTCTGGCGCCGTCTCTCTTTTCCTCTCTCTTTGATGCTACTGCATGAGCTTGCCCTCCCTCTCCTCCTCCTCTATTTCTATGGTATAAGAATCACCTTCCTTACCATGGGTTTCGTGTTAGGTCATCAATCCTTCTAGGTGACGACCATGGCGGGCGGTCCGCCACAACAGTGGCAGTACAAACAAACTCAATGGAGCAAACATGTTTTTCCGCTCTCACCCATGAAACACAGGTACTACTGGTTAAATTTGCTTCTTCCGCTCTGGGTGGAACCAAAACTGAATCCGAATTTCCAGTCCTTGTTCTTATGTTTTCTTTTTCTCGATGGATTTACAGTTCTAGATTTGGTAAGTTTCAGTTCTCATTCCACATGGGACAAAACGCTCTGGAATCTCATCTCTCCTCTCATCGCCAATCCCATACATATTCCAAATCTGATTTTGTAGTTTTTCTTACAATGCATCCCTCCACATGCGTAGTGAGTCGAGTAGATAGGAATCATTATTCTCCAAATCTTCTCAATGTTTATGTCGCAGACCGAAATCTTACTCCTATAGGTGCTCAGATGATTTTAGATTGGAATCTGACATTGATAGGAGCTTAGATGAGATTTGTGAGAAAAAGATCAAGTTGTTGATCAACGATTATGGAGTAAATGGGATTTCTTAGATGGATCAGGTTAGGCCCGTTTGGCGAGCTTCTCCAATGGTTTTCAACACGCCCGGAGCTGCTTTTGTGCCAAACGGGATAAAATAAAATGGCTCCACCGATGAAACCCCTAAAAATGTGCATTCACGTAGCATTGGGGTGAGGAGGAGCCAAAAAAGTGTAGTTTCTCCTGGCTTCATCTCATCCTACATGGTGTTTTGTTAGAGCATATTTTAAGGAACTCTATATGTGGAGCTCTTTTGCCAAACAATTTACCAAAACGGCTCCTACTCCACCAATAGAGTTGTTCATGGAGCCAAAGCCTCAAAAAATAGCTTCACTGCTGAAGTAGAGACGTGCCACCTAAGAACTATTACAGAGTTGATTAATGAACAATGCATGGTTAAGGCTATCCGCACTCGTGGTACTTTAAATCCATCCTTTAAAAGAATATTATGTCCCGGTCATTGATATTCTCTTATTTTCTCTTATTTATATCCGGTTTCCCGCACCCATCCATACTTTATATGTTTCTCTATCCCAACTAACCATCATCGGGGCCCACACGCCATACACACACCGCTGCTGCCCCATCTCTCTCTTCCTCCCCTCGCTTTCTCTCCCAGCAAGACAATCCTTTCCTTCCTCCCTTCTCCCCACCCGCACAAGGCAGCCGCCGATGGGAGCATGCAGAAGGGCGAAGCACATGGTGGCGGTTTCGCAGCGCGCATGGATGCGCTGCCGTGCTCCCGCCACGGCGAACCTGGGTTCGCAGACGGAGGTCGCGACAGGCGCGCGCGTGGTGGCGGAGCACGGCGGGTAGGCCGCCGCGCGAGGGTCCGACGCCATCCTCTCGCCCTCCGTGGGCGGGCTGGAGAGGTGTCAGGCTCAAGACGACGCGCGGTTCGTGGTGTTTGTCACCGAAGCTCGAAGTCGCGCCCCCAAATCCGTCCGCCTCCGGCGGTCCGCTGAGCGGAGATGGCGGGAGCGGCGCGGGCGCACCCGCGCGTCCTTCGCGAGTCTCGCCACGGGCGTGGCGCGGCCGGACCTCGGCGCCGCTTGACCAGGCCCTGGTGAAATGTTGGCGGCGGCGGGCAGGGCGGCGCCTTCTCTCTGGACAAAGGGCGCTAGGGCCGAGGGTGGTTGGGCTGGAAGGGCGGGCCCCATGCCTGCACGTTTTGCCCCGACAGGCGCCACTTATACCGAATTTGAGCTCGAACTGCAGCACAGCGTATCCCCTCCAGTACCACCGGTGCAGCAAATTTTCCTTTATATCAGTACTGGAGGATTGTTTACAGAACAGCGGTGCAGATAGCCTAAGGGCCGCTCATACCCAACAGTTTTTTTCGTTTTGGGCATATCTCATCGTGTTATTGCTGACCTCCTCGGTCCAAATCTCCACCGCTGCACTGTGCCTCCACACATCGCCGTTGTCAAGCAACATGCGTCGCCGGAAGATGCCTCCAATAGGTCTGCCCTATGGCCCTTAGTCGTTGTCGTTTAGTTTTCTACTATACCTGCATCTCTTTTTGGTTTACCCGGTCATTAATGGGAGTTTAGTCGTGACCCGCTAGGCCGCTACCTTGTTGACCTCACGCATATATATGTACTCCAACATCTACACGACCTACATATACTTTGCCATCTACCACCTTTCCCGTGCAGCTAGGCCGGGCACACGAATACGCGCGCGATGCCAAAGCGAAGAAGTACACCTAGCCTTCCCACGTTTACGGACCGACGAGACGGGACCCAATTGGGTGGGGGAGGTTCTCACCTCCTCCCACTTTACTCTAATCTCTATATTAAGAGATTAGAGTATGAACCCTAATCTCTATATCAATTCTTCAACCCTAATATCTATATTATGAGTTGAATCCTAATCTCTATTTTAAATTTTGTACCCTAATCTCTATATTAAGCCCCTAAACCCTAAACCCTACATACTAAATTGAACCCTAATCTCTATATTAACTCCCTAAACCCTAATCTCTATTTTAAGTCTTATACCCTAATCTCTATATTAAACCATAAATCTTAATCTCTATATTCTCTAATCTTTATATTAAATTTTATACCCGAATATCTCTATTTAGAGTAAAATATGGAGGTCCTCACGGTGATGACCTCCCCCACCCAATTTATTCCCGACGAGACACGCCTCCACCAACTTTTTCCTTCGTCGTTGCTTCGCATCGCATGCATACGTACTCAGCTTCGATTGTGCGTGAATCCCTAGATCGGTTCCCGTGACATCCGTTGTTGGAGTACTACGTACGTGAGTCTTGTCCGGGCAACCGAGCTACTCCTGCTTTGGATCATAGCACATTCACTGCCGCTCATATGGTTGCCGCTGTAGGAGATGACACGCCCTCATCAAAGGTGCTCCGTTATCCATACTCGCCGCTGAATACGTACATTGGCAACATGTGCTGCTGCAGCACTACAAACACACATGTTATTACTATAGCAACGAGCCAACGCCCAACGACTAGCTATCAAGATCGAGTGAAAACAACGTACGTACGCTACCCTGCTTAATTTGCTGCTGCAGCACATTTTGCCAATGTTTGACGACGTGCCTGACTGCGTGTGTTTTGCTGACGCTAAGACTGTCCGCACTCATATTCCTCTATGTACTCCCTCTATACGTCCTGGTCATCAAGATTCTCTCTTTACAGCACTTTCTCCCGCACCCATCACTCCTTTATATCTCTCCTCTATCCCAACTACCCAATACTTTATTCAACCATCCCAACTACCATCTCCTCCCTCCTCACTTTTTATTTTCCTTTCCTTTTTTTTTCTAGCTTCTCCTATTCTTTTTCTTTATTCTTATATTCCCTTTTCTTTTTTTTTTCATTCCCAACTACCATCTCTCTTTTTTTTCTCCTATTCCGTTCACCCTACGCGCGCCGCACGGTGGAGCGGGAGGGGATGGCGGCGATAACGCAACGGGCGGCGCTGACAGAGCGGGCACGACGCATGCGTGTACAGCGGCGGCGGCTGCGGAGCTTCGTCGCCGCCCGCGAACTCCAGCAGACACACATCAAGACTTTCAGCGTTGTGGCGGAGCTTCGCCTGGTGCCCCATGGCGGACAAGCTCCCGCGCGCGCTGGGCGATGCGGACGGCGAGGAGGTGAGGGCGAGTCCGGGGCAGCCTCCATGTCAGCCGGCGGCAAGGAGGGAGAAACAGGGCTGGCGACCTCCTTGTCGGGTTGATCTGGGCGATGGCGGAGCTCGGTGGCGCCCAATTCCGCCCTGGCTCCGGTGCCGCGAGCAAGGCTGGGGACGCGGGCGCTGGCGTGCATGCGGCGAGCGGGAGGTGACGGCACCGTCCTCTCTTCCTCCCCGCTTCCTTCTCGGCGGCGTGAGATCCGGCGGCCCCCCTCCCCGTCCCCGCCCGGCGGTGGCGGCGGTGGTCCCTCCCCCCGTGCTCCGGCGCGTGGTGGTCGGGAGCCCTTGACGCCGGCCGGGGTGGCCGCCATGGCTACCACCAGGCGAGCCAGCGCGACGCACCCGTTCGCCATCGACGCCAAGCCGCCTTCTCTCTCCTCTCCTCGCAGCGACGTGGGACCCGTCCGTCCTTTAGCGAAGCCCCGCTACCCCGCCACAGATACCGGGACACAGGCGCGATTCCGGATGAGTTGGCAATATACCGTGCGCCGCTGCAGCTGATTTCGACCGGTATCGCGCTTAGCGCGTGCGATCCCGGACGTGAGTGCAGACAGTCTAACACCGAAACGGAACCCGGCCTGGCGCAAGCTGTAAATAGACAATAGTGATCCAATGCAAGCCAAGTGTTAATGGATCGATGCTGACGACTACTTTCCTCTTTTAACGGATGGATGGATAGTGAGGCTAAAAACGCTGCTAGCAGTCGACTTAGGGTTAGGGGTTGTTTGGTTGAGGTACTTTTTAGTCCTTAGAAATCAAATAGGAAGAGACTTTTTCTTATTAGTCCCTAAAAGACTATCTAGGAAGAGACTTTTTCTTACTTTTTTTAGTTTCTAAACGAGATGTGTTGCACTCTCTGCTAAAGCTAGAGATAGACAGGTACTGCTATAGCTAGCTTCCGTTGTGGCGCATGTGTCTAAATACACACGTACCACCCAGCTGGTTTTGACGGGCGACGCGATCTTCTCGGCCACACGTCCTTTTCACCGCCGACTAGTAGCTCTACCGTTGGTCCAGCAGTGGGGTCGCGGCACCGGCTGCGCCAGCGGCATCCCTCTCCGCGCACACTCCCTGTGCTAGACGCTGTGGCCGCTCATGAGCGCCAAGATATGCACACGTTTCCTCGCCGTTTTACGGTGAAAAAGGGTGTGATGGGCACCGCTGGTGGTAACTGGCACAGCCCCAGATAGCCTGCTAATGCGTAGCAGTACTACGGATACTTTCTTGTCATCCTCCTACCAAAGTGACAACCGATCTCGGAGCCGCCTCTGGCGCCCCAGGCGCCCACCGCTAGACCGCGTGCCCCATGCGGACCAGCCTTTGATGCCGGCCCCAGTCAGCCCTACCCTGCCTCAACGCTCGGCTCAGGGCAACCCTATGCCGCCCCCTCGCAGCGCCTCAAGCGGCCTTGCACCGCCACACCGTCGGCCCCCAGGCAAGCCCTCTGCCCCCACGGCCCCCAGTCCCTGCTGCATGTTCTTCTCTATCTTGTGTTCTTTCATTTGTAAGTTTGTGAATAATTTGATGACATTTGTGAACAATTTGACATATTTTTTCTATTTTTGGAATATATAAAAATAATTTGTAAATTTATTTCGAAATTACATCACTGTATACAATAAATTACACTGAAAAATCAATGTAAATATATAGTTAAAAGGTGGTCTAAATATAACTATATGACAGCGTAAAGGCATGGCAAAAATCTGGTTGTTTGGTGGAGCTAAAATAACCAGACGGCCCCTCCAGATTTTTCAAAAAAAAAAAAAAAAAACTAGACGGCTTGTTCCTGTAAATTAAGGAGTTAGATGAGGATGATGAGCATCTGGAGTGGACCAAGGGAACTAGGAAACAAGCGCATGGCGTGGCGATGGAACAGGCCACCAACAATGCAACCGGACCCCGGTCCCCGGCCGTGGATCACGACCGATGATGTGACTATCTATGTGATCGATCCTGTCCTGCTGCCGGCAACGCTCGCTCGGGTGGTGATGGAATGGAAGCCGATTTGACGCGAATGGAGCTGCAGCCCCGGCGACGTGGCCGGCGCGCGAGACCACCGGCACGGTCGTATGCAGGCACGCATCGCCATGTCCCATGCATGTATGGATCGATAGGTGATGAACTGATGATGCATGGATCGATCTGCTGCAGGCGTCTGTCTGTGTCATACAACGAATCGGATCACTCGGACAACGAGCCGCCGGGTGCTGTAGCCGTTGTACTTTTACGGGATGTGGAGGCACGCGCACCTTGGAATCGGATCGTAGATTAGAGAATGCACCACCTCTGCTTATTGGCGGACGGCAGAGCGATCGACCATGAACAACCCGCCACTTGAGCTAAAAGAAGCCAAAGTGAGAGGTCTGGCACTCAGGTATGCAGATCAGGAATCAGATATGCGTACGTGCGAGTTGGCTATTGCGTGGCTTGAATGGATAAGAGAATCAATCTCAGTTCTCAGAGTGATGCGCTACCTGGTCCAATGTTGAAAGGAACTGATCTGGCACGCACATCACAGGGCCACAGGCTATATAAATCATTAAATAAATCCAATAACCATACTCCATGGACCATGGATGGAATCCAACTGTCATGGACCAATGTTTTGGCAGTTGGCACCACGAGCCACTAGCCCAGCATGCATGCCGACTTGATACTTTCTTGTCCAACTTGCAAAGTTAAATCAAGACAAATTTTAATATGATCTTTCAAAAAAAAACAAAGTTTAATATGAGACAAAGTTAAATTAAGCTTCTAAAGATATGGCCTTGATGCATATATATACTACTTTGTCAATCTTTAAAATGTATGTAATGCATATATACGCGCAATGTGGGGAAAAAATAAAGTTTAAAGACATGGCCTTGGAGGCTCCAATCACTCCTCTCTTTTATCTTAGTTTTAAATAAAATTTTAAAGGCATAGCCTTGGTGGCATCATCTGACAGAATATACTCTCACATTTGTGCACTCCTTGTCTCCTTGTGTGGTTTAGACTGTCTCCAATGGCATGAACCCAAATTGGCGACACATTCAACAAAGATAGGTCACTCTGAGGCGAAAGGGTACGTGACCCATACTCTCTCTTCTCCAACAGGCCGGGACGCAAGCGGCCTCCTCTTTTTCCTCCATCCGCCTCAACTCTAGCGGCCTCATGTCGTGGCTTCTAGCGGTCGTCCTTGTTCATGTCCACTAGGTCCTCGCCGCCCCGTTGAACTCCATCGCCACGGTAGGTCCTCCGTCGCCACTGTCTACCTCTAGGAGCTTAGGCGCGGCCGTCCCACGCCCCCAACGACGAAGTACTTGGCGCTCGATAATGAAGGATTTGGGTCGATGGCGCATCTCCATGACCGGTTGTGGCGGAGCTCCCCCCTTCATGGCGACACGCGCGTTCTCTCTCCGGTAGGCACATGTTCGGCAGCGGCTCGGCGCGACGCGAGCACCGCCCTGCCCCACCGCCCGTCGCGGCCCCGGATAGCCGGCGGACATTTTGATATATATTACCAATTACCTATTGATATAATAAATCCTTGCAATTAAAGAAACTCTAAAGTAATCATCTACTCAATGATACCAAATATACCTCGAGCATTTTTCGGGCCGGGCCGAAAAAAGCCCGGTTTTTTCGGCCGAGTAAATCCCGCCTAAGCCGTCCCACTAGATATGTCGGACCTCGGTTTTTCGGGCGGGCTTGGGCGGGCTGCCCATGTGTTTTATAGTGTAAAATAGCCAAAATCAACATTTTAGGTCGGGCTCGGGCCAAGATTTTTTTTCTCGGGCTGCAAGATCTCTGCCTAGGCCCGTCCACTAAGGTCCGTGGGCGGGTCGGGTTCGGGCCCGGGCCGGGCCATCGGGCCGGGCTAAAAATGCTCAGGTACAATACCAAAACCGTAAACTATCCGGTCACAAAGACTACTACCCGGTCACATAGACTACCAAATACGTATACTCAAGTCGATCCACAAATGTGTACAGAGCCCATGTGCGAGCCAATTATGAGTTTGTGTTGTTGACGATCAGCAGCCTTGTCACGGGACAACAGCCTCACACTATCTAAATCTGTATTTGTATGCTGTATCTATGTTACACGGATATTTCAAGAGGGGTCCGTATCCGATACTCATCGAATACTCGGATGCGGATACTTGAATACACCATTTTAGTGGGTTTTATTTTAAGAAAGTACGTATCCGCGTATCCGATACGTATCGTATCGGATACCCGCACCCATACTCGTGTAACATAGTGCTGTATATCTAGATATCCATATATATGTCTATGTATCTATCTAACGTGAATCATTTTCTTTTATTTTAAGTAAAAATAAACAACCTTACACTATTGGGTTATTAGGGGATTTTTTTATGAAATTCAACCTTTTTAAAAAGAAAATTCGAATCTATCCTCGGTTTGAAAATATTTAATACGCCATATCCCCGGTCGCGCCGCGTGGCGTCCGGCGCGATATTTTACACTATGTCACGCTACATGCAAAGGCGCGTCGTGGGCGTCCACGCGGCACCGAAGTTGACGGTGTTGGCGTGGAGCCGCGTGGGGCCCAGCCTGTCGCGCCATTCCACGCCCACCCGGTCAACCGGTGCCAACGCATAAATATTTTCAAACGGGAGACAGATTTGAAAATTTTTTTTCAAAAAGGTCGAATTTCATAAAAATCCGTTATTAAGTGGCAGGCAATCGACATGCCCCTCGCCTTCCATGTGGGCCCGTTACTGCCATCAACTGTTAGCACAACGAGGAATTAATATCTGAGCGGTGACAGTGGCAGAGCACTTAAAAAAAGGAAAAGGTCAATACCAACGTTGCTTAATCCAGAAAACGCACGTGCCCCATGTGCGTATTCCCAGTCTTCCACGTTATATATACAGCCAAGCCGCTTCTGTTTTCTGCCGCACAGCACAAACCATCCCCACACACATTTCCCTCTTCTTCCACGAGCAGACTCGTCGCCATGGAAGCATCAGCAGCAGCAGACTCGTCGCTTCCATGGGCGGCGCAGTGCGTGGGCTTGGCCCTGTTCTCCGCCGCGCTCTGCGTGGCGACGCTGGGCGCCGTGCTGACGCTGCTCCGGCGGTGGCCGTGGTGCAGCTGCCACGTGTGCCGGGCGTACCTGACGGGTTCATGGGCGCGGGACTTCACCAACCTCGGCGACTGCTACGCGCACCTGCTCCGAGAGTCCCCCACCGGCACCGTCCACGTCCATGTCCTCGGCTGCACCGTCACCGCCAACCCGGCCAACGTCGAGTACATGCTCCGCACCAACTTCGACAACTTCCCCAAGGGCAAGGCCTTCGCGGCGGTGCTCGGGGACCTCCTCGGCGGAGGCATCTTCAACGTCGACGGCCACGCGTGGCGCCACCAGCGCAAGATGGCCAGCCTCGAGCTCGGCAGCGTCGCTGTGCGGTCCTACGCGTTCGGGATCGTCAAGCAGGAGGTCGAGTCCCGCCTCGTCCCGGTGCTCGCTGCCGCCGCCGACGCCGGCACGGTCGTCGACCTGCAGGACGTGTTCCGGCGATTCGCGTTTGATACCATCTGCAAGATCTCCTTCGGCCTTGACCCGTGCTGCCTCGATCTGGACATGCCCGTGTCCAGGCTCTCCCAAGCCTTCGACACCGCCACGCGCCTCTGCGCCATGCGCGGCGCCGCGGCGTCGCCACTGCTGTGGAAGGCCAAGCGCCTGCTCAACGTCGGCTCAGAGAGGGAGCTCAGGGAGGCCATCGCGCTCGTCGACGAGCTCGCGGCGGCGATGATCAGGAGCGACGGAAGCTGGGCGTCGCCGGCAGCCACGACCTCCTGTCCCGCTTCATGGCCTCGGCCGGCGACGGCGGCGCTCACAACAAGATCGGCGACAAGTACCTCCAGCGACATCGTGGTCAGCTTCCTCCTGGCGGGCGCGGCGTGTGGTGGCGGTGCGCTGCGTCTTGGCGGCGCTGGCGGCGGCGGTGGTCGCGAAGGGGGGCGGGCGCGCGAGGAGAGGGAGAGAGGAAGAGATTGGGATAAAATTTCTTTATTGCTTGTTACCCCGAAAATTTACAGACCCTTTACTTTTATAGCACGGCTAGTGGGACTTGTATCTCAAGCAATCTCTAAAGGTTTCCTTATAGATTGGAATACCTTTTACAAGCATATCTTATTTATTTATTTCCTAATAAGGGTCTCCCTTATAGATGAGATATCCCCTTGCACACCAAAACGCCTAAAGATAATCCTAGATATTTTTCCTCCCTTTATTTCGAATTAATTGCCGAAGAATCCGCGGAGGGAGGGGATCGGCCTTGCGCCCCGAGCCCCGGAGGGCGGCAGCGGCCGCCCAGCTGGGCCTTGTTGGGCCTGTCCTCATGGGCCCTATTTTTACGGGTCATGACATCTCCCCCCTTCTCCGACCGGCGCGTCCTCGCTACTGGATGAAAGTCCATTCAGTCACACACTGGGTGGAGATCAGCTGCCCCCTCGAATGATTAGCTCAACCTCCGATGCATTTCGACCCTGCACCGGGTTCACGAGGATCATATTCTCCCTGGTTCGCTTGGGGGTCAAACTCCGTGAGGTAGTGAAGGTTGCCTATGTAGCCATGGTAGATGTACCGGTGAACAACACGTCCCGTGCTGTGAAGGCGCCCGGACGATGGGCCGCCCGGTAGGAGCTCCCTTGGAATGCCCACCTCAAGGTGCTAGTGCACCCCGTCGCGGGGTGGGCTCTCCAGAATGAGAAACGCTCGTTAGGCGGAGCGTTGGCGGAGCGGAAGCAGCGCCGGATGGTGATGTTGCGGCAAGTAGGAGGAGTAGCACCCAAGTTCAACATCGTACCGTACATGAAGGAGGGCCGATGTCGAGCAGGAGGGCGGCCGGTGGACACCCCCTCTCGCATCATAGCCGATGTGGACATTGTCGACGGTGAGGAAGAGGCGATCCATGCCGTCCGAGGAAGACGGGCTGGCCGGGCCTATGTGGTGGCGCCCGACGATATGCCGCCCAACAGGGATGGCGGTCGGTGCAAACTAAAGTTGGCTCCGTCGTGTAAGCTCCCAAAGGCGAGGAAGTTCGCCCCGCGAACTCCGCCTCGAAACAAGGCCTCAGCATGTCCGGCAATAGTGGAGAGAAAGCCGGAAGGTAGAATCGGTCGTCGAAGAGGAGGAGGCCGTCCTCGGCGTCCATGCTAGTGCGGCGTCTCCCGTGGTGACATCGAGGGCGATGCGGCGTAGGTGCTGATCCTAAAATGTAGCCCGGCGCAGCTGGACAAAGACTCCGGTGGACGTGTCGTAGAGGTCCAAGGCAGTCGCATGCCTTGAACGTTTCCCAAGCCGAGAAGGAGGTGTCCCGGCTTGCCGAAGATGCGACCGGCGAGCCCGGGGGCCGGAGGCGCCTCCACGCCGGGGGGTGGAGCCGGCGTGGAACGTGCTCGGGCGACCGTCGCGGTAGTATTGCAGCTCGTGTGTCGCGAAGTCCCACGCCACTCGTCCCCAAGCTCGCCAACCAAGGCATGCCAAGGATGACGCCGACGCCGTCGCCCGATGGCATGACGTGGCGTCGATGTCGAAAGGTCTTTGGCGTCGAGGCGTAGTGGTACGGCGAAGGTGGCGGCTCGACATGTAGAAGTGGCACCGGTGCCAGTGGTGATCAGCACACGCACTGGCTGAGTCCGGAGGCCTGCTGTGGTCACCACGCGGGGGTCGATGTAGTTGTGCGTTGCTCGGTCGACGATGATGTTGACGCCGTGCGAGATCATACCGACGGGTAGAGAATGAGCACCACGTGCCGGGAGTCGGGGGTCCCCAACGAGGACCTTCGGATCGGTGGCTCCTCTTTGACGTCCGCTAGTGGGGGCGTTCGTCGTGTCGTCGGGTGTAGTCGTTGAAGATCGTGATGTCGAAGAGGTGCTTGCACTTGTGACCTGTGAACGGCTCGCCACATTAGGCGAGTCCGGCCTTGTGTCGCCGGTCATCTCCTCCGGTGTCGGCCGGCGAGCGGCCGAGTCGTTCTTTGCCCGGCCGGGCGCTGGGGGCGGCAGGGGGCCACGCGCGGGCGCCCTGGCCTCTCGCTGTCTTTGGCTTGCGGTGTTGTAGAGGATGGTGAGGCGTCGCTCGTGCGCCCGGGCAAGAGACATGGCAGCCTCCCATGTCCGTGGGATTACATCTCGACGTCTGTCTTGAGCGGTTCGCCCAAGCCTTTGTTGTTTAGATGTTCACCGCCGCTTGTCGTCGAGGTGGCTGCACGTGCCACGTGCGCCGGGGGAACTACTCCGTGTACTCATCGACGGTTACTGTCTTCCTCGGCGATGCCACTCACCCGGGCCAGTTCCGCCGTTCAATTTGGGCGAAAGCGCTCGTTGACATATTGGGCGGCTTCGCCCAATCTGCCACTGGTTTCTCTTAGGACAGCCTCATGTACCATTGTTATGCTCCTCCCGCGAGATGATAGGATGCATACCAGGACTTGCTCGTGGCTGGCGTACCTTGTCCCCTAAAGAATTGTTCGCGGCGGTTGATCCATGGGAGGATCCTCCTTGCCATCGTAGGTCGGGAAGGACAGGCTTGTGCGGGTGGGGCGTGAGACACGGGAAGGTGTCGGCCGGAGGGGGAGGGGGGCGGCGCATGCGCCCGGAGCGGTGGCGCCCGGCCGGTGCCGGCTTCAGCCGAGGTAGCCCTTCATCGGGTTTTCCGGATCGGGCTCGCGGTGACTTGATCATCCATGTTACGTTTGCCGCCGATCCGCTTCTTGATGAAGTCACGGGCTGCTTTGTCTCCAACGTCGTCTTCATCTCCAGCTCGGCGTCCCCGAAGGCGTTGGCGGCGCTTGATTGCTGCTGGATCGTCGCCGGAGAGGATTGAAAGTTTATTCTTTATCTTGTCTAGCCTGGCTGTCGAATTTGGTGAACTGGTCCCCAAGTTCTTGGCCCGGCTTCTTCGAGTCGTTGTCCATGGTGGTGGGTGGATCGTAGTGGTCTCCGGATACCAGCGAGTCCCGACCCAACTAGATTGGGCGGAACTAACACGTGAATTGGAGAATTGGGGGAAGAAGATGAGGACGGAGGCGATGGTGGTGGTGGCGGCGTGGGCGGCGGCAAGGCCCGCGCCCGGGCCGGGCGGGCGCGCGGCGGGGCGTGGCGGGCGTCTTGGCGGCGGCGGCCGCGGCGGTCGGGCGGGGGGCGGCGGCGGCGAGGAGAGGAGAGAGAGGAAGAGATTGGGATAAAATTTCTTTATTGCTTGTTACCACTGAAAGATTACAGACCCTTACTTTTATAGCCCGGCTAGTGGGACTTGTATCTCAAGTAATCTCTCTAAAGGTTTCCTTATAGATTGGAATACCTTTTACAAGCATATCCTATTTATTTATTTCCTAATAAGGGTCTCCCTTATAGATGAGATATCCCCTTGCACACCAAAAAACGCCTAAAGATAATCCTAGATATTTTCCTCCCTTTATTTCTGAATTAATTGCCGAAGAATCCGTGGAAGGGAGGGGGCGGCGGGCGCGCGCTTGAAAGCCCTGGAGGGGCGGCGCCGGCGCCCATGCGGCCTGTTGGGCCTGTCCTCCTGGGCCCTATTTCCTGGGTCATGACACTCTTACGCTAGAATAACAACTCAGTTGTTGCTCTTCTAGATAAGCAAAAGCAAAGGCCTCAAACGTGCTGCAAAAATTGACACCGAGTTCCCAAGATGAGATAGGCAAAATGCTATCCTCTAGAAAGTCTCCCCTTTCTCTTGCCCTGATTTTCTCCAGGTCTCCTTTTTTTCTTTAATTAATTATTTTTGGAAGAGATGCTTATATCGTTTTTCTTTGAATCTTCCAAGCTTTTTTTTTCAACTCATATTTTCAGACAATACGGCTTCAAGCACAGTGGCCAGTGTCATCCTTTTGTTCACAGTTTAACAGCCAGCTCGCTGTCATCTGGGTAATTACCAAACATCTGAATAAATATATGGTACCTCATCTATTATTGATTGCGTACTTGCTTCCGACACAATTAGTCAGTGATGGAATTTGGGAAACTTAACTGATGCATCATGTCCATGAAAAAAAATATATTAAAATACCAGGTCATTCTAGTCTGTGCCGAGTGACAAGGTCATTTTTTTTTTTTTGAGGGCAAGTGGACAGCTTCATCTGCAACGTGCGCAATGAAATCGCCATTATATTGCCAAAATTTCAACAAACTGGAGGAGGTCTACGGCCGCATTGTAGACCCAAATCCGCAAGCAAACAACCAGTTGTTACAGAAGGTGTCAATGAAAGCGACACACACATGGCCATGAAAGCGACAGAGGCATGCAACAGAAAACATGTTGATGAGCCCTACGCAATTCCAGCCTCGCGTGTCATCCGATGCAATGCCACCACCCACACAGTCGTCAATTCGGCAGGAGGATTACAAGAAAGTATGTAGCCTACGTACGTTTTTGCACGATCTTGAGCTGGTCGTTGGGCGTTGGCTAGTTGCTATAGTAATAACATGTGCGTTTGTAGTGCGCAGCAGCACATGTTGCCAATGTACGTATTCAGCGGCGAGTGCTGCCGCCGTGGATAACGGAGCACCTCTGATGAGGGCGTGTCATCGATCTCCGACAGCGGCAACCATATGAGCGGCAGTGAATGTGCTATGATCCAAGGAGATGACACAGCAGGAGTGTAGCTCGGTCGCCCGGACAAGACTCACGTATCTATACGTATGTAGTACTCCACAACTGATGTCACTGGGAACCGATCGAGTTATTAATTCACGCACAATCGGCTAATCAAGCTGAGTATGCATGTGAAGCAACGACGAAGGAAAAAAGTTGGTGGAGGCGGTCTGTAAACGTGGGAAAGGTGGTAGATGCCGATGTATACGTAGGTCGCATAGATGTACATATGCGCAGTGGCGGAGCTGGCGGATTTTGACGCCTAAGGCCACTTAGACTAGTATGTCACAATTTAAGATCCATTTGCATAATAAACTTGACAAAATAAGTACCTAACTAGTGGCGGTCTGGTTCATCGTCAACTCCTCGCTCGCCGCAGTAGGAAGGACACCCGAGACTACACATGAAAACAAATAAATTTTAAATGAATTAGACAATAAATATGCAAAACATAATTGAATAGCGGAAAAATGACAATTGGATATGAAACATACCACTTGCATTACAGCTACGAGGTGGTAACTTTTGCAACCGAATCTTCAAACCTTGCCAATGGTACAGAATATCATCATCTGTAATGCTTGCAAAAATCTCTCGCTCAATATAGCATATCATCCTATGATTCAACCAATCATTCCCCATCTTATTCCTCAACTCTGTCTTGATGATTTTCATAGCTGAGAAAATTCTTTCAACCGTGGCAGTTGCAACCGGCAAAATTAAGGCTAACTCAACAAGGCGGTAAACAAATATATAGTCTTTGTTCATCTCAGTCTGCACCATCTTGATAGCAAGATCACCAATGTCGTGACAATTTGCAAACATAGGATCCCTTCTGACCTCATTAATCCATACACCAAGTTGTTCTCTAAGCCTCATAAGATCATAATGGGAGAAATCAGCATCATAAAGCTGAGCCAATTCCATGATTTTTTCTTTATCATAGTTGGCGAAGGAATTCCTTGGATCTAGACAAGCAATGCATCTCAATAAATGAGTAGACCTCTCAGCAAAGCGATTGTTAAATTCCACAATAATTTGGTCATACACCACATTAAAGATTTCATTCTTGAAATGATGATAGTAAGTCACTAATTGACCTCCACGCCCCCTTGAGCGACCCTAATAGTTATTGTTTCCTCCATATTTGGCATGGTTATGTGATGCTTGAGACAAAAGGCCTTTACCTCCTCAAATAGTTCCTCCCAACCATTGTCACGTATGTCTTGAATTGTTCCAATCGTGGCCTCAATCAATCCCACAGCACGAACAATGTTCTGATCTTTCCTTTGCAAGCATAGTGACAAGTCATTAGTTTTGCCCAATAATCTGATCATAAGATGCAAAATAAGCACATACTCAAAGGTCTCCATTTGTTTTATCAAACCCGAAGCAGCAAATTTCTTGTCCCCATTAGATCTATCTTCAGCCACATTCTCTAGCACTTCTAAAACAGCATCCCACATGAGAAGAATACGACATAAGGTTTTATGATGTGAACTCCATCGAGTATCCCCAGGCCGTGCAAGGTTGGTTTGTTGATTTTTCCCTCTCCCTGAAAAAATCTCACCACTCTCTAACTGGCGCACAAGGTCATCATGGTGATTTTGGGACAATTGATCTCTTAAGCTTGCAAGAAGCATTAACAGATTAAAGTGGAGGTCTGAAAGAAGTCAAATACGGAAGAGCAACACTTGGCAACCGAAACAACCACTAATTGCAATTGGTGTGCAAAGCAATGTATATAAAAAGCATATGGATTCTCATCTAATATCTTTCTTTGCAAACCATGGACGCCGCCACTGGCTAGGGTTGCAGATTTCTCGAGTGAGGGAGAGACGGGAGGGGACGGGTCATGGGACTCGAGCGAGCGAGCGACGGGAGACGCGCAGTCCTGACTCCTGAGTCCCGACGTGAGGGAATTTGGAAATTGGACGGGAGCAACTGGGCTTTGGTGACCGGACATGAAAAATTTTTGGGCCATGAAAATTTTTTTTTGTTACTTAATTTTTCGGCCCACGCCTAAGGCCATGGCCTTAGTGGTAGGCCCATCTCCGCCCCTGCATATGCGTGAGGTCAACAAGATAGGACTCAACTCAAATCAATAACCGGGTAAACCAAAAAGGGATGCTGGCACAATAGAAAACTAAATAGGGCAGATCTACTAGAGGCATCTTCCGGCGAGGCTTGCAGCTTGACAACGGCGATGTGTGGACAAGGCACAGTCCTACAGTGAAAATTTGTAAGGAGGAGGTCGGCAACACTAAATGAGATCGGCCCAAAACGAAAAAAAATAACTTTCACGTATGAGCGGCCCTTTACCATGCATTGTTCCGTGTATAGATCGTTAATCAACTCCATAATACTCCTTCTTAGGTAATCTTGATCCTTGTCACAAATCCCACCTAGTCCATAGTCGCCGATCAACAACTTGATCTTTCTCACAAATTAATCTCGCCGAGCTCTTATCGAGTCGGATTCTGGTCTAACGTCGCCCCGAGCTCCTATCGGAGTAGGATTCCAGTTTACATAAATATAGAGAAAATTTGGAGAATAATGATATCTATCTACTCGACTCATTGCGCATGCAGAGGGATGCGTTTAAGGAGAGAGAGTGAAATCGGATTTGGAATATATATAGGATTGGCGATGACAGGGATAGAGGAGGTTTCGAGCGTTTTTGTCCCATGTGGAACACGAACCGAAACTTGACATATATAGAACTGTAGATCTAGTGAAAAAACATAAGAACAAGGACTGAAAATCCGATTCAATTTTGATTCTACCTGGAGCGGAAGAAGCAATTTTAACCAGTAGTACCTGTGTTTCATGGGTGAGAGTAGAAAAACATGTTTGCTCCATTGAGCTTGCCTCCACTGCAGCCTTTGTGGTGGATCACCCGGCATGGTCATCGCTAGGAAGGCTTGAAGACCTAACATGGAACCCGTGGTAAGGAAGGTGACACTTATACCATAGAAAGAGAGGAAGAGAGAGTGAAAATTTGTAAGGAGGGAGGTCGGCAACACAAAATGAGATAGGCCCAAAATGAAAAAAAAAAAAAAACTTTTTTTGGTATGAGCGGCCCTTTATCATGCATTGTTCCGTGTATAGATCGTTAATCAACTCAATAATAGTTCTTAGGTCAACTTGATCCTTCTCACAAATCCCATCTAGTCCATAGTCGCCGATCGGCAACTTGATCTTTCTCACAAATCTCGCCGAGCTCCTATCAAAGTCGGATTTTGGTCTAATGCCGCCTTAGCTCCTACCGAGTAGGATTCCGGTCTATGACATAAACATGGGGAAATTTCAGAGAATATAATGATTCCTATCAACTCGACTAATTGCGCATGCGGAGGGATATGTTGGAGGAGAAAGTGAAAAATTGGAATAGGAATATATATAGGATTGGTGATGAGAGAAGAGAGGAGATTTCAGTGCATTTTGTCCCATGTGGAACACGAATTGAAATTTGACATATCTAGAATTGTAAATCCAACAAAAAATATATAAGAACAAGGACTGGAAATCCGAGTCAATTTTTTATTCTACCTGGAGTGGAAGAAGAAATTTTAACCAGTAGTACCTGTGTTTCATGGGTGAGAGCGGAAAAAACATGTCTGCTCCACTGAGCTTGCCTGTATTACTGCCATTGTGGCGGTCGCCCGCCATGGTCGTCGCCACGAGGGGCTTGAAGACCTAGCAAGGAACCTATGGTTAGGAAGGTGACACTTATACCAAAGAAAGAGAGGGAGAGAGAGGGGGGAGCTCAAGCGCAGTAGCATCGAAGAGAGAGAGATAGAGAGAGAGAGAGGGCAAGCTCACACAGTAGCGCCGAAGAGAGAGGGCAACACCGGAGAGAGAAGCCTTCGGTGGATGGAGTCATAGAGATGCGACCAGACGGGATGGGCTGGGAGAGAGAGAGAAAAAAGAGAGATTTTGAATGCGCGGTTCCACGAGGCAAGAAGCTAATTCATAATATAGGAAGATGAGACGAGCAGGCTATAGGTGAGCCCAAGGAAATGAGAGCCGAGCATGTACAGCCGGTTAGATACATGCATGTGGTCTACTGCAGGCGAAAAGTATACATGCACGTGGGTTCCAGGCCAAAAAGCAGCCAACAAGCGCGTGGGAGAATAAGTTGCATTTCAGGAGATAGGGCATGTTGTGACTGACATTTGAAGAATGACGAGGAAGACACATCAATGTGATTTGCCACCTAAATAAGTGTGTTGTGTGTAATGGAGATTGATCTCCTCAAAGGAGAGTGTTGTTGTTGTGTTTTTTTAGACCGGGACTCACTCACTTGATTCCACATAGGAAAAATAGAACTAGTGATCTTGTCTCTTGAACATATTACATACTAGTGGATTCCCAGCGTTGCTGCGGGTGTGAAAGAGAATTCTATGAGTTACAATATTAATATCACCCTCTTATTCTTTTCTTTCTTTTTTTTTTTTTTTTTTTTTTTTTTTTTCTATGCCAACGGGTCCCACGTATAATTTTATCAAAATATATCCATGTGATGAGATTTTGTTTTAAAAGATTTATTAAAATGAATTTAATGGTGTAATCAGAATTTGATTTATTTTTTGTTAATGAGTTATAACCTTTTTTATGCTCATATACGTGTGGGGCATGTTAATGACGTGGCGCAAGGAAGGGTTAGTGGGCTGATGAGGTAGCATGCTAGTGGGGCGTTAGTGGAATGGTGAGGTGCCGTGATTGCATGTAGAGAGAATTAGCTAGTGGGGTTTCCAAACATAAGTTTTATAGATATAGGATTGCATCTTGTGGGTAAAACGTCTCTCTCAGAGATAAAAATTTGACAGGTTGAGATTACACGTTCCTAACGGTACATATCTAGAGTACACAATCCAGGGATCAACATCGCGATGTCGATGGGGAGGCCTTAGGCAGCGGCGGGGTAGCAAAAAGACCGCGACAGACGGGGTCACCGCCGTGCTCGGTAGTGTGTGTAGGCTCCTACTGCTGGTCGGCTTGGCACTATAGGCAGGAAGCCGTCCCGGCGCGGCCAGTCGACATCAACTAACTCCTCGTCAAACACACTCCTCGTCAAACACATGCGCCTTTGGCAGTAGTACACAGCCACTAGCCCGACGTCTGCTGCAGCGTATGCGGCGACGCCGATCGAAGGCGACCGCATCTCCGGCGTACTCACCGCCGACGTAACTTACGGTGCGGCGAGCTCGGTCCTTGGTCGTCGCTTCCTCCTCTTGAACATGTCAATCCATCGGATCCGAGCGCGACAGTGGTGCCGTGGTAGGCTCTCACTGTTCCACAACTGTACAAGCATGCTTTCTACGACAGAGACTGTGTATACTGAAAACAATACAGCGTGTTTATTTTATCAGAAAAAAAAACTAGCGTGGGCGCGTGGCCATTTCTTTTCCACATATTTCCAGACGTCCACGAGGTCAGAACGACCAACCGACGTGCGCTAGCTGCGGCAAACACAGCACAACAGGAGTCGTACGTAGTGGCCATTTCTTTTATTTCCTTTTTTTATTTGCTGTGTTCTATCTACAAATCATGATTTAATTAATTTAACCGTTGATGTGCTTGCACTCGAAGTCTTGAATCCTGCCAGAAAAAAAAAAAACAGAAATGCACCCTAAACCTAGGGAGACACAAGTAACCTATCAATCCGGTTCAAGTTCTTGACTTGATGAGATCGCGTATTTTCTTGGATTTAATTAATAGTCGTTCAACACAATCTTTTGGGATGTATGGTGTATGTAGGGGAAAAAAAATATGATTTTTCTAGTCATAAAATTTTACCAGCAATATAATGGACTCATCATTGCATTATTATTAGTGGTTAGACATTGCATGCATCGCATTAATGTTCCGTTGCACATGTTTGTGAAATGAAGTACATACGGTATTTTCTTGGTACATTAATTAATCCAACAAAAATTGTATAATTTTGAGTTTTTATGCATTAGACGGTGCATATTATCACTTGGCTTGAGATGTCACTTGGCAAAGTTTATATCAAAGTTGTTTTGGAGGAAAATTATATAAAAAGTTGTTTAGCCCCAAGAGATATATTCCCTCCGTCCAAAAAAAGATGTAATTATTCTAACTTTTCAAAAAAGTCAAACAATTTAGAGTTTGCCCATGATTATATGAAAAACTACAAATGTTATGTTACAAAATCAGTATCATTAAATTAATCATGAAATATTTGTTCAGTAAACTTCTTTTTAACAAGCACAAATTCCTTAATTTTTTTAGAACAACAAATCCCATAGTTGTATTCTTTTGAGCATGGAGAAAGTACAATTTTGTTTAAATGAATTGTGGAATGCATTTAAGTACTTTCGGTTACACTTGAAGTGAGTACAAATAAAAAACAAAACTTCAAATCACACAATTTAACTATAAGGGCGCACCCACAATTAGCATAGAGTGGTCGATTCTCTCATTTTGAAGAGAGGGTTACGTTGATGCTCTCTAACCAAAGAAGATGCATAGTGGGGTGGGAATCCAAAAAAATAAAGGTGCTGATAGATGCTGATGTGATGGCTATTGTTGAGTTGAGTTCCTATTTGCCCACGCACACATGACATCGTTTTCAACTTGTCACGAGTATAACTACTTGTCGACTTAACTTCACTTACCATCTTGTCAAAAAAAAAAAAAACCTTAACTTAACCATGTGGGCAATAATAATAAATATTTTATTTATAATTTATCCATTATTTGTTCTTTTTTAACTAGCACAAATTCTGCCACAAAAACAAAAAAAAACTAGGGACAAATTGTTCTTTTTAGTTTAATCATTATTTGTTGATTGAATTAAGTTGACACATGTGTATATGTTAACTAGACATAGCTCAGCTGGTTCGACTCTCTGTCATCGATCCTATCAATCTGGCTCAAGTTCTTGACCTGATTAAATCTCGTATTTTTCTTGGATTTAATTGATAGTGATTCAAGGCATCTTTAGGGAGGTATGGTGTTTGTAGGGAAAAAAAAATGTAATATTTCTAGTAAAAAAAAATTAACCACCAATATAATGGTCTCCCCTCATTGCATTACTGTTAGTGGTTAGACACTGCATACATCGCACAAATGTTCCCTTAATACATGCTTGTGAAATAAAGTACATACGGTATTTTTTTGGTACATTAATCCAACAAAATGTATAATTTTGAGTTATTATGCATTAGACAATGCATATTGTCACTTGGTTTGAGATGTCTAGTTAGTTTTGAAGCTAGTATGCGACATACTAATATTAGATGAAGGCAAAGTTTATATCGAAGTTGTTTTAAAGTGTTGGAGTGGTTCTAAAGAGAGCCACCCCCGAAGAGGCGAACATATCGTAGATAGAGTCGAAAACACACTTAACCAAATGTAAATATGGAACTCTTTCTCATTGATATATATCATGCCTGCCTTACAATGCCCCCTAGGGGCTTATTTATAGTAGTTCATAGACTTTTACATGACTCTTTTGCCCTTCTATCTACTACGTATCTTGGAATGTTCTCTTTATGTGGAGGGGCTTCTTGGTCTTTCCTGTCCTACACCCCGACAACTCCACCTGGGACCCGCACATCGCCGTCCAAGTCACCTGAAATGCTTGTTAGAACGAATAGGAAGACCTGGCCAAAAGCTAGAGCTTTCGCAACAGAGCCAAAAACGGGGCTTTCGGTACGCAGTAGAAAGCCAAGGCTTTCGGCGGCAGAGGCGTTACCTTACTATCCAACAAACTGCACTAGCGGCAATCAACCACGGGGACCGATCACCGCTGGGGTTCGGGGCGACTTTCGACCAAAAGGCGCACTTTTGGTGTGAACCGACGCTCTTCACACCGCATCGTAGGCACTCTCTCAAGCAGACCTGATGCCGCGACGTTTAGTCTCGTGCTTTCGGCTCATCTAGCTGACCGAATGGGCGGACTTTCGGTTGTCTTAGGCTCCTCCTGTCCGAACGTCACTCTTACCAAGGCTCTTGTCAACTCGAGGACCCGGCCCGTTTGGCTGGCTACTCAAAGCTGAATAAGGGGGTGGCCAAGGTTCGCCTTCACCCCAACACTGAGGAAAATTATATAAAAGGTTATCGAGACCCAAGAGATATATTCCCTTTGTCCACAAAAAGCTGTAATTAGTCTAACTTTTCAAAGATGAGTCAAACAATTTAGAGTTTGACCAACTACAAATGTTATGATACAAAATCACTATCATTAAATTAATCATGAAATATATAATTGTCAAAAAAAAATCATGAAATATATGTTCGGTAAACTTTTTTAACTAGCACAAATTCCATAGTTTTTTTAGAACAATAAATCCCATAGTTGTATTTTTTTAGGACGGAGAAAGTACACTTTTGTTTAAATGAATTGTGGAATGCATTTAAGTACAATTTTGTTTAAATAAAGGGGTCGAATCTCTCATTTTGAAGAGAGGGTTACGTTGATGCTCTCTAATTAACCAAAGAAGATGCATAGCGGGGTGGGAATCCAAATAATAATAAAGGTGCTGATAGATGCTGATGTGATGGCTATTGTTCACTTGAGTTCCTATTTGCCCACGCACGCCAAGACATCGTTTTCAACTTGTCACGAGTATTACTTGTCGACTTCCATCTTGTCCAAAAAAAAAAAAAAACCCTTCACTTGACCATGTGCGCAATAATAATAAATATTTTTATTTTGTATCTAAATAAACTGGTCAAGTCGACAGAGCCTTTGCGTGGACCAGAGACACGGACCAAAGACTGGATAGAGGCCTGCGCTGTGCACCAGCCTCACCACCACACAAGTCATTTTCGCAGGTCGCGCTGCTCATCCCAAGGCCACCGGCGCGCATGGCGTGGCGTGGCGATGGAACAGCACCACCACTACCACCCCGGGCCCCGGCAGACGATCGACGACGAGGACCGATGATGTGACCATGTGATCGATCCGGCCTGTCCTGCTGCCGGCACCGGCCATCCACAGATGTCAGATGGAGATGGAAGCCGATTTGACGCCAACGGAGCTGCAGCCCCGGCGACGTGGGCGGCGCGAGACCACCGGCGGCCTCCTGCACGGTCGCAGGCCGGCACGCACCGCCATGGTCCCATGGATAGGTGATGAACTGAGAAATGATGCATGGATCTGCTGCAGGCGTCTGTCTGTGTCATACAACGAATCGGATCGGCGGATCACTCACTCTCGGCCAGCGAGCCGCCGGCCGGTGCTGTAGCCGTTGTACTTTCATATGGGATGTGGAGGCACGCGCACCTTGGAATAATCGGATCGGATTAGAGAACGAAACTCTGCTTATTGGCGGAGGACAGAGCGATCGACCAAGAACAACCTGCCACTTGAGCTAAAAGAAACGAAAGAAAGTGAGATCGAGGTCCGTCTACTGGCCGGATCGAGGACTTTTCGCTTGTCGAGATCGGAGCAGCTCACCGCGACGCGATTGCACAGCTACCAGCATACACTGTCCACTCACTATTTCTCCATAATACTCAAGACTCCACTGGATAAGGTGTGCTGAACTGCTGGAAGATGAGAGGATAAGGGCAGCCGGTAAGTGCGTAGTCTAGTGTATCTCATGCAGATTAAATAATGTCACATACTCACATGGATGCATCATGCATATGGTACTTTTAAGTTTGTCTATATATAAAAAGTACATAGATATTTTTAGAAAAAGAAATTAGGTGAGGAATGAGGAAGCATGCATGCATGACGAATCAGATATGCGTAGTAGGTGCATGTGCACGGGTTATATAATCCAGTAACCATATGGATGGAATCGAACTGTCATGGACAAATGTTTTGACACCAAGGAGCCAATAACATGCATGCCGAGTAGATTATTACTTGGTTGTCCAACTTGCAATGTTAAACTAAAAGCAAGTTTAATAAGCTTGTCTTAGGGCATCGCGGCAATGGCTGACTCGATCATAATCTAAATAATACAAGAGGGAGAAAAACTAGATTTTATTAAGAACTAATAAGCTCATACACACATTCCAAAAAATATGTGAAAGTGTCATATGGATCAAATTGTTTAATTAAACTCCAAATGATTTCATCTCACAATTTTTTTTCTAATCGAGAGGGGAAATTAAATCCTTAAGATAGTCCAAACGCAATATATTTTTAATCCTCACAGTGTAAGAGGTATTATAATAAAAATTGAATTTTATTATTTTTTATTATGTGCAATGTTGCGCCAATTGCTACATTGAAAATGGATCTACTAATGCAACTTTTTTACACCAAATTAGTATATGATGACTACCTTTTAGGTAAAAGTTGAAAAGTTTGGCTTTATTGAAAAATAGCTTACAATAAAGGAGATAAATGTTTCTCACTTTGGGGGAGATATACTCGAGTCCATCCACAAACGTTGTAAAGGTTGTGCCCTATAAGCCGCAAAAAGTAATCATCTACCTGATGATACGAAAACCAAATACTATCTGGTCACATAAACTACACTACCCAATCACAAAGACTACCAAATAGGTATACTCGAGGGTCAAAAAGACTACAAAATACATATACTCGAGTCCATCCACAAATGTGTACATAGTCAGTATATGAGCCAATTATGAGTTCATGTCAATGACGATTGGCGGCCTTGTCATAGGACGACAACCTCACACTATTTGTCTCTATATTCTATTCTATTGACCTAAAAAGACTCTAAAGCAATCATTGATACCAAAACCGTATACTATCAGGTCACAAAAACTACACTACCGGTCACAAAGACTACCAAATACTTATACTCGAGTCCACAATTGTGTAAAGAGTAACCGATAACCTATTGATATAATAAATCCTTACATGTAAAAGATTCTAAAGTAATCATCTACCTGATAATACGAAAACCATATACTATCTAGTTACATAAACTACACTACTCGATCACAAAAACTACCCAAATACATATACTCGATGGCCACAAAGATTACCAAATACATACATATACTCGAGTCCATCCACAGACGTGTGCATAGCTTGTGTCTGAGCCCATTATGAGTTCGTGTCAGTGACAATCGGCAACCTTGTCACGGGATAGCAACCTCGCACTATTTATCTCTAGATCTGTATTTATTTATTTATCTCTCTATTATATTATATTAGATTTATTTATATATTTGTCTATATTTGTTCTATATATATCTATAGATCTAAAAAGACTCTAAAGTAATCATCTACCAGGTGATACCAAAACCGTATACTATCAGGTCACAAACACTATACTACTAGTTCACAAAGAGTACCAAATACGTATAATCGAGTCCACAAACATGTAAAGAGTAACCAATTACCTATTGACATCATAAATCCCTCATCTAAAAAGACTCTAAAGTAATCATTTACCCTATGATACCAAAACCGTATACTACCCAGACACAGACTACCAAATATGTATACTCGAGTCAATCCACAAACGTGTGCAGAGTCTGTGTCCGAGCCAATTATGAGTTTGTGTCGGCAATCGGCAACATTGTCACGGGACGACAGCCTCACACTATTTATCTCTACATTTATATCTCTAGCTATCTATTATGTGTCTATCTATTATTTTTATATATCTATATATGTATCTAATCTAACGTGAAGCATTTTTCTTTTATTAAAAACAACCTTGCACTCTTGGGTTAAGTGGCAGGCAATCGACATGCCCCTCGCCTTCCATGTGGGCCCGTTACTGCCATCAACTGTCAGTAGAACGAGGAATATCTGAGCGGTGACAGTGGCAGAGCACTTAAAAAAAGGGAAAAAAAAAGGTCAATACCAACGTTGCTTAATCCAAAACACGCGCGTGCCCCATGTGCGTATTCCCGGTCAGCCTGCCCACACGTTATATATACAGGCAAGCCGCCTCAGTCTTCTGCCGCACAACACAAATCCCCACCTTCTCCCATCTCCCTCTTCTTCAACGAGCAGAAGTGCCCTCCATGGAAGCAGCAGCAGCAGGCTCGTCGCTGCCATGGGCGGCGCAGTGCGTGGGCTTGGCCCTGTTCGCCGCCACGCTCTGCGTTGCGGCGCTGGGCGCCGTGCTGACGCTGCTCCGGCGGTGGCCGTGGTGCAGCTGCCACGTGTGCCGAGCGTACCTGACGGGTTCATGGGCTCAGGACTTCAGCAACCTCGGCGACTGGTACGCGCACCTGCTCCGGGAGTCTCCCACCGGCACCGTCCACGTTCACGTCCTCGGCTGCACCGTCACCGCCAACCCGGCCAACGTCGAGTACATGCTCCGCACCAACTTCGACAACTTCCCCAAGGGCAAGGCCTTCGCGGCGGTACTCGGGGACCTCCTCGGCGGAGGCATCTTCAACGTCGACGGCCACGCATGGCTCCACCAGCGCAAGATGGCCAGCCTCGAGCTCGGCAGCGTCGCGGTGCGGTCCTACGCGTTCGGGATCGTCAAGCAGGAGGTCGAGTCCCGCCTCGTCCCGGTGCTCGCCGCCGCCGCCGACGCCGGCACGGTCGTCGACCTGCAGGACGTGTTCCGGCGATTCGCGTTTGATACCATCTGCAAGATCTCCTTCGGCCTTGACCCGTGCTGCCTCGGGCTGGAGATGCCCGTGTCCAAGCTCGCCCAAGCCTTCGACACCGCCACGCGCCTCTGCGCCATGCGCGGCGCTGCCGCGTCGCCGCTCCTGTGGAAGGCCAAGCGCCTGCTCAACGTCGGCTCCGAGAGGGAGCTCACGAAGGCCATCGCGCTCGTCGACGAGCTCGCGGCGGCGATGATCCGCGAGCGACGGAAGCTGGGCGTCGCCGGCAGCCACGACCTCCTGTCCCGCTTCATGGCCTCGGCCGGCGACGCGGACCACGCCGTCGACGACAAGTACCTCCGCGACATCGTGGTCAGCTTCCTCCTGGCCGGGCGCGACACCGTGTCGTCCGCTCTCACGACGCTCTTCATGCAGCTGTCCAAGAACCCAGCCGTGGCGGCCGCCATGCGCGCCGAGGCCGGCGGCGACGAGTCCACCGCGCCGCTCACCTACGAGCAGCTCAAACGCCTGCACTACACCCACGCGGTGCTGTACGAGAACATGCGGCTGTTCCCGCCAGTGCAGTTCGACTCCAAGTTCTGCGCGGCCGCCGACGTGCTCCCCGACGGCACCTACGTGGCCGGCGGCACGCGCGTGATGTACCACCCGTACGCCATGGGCCGGATGCCGCGCATCTGGGGCGCCGACCACGACGCGTTCCGCCCCGACCGCTGGCTCACCGGCCACGGTGGCGTGTTCGTTCCGGAGAGCCTTTACAGGTACCCGGTGTTCCAGGCGGGCCTCCGCGTGTGCCTGGGCAAGGAGCTCGCCGTCACCGAGATGAAGGCGGTCGCGGTGGCCGTGGTCAGGGCGTTCGACGTCGAGGTCGTCGGGGACAGTGGCGCCGCCGCCTGCCAGCCGAAGTTCGTGTCCGGGCTCACTGCGTCCATCAGCGGCGGGCTTCCAGTGAGGATCAGGAGAGTTGTTTGTTAGAGTGATTAGGTAGAGTTGTTTAGGAACAATGTACTGTGCATAGACTAGTTGAAAGAACAAGGAATGAAATAGCAAGTTGAATCGAAAGCTCCATTTACAAGTTCCATCCATGGACCATGATCTGTTTGATGCATGTGCGACTGCATTCAGAAAATGCTTTCTGACGCTGCAACAGAAAGAAAAACTGTGAAATATCTACACTGTTATAATCCACTGGATTGTTAGCTACCGGTTGTTTTCAATCATCTTCATAGTGTTGCATGTGAACCTTGCATTGCATATACCGTTCTGAGATCTTGTTCCTTTTTTTTTTCTTTCTGAACCTCTGTCTTTTTAGCCCATGTTTGAAAACAAACCATCGTCAGGGTTTTAGTCGCTTGTCAACTTGCCAAGAAGTTTCTAGCTGTCCTGAATTCCTGGTGGTGAGAAATCAATGAAAGAGCTAGAACTGGCTCAACAAGATGAGCTGTGCAGCAAAGGAAACTGTACATAAAAAGTAACAAGATGGTCCCTCTGCTAATTTCATTGCTGAAGCTTCATCGTAGGATCCACTGTACAGTTTGTGTCTGCACACACTGGAAGCAACTGCGAACGTGCAGTCTGAATGGTGCCGACTGTCCGGATATTTTGTCTTCAGAGCCTGACAAGTGATTGATTGCAAATACTTAGAAGGTAAGCATAGACAGTGTTGATGAATTGTGCTGCTCGTGCTGGCTGTTCTAATGAGGATTCGGTGAAACTATGGCCTCCAGAATCGGTGAATGCAATGCTGCTGAGATGCCGAATCGCTGATGATCTTGTAGCTGATGTGAAAGTGGACTCGTACATCCTCTCTTTGCCATCGTCAAATTGAAGAATAGTCGTCCTACTCATAGTCTCTTACGCTAGAATAACAGCTCAGTTGTTGCTCTTCTGGATAAGCAAAAGCAAAGGCCTGAAACGTGCTGCAAAAATTGACACCGACTTCCCAAGATGAGATAGGCAAAATGCTATCCTCTAGAAAGTCTCCCCTTTCTCTTGCCAAGATTTTCTCCAGGTGTCCTTTTTTTTCTTTAATTAATTGTTTTTGTGAAGAGATGCTTATATCCTTTTTCTTTGAATCTTCCAAGCATTTTTCCAACTCATATTTTCAGAGAATACGGCTTGAAGCACAGTGGCCGGTGTCATCCTTTTGTTGATATTTTAACAGCCAGCTCGCTGTCATCTGGGTTATTACCAAACATCTGAATAAATATATATATGATACTCATCTAGTATTTTGCTTCCGACACAATTAGAGTCAGTGATGGGATTCGGGAAACTTAACTGATGCATCATGTCCATGAAAAAAATATATTAAAATACCAGGTCATCTTAGTCGGTTCCGAGTGACAAGGTCTTTTTTTTTTTTTTTTAGGGCAAGTGGACAGCTTCATCTGCAATGTGCGCAATGAAATCACCATCATATATTGCCAAAATTTCAACAAACTGGAGGAGGTCTACGGACGCATTGTAGACCGAAATCCGCAAGCAAACAACCAGTTGTTACAGAAGGTGTCCAATGAAAGCGACACACACATGGCCCTGAAAGCGACAGAGACATGCAACAGAAAACATGTTGATGAGCCCTACGCAATTCCAGCCTCGCGTGTCATCCGATGCAAATGCAATGCCACCACCCACACAGTCGTCACTTCGGCAGGAGGATGACAAGAAAGTATGTAGCCTACGTACGTTTTCGCTCGATCTTGAGCTGGTCGATGGGCGTTGGCTAGTTGCTATAGTAATAGCTAATAACATGTGTGTTTGTAGTGCACAGAAGCACATGTTGCCAATGTGTGTATTCAGCGGCGAGTACTGGCACCGTGGATAACGGAGCACCTCTGATGAGGGCGTGTCATCGATCTCCGACAGCGGCAACCATATGAGCGGCAGTGAATGTGCTATGATCCAAGGAGATGACACAGCAGGAGTGTAGCTCGGTCGCCCGGACAAGACTCACGTATCTATACGTATGTAGTACTCCACAACGGATGTCACTGGGAACCGATCGAGTTATTAATTCACGCACAATCGGCTAATCAAGCTGAGTATGCATGTGAAGCAACGACGAAGGAAAAAGTTGGTGGAGGCGGTCTGTAAACGTGGGAAAGGTGGTAGATGCCGATGTATATGTAGGTCGCATAGATGTACATATGCGTGAGGTCAACAAGATAGGACTCAACTCAGATCAATAACCGGGTAAACCAAAAAGGGATGCAGGCACAATAGAAAACTAAATAGGGCAGATCTACTAGAGGCATCTTCCGGCGAGGCTTGCAGCTTGACAACGGCGATGTGTGGACGAGGCACAGTCCTACAGTGAATATGTACATCTATGCGACCTATCGTCAGAGCTCTTATCAGAGTCGGATTCTGGTCTAATGTCGTCTGAGCTCCTATCGGAATAGGATTCCAGTTTGCGACATAAATAAAGAGAAAATTTGGAGAATAATGATATCTATCTACTCGACTCATTGCGCATGCAGAGGGATGCATTTAAGGAGAGAGTGAAATCGGATTTGGAATATAGGATTGGCGATGACAGGATAGAGGAGGTTTCAGAGCGTTTTGTCCCATGTGGAACACGAACTGAAACTTGACAAATATAGAACTGTAGATCCAGTGAAAAAACATAAGAACAAGGACTGAAAATCCGATTCAATTTTGATTCTACCTGGAGCGGAAGAAGCAATTTTAACCAGTAATACCTGTGTTTCATGGGTGAGAGTAGAAAAACATGTTTGCTCCATTGAGCTTGCCTCCACTGCTGCCTTTGTGGTGGATCACCTGGCATGGTCATCGCCAGGAAGGCTTGAAGACCTAACATGGAACCCGTGGTAAGGAAGGTGACACTTATACCATAGAAAGAGAGGAAGAGAGAGTGAAAATTTGTAAGGAGGAGGTCGGCAACACAAAATGAGATAGGCCCAAAATGAAAAAAAAAAAAAACTTTTTGGTATGAGCGGCCCATTATCATGCATTGTTCCGTGTATAGATCGTTAATCAACTCAATAATAGTTCTTAGGTCAACTTGATCCTTCTCACAAATCCCATCTAGTCCATAGTCGTCGATCAGCAACTTGATCTTTCTCACAAATCTCGTCAGAGCTCCTATCAAAGTCGGATTTTGGTCTAATGCCGTCTTAGCTCCTACCGGAGTAGGATTCCGGTCTATGACATAAACATGGGGAAATTTCGGAGAATATAATGATTCCTATCAACTCGACTAATTGCGCATGCGGAGGGATATGTTGGAGGAGAAAGTGAAAATTGGAATAGGAATATATATAGGATTGGTGACGAGAGAAGAGAGGAGATTTCAGTGCGTTTTGTCCCATGTGGAACACGAATTGAAATTTGACAAATCTAGAATTGTAAATCCAACAAAAAATATATAAGAACAAGGACTGGAAATCCGAGTCAATTTTTATTCTACCTGGAGCGGAAGAAGAAATTTTAACCAGTAGTACCTGTGTTTCATGGGTGAGAGCGGGAAAAACATGTCCTGCTCCACTAAGCTTGCCTGTATTACGCCATTGTGGCGGGTCGCCCGCCATGGTCGTCGCCACGAGGGCTTGAAGACCTAGCATGGAACCTATGGTTAGGAAGGTGACACTTATACCAAAGAAAGAGAGGGAGAGAGAGGGGGGAGCTCAAGCGCAGTAGCATCGAAGAGAGAGAGGGCAAGCTCACACAGTAGCGCCGAAGAGAGAGGGCGACACCGGAGAGAGAAGCCTTCGGTGGATGGAGTCATAGAGATGCGACCAGACGGGATGGGCTGGGAGAGAGAGAAAAAAAAGAGAGAGATTTTGAATGCGCGGTTCCACGAGGCAAGAAGCTAATTCATAATATAGGAAGATGAGCCGAGCAGGCTATAGGTGAGCCCAAGGAAATGAGAGCCGAGCATGTACAGCCGGTTAGATACATGCATGTGGTCTACTGCAGGCGAAAAGTATACATGCACGTGGGGTCCAGGCCAAAAGCAGCCAACGAGCGCGTGGGAGAATAAGTTGCATTTCAGAAGATAGGGCATGTTGTGACCGACATTTGAAGAATGACGAGGAAGACACATCAATGTGATTTGCCACCTAAATAAGTGTGTTGTGTCTAATGGAGATTGATCTCCTCAAAGGAGAGTGTTGTTGTTGTTGTGTTTTTAGACCGGGACTCACTCACTTGATTCCACATAGGAAAAATAGAACTAGTGATCTTGTCTCTTGAACATATTACATACTAGTGGATTCCCCGGCGTTCTTTAGCGGGTGTGAAAAGAGAATTCTATGAGTTACAATATTAATATCACCCTCTTATTCTTTTTCTTTCTTTTTTTTTTTCTTTTCTTTTCTTTTTCTTTTTTTTTCTATGCCAACGGGTTCCACGTATAATTTTATCAAAATATATCCATGTGATGAGATCTTCGTTTTAAAAAGATTTATTAAAATGAATTTAATGGTGTAATCAGAATTTGATTTATTTTTTTGTTAATGAGTTATAACCTTTTTTATGCTCATATACGTGTGGGGCATGTTAATGACGTAGCGTAAGGAAGGGTTAGTGGGCTGGTGAGGTAGCATGCTAGTGGAGTGTTAGTGGAATGGTGAGGTGTCGTGCTTGCATGGAGAGAGAATTAGCTAGTGGGGGTTCCAAACATAAGTGTTATAGATATAGGATTGCATCTTGTGGGTAAAACGTCTCTCTCAGAGATAAAATTTGACAGGTTGAGATTACACGTTCCTAACGGTACATATACACAATCCAGGGATCAACATCGCGATGTCGATGGGGAGGCCTTAGGCAGCGGCAGGGTAGCAAAAAAGACCGCGACAGACGGGGTCACCGCCGTGCTCGGTAGTGTGTGGTAGGCTCCTACACTGCTGGTCGGCTTGGCGCTGCGCAGGAAGCCGTCCCGGCGCGGCCAGTCGACATCAACTCCTCGCCAAACACATGCGCCGTTGACAATAGTACACAGCCACTGGCCCGACGTCTGCTGCAACAGGCGGCGACGCCGCCGATCGAAGGCGACCGCATCTCCGGCGGATTCACCGCCGACGTAACCTACGGTGCGGCGAGCTCGGTCCTTGGTCGTCGCCTCCTTGTCTTGACCATATCAGTCCGATCCGAGCGCGACAGTTGTGCCGTGTGGTACGCTCTCACTATTCAACAACTGTGCTTTCTACGACAGAGACTGTGTATGCTAAAAACAACACAACGTGTTTATTTTATGAAAAAAAAGCACTAGCGTGGGCGCGTGGTCATTTCTATTCCACATATTCCCAGACGTCCACGAGGTACGACCGACGTGCGCTGCAGCAAACACAGCTGCAGGAGTCATACGTAGTTGCCCTAGAGGAAACGGTGTGCATGCTTTCCTAATTTTCTTTTATTTGCAGGGGATGAGATCTCCCTTGACATGTTTGTGAAATGAAGTAGGCCATTTTTTTGGTACATTAATCCAACAAAAAAAAATTAATTTTGAGTTGTTATGCATTATAGACAGTGCGTGCATATTGGCACTTGGCTTGAGATGTCTAGTTAGTTTTAAAGCTAGCATGTAACATACACTAATATTGGATGAAGCCAAAGTTTATATCAAAGTTGTAATTATTCTAACTTTTCAAAGAGTCAACAAATTTAGAATTTGACCAAGGTTTAAAAACACTATAAATGATTTGATACAAAATCAGTATCATTAAATTAATCATGAAATGTTTTTTTAGAGTTCCTTAATCATGAAATGCATGTTCAGTAAACTTTGGTTAACTAGAATAAATCCCATAGCTGTATTCTTTTGATGATGGAGACGAAAGTACAACTTTGTTTTCATGAACCGGGATTGGGCCCGGTCGGGGGCCGGGCTAAAGGGCTGAACCGGCGCGACCGCCCACGAGGGGGACCAGGGGCGCCTTGGGGGGAGGCGGCGCCCCGCCGCCCCGCCGTCTCTCTTCGTCTTCAAGTTATGATTATCTTAGGCTTTTTGGTGTGTAAAGGGAATATTCCAATCTATAAGGAAGGTCCTTATTAGGAAATAAATAAATATTGCTTGTAAAAGTATTCCAATCGTATAAGAAAACCTTATAGGAGATTGCTCTCGGGTTACAAGTCCCACTAGCCGTCCCTATATAAGCAAAGGCATGTAATCTCTTTGGGGAGAAGCAAGCAATAAAAATAGTCCTATCTATCTAGCTCTCCACCGCCCCATGTGCGCCACCACCCCACCGCCGCCGCCGCCGCCCAGCGTAGCGCCGCCCGCCCAGCTGCCGTGCCTGGCCGCCGTGCCAGCGCCGCCCAGCGACCACCACAGCGCCCCCCATCCTCTCTGGCGCCGCCCGGCGCCCCTCCCCCTCCGTCCCACGCCGCCACCGCCCGTCGCCCCGGAGGCGTCGTTGTCGGGACACCGCTGCTCCATACGCCACCTTTTTCGCCTCAACGGTCGTTAAGTGACGTGTCACAACCGCCCAATCGAACCGGGTGCAGTGACATTTGTTTAAATGAATTGTGGAATGCATTTAATTAGTTTGTTTTGGTCACATTTCAAGTGAGTACAAGTAAATCACAACACTTCAAATCACCGAATTTAACTATCCGACCGCAACCACAATTTGCATAACGGGTTGATCGATTCTCTGTTTTAAGAGAGGGTTGATGCTCTCTAACCAAAGAAGATGCATGTAGATGTAGCTAGCGGGGTCGGAATCCAAATAATAAAGGTGCTGATAGCTAGATACAAAAAAAAAAAAAAAAAAAAAAAAAAAAACTGGTGGGAGGAAAGACCGCCCCCACGGTATTGTGCTTAAGAAGAAGCTCTCAACTCTCCTGGTCGAAAAATCCCCCGAACCCCTGCCCCGCCCGACAATCGGAAAAACCCCGTGGGGACTGTAACCTGGGCCAAAAACACCGTCAACGGACCGGTTTAACACCGTCGCTCGGACCACATACCACAAAGGCGGGGGACGGGTTGTCACCACCAGTGTTTTGGCACACGGGGCCGTGAGGGGATTTTTTTACGCCTAGTCTGAAAATTCGCTCCCAATGAAAGTCGAACTCAAGACTTGGAGGGTGCCGCCGGAAGCGCTAGACAAACTAAACTAGCATCCTTTGGCAGGTGCTGATAGATACTAATGTGATGGCTATATGTTGAGTTGAGTTCCTATTTGCCCACGCACGCATGTGACATCGTTTTCAACTTGCCACGAGTATTACTTGTAGACTTAACTTCACTTGACCATCTTGTCAAAAAAAAAAAAAAAAAAAAACTTCACTTGACCATGTGCGCAATAATAATAAGTATTATATTTTATATATAAACTGACCATGTGCGCAATAATAATAAGTATTATATTTTATATATAAACTGGTCAAGTCGACAGAGCCTTTTGCGTGGACCGGACGGAAAAGACTCACCACCACACGAGTCATTTTCGCAGGTCGCGCTGCTCATCCCAAGGCCACCGGCGCGCATGGCGTGGCGTGGCGATGGAACAGCACCACCACTACCACCCCGGGCCCCGGCAGACGATCGACGACGAGGACCGATGATGTGACCATGTGATCGATCCGGCCTGTCCTGCTGCCGGCACCGGCCATCCACAGATGTCAGATGGAGATGGAAGCCGATTTGACGCCAACGGAGCTGCAGCCCCGGCGACGTGGGCGGCGCGAGACCACCGGCCGGCGGCCTCCTGCACGGTCGCAGGCACGTACGCACGCAACCGCCATGGTCCCATGGATAGGTGATGAACTGAGAAATGATGCATGGATCTGCTGCAGGCGTCTGTCTGTGTCATACCACGAATCGGATCGGCGGATCAGTCTCGGCCAGCGAGCCGCCGGTGCTGTAGCCGTTGTACTTTCACGGGATGTGGAGGCACGCGCGCCTTGGAATAATATCGGATCGGATTAGAGAATGAAACTCTGCTTATTGGCCGACGATAGAGCGGTCGACCAAGAACAACCTGTCGCTTGAGCTAAAAAGAAACGAAAGAAAGTGAGATCGAGGTCTACTGGCCAGATCGAGGACTTTTCGCTTGTCGAGATCGGAGCAGCTCACCGCGACGCGATTGCACAGCTAGCAGCATGCACTGTCCACTCACTATTTCTCCATACTCAAGACTCCACTGGATAAGGTGTGCTAAACTGCTGGAGGAGAGGATAAGGCCTACCGGTAAGTAATAAATTATAAGGCCAGTCTCAATGGGGTTTCATGAGTGTTTCATGCACATTAAATGCAGCGCCACATCATCAAAACTTCACTTTTTGCATGAAATGCCTAGGAGAGAGAAAAAAAGTTTCACCAGGCACTGTTTCACATGCGTTGGAAATGATGTGAAACGCCATTGAGACAGAAATAGAGTTTCACCATGAAACTATGCAATTAAACCATGCAATGAGAGAGAGGCTGTGGTACCCTTGAGCCTGTGTAACCGTGCAATGAAACTGTGCATTGAGAGATATGTCTATTTCATGCCAAAGTTACACATCTTGAAAACCGGGAGATGAAACTCTCCATTGAGACTGGCCTAAGTAGCCTAGTGTATCTCATGCAGATTAAATAATGTCACATACTCACATGGTTGCATGGTACTTTAGCTTTGTTTATTTATGTATAAAAGGTGCATAGATATTTTTTTAAAAAGAAATTGGGTGACGAATGAGGAAGCATCATGCATGACGAATCATATATGCGTACGTTGCGTGCACGGGTTATATAGTAAAAAACATTAAAGAAATCCAGTAACCATATGGATGGAATCGAACTGCCATAAAGAAATCCAGTAACACCAGGAGACAACATGCATGCATGCCTACTTGATTATTACTTGGTTGTCCAACTTGCAATGTTAAACTAAAAGCAAGTTTAATTAATAAGCTTGTCTTAGGCCATCGGCAATGGCCGACTCCATCATAATCTAACTCTAAGCATATTTTTCATATTTTAATACAAGAGGGAGAAAAACTAGATTTTATTAAGAACTACTAAGCTCATACACACATTCCAAGAATATGTGAAAGTGTCATATGGATCAAATTGTTTAATTAAACTCCAAATGATTTCATCTCACTATTTTTTCTAATTGAGAGGGAAAATTAATTCCTTAAGATAGTCCAAACGCAATATATTTTTTTAATCATCACAGTGTAAGAGGTATTATAATAAAATTGATTTTTTTTTATTTTTTTGTTATGTGCAATGTTGCGCCAATTGCTACATTGAAAATGAATCTATTAATGCAACTTTTTTTACACCAAATTAGTATATGACTAGCTTTTAGGTAAAAGTTGTAAAGTTTGGCCTTATTGAAAAACAGCTTACAATATAGGAGATAAATGTTTCTCACTTTGGGGAGATATACTCGAGTCCATCCACAAACGTTGTAAAGGTTGTGCCCTATAAGCCACACAAGTAATCATCTACCTGATAATACGAAAACCATATACTATCTAGTTACATAAACTACACATCTCGATCACAACGACTACCCAAATACGTATACTCGATGGTCAAAAAGATTACCAAATACATACATATCCACAGACGTGTGCATAGCTTGTGTCTAAGCCCATTATGAGTTCGTGTCAGTGACAATCGGCAACCTTGTCACGGGATGGCAACCTCGCACTATTTATCTCTATATCTGTATTTATTTATCTGTCTCTCTATTCTATTCTATTCTATTTATTTATATATCTGTCTATATTTATTCTATATCTATATAGATATAAAAGACTCTAAAGTAATCATCGACCGGTGATACCAAAACCGTATACTATCAGGCCACAAACACTATACTACTAGTTCACAAAAAGAGAGTACCAAATACGTATAATCGAGTCCACAAACATGTAAAGAGTAACCAATTACCTATTGACATCATAAATCCCTCGTCTAAAAGACTCTAAAGTAATCATTTACCCTATACTACCCAGCCACAATGACTACCAAATACGTATACTCGAATCGATCCACAAACGTATACAGAGTCCGTGTCCGATCGAGCCAATTATGAGTTTGTGTCGGCAATCGACAACCTTGTCACGGGACGACAGCCTCACACTATTTATCTCTACATCTATATCTCTAGCTATCTATTATCTATCTATCTATCTATCTATTTTTTTATATATATCTATATATGTATCTAACGTGAAGCATTTTTCTTTTATTAAAAACAACCTTGCACTCTTGGGTTAAGTGGCAGGCAATCGACATGCCCCTCGCCTTCAACTGTTAGCACAACGAGGAATATCTGAGCGGTGAGAGTGGCAAAGCACTTAAAAAAAAAAAAAAAAAAAGGTCAATACCAACGTTGCTTAATCCAAAACACGCACGTGCCCCATGTGCTTATTCCCGGTCAGCCTGCCCACACGCACACGTTATATATACAGGCAAGCCGCCTCAGTCTTCTGCCGCACAACACAAATCCCCACCTTCTCCCATCTCCTCTTCTTCAACGAGCAGAAGTGCCCTCCATGGAAGCAGCAGCAGCAGTCTCGTCGCTGCCATGGGCGGCGCAGTGCGTGGGCTTGGCCCTGTTCGCCGCCGCGCTCTGCGTGGCGGCGCTGGGCGCCGTGCTGACGCTGCTCCGGCGGTGGCCCCGGTGCAGCTGCCACGTGTGCCGGGCGTACCTGACCGGTTCATGGGCTCGGGACTTCACCAACCTTGGCGACTGGTACGCGCACCTCCTCCGGGAGTCCCCCACCGGCAGCGTCCACGTCCACGTCCTCGGCTGCACCGTCACCGCCAACCCGGCCAACGTCAGTACATGCTCCGCACCAACTTCGACAACTTCCCCAAGGGCAAGGCCTTCGCGGCGGTACTCGGGGACCTCCTCGGCGGAGGCATCTTCAACGTCGACGGCCACGCATGGCTCCACCAGCGCAAGATGGCCAGCCTGGAGCTCGGCAGCGTCGCGGTGCGGTCCTACGCGTTCGGGATCGTCAAGCAGGAGGTCGAGTCCCGCCTCGTCCCGGTGCTCGCCGCCGCCGCAGACGCCGGCACGGTCGTCGACCTGCAGGACGTGTTCCGGCGATTCGCGTTCGATACCATCTGCAAGATCTCCTTCGGCCTTGACCCGTGCTGCCTCGGGCTGGAGATGCCCGTGTCCAAGCTCGCCCAAGCCTTCGACACCGCCACGCGCCTCTGCGCCATGCGCGGCGCTGCCGCGTCGCCGCTCCTGTGGAAGGCCAAGCGCCTGCTCAACGTCGGCTCCGAGAGGGCTCACGAAGGCTATCGCGCTCGTCGACGAGCTCGCGGCGGCGATGATCCGCGAGCGACGGAAGCTGGGCGTCGCCGGCAGCCACGACCTCCTGTCCCGCTTCATGGCCTCGGCCGGCGACGGCGACGCTCACCACGAGATCAACGACAAGTACCTCCGTGACATCGTGGTCAGCTTCCTCCTAGCCGGGCGCGACACCGTGTCGTCCGCGCTCACCACGCTCTTCATGCTGCTGTCCAAGAACCCAGCCGTGGCGGCCGCCATGCGCGCCGGGCCGGCGGCGACGAGTCCACCGCGCCGCTGACCTACGAGCAGCTCAAGCGCCTGCACTACACCCACGCGGTGCTGTACGAGAACATGCGGCTGTTCCCGCCGGTGCAGTTCGACTCCAAGTTCTGTGCGGCCGCCGACGTGCTCCCCGACGGCACCTACGTGGGCGGCGGCATTCGCGTGATGTACCACCACTACGCCATGGGCCGGATGCCGCGCATCTGGGGCGCCGACCACGACGCGTTCCGCCCTGACCGCTGGCTCACCGGCCATGGTGGCGCGTTCGTCCCGGAGAGCCTGTACAGGTACCCGGTGTTCCAGGCGGGTCTCCGCGTCTGCCTGGGCAAGGGAGCTCGCCGTCACCGAGATGAAGGCGGTCGCAGTGGCCGTGGTCAGGGCGTTCGACGTCGAGGTCGTCGGGGACAGTGGCACCGCCGCGTGCCAGCCGAAGTTCGTGTCGGGGCTCACTGCGTCCATCAGCGGCGGACTTCCAGTGAGGATCAGGAGAGTTGTTTCTTAGAGTGATTAGGTAGAGTTGTTTAGGGAACAATGTACTGTGCATAGACTAGTTGAAAGAACAAGGAATGAAATAGCAAGTTGAATCGAAAGCTCCATTTACAAGTTCCATCCACGGACCCTGGTCTGTTTGATGCATGTGCGTTAGCAACTTTTCATCAAATTTCTAGACAATGTTACACTAAGCTCCCATTCAGAAGATGCTTTCTGACGCTGCAACAGAAAGCAAACTGTGAAATATCTACACTGTTATAATCCACTGGCTTGTTAGCTACCAGTTGTTTTCAATCATATATCTTCATAGTGTTGCATGTGAACCTTGCATTGTATATACAGTTCTGAGATCCAATTCCTTTTTTCTTTCTGAACCTCTGTCTTTTTAGCCCATGTTTGAAAACAAACCATCATCAGGGTTTTTAGTTGCTTGTCAACTTGCCAAGAAGTTTCCATCAGATTCAGAGTTTCTGGCCGTCCTGAATTCCTGGTGAGAAATCAATGAAAGAGCAAGAACTGGCACAACAAGATGAGCCGTGCAGCAAAGGAAACTGTACATAAAAAGTAACAAGATGGTCCCTCTGCTAATTTCATTGCTGATTCTTCATCGTAGGATCCACTGTACAGTTTGTGTCTGCACACACTGGAAGCAACTGCGAACGTGCAGTCTGAATGGAGCCGACTGTCTGAATATTTATCTTCAGAGCCCTGACAAGTGATTGATTGCAAATACTTACAAGGTAAGCATAGACGGTGTTGATGAACTGTGCTGCTCGTGCTGGCTGTTCTAATGAGGATTCGGGGAAAACTATGGCCTCCTGCACTTGTCTAATGATGAACTTTTAGCTGATGTGAAAGTGGACTCGTACATCCTCTCTTTGCCATCGTCAAATTGAAGAATAGTCGTCCTACCCATAGTCTCTTACGCTAGAATAACAACTCAGTTGTTGCTCTTCTGGATAAGCAAAAGCAAAGGCCTCAAACGTGCTGCAAAAATTGACATCGAGTTCCCAAGATGAGATAGGCAAAATGCTATCCTCTAGAAAGTCTCCCCTTTCTTTTGCCCAGATTTTCTCCAGGTGTCCTTTTTTTTTTTTTTAATTAATTGCTTTTGGAAGAGATGCTTATATCCTTTTTCTTTTTGAATCTTCCAAGCATTTTTCCAACTCATATTTTCAGAGAATACGGCTTGCAGCATAGTGGCCGGTGTCATCCTTATGTTCATAGTTTAACAGCCAGCTCTCTGTCATCTGGGTAATTACCAAACATCTGAATAAATATATGATACCTCATCTATTATTGATTGCGTACTTGCTTCCGACACAATTAGTCAGTGATGGAATTTGGGAAACTTAACTGATGCATCATGTCCATGAAAAAATATATTAAAATACCAGGTCATCCTAGTCGGTGCTGAGTGACAAGGTCATCTTTTTTTTTTTTTTTTTTTTTTTTTTGGGGTAAGTGGACAGCTTCATCTGCAACGTGCGCAATGAAATCGCCATCATATTGCCAAAATTTCAACAAACTGGAGGAGGTCTACGGCCGCATTGTAGACCGAAATCCGCAAAGCAAACAACCAGTTGTTACAAAACGTGTCTAATGAAAGCGACACACACATGGCCATGGCATGTGTAGTTTCTAGTTTCTATAGGATTACATTGGTTATTTTCTAAACCTTCTTACCATTTGTGTCCAGTCATCTCATTTGAGGAAAAAAAGATGACATGTGGTTTTGGCATGTTGGCTACTTGTCCACAACTCTATTAAAATGTTTCGGATGGTTACAAAGTTGAAGCAAAGCTAGGTCTTCCTCCTATCCATCGCCTGTTCCTGCAGTGTCTCTCACTCCCACATGCCTCCTTTTATCCTAATTGAGTATATATAATGGGCGTTGTTTTCAGACGTGAGCAGCAAAATGTGCCTTGTTACCATAGCTTGGAAGTGCTTGTACGCCCTTGTAGGCCTTCTTTTTTTTAATATTTTTTTCTGTAGGGGTTCGGTGCCTCCAGTTTCTTCAAAATGTGCCTCAAACTTTTTTCTCTTGCATATCATGTTGTTTAGACCAACTTTTTTTTTTTTAAGATTACACAGTACAACGCAGAAAGATTGCTACATTGTCTCAGACAGTACAATGTTGCGCAAATCTTATGTGTATTCTAGAAAAAGGATTTGACATGCTGCCTTTAATTTCTTCCTGAATTAAGGCCACTATAACACTGGTTGATTTGTTGACGGCCTGTTAATTACTCTTTCCGTTCTTAAAAAGTAGGTGATAGACAAAAAAAGTATGATTTTTTTTTGCCAGTCACACAAAAGTATGAAATTTGATTTTAAGATAAAACTAAAACAACCTACATTTAGCACTACCTATAGTCAGACTAGATATTAGTTACACAATTCCTTTGTTTCAATATAGTAAGAACTCAGTTGTTACTCTACTGCATAAGCAAATCAAATGAAAATACCTTAAACGTGCTGCAAAATTTGGACCAAGTTCCCAAGATGACATAGGCAATATGCTATCCTCTAGAAAATCTCCCCTGTCATGCCCAGTTTATTCTCCAGGTATCCGTTTTTCTTTGAATTGTTTCAGGGAGATATGCTCATTCTTAATCTTTGATCTTCCGACCACTTTTCCAACTCATATATTTCAGAGAATACGGCTTGAATTGAAGTACAGTGGCTGGTGTCACTTTGTTCATAGTTTAGCAGCCACCTCACTGTCATCTGCGTCATTGACAACCAAACATCTGAATAAATCTGATGCCTCAGTTACTGATTGCGTACTTGCCTCCAACATAATTTGCCACTGATGGGATTTGGGAAACTCAACTGATGCACCATGTTCATGAAAAAATATATATTAGCTTACCAGATCATCCTAGTCGGTGCCAAGTGGACAGGTCATCGGTCTAAATGTAACCTCCAGTTCCTTGCCATTCTGGCAATATGATGGTGATCTCATTGCGCACGTTGCAGATGAAGATGTCCAGTTGCTGTCAACCAAAAAAAAACCAGTTGTTACAACTTACAAAAGGTGTCCAATGAAAGTGACGCACATGGGCATGGCATGTGAAGTTTCTATAGGATGACATTGGTTAGTGGCTGAACCTTCTTACCATTTGTGTCCAGTCATTTGAGGGAAAAGACAAAGAGATGGTGGCCCATATATCCTACAGTGATGAAGTTGAAGGACATGTGGTTTTTGCATGTTGGCTACTTGTCCACACATCTCTGAGGCAATGTAGCAATCTTGTGAAAGTTTAAAAGGTTAAGAACGAAGTTTGAAGCAAGCTGGGTCAGTAAGAATTGTTTCGCACTTCCTATCCGTCGCCCTCTTCTGCAGTCCTTCTTACTCACACATGCTGTTCTCAAATTGTGGCCTGCAAATTGTGCTTTTGTCCTTTTCTTAAAAAAAACTAAAAAACTTCTTTAATTATCACCTTTAGCGTTGTGTTAGTACTACCATTTGTTTATCAACACGTGTGCTGACTGCAAAGTAGGAGGCACCAATAATTCTGATTTTCAGGCTCAGCTGATCACTGCCTCCTGTCCTATGTTCAAACTCCTCATAGGAGCGAATTTTTGATGCTCAAATTGAATTTCAACTCAATAACTCTTCCTTTCAAAAGAAATTCTGTAACTTTGATAAATTTAAAAATTATGCATCAAATAATAAAAATGCAATATTAATACAAAGTTTATAATTGATTTAATAAAACCAATATGATATTACAGATTATTATAAAAATAGTCTATAAATTCAGAAAGTAGAGAAATTTAACTTAGGAGTAATTAGTCAAGCATCTAGCTATAGGATTAAATGGTTACTCAGTCCATTATATATCTTGCATTGTCTCCTTGAGTCGTTTTCTTTTAATTAACGTTTTCAATTAGGACACGAAACTACTCGTCAATTATGAATAGCAAAGTAACAACATTGTCAAGTTTGCATATGAAAAAACACAACAAAGTGGAAACCATATTTTGAATAAATAATTTGAAGTAATTTCAGTCTAAGATAACAGTTTTAAATTACATTTACAAGCAAGTTCAATTATATAAAATAGAAGAAATTCTCTTTTGTGGTAATTTACAATAACACCTGCAAGAAATCATGTTGCGATTTCTCGGATCTGCTTGAGCATAGAGTATTTGTTCTTTTGTGACACCCTAAATTATCAGGTCGCCCTTTTGTCTTTGTAATTATACTAGTATCGCGCCCGTGCGTTGCTACGGGATAATTAATTTTTTTATTCAAAATAAATGGATCGCATCATAAGATAACAATATTGTTAAATGAAATAGCGACATTAAACTAACATTTAATTCAAAACGCAAAAGTTCCGCAAAAATTGTCCAACTCTCCGGCGCGGCTGAATCCCAACAACCTAGGCGTGCGGGGCGGGCGAAGCGGCAGAGATCACCTGCTCCGGCTCACTCCTCGGCTCGGTGGCGGGTCGACCAGCGTGGGCAGCATAGGGTAGTTCTTGAGAAGCACCCGCCGCAGTCCCCCCCGCCTCTTGGCGTAGATGTTGTGCAGCTTGCCCGGTGAGAGGAAGCGGGAAGGCGAGAGAGTTCTTTGCCAATCTCCCAGCGCCGCGCCATCCAAGTCCATTCCGTTGGTGATGAGCTTGCCCTCGCTCGGCGTGTCGATGCCGTGGGCGAGGAGCCCACCACGGGCGGGCTCGCGATCTGCATCTGCACCTCCCCGCTCCCGGTGTCACGGAGGAGTCGCGCGATCTTGCTCGAGGTAGTGCCGCGCACCCGGTAGTCGTCCACGACCACAACGCTCTTTACTACGGTGATGACGCCGCGCCGCGGGCGAGCCGGCTTCGGGCGAGGTCCCAGTTGCTGTGTCGGTTGGATGAAGCTACAACCATTGTAGTGCTGCGGATGAGAGGCCCCTTTCGAACCGAGCCTCGACACGCCGGCGCAACCCGAAAGCACGGCATAGAAGCCTGAGTCGGGCATTGGGATGACGACGTCGGCGCCACGGACGGGGACTCCATGGCTAGCGCCTACTCGAAGGCGGTGCGGCGCTTCGTGGGCGGCGTGGGAGAACGCCGAGTTGGGCAGCGAAAGTAGATATGCTCGAAGACGCAGGAGTGGCGGCGAAGACCGGCAGCGTCTCGCTGCCGCGGATGGGAAAGAGTGGAGATTGGGTGCGCCATGGCGATGGGAGCGTCATCGTGCCGCGGTAGGAGGGGACTGTGATCGCCGTTGGGGTGGAGCGGCGCGTCGACGCCCCGGCGGGCTCTCGAGATCGGAGCCCGTGGCGGCGGACAGGGGAGCAAGGCGTGGCGGCGGTTAAAGAAGGCAGTGTCACACGCGACCTTGCGGAGGAGAGGAAACCGTGAGCTCGTTGGCCGAATTTCTCGCGGGGTCCGAATTTTTTGCGACATGATGGCTGCAGTGGGTGGAGGAAGGGATTGCATGATCATCGGAGGAATTGTCGGGTGGGATGGAGGAAGGATCACATGGGGCGCGGAGCGACAGGCGAAGACTTCGGATCGACCGAAAGAAGAGTTTTTTACCGCACAATAAAAAAAGGTCTTATTTTCATCATTTTTATATTGTAGAGATTAGATCAGTGTGATATTTACACTGATAAAACGTAACAATTATCACACTTACAAAATCTCTAGCATGATTGGAGAAGAACAGGGAGGAGTTCGCATGCGGCGTGGCCGCGTGGGTCGGATGAGCGTTACTTTCTTTTTTAATTGATTGAATGATGCATTACTTTCTTTTTTTTTTAGTTGATTGAATGATTTTGTGGTATAAAAGGAAAGGAAGTGGTAGAAAAAAGAAAGGAAGGAGAAATCACGTGCATTGGTTGCCTTGTGTGGGGGTTGACTTCCTTTTTTTTGCTTTGCCTTCGCATGGCCGATGGAGGGAGTGGAGGCGCTGGATCGCATGTAGGCAGATGGAAGTACCAAAACTAATGTCGCACCAAAAAGAAGTCTTACTTTTGTTCTTTTTATGTTGTAGAGATATAGACGGGCCTGCTTGGGCCAAGTCAAACTGGACTTTTCCATGGGTTGGGCTACTTGTGTGAGGAAATCCAGCTATACTGGCTACTTATGTTTGTGGGTTAGGCCTCATTTTCAGTTAATGACAATTTTTTCAAGGGCAGTCTTTTTACGATGCTTGTTCTGAGAAAATCCTTCACAGACAAACTATGGAATCTGAAAACACTGCATTTTGGGAGACCATAACACTTTTTAACCACCTCTACAAATTAAATAAAAGGGCTGCCTCCTAAATCGTTTTTTAGTACTGCCTTTTTTTCTGTAACTCATTTACAATTCTGGATTGATGGCTCGTAATCATAATATGATTGGTGGTGAACTTGTCAATGTAAACACAATTGTTAAGAAGTTTTACAAATATATGCATTGTAACATGTCATTTATATCACATTTATATCTGAAAAAAAAAAAAAAATGTTCACATCATTTATATCTGAAAAACGAAACATTTGACAAGAGTGGAAGAAAATGTGTCACAAATATAATTGGTACAATATAATCAAACATGAATACATCAACCAATGAACACCCTCAATGCTGTGTGAATGTCATATGGTTACATTGATTATTGCTTAGTGCCTTAGTAGTAGTACAACTCCGACAACATCATCAGTCAAATATATAGTTTACCCATCTCTGGCTCTTTCGTCGGCGTATAAATACGCAGAATCACACATTGCTTCGTTACTTCTTGCACACCACGCCTTGGCCGCTCATGCCACTGGCACAGGTGATGCCAGCGAGCTCTGACACCATAGCGACGCCATCGTCGTCGCCACGACCACCGCCAGGAGCAAAACGCGCCACGGCACAGTCGGCGGCGAAGAGGCTGGACGTGGTGAAGTTGCCTTCCCCTCCCATGGTGGGCATGGATGCCTTGACATCGAACCGGTTCACGTAGTCGGTGCGGTACGTCTGTCCGACCACGCCGTGCACTTCGCCGGTGAGCGCGTCGAACTTGAAGGCCAGGTCAAGGTGCGCGAGGCAGTCGTCGGCGGTGACGCCGTACCGGTGCACCCTCGACTCCTCCTCGGTGATAGGCACGGCGTTCGCCCTGATGCTGAACCTGCCGTTGAGCGCGACGAGCACGCCGTTGGCCGCCCTGGTGCGGGTGATGGACAGCGCCGGCACTGCAGCGGACGTCCACGTGGCGTCGGTCCCTTCTGGGAGGATCACAGGCTCGCCGTCCAGGGTGAGCTCCATGCGGTCGACGTCGTCGTCCCACGCAGCGGCGGCGGTCTTCCTGGCGCCGACGTAGAGCTGGTGGCCGTCGAAGAGCACGGCGATGGCCTGGATCCACGTGAAGTCTCGCGACATGCCGTCCCCGCCGCGCTTGCCGATGAAGTGCGCGTTGATGTGGAGGTCGTGGTCGGAGAGGAGGCAGAAGTCGGCGTCCCGGCGGCCGTGGAAGTAGAAGGCGTTGCCGTCGCCGCCGATGAAGCGCGGGTCGCCGCACGCCCCCGGCACGCTGCACACTGCACGCAATCGAGGCACCAGCCAAGTACTTGAGAGATATGATCATTAACCTTGAGGAGGCAACCAAGACGACTCACCGCAGACGGGTTTGCAGGAGCTGCAGTCGGCGAAGCATGACTGGGGACACTGGGCGGGGCACTCCATCGGCTTGGCGGGGCAGTAAGGGTAGAGCTTCCGGTGGTGGCACTTCACCTTCATGGGCTTTGGCTTCTCCTTGTCGTGGTCCTTTTCCTTGTCGTGGTACTTTTCCTTGTCTTGGTCGTCCTTTTCCTTGGGCCCCTGCTCCTTGGGTGGTCTGTCGTCGGAAGGCTTTGCGGTGGCCGTGACGGCGAGCATCAGGAGGATGGCCACCACGGCCAGCGGAAGCACTGCTCCCAGCCTGGCCATTTGCTTGACGACTGTAAGCGCTAGCTGTTGCAGCGGCTTCTCTGGTGACGAGTGTGTGTGCAGTGATCGATGCTGTGTGATGATGATGATGCTCTGAGAGGAGATGATATCGATCCATGCAAGATTCTAGGTAATTTATAGGCGGCTGATGATAGAGCTTCGTGGGCACTACATGTTGAAGTAGGAGTACATTTGAAGATGCATGGTTATTATATATATTACCTGCTTGCCGACCTTTCCCGTATATGCCTAGCTTGCTTGCTATAGCCAGAAATGTATGGCTTTGCGTGGCATACGTTCATGCGTATATCGAACTCATTTAGACCGCCAGATGATTACATTTAATTTAAGTTGTACGGGGCCGGCCTTTCAAGTTCTCTGAACATTTCCCATTCATTGTTGCAGTTTTTCAGGGTCCGGCTGCTAGGACTGCTTAGATGCTAAATTTCGTTAGTGTACGTTATTTGGTGCAAGATAAGTTAAAAAAACACTTGATTTGGAGATTGCAAAAGTGTTTATAAATGAAGTCTAGGGCATCTAAAGCTAAGCTTTTCTACTAATAAGGGCATCTCTAAGAGCTTTTATTAAATTTATTTTTGTTCTCTAAATCATCGTACAGATAGTCATTTGGGCTTTTCGTATGTTAGGCGAAATCTAAAGAGAATAATCTCACTCTATATCTTTGGCTAGCGAAAAATCCAAAATAATAGAGGATGGCAATATTTTTGATATCCAATTAAACACACATGTTGAATTATATTTTTTCATCCAAATTTCCATCTCTACTACATTAAATATTAACATAGTATGTTAAAAACGATTTTGGAGGTGGGCCTTGAGAACCAACATTTAAGATTAACAGAGGCGATGCAAAATGCCCGCCTCTAATCAATTTTTTTAAAAAAGCCTGAGACCAACACCGTACCGAACCCACGTAGGGACTGTTGTCAAGCCCAATCAAGCCAGCCACAGTTGTGTCTACAACACCGCGCTTCAAACCCACTATGCCCTCAACCGGATTGTCATGACCCGAAAACTAGTCCGGCCCAAAGGGGCCCTTGGCCATGCGCCTGCGCAGGCCTGGCCGGCCGCCGCCGCCGTCCGCCTTCGCCGCGTCATTTACTTCATCATTAAGTAATAATTATTTAGGGAATAAATATTTAGGAAAAGAAATAAGATTGCTTGTAAAAGAGGTATTCCAATCTATAAGGAAACCTCCTGATATTTCTTAGCAAGCAAGTCTCCCTCGGACTATAAGTCTGGGGGCCAGAATCATTTAGATCTTAAGCGAGAAAAATTAAAAAGGGTAGCTCCTAAACGACTTATCTCTCCAGCTCTCCCTCTCTCTCTCCTTGAGCGCCGCCGCCCCGCACATCACACTGCCGCCACCGCCGCAGCGCCGCTGCCTCCACCGCCCGTCGTCGCCGCCGCCAAAGGCGCGCCGACCCGCCTGCGCCGCCGCCGCCTCCCTCGCCATCTTCACCGCCCGGCGATCAGCAATCAAGTGTCAATTCGGCCCAATCTAGGCAGAATCGACGGTGGTATCCGGAGACTAGGGCGATTCCCACCACCGGCGGCTTCCGACCACCACCAACGCCAAGATCCGATGGACAACCACAAGTGCGCCGAGCTCCGGATGGGGAATTCGCGAGCTTGATGATTTCATGAAGAAAATCCGGGCCAACTTCACCGCCCTCTTGGAGAAGCTCGATGATCAGCCTGCCCGGCGGCGTACAACGGCGACACGACCCGCGCCGCTGCCATGACCGCTTCCGACATCAACAACGCTCCCATCGACATCCACGGCGACCTGGTGACCTACAATCGCCAGTAAACACCGCAGCACGCGGCCTTGCCGTCCGACATACGGCGCCTATAGCGTCACCTCAGCCACCACCGACGACGTCCTCGCCATGGGCGTCGCCCGGCGACGACGTCGCTCTCAGGCGCCGCCACGTCACCCCCTCCAAGATCATCGGCGCTGTAAACAACGAGCACGCCTACCCCAAGGATGCCCTACCGTCTGCGACCCGAGATCGAATCGGATCGAGGCTACCACAGGCGTCCACCAGCCGCTCGACGAAAAGCCTACCCAACTAGGCCAACGTCTCGCGGCTACTACAATGGCACGAGATAAGTTTCCGGTCACTACCAACACCCTCTTTGACATTGGGAACATCTGGAGTGCCAACATGGACGACAAGGCGGCGTCACCGACGTCAACATCGGCGTCGCTAAGCGTTGACATCGGCGTCGCTGGAGATCGACATCCTTGACGACACTGCCACCAAGGACTCCAACGCAACGACGCCTCCCAAGGGCGCCACCATCGGCGGCGGCGGCGCTACCATAGGCGCCATGCTGGTCAACGGCGTCCTCAAGAACGCCAAATACGGATGATGACCCTCCCATTGGCGCCAACGACGTCACCCCGGCGTCCCTCGTCATCACCATGCCGACCAACAACGACATCACCTTCGCCAACCGGGCGTCTTCAACAATGGTACCGTCGGCGACATCGCCAACAACATCAACAACAACGACGCTCGCTGTTGACACCTGTTATAGCATAAAATTACTAGTCAACTAAACATGAATAAAGGTTTAAAATGAATATAAACATAAGTCTAGGGGTTTAACTAACATAATTCCACGAGCTTTGGTGATTTATACATTTTCGGGGACTTAACAGATAAATCACAGAGAATAATGGAGAAAGTTCCGAATACACATCAATATGATGACAAGACTTGACCGTGAAGTAACTCAACCCGAATTGTGGACTAAAACATTCTAGAAGACACCGAAGACACCGGGAAGGACGGCGGCTTGGGCCCACCATGGCTGGCCGGTGAAGATCAAGGCCGGCCGCCGGGTGGGTCCTTCCTGTGTCTGTGTCGTTGGATCTTAAGCGAGAAAAATTAAAAAGGGTAGCTCCTAAACGGCTTATCTCTCCGGCTCCCTCTCTCTCTCCGCTGCGCCGCGCCCCCACCTGGTGTGCCATCACCACTTGCCAGCCGCCGTTCCGCCTCCACCGCCCGTCGCGCCCGCCGCCAAAGGGCCTCTGGCGAACCCCGCCGCCCTACGCGCCGCCGCCTCCCTCGCCATCTTCACCGCCCGACGATCAGCAATCAAGTGTCAATTCGGCCCAATCTGGCCGGAATCGACACGATCGTCCCTCCATCGGTCTAGCTGCCCTCTAATGGATATGGCTGCCCTCCACCGATCGGTCAAGGGGAGGCAACCTTCCCTTACATCGTCGTCGAGATTGTCTCTCCCATAACGCTTTGCTGAGATGGAGGCCGCCTCCCCACACCCGCGTCCCGATGGAGTCCGAACCCAGCACAACGCCACCGTGGTGGTCGCCCCGGATAGAATGTCACGGTGGGAATGAGGACTGGAGAATTGGGCGGGCGGGCGAGGAGGGGGTGAGGAGAGGATGGACAAGTGTCACGCAAGGAGATAGTAGAAAATTATGATATGGGGGCTTCGTTGAGCTTCTGTCCTATGAAAAGAGACATGTCTCTTAAAATATCCTCATCCGAAAAATATGTCCTATTTTCAAAAGGGGGCCTCTTAAGAGGCCCGCCCAGCTCCGTTGGGGAGGCAGTATTTCATCATTTGCTACATTCCCGCCTCTTTTTTTTTAACTAAATTTGCCGCCTCTTGAAATGGTGGCAGATGCATTTTGGGAGACATACATTTTATAAACGCCTCCGTAAAACAAATTAGTTGTCTCCTAAAATCGTTTGTGTAGTATATTTGTATAAGAAAGAATATAAAGTGAATCTTGGAGTTGCTCTCAGCACACAGGACAGCCGCGTACATATACGCCCATTCCTTCGAGAAAACATCCTATATAGACATGTGCTTGACAGCCTGAGCCTACTGAATGAAGCAACTTAACCACCAATTGCGCTGCTTAGATGCTAGACGTGTCGCATGGTCCTGATTACGTACGCTGATGCGTATACTTAGCAGTCTCATTATTGTCCTATATATTCATCTGGATTGAGGGCGAATCAAAGTCCATGCTTTCATTTGAGGAAAAGATGAAGAAGTTGGAGTATTATTGCATATATAGTGGAATCTTATCCTCATCTTGATTGTTGTTCAAGTTGTAGCCGTTTCCATGCTGTTAGATCGATCCAGCTTTTGCTATCCTCGAAGAGCTAGTTCAGGAAAAAAATAATCTAAACAAACAACAGGCCAAATCTTAGGTCTTTTCAGGTGAATTTTGGGCCACTCAGATTAGTGCTCAAGTTGGGCTAACTCCATTGACTTTTCAGCATTGTGGGCTGCTCCCTCCCTCTCTTTTTTTTCGCTACAATCCTTTGTTTCTTGGGCCTCATGTTACGCCTAATGGCTTGAATCTTTTCCTAGGCCTTTTCCTTTCGAATGTTCTCCTTGCTTTCTTCGTTTCCTTTTCTCTAGCCTATTTGTTTTGTATTTCATTATTATTTTTGTTTTAATTATTGTGGACCAATATGTTTTTTATAATGTTTTAAAATATCCTTGTAGCTATATTGGCATTATTTTTAATTTATTGTTAACTATATTTGCAATTATTTATATTTTTATTTCTTTAGGATAAAATATTTGCAATTGAAGTTATCAGCTTCACCTCTTGTTTCTACACAAAACAAGAACGATGAGGATTAAATAATTATAGAGCATATGGTGGAAACCTATTATATTGTACATGATTACATCAACAAGTCCAATTTCACTTTTGGATGAACATGTTACCATCAAAATTCAAACTTGCCTTTGGCATGCCTCCTTTTGGTTAAAATGCAACGGCTGCGCCATACTTTTTTGGAGCTTCAGTGCATCTCCAGCAGACGTGTGTTGCATATAGGACCCATGTTTTCTAGACTCCATGAGATGCCTGACAGCCGTGTGGATCGGTACAACTTGGGTCAAGAAATCAATATGAGACCAATGTAGACACTTCTAATAAAAAATAAGTGTCAAGATACAAAATAAATTTTTGTAATAAATTTTGTTTGAAACATAAATATTAAATATTAATACTAATTATTATAAATTTTTCGATTTTTCGATTTGATCAAATCTTAGTTAAGTTGAACGACACAAATCACGTGATTGCATATTTTTAAGAGGGAGGGAGCATATCGAGCTGCACTACACTAAGCCTAGTTTTTGAACTGGCCCGGACGCTGATTCGACTGCTAAAAGACCGAACCAGAGCCTACAATGGTATAGTTCACTTAAAAGATCGTCCGTGCAATCAGACCGGTAAAATTGAATCGGGCGGTTTTCTCGGTTCCGTGTGAACCGTTCGATTTTTCTTGCTGAGACCTACTCCTACTGGCGCGTGCGCCGGCCATAGGTGGCCCCGATGGCCGTTGAAGTTGCATGCACGTTGGCCATTGGCTTTTCGGGACGCCCAACATACACGCACACTCACCCTTATGAATACACGTAAGCAAACCCAACCCCTGCGAGCACCTTTGAAGAACTGAGCCGGTAAATCTTGAAGTTCACCACAGGCCCCTCGCTGAGCCTACAACGGTCTGGTTCACTTAAAAGATCGTCCGTGTAATCATACCGGTAAAATTGAATCGGGCGGTTTTTTCGGTTCCGTGTGAACCGTTCCGATTTTTCTTGCTGAGACCTACTCCTACCGGCGCGTGCGCCTGCCATAGGTGGGCCCCGTTGGCCATGGGCTTTTCAGACGCTCAACATACACGCACGCTCACCCTTATGAATACACGTAAGCAAACCCTACCCCGACGGGCACCTTTGAAGAACTGAGCGGGCAAATCTTGAAGTTCACAAAGTCACCAGCCTCGTCGAAGGGGACATCGCCTACCAATTAATGCATAGCATCAGAAAATCCTGGAATAAATTCAGGATAAAATGTCACACCTAAGATTTGAAACCTGGGTGGGAGCCCCCAACCAATGGTCTTTGCCATTGCGCCGTGAGTCCCTTGACGTTGTCATATAAGCTCATACATACAATATATCCACCTTGATTACCTTGACGCTGTTGATTGTTCGCTGCTCTAGTGGGTCCTCTTTGCGGGTTTCTGGGCTAAAGTATCTAAAGGCTCTCTCAAGGAAGTGTGGCTTAAAGGTTCCTATGATGACGAACTCAAGGAAGACTTGCTGCGCCAAATTGATGAGATGCCCGAGAGAAGGGAGAAACCAGTACTGAAGCTCGAGGAAGCGCAACCACATTCAGCCTGATCAATGGGCCTACTACGAAATACTTGCTTCTTCTTGAAATTAGCAAATAAAAATGTAGAATTTGCAGATACAACACAATTGAATGGCTAGCTTATTTACGATATTCTGTCAAACTGTTTACTCTGAGTTCCCACGGATGCCTTCGTCAGGTAAGCGCCCTGCGTAAGCGACTCCCGTGGCGACCGCGCCCGCCGCCCGGCCGGCTTCCCTGGCCGCCGTGCCCCGCTCAGCCCGCCCGGCCTGCCACTCCCGGCCCGGCGTCCACCCACCCACGCGATGCTCCAGTAGAGCTCTCCCCCCTTATCTCCCTCCCTCGCCCCCGCATTTCCAGATCTGAGAAACACCATTTTTTTTCCCACCACCTCGGCTATCCGGCCATGGAGGATGGCTCTCCTTCCCGCTGGTCTTGGGCGGATTTCGCCGACGAGGAGCTCCCTTCGTTGAGCGAGCTGATAGCCGACGCGCCGGATTCCGTCCTCGGGATGTTCCTCGCCCGCGGTCCCGAAGACTGCGTGTCTCTCGGTGACTCGGAGGACTTCTCGGAGCCGGAGCCGCCATCCCCCCCCCCGCCGGGAAGGGAAGGGGTCAAGCGTAAGCGTCGCCACAGAAGAAGAAAGAAGAAGGCGCTCGCGGCCTTGTGGAGCCCCAACTGTCCTGGATGGCTCGCGAAGGCTTCATAAGCGACCGCCTGCCGCACCTTATCAGCGATCTTGGTCGGGCGAGTCGTCGGCGTCCTCGGGAGGCTGGCGGGTGGGCCACTGCCAACCGCGCACCGGCCAGCGCCATTGGCGACTCGGACAAGGAGGGCTTCTACAAAGTGGCCGGTCGTCGTGTCGGCCACTCACCGCCCGCCTCCTCCGTCCGATTGGGCGCGGGGCCTCTCGCTTCCGGTGCTGTCGCGGTCACACACAATTGCAAAAGCGTACTTCCCGGATGCGGTGCTACAAGCGGTGAGGAGGGTCACCCGGGCAGCGAGATGCTCCAATCCGCCCGGCCCGCCGTCGTTGCCACTGCGACTTCGTAGGAGGGCCTTGCGGCCCCGGGCCCGTCGGGGGCGGTTGAGGATCGTCGTGTGGCTCAGCGGCGCCGGTCAAGCTCGGGGATCGGCCTCTGCGGCCTCGGCTGCAACTCCACCCACCCGACCTCCTCCACCCGACCTGCTTCGCCACCCCCGGCCCGTCGGGGAGAAGCGCGGCCGTGCACCGCAGCCGGGGCTATCAGCGGCGGTCTGTTGTTGTCGTCCCTCGCTCGGTGAGGTTCAGGCGGCCGGACGCGCTTGGAAATGCTCACGGTGGCTTTGATTGGTGGCTCCAAGCCGGCGATTTCCGTTCGAACAATGTACGGCCTTGTTTGATCACTTCAACATCTCCGGCAATGACGTGCACATTCTCCCATGAGCATCCCCATGATTTCATTGTTCGTTTTTCGCCCGAGAGGACCGAGCGAGGTGCTGGCCTCGGCACGGGGGTATCTGTTCCCCATTGTATGGAGTCCTTGGCGGCGTCGACGGCGGCTAATTCGGACATCTTCCTCTACAAGGTGCTTTGGTGGCTCTCTCCCACGTCCCCACCGCATGCTAGAAACACAACGACGGCTCATCTCGTTTTGGGCCCGGGATGCGCGGATGTCGGGATCACTCACCCAAAGGGCTGCCCCCACGTGGGCGATGGTCGTGAAATGTTTGTTCTTGCTTGGTGCCGACACCCTACCAGATTAAGAGGGAGCGCACCATCCCGATACCTAAACCACGCCCGCTTGTTGAGGAGCCGCGAACGAGCTCCGGCCTCACTTATGTTATCTAGACTCGGATTGTTGCCGTTGAAGACTGGAACGGGCCTCTTACGCCACCTGGCGATGGAGGGGATCGGGATGCGGATGGTGGCGAGGGGGATGCGGCGGGGCTGATCCCTACCCTCCTCGAGTACATGCCACCACCGGCGTGGAAACAACAATGATGAAGACACGGGAGCTCCTTAGACTCTTACCGGCTTACGTCGCCATGCCGCATTGCGGTCCATTGTGGTAGGAGAGGTGCATTTGCCCGCTACGGGGAAGCCCGGTGAGGCTCATGTGAGCATCCCGTATGATGTCCCTGCTAGCTCGGGCAGCCCGGTTGATGCCCCCCTTCTTGTCCGGGAGTCACCGCCTCTCGTCTCCGGATGGCGTCCACGCGCAAGTCCTGCAACTCCTTGCCGGAAGGTGGCACCGCTCTGTACTCCCTCATAGTCCGGTCAAGCGTGGCCCGAGCTCCCCATGTCTTGGTGTGATTGGAAGCTTTTACGTGCATTGCTCCACGGCCTTCGGCAGATGGCCTCCAAAGAGGCCCCTCCACCCGGCTCGCTAAGCGGTGGGTCGAATGTTGCGCACTTGCTGAATTGAACCCGCTTAACCTCCCTCGCAAGGAGGTTGGCCAACATACCATGGAATCCTCAACCGGCGGGTGGGCGGATATGGTTGGCGGTGAGTTCTTTACCACAAACACACCAGGGGAATGGGGTGTTGGTGGATACAACCCCGCGCCCATTGTTACCGGCACCACTCACGAAGACTCTATTGCTGTCCAGGACCCGATGCAGGCGGACCTTGAAGAGGGGATCTGTCTCCCACTAGCCACCCCAATCTTGAGGGGAGGGCCGCGGTTGAGACGTTCCCGCACTCCTGTCTCGGTCCAGACCTTGAGACGGAGTGGACGTATTGCCGCACAGCCAAGGGCAGCGAACGCGACGGCCCAGGCTCAACGGGTGCTCCTGAACAAGCTGGGATTCCACGTTGAAAAGGAGGCGGTGCACTCTGAAATTAAGAGTAAATTCAGAGAGGCGTTCCGGGGTGATCTGTCCGTGCGCAAGCAGGAACGCCTGCAAATCCTGTTGAATGGTAAATTTGACTTAGCGGCCATGGACCTTGACTTGTCCGGCCTGGAGGAGGAGGTGGCATGAGTGCCAGCCTACCTGTTGTAGCTCTCTGATGGTTATTTAATGACGACAATGCAAACGTGCTTCGTGTGGAATGTGCGTGGTTTGAATGGCAAGGCACATCGTGATGCTGTACGTGAGTTTGTCCTCCTCCATAAACCAACCTTGGTGTGTCTCCAGGAAACGAAGCTGGAGGATGTTTCTGTCAGGTTTGGGAATGAAATTTTGGGGGCGCAGTATGCTTATGAATTCCTCCCCTCCGTCGGTGCTTCTTTGGTGGTGTCTTTGTTGGGGAGGGCGACTTCGATCTTGCTCGGTGACTGAGGCCGTGAGGGGCAGGTTCAGCCTCTCCGCCAAAGTTGGCTCTGGGGGCTCGCTGCCACCATGGTGGATCACGGTCGTTTATGGCCCCCAGCCTGATGCCGAGAAAGTCGAGTTCCTCGATGAACTCCTACGGTTCAGGGCAACGCACCCTGGACCGTGGTTCCTTTGCGGAGACTTCAACATGATCTATAAGGCGGAAGACAAGAGCAATGGGCATTTGAATCGTAGGAATATGCGCCGCTTCCACGCCTTCATCAACAATGCCCAGCTACATGATATCCATCTCTGTGGTAGGCGATTCACATGGTCCAATGAGAGGGATCAGCCGACCCTAGAGCGCCTGGACAGGATGCTCGCATCTGACGAGTGGATGATGATGTTCCCCGACCATGTCCTCAAGCCTCTCTCCTCAGACTTCTCGGATCACTGCCCACTACACCTGCAGCTGCAGGCATGTCTACCAGCAAAACGTCGCTTCCGTTTTGAGTCCTTCTGGGTCAAGGTGCCGGGCTTCACTGAGGTGGTCGCTAATGCTTGGACGCCAACACCACTTGACGTCGATCCTTTCCGCGTCCTTGATTACAAATTCAGGCGCACGGCTCGCGAGCTACGACGTTGGAGCAGCTCCAAAATTGGTAGTATCCGCCTAGAACTGCTGATGGCCAGAGAGATGAGTTTTATTTGGGATGAGGAGAGGGAACGGAGGCCTCTTCACCCATGGGAAGCGGACCTACGCAAGCTGCTCAAGATTCGCGTTCTCGGCTTGGCCTCCCTCTCGCGCACCATTGCCAGGAAGCGGGCGCGCACTATCTTCCTGGCGGAGGGAGATGCCAACACGCGCTACTACCACCTCCAGGCCTGCCATCGCAGACGACACAACGTCATAGAATCCTTGCATGTCGCCGGGGGGCAGCTTGTGACCGACACCTCCATGGCAAAATGCGATCTATGACTATTTTACAATGGTGTCACGGGGTCAACCTTTGAGCGCACCAGGTATCGACTTGCATGCGATTGGGCTGCAATCTCATGACCTCACGGCCTTGGAGGATTTATTCATTCAAGAAGAAGTTTGGGCTGTTATCAAGGAACGCGCCAAATGAAAAAGCGCCCGGCCCGCGGCTTCACATGCCTCTTTTTACAAACGGTCCCGGGCCATAATCAAAACCCGACATTTTAAATGTTGTCAACGCATTTTGGTCACTGGACTCAAGGAGCTTCCATCACTTGAATGATGCCTACATGATCCTGTTGAAGAAAAAGGATAACCCGACCGAAATCGAGAGACTATCGGCCAATAAGCTTGGTTCATAGCTTCGGGAAGCTAGTCACAAAATCCTTAGCAAACCGCTTGGCTCCGGTGCTTGGGGATCTAGTTGAACCTAATCAAAGTGCGTTTATCGGGGCGCGACGGCTGCCGCGACAATTTCGAGGGGTCCAAACTCACTTGCCGGGCCATACACAAACGTCGTGCTTCACGTGTGCTATCAAGATTGACATAGCAAAGGCTTTTGACTCGGTCGCATGGCCTTTCCTCATTGAAGTCTTGCGGCACACGGGCCCCGTCGAGAGATGGAGAAATTGGATATCGATCATTCTATCGACGGCTAGCACGCGTATCTTGCTAAGCGGCCGGCCTGGCGGCGGATCTATCACGCTCGTGGCCTCGGGCAAGGGGACCCTTTGTCTCCAATGCTATTTGTCTTTGGCGATGGAGGTCCTCAACGCGATCTTTGAGATGGGCGACGAGAACAACAAGCTTACACCAATCCACGGAGTCGGCGAGCCTGAGCTTACTTATATGCGGACGATCCGGTAGTCTTCGTTAAGCCGGATACCGGAGCTTGAGATGTGTACGAGGCCTCCCCGAATATTTTCGGACTAGCATCGAGTCTCTTCTCCAACCTGGACAAAAGCGTCGCGACACCCATGCATTGCTCGATCCAAGATCTCCGGTGTGTCCAAGAAATTATTGCATGCCGCATTGACTCCTTCCCCCTTCGTTATCACCGGGATCCCATCATGCGTCACAAAGCCAAGCGGGCGGATGAACAGTCCCGATTGACATGGTGGTCGCACGTATTTTGGGTTTGGAAAGGAAACTTACTTAATGTGGTCGGCCCGAATCTGCGCTGGTCAAGGCTACGTTGTGCGCAATTCCTATCCTTACCTCCATAGCATTGTGCCTATCCTCTTGGGCTATTGGTGAAATTGACAAGCTCCGCGATCTTTCATTTGGGTGGGCGCCGGCTTGTGGTCGGAGGGCGTTGCAAGGTGGCATGGATCACCCGCCGCATGCCGACGGTGCTTGGTGGATTTGGGTGTCTCGGACCTCGAGCGCCGCGGGAATTGCGCCGCATTACACGCTGGTGTGGCAAGACCGGCTAGCCGAGGTGGTCGAGGACAACGGAGAGGAACCACCGGCGCCGCTTTTGGCGGCGACAACCTTCGGGGTCGACAACGGGAATCCATTTTCTTACGGACCCGGCCGGTGGCTTGATGGCTCCTCCATCGCAGCCTTGGCTTCGATGATCTTTGCCGGGATCAGCCCGAGGAGGCGACGGGCCACCATTGTGGAAGCTCTCCAAAACAACAACCGGGTTCGCCATATTACCGGAGCCATTACCATTCAGCTACTAGTCGAGTTTGCCCACCTCTCCGACAGCCGGATCAGTCCACCTCTCTTCCGGCCGGACGGGTTCTCCCGGAATCTCACGCGTCGATCATTCATATTCTGCGGCATCGGCCTCACGGAGCTATGTTCTTTGGATCCTCGCCGGTTCTAGGAGCAGCCCAGCTCTACGAAAGTCAAGGCGCCACCGAGGGTCCAATTCTTTTTCTCGCTTGTCCTCCATGGACGATCTTTGGGACGTGTGACCGGAGGTTCCGCCATGGTCTTCAGGATTCTCAGGAGTGTATCATGTGTGATCAGAGCCCGGAAACCATGGATCATATCATGCTTGGATGCCCCTTCAGCAAGGAAGTTTGGTTCATCATCCTTTCAAAACTACAGCTGCAGCACCTTGTTGTCGTGGCTGAGGAGAGGGTCTTTGAGTGGTGGAGGCTGAACCGCAAAAAATTCGAAGCCGCTACGTCGTGGGTTCGACTCACTCTTCTTCCTAGTAGGGTGGCTCCTATGGAAAGAACGCAATCGCGAGGACCTTCAACCGAGGAGTTCGACCACGGCTGTTCAGCTTGCTCTTGCCATCCGTGACGAGGCTGTGGCATGGTGTATGGCAGGAAACCGACACCTCGGAGACCTCCTGGTGAGTGCAGGAGTCTACCTCTGGACCGGAGCAATTAATCCTGTTATGTAATAAATCTTGTGTTGCATCCAGTAGAGTAGGAGGGCGTTGGTAACATGGTGTTACCAGACGTCATTGTATTGGTGTTTCAAACTCTTCCTGCTTAATGAAATACGCGCCTTGGCGTGGTCTAAAGAAAAAAAAAAAACTGTTTACTCTCGTAGTCTTCTGTTTAGGACGAAGAGAGATTTATTGATCGACTGAATTGGGGGAGGAAGGTTTACAGTCATGGGAAATTGTTTCAGCAATCCCAGGTGGACCTTTGACACTCCACACACGAAGTCTTAAAATCACACCGGTCGTGTGCATCCCTGGTACAATCTCTCATCACTCTCTGCTGAGGCCCCTCTGTGCAGTCTAGCTAGAGGGGAGCAAAGAAGCGGCTCGATCTAGGCATGCCAATGCTTCCACTTCTGCTGCTGCATATATGGCTTTTTTTTTTTTTTTTTTTTTTGACAACATATATGGCTTAACCTGAAGACTTTCTTGTATCCCTCATTCAATGAAAGATGAACCTGGAGAGACAAGCAGAGGAGGAAGACAAAAGAGAATATATAATATATAGAATAGCAAAAGGAGGCTGTTAAGGTTTGTTTGGCAAACCTTTCATATATAGCAGCTTCTAGGTTGAAATTTGAGCAGCCATATATGTCAACTAGGCTTTTACAAAGCAGTCACTCTATGTGAAGGCGATTGATGCTGGGAGCTTAAAATAATAGCTTCTGATCCATTCACTAGTCACTATTGTGGCTCAGAAATTAGCCAATCAAATGAAGTACTTATCCAGTAAATTCAACAAACCAGTGAGGCAAAGAATACAAGTCTCTTTGTCCAGACTGTAAACAGTAAAGAATATATATGAAAGTAGATAGAGAAACAGAGAGGTGAAGTAATAAGTGTATTGAAAGGTAATGTTAGACAGCATATGTGACCCACGAACAGTGACAAAGGGATAACTGTTGGTACTCACTTTAATAATCCAGTTGCAGTGAGGTATTTTTGTCACTAGAAAAGCTGTTTATATTGGCAGTTGATACAAACAAATAAGTACATGAGAATTATAACAATATCAGAACAAGTGATAAAGTAGAAGGCTCTTTTATGATAATTTGACTGAAAAGGAGTCTATTTATATAAACCGGCAGTGCTATTTTCTTTTTGTTGGTCTCCCGATGAGTTTGCAGTGGCGTGCTGAGCGGCATTGAACCGGGCATATTGCTTGTAACCTGTAAATCAATAAGATATACAAGATAAAAATAATTTATAGGTGATAGTGCAGTAGCATGGCCGTTCACAGTGAAGCGGTTTGGAAGTGTGTTTGTACTTCACAGAAGAAGAAAATAATTGCTAAAAACACAGAAAAGTCTTTTGGGCGTTGGGGCTTAGGTGATGGAGTCGTCGAATCGGAGGCGTAGGCCGTCAATCCTGCTCGGCCGATCGATGGCCGTCACTGGCGAGTGGCGAGCGACCTAGCGCCGCATCGCCGGCACCCGGCAGGCCTGGGCGCCTCCCCACGTTCACTGCAGCCCAGCTGGATTTGCTTTGCGGGTCTCAACATGCCTAGGCCCTAGGGTATCTGAATGAATCACCCGTCGCGATCGATGGATGGAATCGGCAATTAGGCCCAGAAACACGAACGGTCACGCCTGGTGGGCTGACGGCCTGGAAGGCAAATCGTGAAAGATAAATGGGCGTAATGGACTGGATCACTTACGCCCACACGGCAGCCCTATATCCATGGCTGACCGGGGCTGCTCGTGCTCAACTGCTGATGCACGAAACGAAAGGCCACGAGGGAGTCAAAGTGACGGCGACGGCTGCATAGAACCAGGTCGTCTTGGCTTCTTTCGTTCCATATAGTAGAAGAAGAAACAAAAAAGCTGAGAGGAGCTTCTAGACCGGTGCCGGGACCAAGGCTCGAGCTACAACCAAAATATTTATTTTAACAACATGGTGTCGAGCTCATAGCTTGGACTGATCACTGATGGACCTGTTATCCGGGGAGCAGGTGAGACTCTGTTTGACACGCTAGCTGGCAGTCAAACCACCATGAATTGAATTGAAAACGTGGCCAAATGTGTTCCATAGGAAACATATCGGTTGCAAACTGTTTTTAGATGGGAGTAAACATGAAAAAAAAAAAATAAACTTTAAAGACTTGTTATAAGTACTGATGTACGTAGGGAACGCATCAACAAAATCGGTTGGCTTCCGTTTTCTTTTAGCTCTATTTAGGGCATGTTTGGATCACAAACGTAAGTTCCTGGTATATAGGTACGAGTAACACGATACGTGGGACGTGTTACACTTTTTTGAGAGCGAAATTTTCATTGTCGATACGAAACTGATCCACGTTTCCGGGTGGAACGTGGCACCATACCACGTTCCCGTTGACTGTGGTTTGGACCCTCAAAAGATTATGAGAATCCAGATTATTGGTGGTGATTTTGAAAATCCAGATTCTAAATAGTAATAATCAGTTCTGTTTGAATCCTAGATTATACTCTAGATTATATTGTCTTTTTAGGAACAGAATCTCCCAGAAGCTCCTCCCGAGAGGTTACTGGATTTCTCCATGGAGGTTGGTGGGTACGAGAAGAGAGAGAAGGGCTTGGTATCATTTTCCCCGTACATGAGGTTGGTGCGGTGTTTATGGCTGGTTTAATTTCAAACGGTCTCCCATGTACTATACGTGAAACTCAAGTTTACTATGGAGGTGTGGCGTTAATTAAGTTGACATAAAAAACATTAAATGAAATTGACGAACTCACCATAGGCGCATGCTGACCATCATAGACACATCGTTGTCGACGTGGACATCAGCTTGCTATCGCGGAATGCGTAGTGCCATTAATTTCTATATTAAATTTAGAAAAATACAAATATGATGCCAACTCAAGTATTTAAACTAGGATGGACAGGTTTGGTACTTCCTCTCTTGTAAATAAATAAATAAACATATTTCTAGCATTTTAAATTTTGTTCATAAAGAATACACTTCTAAGTATGGTTCGCCTAGTTGTAGTAGTTTTTTTAAAGAAAAATTACATTCTCTTTCTAAAGTACAATCATTACATGTTGAGATAGGTATTGATAAAAGTAAAGGTAAACTATGTAGTTTTCTATAAGGTCCCTGTTTGGATCCTTGAAATTGAATTCATTGTATAAACAATAGTTGTAGAAGAAGAATCCATAGAATGCACCAAGTTAAATTAGAGAAGAAAAATTCATTCCTCATCTCTCATTCTATGAATTCGAGATATGCTTATATGTGAACAATAAAAATTGTGGAACCTCAAATTCGAGGCAAATAACGTAATTACTTAAGTAAATTTCAATTCCTCCAAAATGAAGTGACCCAAACGGGCAATAAGTGTATTCATTTGAGACGGGTATTTTCTCTGTTTTTGTTTACATAGCGTATTAGCTTTGTCCTCCTAACTTAAATCTTTGGCCATCGATCAGTTTTAGAAAATATTAGATAAGTTCATAACATGGTATTTACCTTTTAGATTCACTATAAGACATATACTTAACCTATAATTGAAATGCTGTGAAACTAAATGGTCAATGATATATAGGAACATTCGAATTAGGAGAAAAACACAAGTAATATTTATTTGACACGTACCACAACCGCTCCGTGCTACTCCCTAGCATTAGTAGCATACACGGTACACACACTGGACGCGCATGCACATGATTCTGCAGTAGCAACATGGAGATTGAAGACCGACAGACGATGGAAATGGAATGGACTGGAGGAGGCTGATTCAGTTCACACTAGTAGCCAAGAACCAGTAGGCACAGCACAGCACTGTGTCAATGTGTTACGTGTGCGGCCGGCCACGAATCCACGACGGCGACGGCGACCAGAGCCACACGTCCCGTCCCGATCCGGCAACGAGAGCGACCGGTGCCCCGCGTGGGAGGCTACCACTGTCCACTGCATGACCCCAGCACGGCGCACCACGCACGTCCGTCGGTCGCCGGCGCCGGTCAAACACGCTCCGGCGAGGCGGCCTCACCCGGGCCACCAGTAAGGAGCGGCGCGAGTTATCCGAACCGAACGCAGGTCAAGTCTCCGTGTCCCTCTCAGTCTTCCCTCGCAGATCCAACACGAATACTCGTACAAATAAGTGGGGAAATCCAAATTCAGTAAATAACCTTCTCAACTAATATCCCCTCGACCTATTTCAGTTGGTCTAATTTACACCTTAAAAGAAAATTTATGGGAGCGGAAGAAGCTCTCTACACAGGGTACGCCCTTTATGTACAAATTGCGTATTAGTTAAAACCGTAATTTGTGAGGTGGTAGTAGTGAATTTTTGAATGAAAATACAAGAGCTCTACCACTTAATTAAGAAAAAAAAAAGAAGCTCAATATTATGCCTCTAATGTCGTTTATTTATAAATTTCCTACCAAAATGGTGGAAAAACCATATTTTTTTCCTAATATAAATCTTGATGTCATTTACCACCTTAAAAATTTTGATTTATAAGAACTTAACTTATATAAGTGAAGAAACAAAAAGAAAATTGTTAAAGGGCAAACTGGACCAACTCAACAGTTGGGTAGTAAAAATCATATTGGTTTAGGGGTTATTGGAGCAATGTCAAAGTTGAGCAGAATAAGCTGGACTTTTTTCCTAAAAAAAAAACCTAGTTGTAGCTTATATATAGATATAAAATAATAGCAATACTACTACTAGTTTCTATAGAATTAGTCATCAAGAGCTAAAATTTAGTGGCGAAATTTTTTAGATCATGCGGTTCAAATAGGACATTATTACCGAGTAGTATCTAAACAAGCCGCAAATTGTCAAGGAAAAAAAATAGCGGTTTCATTTCATATATGCTCCCATTTTAAACCCCATTTTAAGTTTTAGCAAACGCATTTTTTTTTTTTTTTTTTTGAGGCAGTTTTAGCAAACGCATTTGCTCATGCGCTAGCTGGTACGTACTACTAGTATGTTATGATAACTAGCCACGTGATGATGACAGGTGGGGCCGGCCAGCCACGCGCAGTTATGGCGCCACCCCAATCCACGGAGCACGAGCCAAGAGCCGGTACGTCGGTAGGTGGCGCCAACGACTCATGGTCGTCGTATCCAGGGGCGTCTCGTCTTCCACCCCGTTCCTCCCGCGAATGCTATACCACCCCTCTGCTCCCCGTCTTTCCAGATTAATCGCCTTTAATTATTCCCTCGGGCCTCGTTGTTAATCCACGGATTAAACTCCTCCCACCCACCTCCCTCCACCTCCTCCTCGTCCTTGACACACTGCACGAGCACGAGTGCCGGGCGCTGAGCCATTCTCACCCCCGACGAACTAATTGCCGGCTCGGTCCAAGTTTTGCGCGTCGGACCATCCAAAATCTCAAGAGGAATGGAGGTGCTGGAGGCGGCGGGGCGGCCGGGTAAGCTGCTGGAGCCTCCTCCCTCGCCGGTGGAGGGGCCAGCCGGCGAGAATGGCGCGGCCACCAAGCTCCAGAAGGTGTACCGCAGCTACCGGACCCGACGGAAGCTCGCTGACTCCGCCGTCGTCGTTGAAGAGCTCTGGTATGCTACCTATCTTCTTCTCATCCTTTTCCTCTTCCCCTCTGTTCCGTTCGATTTGGTGCTCAACAAGAGCGGCGGGCGGCATGAGCCCCCTTTGGTCTTCTTGGGGATTAGTTTTTCTCTCTGATTTTTTGCTGGATCGTGTGTTCTGTTCCATGGAAAGGCCACTCCTTTGATTCTTGGAGATTTTTCTGTCCCAGTTAAATTAAAAAAATGCCTGAATTGGCTCTTCTTGATGTTTATTTACGTTACGGGTGTCGGAAATCGGATTCATCAGCTTATAAAAAGAGCCTTTTTTTCCCCTGAGGACTGAGGTGGAGTTTTGATTGAGACTGATAGATAGGATTTGTGATTGTGATGAAGGTGGCAGGCGCTGGACTACGCGCGCCTGGAGCACAGCACCGTCTCCTTCTTCGACGAGCCCAAGCCGGAGACCGCCGCCTCGCGCTGGAACCGCGTCAGCCTCAACGCATCCAAGGTCAGGTCCTCCCAACTGCTACCACTACCAGAGAAAAAGTCACTCGTGTTGTTTACAAGAGACCAATTCGCTTCAGACTTCTTCAGTCCTCTGTTGCTCATGTCACTCACTGGCTTGCCTTGCAACAGGTGGGTCAGGGTTTATCCAGAGACGGCAAGGCCCTCAAGCTGGCTTTCCAGCACTGGATCGAAGCTGTGAGTACATAACCGTACTAAGAATCCACTAGTAATGCCTTTAGTTTAGTGGTATTGCAATCTCAAAAAAAAAAAAAAAAAAATTGAGATTCAGTAGTATTGCTTTGGATTTTGTTTTTTGTGTGTACTGTTCCTATATGTGTGTGAAAAGAGGCTGCTTTACATTATCATTTGACTTGGACATTACTACTTTAGCCATGTGTGAACATCGATCATAAAAATGTGCACCTGTTCAGCTCATAAAAGTTGTTGTATGTCCGTTTCTTTGATACAGTGATAGTAAGGTGTTTGCAACACTAGGATGCAGTGGAAACCTTTATAGATGTATTCATTTGTTCTGTGTAGATCGACCCACGGCATAGATATGGGCACAACCTGCACTTCTACTATGATGAATGGTGCAAAAGCCAAGCAGGCCAACCATTCTTCTATTGGTAAGAACCTCACTGCAGCATCCAGAAGACGTAATCGCATTAGCAAATTCTGTTGTTTGGACAAAATATCACAATCAGCACAACAGATGGAAAACAGTTACACATATTCAATTGTCTACTCATACCAGAGATTTCAGTTACCATAGGAATGTCTGTTCATACCTGGAATTTCAGTTATCAGTTTGAGGGCACAACCATATTTAAGTTAGTATTTGTGCATATGTAGGCTTGATGTTGGAGAGGGAAAGGATCTAGACCTTCCTGAATGTCCAAGAGCTTTGCTGAAGAAGCAATGCATTAGGTACCTTGGTCCGGTAAGATATGTTCCACCAATGGTTGTCTTTGTTTAGATTCAGTGACATATACCCTTGCTGAATTTTTTTTTTGTGAAGAGCAGTAAGATGGATTTACTCACTCCATCCACAAAATCTCATGTCGGTGTCATAAAACTTTCTTTTTGTTGATTTTATTTTTTGAACGCACCTTTTTGTTGTTTTTCTGAAAAAAAAAAAACTTTTCCCCAAGTTTGTCTTTAATTTTTTTATCAAATAAAACATGTATATTTCATCTTCTAGTTACTAAAATAAAACTGCTTCATATATGAACTGCATTTGATGTAGCCTCAAGTCTGAATTATTGTTACATCTGAAATATGAATGGAATCCAGTCACACCCTAGCCTGCTATTATTTACATTATATTTCATTTGTTCATGAATCTGGATGGCTAATAAAACTACAATTGTTTTTTGCAAAGTTAAACATAGTTAACAACAGGAAAAGGGGTCTCTTTTATGTTCAAACAGACTCTTTGGATGATTAATAAAACTACATTTGTCCATTGTTTTGCAGCAAGAGCGTGAGCACTATGAATACATCATTAACAAGGGGAAAGTTATCCATAAAACAGTCTGGAGAACCACTTGATACAAGCGGTCCTAAGGGGACTAAATGGATATTTGTTATGAGCACTGCAAAAAAACTTTATGCTGGCAAGGTAATTTGTCTACTCTTATTGTCTTACAATGACTTTGCATTCTGCTGAAATAATATTATATCTCTGTTGCATTTTTCTACTTGTGCTAAACCTATTTCTATATATCCATCAGAAACAGAGAGGCGTATTCCAACACTCCAGCTTTTTGGCAGGAGGTGCAACTATAGCTGCTGGAAGATTTACTGCAGAAAATGGAGTAATCAAGGTATTCATTTTAGCAACCACTGTCTATTGGAATGTTTCTTTGATATTGTGGTATTTTACTTTCTTGGTATTCCTGCTTGTGCTATTCTTACCTTTGGTCAAAATGTTTTAGTTGTGTCATCCATTGTGTGTGATCCTCCAAACCATTGTTTTCTGTCCAATGGGCGACTATGAATAACTAGTTTTTGACAATCCATTTTTAAAGGACAAATATGAAATATAAACCACAACATTGATATCCATGCAAAGAATAATTTTTTGCGCAACTTTTTGACAGTATATTGGAAACTATAGTTTCTGAATCTACTTCTGTCTAGTACACATCAGATATCTACTTATCTTGATTCAACCACTGTGAACTCGAATTGGACTCCAGATGACTATGTCGCATCCTTCTGCTTTTGAGCTATGCAGCATATAAGAGTCTCATTTTTGTTAATTTGGTTACATCATGTTAGTGTACATTTTCATCTGTGCATTTGGTTAATTCTTTTATTTGTTCTGGATTAAGTCCATCTGGGCATACAGCGGTCACTACAAACCTAGTGCAGAGAACCTTGGCAATTTCATGAACTTCCTTGAAGAGAATGGAGTCGACCTCAAAGAAGTTGAGGTACACTATCTTAACCATTAACAGTAAACAATATGCTCATGTCACCAAATAGTCCATGGTTTCATTTAGTGAGATTGTTTTGTGTCGCAGGTGCGCTCATCCACAAAAGAAGATTACAGCGAAGATCCGGTGCCTAATGACTCACAGAAGTTTACTTCAGCTATCATGGAACTAGATGTTCCACATGTGGTTCCACCTCTAAGCACCACTGAAGGCAATGAAGAAGACAACGCTCCTGAAGAACAAGGCAGGCCAACCTATCAAAGGACCTTATCAGGCGGTCTGCAAAGCCCCAGAGCCACCGAAGTCCCTCAGAAGGCGATTCTCGAGAGGATGAAATCCAAGAGCGAGTCCAAGTCCTACCAGCTTGGGCACAGGCTGTCCCTGAAATGGAGTACTGGAGCTGGTCCGAGAATTGGATGTGTCAAGGACTACCCAATGGAGCTCCGGATGCAGGCTCTGGAGATGGTGGATCTGTCGCCAAGGGCATCGACTCCGTCAGCGTCAAGGAGACTGCCTCCTCTGTCCCCTACTAAAGTCACATCGCCAACATCACCGCTCACGCCAATTCAGGCATCCCTGCCACAGCCAAGTTAGGAACTTAGAGTAGAGTAGCTTATATATGCCACACAACTAGCACGAAACCATGCCGGTTACTGCTATTCTCCAATATCAATTTTCAGCACTGCACTGCAAAGATCACATACCTGGGTTTGTCATTGTTGCTTCTCCCTCCTCTGCCCTGTGACTCCATTCAGAGTAGCACACAGCAAAAGTTCTCCCGAGTGTGCAGAAATAGGTTCTGGCAGAATCTGTCACCTTTGAGATATGGTAGCTTCGAAGCAGGTGTAATAGTATGGCTTATTACCATGATTAATGGACTCGCTTTGTACTTTTTATCCTTTGTAAAGGGAATAATGTTCACAGCATTACATGTGTCAATCAATACTCAGAGCTGCTCCGAGTAATCTGGGTAATCTGGGGCCGTCAGATAAACATTGTGTAGGTTAAAACATAACACTGGATTCTTTCTTCAAAGCACATCAGATAGACCACTACACTATTGTCAATTCATCAAACAGTAGAGGGTACATACCCTAAGTCATCACACCAATATACATATGGAGTGTGAACATGTTGTGGTTTGCCTGATTTGAATTGAGCATCCAGAATTCTTCAGAACTCCCCTCCCTCCCAGCAAACACAGGCAGGCTGTCGACTGCAATGTGAGAGCCTTTATTTGGGCTGAGCCCATCATTGGAGACAGGCCTAGGAAACTTTTTTTTTTCTTTCCAAAGATGGGCCTAGTTCCCTTCGTGCTCAAACAAAAAGGAACAAGAAGCTCCCATCCGCCATGGACAAGGACCGGCACATATGCTATGCTCTGTCAGCTAAAAAAATGCTATGCTCTGTCTGCTAAAAAAATGCTATGCTCTGAGCGTGACCTGATCGGTGCCTGAGCTAGCGAGGACGAACGCGATTGGGAATGCGATACCATCATCATCATATAGCCTTCACAGTTCACAAACCAAACCAAACTTGGAAGTCCAGTTCACAAACCAAAGCAAACTTGGAAGTCGTCAGGGAAATGGAGGCGTCGGCTCTGCCTCTGCGACGTCCGGCCGGACCACCAGAAGCTGCGGATCCTCCGAGGTGCCCAGCTGCCCTGGCGGCGGCGACCAAGCTGCAGAAGGCGTATCGCAGCTACCGGACCAGGCGGAGGCTCGCCGACTCCGCCGTCGTCGTCGAGGAGCTCTGGTATGCATGGTAACAACGAAACAAGTCGATCGCACAAACCGTTATCTGAGTACGTTCCGGAGAGATTGCAATTTTTTTGCCATAGTTTTGAATCCTTCCTTGAGTTCTTGTGTACTGTCAGTCATGTCCTGTTCTCGGATATGTTACATGATAATTTTTATTTTGTTTGAATCAGTTGTATATAGCTTCTTTTACCTAAATCTTTAATTTACTTGAATATATTAATATACCTCAGATTATTTCTAATCAAATTTATACAGTCATTAACACGCTAATCTTATGCACCCCAGTTTGCTCTAGAGAAACGTATTTTATTCTCGTTTCTCGGGAGCCAAACTCGTTGGTTACTTTTGCATTTGCAGAGCATGGTCCAGACCAATATCCAGGCAACCAAATAATGTGCTCTGCTGCATCCTGGGGAGCCTGATTAACCCATATAGGTAGGCAACCAAGCATGCTATAATCGCCAGCTATGTCCTTTTAGAGCAAGGCTATAACCTGTTGCTGACTATATTGCATCTCACTTATCAGTCCACTCATATTGTAGTTAGCTCAACTATTTCACACTCACAAAGTTTCTTAGTTCTTGTGCATAAGGTGACTATAAACTTACAAATCACATGTCTTCTCATAGGCTGACTATAAACTTACAAGCCCAAGTATACTATATTAGACTTTTACATATATTTTGCTCAAGATATCGTTTATAAAAAATATAATGTGGATTCTAGATTTCAGGTTGCATTTTCCAAAAGGTTGTGTAGCATATGTGCAATTGCAAATGGTCCGAACCTATATAAGAGGTGATCAAATTAAACAGTTTGCATCCAGTTATGAAGTAAATTGGAGCAAACCTAGAATGGAAAAATACATATCAGATCAAAATTCATCTTGCTTATTTTTTTTTTTATCTCAACATATAAGTAAATCTAGAATTTTTTCTATCACATACATATAAGTACATAACACAATAGTTTAAATAGACTAGCACGGGCTCATATGTATGATTTTTTCCATGAAAAAATCTCATTTATTAAATATTCTGATGTTTCAAAGAAAACTGAATTGATTCTTATTGGTGTTTAAACAACTCTTAGTTGACATCGAGGGGTTTATGGATTGTATGGATTATTTGAAGGTGGCAAGTACTGGACTCTGCACGACTTAACTACAACACTGTCTCCTTCTTCGATGAACCTGAGCCTAAGACCCCTGCCTCGCATTGGAATCGTATTAGCCAAAACGCATTGAAGGTTGCCTCAGTAGCCACCTCAAAAAAAAAATCTTGATTAATCATACATTTTTTGGATATTTACTTTTTATTCAGAGTTCTCCTATGTTGCTCTTGTATTAATAACTTTTGTCCATACTTATGTGCTTGACACAGGTGGGTCACGGTCTCTCTAGGGAGGCCAAGGCTCTCAAGTTGGCTGTTGAGCACTGGATCGAGGCAGTGAGTACAATTAGTACAAACCCACTCGTATTTATCCACAAAATCCATTTTACTTCAATAGTATTCTTAAATTTCTTGTGTACTTACATGTGGATGAAAAGAGGTCACTTCCGAATATCACTAGATTTGAAAGTTTTACTTAGTGTCAACAATATTCATTAGAAGTCCCACATATTGCTCTTTGACAAATTTCTTTCGATCTATCTATATATATAAAAAAATTGTTTGCAACATTTTATAACTAATGGTGGCATTATATCACTATATACATTTGTTATTGTGTAGATTGACTCGCGACATCGCTCAGGGCACAACCTGCACTTGTACTATAATTCATGGTGCCAAAGCCAAGCTAGTCAACCCTTCTTCTATTGGTGAGAACTTGTAATATTTGTGGAACAAATTGATGCAATTTACATATAACATATATATTATGACAATAGAGATACATCAGGAAAAAAAATTTGATGTCAATTGCTAGTGTTAATGCATGGAAATTTCAGCGAGCTCGCATGCATTTGTAGGCTTGATGTGGGGGATGGAAAAGATGTGGATCTTCCCGAGTGTCCAAGAGCTTTGCTGAAGAAGCAATGCATAAGATATCTTGGTCCTGTAAGAAATGTTCTACTATGAATGACTATCTATCTAATCATCAGATATTATTATCAAAATATTTTAAGAAGAGTTGTATAAGGGCTTGATGAAGTTCATCCACACACCCCCTGACTTTGGTGCAGATAAGATTTTGAAGTTAAATACCGCTGACCTTTCAGTGTAAACATAAGTGTTAATTTTTTTTTTAGAGAAAATCAAACTTTTATTGGTTTTCTTGTAATATTGATATTATTATTATGTTACCTTGTATAAAACTGCAATTTAGAAGGCATGAAGTCACGATTGTTGTTGCACAAGAAACATGGATATAATTAGCATATCTTGGCCTACTCCCTATCATGAGATATATATATATAAAAAAACATTCGAGTTCAAAAACAACACAACACCGAGAATTGGAAAAGTGAATTCAAGTCTTCATTTTGTTTATAGTAAATCAATTAGCAAGTTGCTGTAAGTTCATATATTTTGTAAATGTTTTACAGAAAGAACGTGAGATCTATGAATACATTATTAACGAGGGAAGGATTATCCATAAGCAGTCTAGAGAACCACTTGATACAAGCCAAGGTCCTAAAGAGGCTTACTGGATTTTTGTCATGAGCACGGCAAGAAGACTATATGCTGGCAAGGTAGCTTGTCCACTTTTACAAGGACTTATACACAATCCTAAGAAACAGTCTTTAATCATATTTTTTTTTATCTTTTGATTTGGATCACTATCTTCGTAACCTAATTTATTCATCCAGAAGGAAAAAGGTGTATTCCAGCACTCTAGCTTTTTAGCAGGAGGTGCCACCATAGCGGCTGGGAAATTTACTGTAAAAAGCCGGAGTAATCAAGGTTGTATTGTTGTGCAATAATAATGCCTTATGAAAACTTCTACGATATTGTGATATAATTAATTCATGGTTCAAGAAACATTATATGTATCATATTCTCATGTAACATAGTGTTAGCCTCCTTCCCTCCCATCCTAGTATTTCCTTCCTAGCTATTCCTTGATTTCACGTTTATTATAAAAATTTTCTAGGTTATAAGCAATATTAACCTATGATTAGTGGATTTTTGAAAATATATGGGAGTTAGAATAACATAAAAGTTATGCTGTATATTTCTTACTATACTTTTCTATTAGCTACTTAATTATCAAACTAATGGACAATATAACATTGACTTTTTTCCCCTATTTCCTTTTTGGCTAGGAGCAAAACGAAAATATATTTTCATTTTTCATTGTTCTTGCGTTATTTACATATCCAATTCTGAGTTTTTTTTTTTTCCTATCTTATATCGATTAGTCCATCTGGCCATACAGTGGCCACTACAAACCAAGCACAGAGGATCTCAATAATTTCATGAAATTTCTAGAAGACAATGGAGTTAATGTCAAAGAAATTGAGGTAATGCGACCACAACTTTGAGTTACCTATACATGTCCTCCTAGATTGTTTTATTATATATATGGAGCTGATTTTGGTTATTCAGATGCGGCCATTTACCAAAGGAGATCACCAGAATGATTCAATGCCTAATGAAACACAAAACCTTATTGATACCAATCCTCCACAAGTTTCTCCAAACACAAAGGAACGTCATGAAGGCAAGGATGCTCCTACAGAAGAAGCAAAGATTTATCATAGAGCTTTATCAGGTGGTCTACACAGCCCCAAAGGCGTCGATGTCCCTCAAAAGGCAATTCTTGAGAGGATTAAATCCAAGAGAGAGACTGAATCTTATCAGCTTGGCCTCAAGTTATCCCTACAATGGAGCACTGGAGCTGGCCCCAGAATTGGATGTGTGAAGGATTACCCAACAGAGCTTAGAATGCAAGCGCTTGAAATGGTACACCTGTTACCAGGGGCATCAACAGTACCACCACAGACGTCATTGCTTACACAAGATGAAGAATGTCATGACTCAGCTAGGTTGGAAGCCTAGATCTTATGATACGTGCACTACATGGATCAAATAATGTGCTTGTGACAATAAGAAACAACCTATGTTACCTATGCAGTTGGTCTGTTCGAAAAATGTAGCTCTATAAGGTTGTACTGCGATTGTGTTGTGTACCGGGAAGTTCTTGTTCTTCCTTTGAATTTGATATGTTCAAAAGTTGACCAAGTGTCACAAGTTATCGATTTGAAATCTAGAAATAGTGTTAGACCATGACAATGATGGCAAACTCGGCGGTGATGGAGTATGATTCATGAGCAGAAGATCATGACATCAAGGAGATGATGAAGCAAGCACTCTTAAAACATAATTAAGCATTTGTGTTTTTTTAGCCAATTAAGCATTTGTTAATCCTGGAGTTCAAGAGGGGGTTTGTCACTAGCATGACCTGGCCCGTCACTGTTCAACGCTAGTAATGCTTACAGATGGAGCCCAAGCCAGCAGGCTGGTAATGCTTACACTTGCGTTTTTGCTGGGCTCACCCAGCCACTGGTATGCACTAGTGATTGGCGTGCGCCCATGCGCGCGAGTAATGGCCACAGTTCTGTGGGAAATAGAATAATACCGATAAAGAACAAATATGACAGGTTCTATCCGGTTAATGGAATAGAGGTATCTGTTCCCATTATTCGGTCCACAGTTAGCTCAAAAATACGGTAACACGCACACTGAATAGAAGGCTGAACTTCTTAGAACAGTTGCGACATGTTTGAACACTATATATATATATATATAGAGGATGTCCAAATAGTACATAATTTTACATGAATCAGTCTTAGGATAGAACACCAATGAGTCTCTGAGATGGCACAACACAGCATAACGCACATAGAGAAAAAGTGGCATCAGCTTCTGAGGTTGCTCTGATGTTTAGCGCTGCTAATGAAGTTTCCAACTTCGATCCGACTCAAAAGCTGCGGGCTGGATAACAATCTATTTAAATCATCAAAATAAAGGTCAATGTCGGTTATGTCATTACAAGCATGGTTTAAGAACTATTTAGCTGTGCGTGATAACATTTTAAGTTAATGAAAATGACTCTCGTTTCTCAAAAAAAAAAAAAAATGAAAATGACTCTCAGTGGGGGATTTCATTCCATTCTTTCCAATACAAGCTGGAGCGGTTAATGTGTGCAAGACGTTGTGATCCAATATGCCATGTAAACTATGTGACTGAGTAAAATTATATTTCAACTAAATTATATCAGATAAGATGCATTCGATCTCCTATATATACTTAACAAGGCTTCACATGTCAAGGAAGCTTCACACAAGCACCAGACTAAGCATTCAAACCTGTGAGATCACAAGCAGCACCTCTGTAGATTCACACTGCATGCAAGCGATAAGAAAATGGCCAGGCGCAGATAAGGATCAACATGAACAGAGACAGAACATGTCACTGCAAAGTTCCAGTAAGGATCATAGTCTCAGGTCCTACAATAGTCTTAGGTTCAGATACGGTAGTCCCAGGTTCAGAACTGAAATTAACTAAACAGAACTGAGATTAACTAAAGATGTTTCATGACCAACCATTCTCCTACACAAATGTACTCAAAGGTGCACAGAAGCATCAGGTTCACACCAAACAACTCACACATGCCAGGTAACTATTGTTCTGCACAGAAGCATTGTTATCTGAATTTGCAGGATGTCTAGCCAAGCAATGAAATAAGATTAACTGTTTTATGGTAACACTGCACTTTTTTGCTACAAAAATGGCTTCATGCAGAGTCGTAGACCATCGTCTCAAACATAGAACTACTCGATACTCAAAAACATGATTGTGCTACTGCAATTCATTAAAAAGATCCTGGTAGCTAAGTAACATAAGTTGGTTACATTGACTAAAAACATAAGGCAAGCACAATGGATTTTTATGCACCACTCTGCATAAAGATTCAGCTCAAAAAACGGATGCGGCAGCCTACCAACACTATTTCTCAATTAATCATCCACCCTGATGCTAGCACACAATTCAAACAGGGTTCAGTAGTTTACTGCATGATTTCGTATAGCCATTTATAGTTGGTTCGGTAATCTAAGAATACAACAAACAAGATACTGGCAGATCTGTAAAATAGAAAGAAAAAAAAAAAGTGCAAATTCAGTACTTTTTAGTTTTTTGTTGTTTCTGCATGCTGCTCATTGATCTAAAACAGCTGAAATTTGTTTCAGTTTAATAGCTATAAATGGGTTTCAAAATTGGCTATTTTAGCTTGGCCTGAAAATCCAAGAGGGGGTGAGGGTGTAAGGGAGAGCAGCAGTTTATAGTCTAAGAGGAGACCCAGAAAAATATCAAAAATTGCACTATCGAAGAAACCCACCCACAGAAGTAGATGGGCCAGGCGAACAGGACCAAGACACTTTAAACACATAAGGGAAAAACCAGAGGACATACTTATAGCAAGCTGAAACAGAGGCACCCTGCAAGCATCCATAATATGAATCTGTGCTGAATAAATACATCATTGGCAAGGAATCCATATTAACCAATGAATCATCTCTCTCAAGGAGACAAATACGTCAGATAGTAAGACCTTTTTTATCTTATCGTAGGAAAATAAAACAATCATATCACACAATTTGGTAAGCAAAATGTGAAATATTATTGGCATGAATAATGAACAAAACGGCTATACCCTGAATCATTGATGCCTCTAGCTTCATTTACTTTGGTGGTCGCCAAGTAGCAGCATACAATTTAACCTGCACAACAAATGCTCAATTTCAGTTATTCCGTGCAATCTAATGAATAATTCAGAACATGCTGCCTAGCGACAACACTAATCTTTTGTATGTTGAAGCAACAGGCGCTATGGAACCAGATGCAGCAGAAAATAAACTCAACAAATGCATGATGAAACGGAGAAGTCCAGCTACCTCGCTGCATCCGTCAGCCGTACAACAAACCTGATTCTCTTAGGCAACTCTAACACATCACAAGTTGTTGCTTTGGGAGACCGTTACACATCAAATTCGCTCAGGACAAAAGTAAAATAAACTGAAAAGTAACTCTTCAATGACCAAAGAAATCGCAATACAATATTTCACTATCCATATGCTGCCTAAATATACAACCAAAGGCTAGCAATCTGACCTCATATTGCTCGGACGAGCGATATGCATTCCTGGCAAGCTTCTTCCTGACAATGCCAAAGTCCATTGGGTGCTCAATCACATCCTGGTAATCAGGCAGGTGTGTCAATCAATAACTGCGATATCAACACTCAACAGCTCCCTACCAAACAACTCCAGAAAGCATGGCAAATGAACTCCTTACCTCCTCTGGATCAATGGCTCCGCAAACATTCCTCATGTATTCTTCCTGCCGAATAGAGCAGTGGTAAAAAGGAGGAGAAATCTCCTCTGGATCCACTGGCTCCGCAAACATTCCTCATGTATTCTTCCTGCCAAATAGAGCAGTGGCAAAAAGGAGGAGAAATCGAGCTCATTAAAACTTGACGCAACAAATCCCATCTTGCATCTGGGACAAAGATCTGAAACACGCACTTTTGAAGCTTCTCGAGAATCATCCCCAGCGCCTTTCGGTCCGGCTACGGCGGCGTCCTCGTGGTCCTTGAATCCAGCAAGCGAGGAAAAATTAAATCAAAATTCATGCAATAAGGCGTTCAAAAATCAAACATCTAACAAGCAGGGCCGAGCAAGCAGAACGCAAATCGGGACTCGCCAACGACGACCGTTGCGTCGCGGCGGCGCCGTGGGGTCGCTCCTCCCACCACCACCAACCCGCAAGGGAGCCGAGATCTAGCATTAGCAAGCGGTGTGGCGGTGAAGCAAAAGCAAAGCCGGCGGCTTATCCGGCGGCGTGGCCCACCTCGCGATGGCGAGATCTCGTAGGCGTGCGGCTCGATCCGGCCAAAATAGGACTCGACCAGGCCAGATCCGGGGGGAACGAATGGATCCGGCCATGGAGGCCCGTCACCGTTGGAGGCCCCCGGTTCGACCCTTCGAACAACAAGCACACCCGCGCCGAGTGAAGGAGAGGCAAGAGAGAGAGCCACTATGGAGGCAGCCGGCCGCGTGGAGGCTTCGAGCTCGCACCAACCCCCGGACCTACCAGCGCTCGCCGTACCACCGCCGTTGGGGCGAACTCACCCGCAATCTGCCGAACGCCCGGGGGCTCGCCCGGCCTTGCATGGCCACGCTCACCCCGCGCCCGTTGGCCACCCTACTGGGCCGCAACGCCGCGCACCGGGAGGCTCTCCGCACGGCCGCGCCGGGGCGCACCCGCCGCCGCCGGCTCTCGGTTGCCGCGCCGCCCGCTCACGTGGACGGCCGCGGCGCCCTGGAGCCTCCCGTGCCGTCGGCGCCGTCGGAGAGGCCTCCCTCGCCGGTTGTGTCGCGTGCCGAGGGCGGGGACGGGAGCAAAGCAGGAGGAGCCCCATCGGGCTGGGAGAGGGAGGAGGGAGAGGGAGGAGAGGCGGCCGCGGACGTGAGTGAGAGTGGAGAGAGAGTGAGAGCTAGGGTTAGAGTTGGGGCCGGAGCCGATATATATACGAGGCGCAGGAGGCGGCTCCACCGTCGATCGAGGATCCAAGGGTCGCCTAAAATTCGAACGACGTGGATACTTTGTGGGGCCGGGTTTTCTCTATACCCAATTTTCTCTTTAAATCTTGCTTTTGCAGTGTGCGCCAGTTACATACGCACACGAGCGCAACCGTCGTCATCACCTCGGCATCTCGTGTGCCCCACGGATGGAGCCCAAGAGCTTCAGAGTCCGCGCCCCGGCCGGACTCGCGTGTTTGGTTTCTTGGTCGGATTTGGCCTTGCTCCAGGCTTGGGCAGCGTGATTGCGGAATCCTTCCGCGCTGATCATCCCTTAGGTGGGTCGGCCCAACAGCTAACAACTGCTTCTTTGCGCAATTGGCTGACTGCTTGGTACGCTGCACGGGCCGCTGTTTGCTTGCACGCAGGCCCAACAGCCGCTTGCATGCGCGGATGACTTTCTTTCTTGCTTCTTTTTCTTATTCTTTTTCTTATTTATTCTTTTTATTTTTTATATTTATATTTACATTTATATTTTTTAATTTTATTTCTTTTCTTTTTTATTTTATTTTATTTTCTTTTCTTTTTCTTTTCTTTTTTTCTCTTTTCTTTTTGTTTTATTCTTAGGTTTGGGAATCCTTTTGTTGAGTGTCATAGTTGGAGTCTTTCAAATAATGGTTAGATATTTCTGATTAATGTAGGTGTTTCTAATATTCATATTTTTTTTTAGAGCTTCTAGTGAGCATTAACGAGCCTCTAATTAGAAATAGTCAACTGTAGACGTGAGTATACATGAGATATGTTCCCGTATATTTTTAAAATTATGAAGAACATTTTCTGTGCGTATATCTAACCAATCACTTTTTTTGTTTTCTATAATAGACTATGAACGTGAGTACAAATTGATTTGTTGTTGTACGCTTCTTTTAATTTATTGAAGACTATTTTAAATATGTTTTTTTCTTGTTGAAGAATTGTTTCTTGTACGTAAGAATACTTTTCTATACGTTTTTTTGTTGACGAATTATTTACGTCAAAGTTGTTTTTAACCATGTATTGAGATATTTGTCTATTTTATATTATAATAATTGTGGAGGTGGATAATTTTTTTGGGAAAAAAAAAAAACAAAATAGATTTAATGGGATCTAGCGTTTATGGATAGTTGGAGTCTTTCAACTAATGGTTTAATGTTTTTTTTTGATCAATGTGGGAATTTCTAGTATTCATCTTTTTTTTCTAGAGCTTCTAGGGAGGATTAATATGGAGGTTCCGTTCGAGCCTCTAATTAATAACAGTCAACTATAGCGTGAGTATACATGAGATTTGTTCCCGTATGTTTTTTTACTTCATGAAGAATATTTTCTGTGCGTATATCTAATCAATCAGTTTTTTGGTTTTTAATCAACTATGAACGTGAGTACAATTGATATGTTGTTGTACACTTCTTTTAATTTCTTGAAGAATATTTTTATGTACGTTTTCTTGTTGAAGAATTGTTTTTTTTGTACGTAAGAATACTTTCCTGTATGTTCTTTTGTTGACGAATTGTTTATGTCAAAGTTGTTCTTAATGCGCAACGAGATATTTGCCTGTTTTATATAATAATAATTGTGAAGGAAGATAACTTTTAAAAAACAAAATGAATTTGGTGGGATCTAATGGATATGGATAGTTGCAGTCTTTCAACTAATGGTTAGATGTTTCGATTAATGTAGGAATTTCTAATATTCATCTTTTTTTGAGCTTCCGGTGAGGATTAACGAACCTCTAATTAGTAATAGTCAACTGTAGACATGAGTATACATGAGATATGTTCTCGTATGTTTTTTGAAATCATGAAGAAAATTTTCTGTGCTTATAATCAACTATGAATGTAAGTACAAATTGATTTGTTGTTGTACGCTTCTTTTAATTTATTGAAGACTATTTTTATGTACATTTTTTTCTTGTTGAAGAATTGTTTCTTGTGCGTAAGAATACTTTTCTGTACTTTTTTTGTTGACGAATTATTTATGTCAAAGTTGTTTTTAACCATGCAATGAGATATTTGTCTGTTTTTTTATATAATAATAAGTGTGGATTTATATAATTTTTGAAAAAAATAAAATAGATTTAATGGGATCTAATGGTTAAGGATAGTTGGAGTCTTTCAACTAATAGTTAGATGTTTATGATTAATGTGGGAATTTCTAGTATTTATCTTTTTTCCTAGAAGTTCGGGGAGGATTAACATGGAGGCTCCATTGGTGTCTCTAATTAGTAATAATCAACTGTAAACGTGAGTATACATGACATCTATTCCCCTATGTTTTTTGACATCATGAAGAATATTTTCTGTGCGTATATCTAGCCAATCAGTTTTTTGTTTTTTTATAATCAACTATTAACGTGAGTACAATTGATTTGTTGTTGTACACTTCTTTTAATTTCTTGAAGAATATTTTCTGTACTATTTTCATGTTGAAGAATTGTTTTCTGTACGTAAGAATACTTTTCTGTACGTTTTATTTGTTGACAAATTGTTTACGTCAAAGTTGTTCTTTGCCTGTTTTATATAATAATAATCGTGGAGGTGGATAATTTTTTTGAAAGAAAAAAGAACAAAATAGATTTAATGAGATCTAATGGTTAAGGATAGTTGAGTCTTTGAACAAATGGTTAGATGTTTTGATTAATGTGAGAATTTCTCGGCATTTACCTTTTCTTTTCTAGAGCTTCCGGTGAGGATCAATGTGAAGGCTGCATTGGAACCTCTGATTAGTAATAGCCAACTGTAAACATGAGTATACATGACATTTGTTTCCGTATGTTTTGACTTTATGAAGAATATTTTCTGTGCGTATATCTAACAAATCAATTTTTGTTTTTAATCAACTATGAACGCGAGTACAGTTGATTTGTTGTTGTACTTTTTTCTTTTAATTTCTTGAAGTATATTTCTCGATACATTTTTCTTGTTGAAGAATTGTTTCTTGTACGTAAGAATATCTTTTTCTATATGTTTTTTTGACAAATTGTTATGTCAAAGTTGTACTTAACCATGCAATGAGATATTTGCCTGTTCTATATAATAATAATTATAGAGGTGGATAATTTTTGAAAAACAAAATAGTTTTAATGGGGTCTAATGTTTAAGGATAGTTGAGTCTTTCAACTAATGGTTAGATGTTTTTGATTGATGTCGAAATTTTTATCATTTATCTTTTTTTTTTTTCTAAAGCTTCTGTTGAAGAAGATTAATGTGGAGCCTAAGCCTATATTTGAGCTGCTTTCAAGCTGTCAGCATTCAAGTCCCTGCGTGCATAGGTGTTGAAAGAGCATGCCTCTAGAACTACGGAGAAGCTAGTGACATGAATTTCTGAAAGCTACGGAAAAAAGCTGACTCGATGGCTCATGTCTCGCGGCATAGGCGCACGGCCCACGGCTCGCGGCTCGCCCGGGGCGACGCGACGAATCTCCACGCACGAGACAAGACAACCCTCGATCTCTATGGTGACTGAGCACTACAGCAAGGCCCACAGCTCCACCATGATCGATTTAACTGATGGAAGGGCCGGGGGGACGACGGTGGCTGTCGAGTTCTGGGATTTCATCGTGTTGCACTCTCCAGCACATGGCCATGGGGCTTTCCTCGGCTCCTCACGAGTCATGACCGGTGCTTCCTAGGTTCCTCGTGATAGCGGCGGGCACACTACTACACTCGCTACTATAGGGGCGGCTTAGGAGGCTCTTGGAGCGGTTTTCCCAACTGTCCCAAACCTTCCATTCTTACCGTGTAGAACATTGTTACCGGTCGTCTCTATAAATAGATTTGTAGGGCCGGCTGGAATTGTAACCCAAACTGTAGGGCGTTTCATTTTATAACCGCCCCTATATAGGGGTGGCTAGTGATTGAGCCGCTCCTACAAATAGTCATAGTAGGGGAGGCTTGAGCCCGGTCGCCTCTAGAAATGGAAACAACAGGGAAATTGTTGGGGCGGCTTGTATTTTATAGCGGCGGGCACACTACTACACTCGCTACTAGATTTTCAACCTTCTATTTTGTTTTTTATGTAAACAGGAGGGTGAAGCACCCCTACTGTGCTTTTGTTAAACTTCAACATTCTATTTTGGACAAAGAAGGCATAAGAAGACATAATATTTACATCTAGCATACTTATTAACAAAATTGAGTAACAAATATTCACACGATAAACCATGGCAATAATCCTATTGATACCCTATGCTATCACTTTTGCACGGAGATGTTGGTTTGCACTAAATATGTTCCTATTTTGATTACCGTTGTTTTATATGTAAATTGATACACGATCTTGCGGTCTAAAGTGCAGGCAACGTGTGTTAGTATGTGTTAGCTAGCGTGATAATATATATGTTAGATGATTGTTTGTAACATGAGTGCATAACGTGCATCGTTTGTACCAAATGTGTACCAATTCGTCACGTTATTGTACCTATTTGAACAATTTACTAGTTGTTAGACTAATCTGCACCGCCTATACAGTTATATAGTGAATATATATAATTTTACTCTATTGCTAATATCAATTACCAAGTACCTTGTTCCAGAACAGATTTACAGTAATTAATTTATTACCTAAGATAATCTTCTGCTCAGGATCTTACATGGTTGTTGTAACCTGTACGTTGCATTTGTTCCAGTCGGTAATACCCTTTGAGCAAGCAGCTGGAGTACTTCAAGCAGTACAAGGCGAGACTGGAAGCCGCAAAAGGGGGAGTCCGTGGCCAACGAGATCATCACCGAGGCTGTGTACTTCTTCAGCATCGGCACCAACGACTTCGTCTTGAATTACTTCCTCCTGCCTGTCCGACCTCTCCAGTATACTCCGACGGAGTACGTCAGCTACCTTGTTAGCCTTGCCGAAGCCGCCCTCCGTGACGCCTATCACCTCGGGGCGCGCAAGTTCGAGATCGCCGGGCTCCCGCCGGTCGGGTGCTTACCTCTCCAGAGGACGCGGAACCTCAAAGAACCAGGCGAGTGTAACGAGGAGCAAAACCAGTTGTCCATGAGGTACAATGCCGAGCTGCAGGAGATTGTGACGAAGCTCAATGGTGACCTCGTCGGCGCGCGGCTGGTTTACATTGACATCTACAGCCCCTTGTTTGACATCATTGCCAATCCGTCGGACTACGGTTAGCTCGATTCTCTCTTTATAATTTTACTCAAAATTGAAATGCTTTGAACTCTAAAAAACAAATAACTTATAGTTACCCACTCTGTGCAATATTCACGCTGTCGGGTTTTGATTACCATGACTAGGATTCCAGAACGTCGCGCGAGGTTGCTGTGGCACAGGACTCGTCGAGTTTTCTGTCTTATGTGGCTTGAACAAAGCACTGTCGTGTAAGGACGACGCTAAGTACGTATTCTTCGATGCAGTTCACCCGTCGCAGCGGGTGTACAAGATATTAGCCGACAAAATTATCAACATTACGTCGGAAGTGTTCCTGTGATATCATCATTTATACTAGTCTACAATAAATCTCGTCATCAGCGACGAGTGGCTATTGCGGTATTCAAAGCCTTTGTTTGGCGAGGATGCTTGCTGGTGTACTGTATTTTCATTATGATCTTCGTACTCTCATAAATAATTGACTTCCGAAGGAAGAAAAACGATCAATTTAGCCTTCTACGTAGTCTTATGTTTCGCCGTGTGTCAAGACTTTGTAATAATTGGTCTGATTCGATCAGTTGATAGATGAAGCCGGATATAATATCTATTATCTAAAAATCATAGTCTTATGTTTTAAGGAGATCTTTTATGTTTTGTTGTCCACCTTTTATACGTCCTTTTTTTGTGATATATGAATTGTGAGTCACTCTTTTGAGTGTTCTTATATTAATAAGAATTCAACTAGTCCCTGCTATTTTTTTATTTAGACAATAGAGCATCATGCTTTTATTGAAAGCATATACTGGTCTTCATGGGACAGAGGGAACCAAAACAAAAGAAGCTAGGACACCAGCTTCAAATACTGATGCAACATAACACTACCCTGGATATATATGCATATATGACAAACATACAAGCAAACTCAAATCTCGTACAAGGAGAATGTCTGAATTCACAACCATGGGCGTGTTTGGATCCTCTAACTTGGTTAGAGTTAGAGTTACTTTCTAACTCTAACTCTAACCCTCAAATAACTCTAACCCCGGGATAGTTTGGATGACAAGGGTTAGAAGCACTTTTCCAATCATTTGTCTCATTCACACTATCATTTCAATAGGATCTAGTGTGGTCACCTCTTGTGTGGTCTTTTCTCACTCACAAATAACAAAACAAATCATCCTTATAAATAAATCATCCAAAGCACGATAAATTTTATTTTGTCCATACAAATTCGATGTCACACTTATACATAAAGTCCTCAATCAAGCATCGGAAAAAAAATACATAAAATCCTCAATCAAGCATCGGAAGAAAATACATAGTCCTCAATCAAGTATCGGAAAAAATTACACTCCATCACCTTGAAGACGCCCTTGCCGACGCCGATGTCGCGGCACCACTGGCCGACGATGGCCTCGCCGCTGCTTCGCGCAGCCGCCACCCTAGCCGCCCGACCGGTTCTCGATTCGGCCGCTTCGCCGGGCGATGACCTTGGTGTGGAACCGCTTCGGGCAGCGGCATCGCGCCACCGGGGGCCGGGCGGCACGCCGACGGCGCGTCCGCCGGGCGGGGTGCCGGCCTCTCGCCGCGACACCGAGCGCCGGATAGCCAAGCGAGCATGTCTTGCGGCGGCGCTGCATCGGAAGTAGGCCGACGGCGGGGGGCCGCGCCATCCGCCGGCCGGCAAGAGACGGTGCGGTGGCGGTGGCGGGACACCGACCGCTCCTCGCCGTGCTCGGTGCCTCCGAAGTCGAATCGAGTCATCGCGCCGTGGCGAAGCCGGATTTGCACCGGAGCGGCGCAAATCGGGCGGCGAGCCGGTTGGCGGCGAACCCTAGCTGGTAGCGGCGGTGGCGCGGACGGACCGGGCGAGAGGAGCTGCAAGGCGGGTGCGGCGACGCCGTGGGGATGGCCGGGCGGATGGGCTGCTTGCTAGGGGGGCGCTGGGAGGGCGGGGCGGCCGGAGTCGCCACGGGGAGGAGGGGAAGTCGCCGCGACTACGCCACGGGAGGGGAAAGAGAACGCACGGGAGGGGATCGAAAAGCGGCTTCGTGGTGGTAGGCTCCACAAAGTAACCCCAAATATCACCGCCTTGAGGGGTTATTTTTTTTTGGTGGGTTAGAGTCAAAATAACCCAATCTAACCCACCTGTTTGGATGTTTTTTTGGGTTATTTGGGTCAAAAGCAACCAAATCTTAACTCTAACCCCGCATCCAAACAGGGCCCATGTTTCATCATCACCTCGGCGTCTCCTGTTGCCCACGGTTGGAGCCCAAAAGCCACAGCCTTGGCCCAGACCACACCCCGGCCGGAAGCCCAGCAGCTCCAATCATTAGCTCAAAAAAAAAAAAAAAAAAAAAAAAAAAAACAGCTCCTGTCGTTAGCATGCCCATGCATGTACTCTGATCGATGTCGCCATCCCCCACCATTCCGGACCATCGATCACGTTGAACACAACAGCTTGGACCAGTGACTTTTTGAAACCTGCTGGAATGGAAGGAGTACTACTTTTTGAGCCGGAGCATCACGATGAACCCAGCAGCTCGTATCATTAGCAAGATACGTACTACTCCCTCACATTCACCACATTTGACCGGTTGTCCTTTTTCAACTCGTAAAAATATAAGTGCCGGTGTTGAGAAGGCCCCTGCTGTTGGAGCATTCCTCACACATTCACCGGTTGTCTTTTTCAACTCCTAAAAATCACGTGCAAACTCAGATCGTTCTTCTCTCAAGCAGATCATCGTTTGACCAATCATGATCCATCTAAGCCTCAGGGGCCTTAGCACTCCGGTCAAGCAATGTTTGTTCCATTTCCAACACTTGACTTTTCCCTTTTTTTTCGTCTAATAGAAATCACGGCAATGCTTTTGCCGTCCCTGTCATGATCCAGAATGGGCCAGCCCCGAGAGAGTGGCTAATTGGGCGGGCGTGACGACCGCCCCGGGAGGGGCCAGGGGCGCGCTGCAAGGGGAGGCCGGCCCCCCGCCGCCGCTTTCCCTCTCCCCGCACGACTCGAGTTAAACCGTCTTCAAGTTAGGATTATCTTAGGTAATTTTTTGGTGTGCAAGGGGCTATCTCATCTATAAGGGAGACCCTTATTAGGAAATAATAAAATAGGAAATTGCTTGTAAAAGGTATTCCAAATTATAAGGAAACCTTATAGAGATTGCTTAGATTACAAGTCCCACTAGTCGGGCTATATAAGCAAGAGGCATGTAATCTCTAGGGGACAAGCAAGAAAATAAAACATATCTATCGTTTTCGGCTTTAGGCTTCCTCCTCCTCCTCCGCACCAGCGCTGCGCCGCCGCCACCCCACCAGCGCCGCCCTTGCCGCCCGCCGTGGCGCTGCCCACGCCGCCCCCTCCCACGCCGTCGCCCGCCGTCGCTCCCCCATCTTCCCCCCCAATTTCCCCAACTCACGTGTCAATTCCGGCCCAATCTAGCCTGAATCGACACCGTCCTTTCTAAGAAAAAACACTTACATCCGGCATTCGCTCTAAAAAACACTTTCGCATCTTGTACGATACTGCCCTCATTATTCGAACCTCCTTCATTTTCGGTGTGCTTTGCTACCCCATTGCCATTATCCTTATTCCCATCATTCTGAAGGTTCCCCAAATTCATACCAATATTAAGTGCAATCTAAATATGTGGCTCATTTGAGGGAGAACAATTTTTTTAATGAAACATGGTTTCCCTCCCTTTTTTAACTAGGAGTATACCCAGCGCCTTGCCATGGATTCTCTTAATAATAGTTTTTTTAGACAAGGCAACATATGCTATGGAAACTATCTTGCTATGAAAACCTGTGCAAACCACGACAAAAAAAGTCATCTAAATTTACCAAAACAATCACACATGTAGATGATATGATGATGCACAACCTGTAAAATATCATGTCCAAACTTCGACTACGTTTGTGAGATATAAAAATAACAAATTTTAAGGTAGAAAGTTGTCCAATGATTTGTTAGAAATTTTAAGGTAGAAAGTTGTCCAATGATTTGTTAGAAATTTGTTATTTTTATATCTCATAAACGAAGTCGAAGTTTGAACAAGATATTTTTTATAGGGTTGTGCATCATCATATCATCTACATGTGTGATTTTGCAAGCAGTTTCCATAGCATACGTTGCCTATATACAATACTATGTGTGTGTGTATATATATATATATATATATATATATATATATATATATATATATATATATATATATATATATATATATATATATAAGAATTTGTCTAAAAGTTACTTTACCTAATCAAATCTCGTAAAAAAAATAGTATATAATATTTGATTACATTATAGAGGAATAGGTGATGAAGCAAATATTGTATGCGTGTATAACTTGTATGTTAATAGATTAAAGATTTAAATGATTTTACATGATAGAGATGATATGGATTTTTTTTTGTAATTAATAAGGGATGACATGGACATAGTGGGTAATGATGTGTACGCTTTGCATTAAAAGATAGAACATGTAGTGGGTTCTTAGTGGAGAATGATGTGAACACCTTGCAAGTAGAGAAAACTCATCTAGTCGGGTTTATCTTTATATAAGAGTTATAGATAGATAGATTATAGATAGATTAAAAGAAAAAGAATGATATGTATGTACAAGAATTTACAGAGCTTTTAGGCTCAAATTGAAAAAAGCAAAAAATATTACATATAGCTATCTCTCCGGCTATCAATTAGTGTCTTCTTCATGGATTTGGCTTTGGTATAAACCAGACCATGTTTATCCTTGAACATTGCTTTCCGTCTCGAAAGGTTTTTCTAACCACTGTCAAAAATTATATTATTCCTCATTTTCTATATAGCCCAACATGCTGCAATAATGATCTCCCTGAAGATGGAGCAGTTGAAGTTCCTCGCTTGAATCATCCTGACTGAGGCAGGCAGAAGTCCCAATAGATTGGAATGGTGTTCCAACAGACCTGGTTAAAAGGGTATCTGAAGAAAAGATGGAAGCTGGTTTCTTCTAGATATTGGTTGCATAGAACACAAGAGTAATCGGGTACCACTCGGTTTTTTTTCTAAGCATATTCCTTGTGTTTAATCTATCTCTCAGGGGTAGCCAAAAGAAGAACTTCTGATTTCTAGTGTTGCTGCCTCCCCAAAGATATTTCAAGAGAGTTCGAGTGTCATGGCTTCAACATATTTAGATTTGAATATCACTACTACATAAATCATTTTACGAGTATGCCCCGAATAACGGTGGCGGGCGTTTTTTTTTTTCGTATGCGCCATGGAAAATCTATTTACCAAGGCGGACAACATAAAAATGACCGCCATGGTTAATATGTATTTTCGGGAAAATTAGGTGTATGTCCCTAGGAAAAAAAAGTTGTTTAGGTATTTGGCCCTTTTTCGAAATGAATTTAGCTCTATGGCCTCAATTCAAACTTTATTTAGTTATATGGTCTTCTATCCAAATTTGGCCTGTAACGCTGCTATCTCTGGTGTAAAAGACCATTTTACCTTGATGAAAAAAAAAACAGAGTTTCGTTTCAATTTTGTAAATTTTAAGTTCACAATATATATATTCACATTTATATATACAGTGCATAACACGACTGGTGCCCTGTCAAGATACACGTGTGTACACTATGCCACCGGGCCTAACATGACTGGATTAATTGTCAACATATTAACCACAATGCTACGTACGTACGTAACAAATCCTTCGTACAGACGCGATTATAGCTTTGGCAAGGCAATCAACATGCACACAACGCAATACACACGCATGTACTGACAAGCACGACTATTCGTCAGCCGACCGACTGGGTGCCAAGGTGCTCTGTACGGAGTACTCTGTAGCAAGTTCGATCTATACTCCTACTTTGTAGGAAGCAAGTACGTAGTCCGCCTGGCATGCTGGCATTGGCAACCACCACACGCCCGGGACTGGGATAGATGGTCCAGCACGTACGCCTGAACGTTGTTGGGTGTCATGCCGCCCGCCTCCCCGTCCAGCAGGCGTCGCCGACCTGGGGCGCAAGGAACAACAGTGCGCTGGATACCGCGCGGATCGCCGCAAACGGTCGCCGCTCTAGCTAGGCGCGGCCAACCAACCAACCAACCGCCCCGACGGCCAGCCGGCCTCGTGCGCCGCAACTGCAACCCGATGGTATATATTGTGAACTCAAAATATACAAAGATGAAATATTTTTTTTTTTTTTTTTCAGGGTAAAATAATCTTTTTACACCAGAGTTAACACCGTTAGAGGCCAAATTTGGACGGAAGGCTATACAATTGAATAAATTTTAAATTGAGGCCATAGAGTTAAATTCGCTCGAAAAGGGCCAAATACCTAAACACCTTTTTTTTTCAGGGCTATACACCTAATTTTTCCTTTATTTTTTCCATGGCGGGCATCCTAATATGCCCGCCCGCGGTAAATGGATTAACCGTGATGGACAACTTAAAATGCCCATCACGGAAAAAGGTCCAAGCCCAGCATACCCATCCCAGCTCATCAAGAGTGTTTGTCTCCCACCACTCCATCACTTTTGAGCCGCCTCCCTCTCCTTTGCGACACCGTGCGCGGCGCCTCGGAGAACGGGCTCCCACTCCCTCCCACTCTAGCCTCTCTCTCTCCCTCCCACTCCAGCCACCGTCTCCCCTCTCACCCCGGCCACCCCGTTCCCGGCAGAAGTGGAGGCACGCGTGAAGGATCTCGCCGCCTTCTTCAACGACGGCGGGGCGATGGCGGCGACGGATCCGGCCTAAGAGCTCGTGGATGGATCCGGCGGCGCTGTGAGATACGCCTCAAAGCATGTGGATCTCTGGCGGCGCCGCCCGATCCGGCAAGGTGGAGGTCAAGGCAATCTCCATAGTGGCGACCAGCGGCAGACCCAACAAGATGGTGATCATGGCGGGCTCCATGGCGGCGGCCGGCGGCGGATCGGGCTGGGCTAGGGTTTCGCCCTATCGGGCTGGGAACAAGCTCGCCCGGTGGGCTCGAGAATGGCTTTTCTGGCGGGCCTGTGTATTTTTTTTAAAACTATTAACCGTGTGGCAGGCTACAGTGTCCATTGTAGAAAACAAAAATGCCCGCCACTGGACGTAACTATCCAGATTTGCAGTCGCCGACGTTTGCCTATGCGAACAATAAGAACACGGAGGAGGCAGCGGAGACCGGAGTGGACGCTCACCCAGAGGCTAGGACGAGGAGCACCTTCGATCTCAGGCACTGTTGGCTTTAATGGCATTATTTTTTCACAAGCTGGGGACGACGACAAAGGCGACGCGACGCCACCGGACGTTGCATTGGTGAGCGACGGATTCGCGAATCCAATCATACCGCATGCCGCATCTCAAGGAGAAGACACAAGAGGCTGTAGAGATAACTGTCAGTCCTCGATCGCTAGCTCTGTCTGCCATTGCTCATGCATGCCCCGTTGCATCCGTTTCTTCTTTCTACAACTTTATTGCTTTAGGCGATGAGATAATAAAGTTAGCTAATAGCATATAACTACCCTGCATGTTGTTGACGTGAATTAGAGTTCCACGCCAACACACTAGAGATAGGCCTTGAACGCCCAAAGAGGTTGCAAATCAACCTGCAAGCAGCGAGAACCGCGGTTACCGGCAAGAACAGATCAAGCCGATTTAGAGTTCGGTTTCGACTGGAACGACCTGTGAAAGCCTTCCGTAAAAGATTTGTCGGAAAACGACGCGAGGGTTGCCCTAGGATCGGCAAGGCCACCTAGAACGCCGACGAAATTTATGGAGATCGCCAACAACAACATTAGAGGGGTTGAGAGGAGAGAATTAGGGTTTGAGGAGTTGGTAGTTGATCTTTGATCGATTGGATGTAGATGAGATCAAATCAGCCATGAACCTCTCATTATATAGAGGGGGTGGTCTAATCCTCTTAGGAACCGCCTTAGATGTGTTTCCAATCATCAAAACTTTTCAAAAACCAAATAGGAAAGAGATAGGTTTGGAATAGGCACATCCCAACTCAAATACGCGTGTGCGGACGCTAGCTAAAACTGCGCCCGACGCAGCGTCTGATGGTGCGTCGAATGCAGTCCGGAGAGGCTGCAAACGCAGGCTAGCGCCGACGCTGAAGGGGGAAAGGCACCGGGCGCCGAGGTCCAGCGTCTGGCGCCCGAACGTAGTCCAAAAAGGATTGCGCCGCAAGACGGGTACCGCCGGCGTGCCTCAGTGAGGTCCCGGCGTCCGGCATGTCCGAATGTGGTCCGCAGTCCTTTTCGTGAGCCTACTGATTATTTGACATTGTCGCCTCTTGAGGTCTTCTCTTGAGCTTCATAAATTTAACTATCTCGGAAAATTACCATGTCTTGGTTCAAGTCATTTTTGGTGTCACCACGTGCTTTATTACAATATTCTCTAATCATTCTCCGTCCAATCCAAGAAGCAAGAAGACAAATCGTTTAGGCTTTTTAGCACGATATATATCCACGAGATTATACTCCCTCCGTTCCACAATACTTGCAATTCTTTCACTCATATAAACAGTTTGACTGCCGTCTTATTCAAATTTTTTATGTAAATTATAAAACAAACAAAACGTCATTACAATATCTTTAGTGATGTAATAAGTCATAACAAAAAATGGTAATATTTATTAAAAAAGTTGAATAAGACGAGAGGTCAAACACAGTTTATATGAGTCAAAGAATTGCAAGTATTGTAGTATATGCATGTGTCTTGTCAGCATTATTGATCACACGTCTTGCTAGCATTATATAAGCCGCTCGTTGCGTCTTGTCACGCACTGTACATTATAATATTTTGTTATGAAACACGCACGTACAATATTAAATGGAATGGAATAAAAATGTTGGTTTGTGTGTCCATATCTATGAAAATACCATTTCTCCACCTATAAAAAGATCTCCTCTCTAGCCTCTAGGCCCCGTAAAAAGTGTTGTGCAGGTCAAAACTTTCTTAAATTTAACTATATCATCTTTCCTATCCTTTGTTCGTCTGAACTCTGGCGTCGCGTTCAGGCGACACGCGTCACGCGTACGCGCGAGCGCAGGCGATGCGCGGGGTTGGCTTAACTCTATGTCCCTTTATCGGGTCCGTGCGCTTGTCGGGTTTGAAAATATTGTAAACCCGAAACCGCCACCGAAAGGGAATCGCCTTTGTCCGCAGGCCGGAGGGAGGGGGGCGACCGGTGATTCCTCTCTGACCCTCTCCATTCTCCTCTCCCTCTCCCTCTCCCTCTCCATTCTCCTCTCCGTGTCGGGTAGGCGTAGCCTTAGGTCGCCGATTGGAGGCTCGGTCGTGGTCACCGTCTCCGTCGGGTGAGGTCGCCAGGTGAAAGGTCCCTTGTGGTTTTTGGTAATTGAGTGTCAACATTAGGTGAACTAATATGTGTGATTGAGATAATACACAGGAGATTAGTTCACGTGTGGTGACGCAATGAGGGAGCTTTATTGCATATGAAACATGAGATGGAGTCATGTGACCAAGGTGGTGAAGATCAAGACAAGGCTTGGCTTGATGGACCGGTTGCAAGTGTGAAGGGCAAGTCGAGGCAGTGAAGCGATGGGCCGCGAGGCGGTGAAGCTTGGGCAAGACTTGGCGCCGACGGACCGACGCAACGGTGAAGAGCAAGTGAGGTCAAGATCGATGGACCAAGAAGGTCATGTGATGATATGAAGTGGATCATATCATTTGGTGATCGTGTTGGTGCATGTATTGCATCGGCACTTGGAGATGGAGCGGAATGGAAATGCGCAAGGCAAAGGTATAACCTATAGGGCATTTCATTTCGCGGTCATTGGTGCTTAGAGAAGTTTATGACCGGATTTAGGATAGATGGCCGTACTATCAAGAGAGGCAAACTTGTTTGCATATCGGTCATCTAGTGCCACTTGAGCGATCTAACTTTGCGATGTGTTAGGATCGAGTGGCGTGGTAAGAGCAAGAGAAAATCCTTTGAAAATGATTGTGAAAATGCTAACACACATGCACATGGTGATGTACACTTGGAGGTGTTGGCACATTTGCAAAGGAGAAGTTGTTTCGGTGTTTCTGGACACTAGGACTGACTTTGGAGTGGAATACTGCTTTGATCCATTGAGCTTTGGATCAAGTAACTATGTGGGTTGTGTAGCCCTCTGAGTTAGCTTTCCATAGAGTCCAAGATCATCAGCGGAGTTCGGATGAAGGAGATATCGCCGTTTTACCGAAAGCGGTTGTCCGACCGACGCGGTGACCGGACCTGCGACCGAAGCATGCGTAACCGACCGGACGCTCCGGTGAGTGGTTCCGGTCAAAGAAACAGAGAGCATGTTTTCGTGGTTGATATCGGGGGTGACCGGACGCATGCACCGAAGCATGACCGACGCATGCGTAGGGGTTCTAAATTTGGCATGTTGGGTTTGTCGGTTGTGACCGGACTCATCGACCGGACTCATGCATGAGTCCGGTCGGCGCGTCCGGTCGGCCCGCAGGAATTGCATGTTCCTCCCCAACGGCTCTATTTTGGCTTGTGGCTATAAATAGATGGGGTGGCCGGCCATGGCTGGTGCTTAGCACCTTATGGACTTTGTGTCCATGCTTGAGAGTGCTTGAGAGCCCTCCCACTCACTTGTGATTGATAGAGTTCATCCAAATCAAAGTGAGGAGTGATTCTAGTGCATTCGCGTTGAGAGAGATCGCGATTCGTGGCACTAGGTGATCGTGTTGCAAGCCGGTGTGCTTGTTGCTCTTGGAGGTTGCCACCTCCTAGACGGCTTGGTGGCAAGAGACTTCGTGAAGCACGCAAGGAAGCTTGTGCGGTGCTCCGAAGGAGGATTTGTGAGAGGTTCGTGCTCACCTCGCGGGGATCGCGAAGAGCGACACTACTAGAGCGTGTCGGTGAGTACCTCCCTTGTGCGTGTGGTGTCTTGCGGTGCCTTGAGAGGCTCACTTGAGAGTGGTGTCTTGCGGTGCCTTGCGGGCGTGCCTTGAGGGGCAAGTGATCGGAGAATCACACCAAGAACCATCTAGGTGAAACACCAAAGGAACCACCCAAGGTGTTGGTCGACACAACGAGGAGTAGGGGGAAGTTGGCAAGCTTCCCGATACCTCGAAAAAAATCACCGGTGTCAACTTGTCTACTCTTCTCGGTGGTTTGCATTCTCCAAATCACAAGCTTTGTATTTACATTCATATATACCTTGTGCTTGTGCTTGTGCTTGTGGAGTAGCTCTTGCAATTACTAGCTTGTGTAGCTTATTAGTTGCTTTGCTTAGTTTGTGTAGCTAAGTAATTTGAGCATTTGGGTTAGGCGTGTGTCGCCTTGTCCTTAGTGCATCTAGTGAGCTTAGGATTGGCTTTGTGCTTTTGCTCATTAGAATTGTGTAGGAGCTCACCCTTGTTTGAAGTACTAGTGCATAGGTTTGTGTGACCTTGCAATAGAAATGGTTAGGAGCTCAAGCTAGGCTTATCACCTCATTTGCTTTGTGTAGGATCTTTTGTGAGGTGATTTAGAGTCATAGCTAGAGGGGTGAAGTCTTGGCTAAACAAATAGTTTCAATTCCGCATTATATTTGTTTAGCCGGCGCAATTAGTTTTAGAAAGGACTATTCAACCCCCCCCCCCCTCTAGTCCCCATCTCGACCCTTCACGGTACCTTCGCCATTTCCCTCTCACTGCTATTTCCTTCTAGTGTTTTGTGCTCTAGTGTTTTGGAGTTCCGATCTAGTTATGTAGTGCCATTTTGGTTTGATGCGGGGAGGGGGGGCAGAGGAACGGTGGTGGTCGGCAGGGGCCAGGGGGGATCTTGGCAATCGCACAACTACAACCATGGTGCCAGCGAGCGGAGTGGGTGGTGTTGGAGCCGTGCATGGATTTTGGTCGAGTGGGTGTCGTTCGAGCCGTGCATGGATGTTCGTTGAGTGGGTGGCGGGGGCACTAGGAAGACGTATTTGTGCTTCGATTCCATGGAGGATGGAATCCTCTTAGTTTTGTAGGATTCCAGATCTGGTGTTGTATAGTCTCTACTGCTGATCTGTGTGTATGGTGATGTGCTTGGGTATTTCACATATTGGGGGAAGCAAATCAAGTTCTGGCTTCAACATTTCTGTTCTTTATCTCTCTTGCTGGTTGATGAGACTGATTGGTAGGTTGATTGAGACTGTATTTAGGATTTCTATTTTTGGTGCCTTTGGTTGATCTCCATTGCTCTGTTCCTTGCATGATGGCATTTGTGAGTTGGATCTGTGTGATGCCAATGTGGCCCTGCATGAATTCTGAGTATGCATGTGTTCGGGAACTCACACATGAATATTGAACTTCTGTAGGTTTTAGGGGATTTTAGGTAGGGAGGATTTGTTTGCTAGGATAGAAGGAGTCTTTAGAGCTAGTTCAATTGTTGTGTCAGCTTGGATTTGTTGGATTTTTCTTTTTTCTTTTTCATCTTCCTGAAGTAGCCTGACGAGCTATCTATTGATGTGCTATATTTAGTTGTTCAGTAACGTTTCTTCAGAAGCATTTGTTTATTTTTCCTTGACAATTCCAGAACAATAAATGTGAGTTCTATTTTCAGTTCCATTTGTTTCTTGGTTAGTTGTCCACCAGGCTTTGAACAGGGCCATCTCAACTAACAAAATGCTTTCTATACCATTAAGTGTCTGGAAAGCCAATCCATTCACTGTCCAAGTAGACATATCTTTGTATCAGAAACGTACCTACATTTGCATTCATTTGGACGTAGGATAACTGCTTCCTGTGCCTACACACACATTCTGTCTCATGCCAGTGTTGAACCCATCATATGGCTTAATCTGAACTACTAGTGAGGGTGACATGGATCGACCTACTTTTAATTTAGAGATGGAATTTTATCTGCCTTTGCATGTCTTATTTTTCTGCATTCTGAATTAGTTTGAAATATTCGATGACTAATAGCTTTTAGATGTGACTTTTTGTAATTTCATAAGTTAAATTAAGGGAAAGCTACCAAAGGATCCTCTTGTGTTGTATTTTTACTGGATTCGCTGAGTCAAACATGTTGTACCAGTTCAATTTTAGTTTCTTTTTCGTATTTATACTCTGTGATCGTTGTGTTGGGGTCTTTGCAGCTGAAACTAGATAGATGTGTGCTCGATCTGGATGCTGATTTAATTTCACCTTTTCTTCCTCCTTTGTTCACCTTGTGAACTAGAGCTACTACAGTTAGGACAAAATGTTAGGTCAGTGGCCGAAATAGAATCTGATTGTGATGCCTGATTATATTTCAAAGTTGTCTTTGTGTATAGGTGCATGACACCTTTGTTTACACAGTTTGTTGCAGTATATTATGTGCATTTGGCACGGCTCTAGTTTCCAAAAAGCCGGAGCCCTCGGCCGAAGCCACTTTCATGGCTTTGTTTCCGTACTAAAAAATGACTCTCGCTATGTGCTTAGGTGGTTAGAAGCCCTCTTTGTGAGGGCTCAGCACAAACTTAATTGCTATTTATAGAATCAGATTTGTCTTTGTGCTAACATAGTCCAGAGTTTTGTTAATTGTGCTTTTCTGCGTGTTTGCTTTTTTTTATCAGGGCAAGTTAAGTACTAAGTACTCACATCAGGCTTCACATGTTTGAGTCAAATTTTCTAATTATATACATATATATTATAATTGCATTATCAACAGGCACCACTTGCACTATCTTAAATGTGAGATTTTCATATATATGTTCTGTAATTTTTTGGCATCATATATATATTCATTATGCCTTGTTTATTGTTAGACATATCTATTGTAGGCGTGAAATTATTGGATTAGTATTAGGGAGGTAATCGTATTGGGTTGGTTACTAATTTCACCCTTGCTTTGTGACCCCCTTATTTTGTTTTTTTGTCCTTTCATAGAAAAAAGTTGTCCTCTTGTGATTTGTGCTAACACTTCTTAAACTTTGTTAGTTATGATATGTGCCAACACACATCTCTTATAATAATTTGTACTAATCTGTCAATTTTCCTTCCATATAATTAAATTGTCCCTTGTAATCTGTCATTGTCCAAACAATTTATACCAATCTGTCAATTGTCCTTATGCCTATATTTATTACGCTGTTCCTATAGTACTGCTCAGATATGTTGTCCTTCCTATAGAAAGCTCTGTTTGCTCTGTGGTGGAAGAGGGTGGTCGCCTCGGGCGGAACCCTAGCGCCCGTGGGCGGGGTGGTGGGTGCTAGCGGGGGGGGGAGTAAGTGGCGAAAACGAAGGGAGGAGGGTGGTAGCTCCGGCGAACCCTAGCGCCGCGGGCGGGGTGGTGGGTGCTAGCGGGGAGTGAGTGGCGAAACGAAGGGAGGAGGGTGGTAGCTCCGGCGAACCCTAGCGCCCGTGGCGGGGTGGTGGGTGCTAGCGGGGAGTGAGTGGCGAAAACGAAGGGAGGAGGGTGGTAAAACAGTTTTTAACTCCGTTTACGTGCTTTGTTGTTTTTCTAGCGTGGAACTTCCTTACTATTAACTTGAGGTTGCTTGTTGGAAAGAAATGCTAGTACAGGGCTACAAGGTTGACCCATACTTTAGTATACCTGATAAGTGACTAATTTAGGCCTAGTGGTTGTAAGCTCGATCACAAAAGTATCCTATGTTAATTAATTAATTAATTTGTTGAACTATTCAGTCACTTTTATTAGTTGAGATAATTTTCCTTATGTATTTATTAGTTTAGCACAGTCCCGATAACCTCTACATCTGTGGGTCGAGACTCCTCATTCTCTATTGCTTTTCGGGCTCTAAAAATCAACATTATTGTCATGGTGTTACGCTTGCTTTGAACCGGCTATGATCCTTGATAAGTTAGTTCAATTTGAATTCAGTAGTCTCTGAAAAAATTGTAGTGATTACCGGGGAACTTGTCTGAGATTGACTGTAGGTTCGACCATTTGGTTTGCCTTAGTTTTGTTTGTTGCAATGTAAAAGACTTCCCTGATTTTTTGAAATGATGGATTAATCCCTTTCACTCGCTCAACTTATTAAATTTGGGAGCTTACGGACTTCCTGTAATTCCATTTTCAATACTAAAAATTGCACTTTTTGATAAGTGCAATTTTATCATTATCTTTCTGTAATTTGTAATATGTTTTCATTTTTTGTTAATGAGTTCATCGATATCATCAGTTATGAATCCCCTATATGAAATCATGAAGAACAAGGATTACTGTCTATCACCACACCCTACAGATGATTGTAATTCAGGGAATTTATGTCCTTGCATTGATATATAAACTCTTTCAAATAAGTAGCCTTTAGCTTGACATTTATGTAATCTCTGCAGGCATTTGAAGGAGCATTGAAATAATACTTGAGGATTGATTTTGCTGGCTTCAGATCCAGTGAGTATTGCTGAAGCAAAACTGCTATTGCTACTATTCTCAGTTGTGTCATTGTAACTCATCTTTGGGAGCATAGGATTTAGAAATGCATACTGGTTGATGTGGTACATGAACTGTATGGCTTCTTGCCATTTCTTGATCCCTTATGGTGTTGTCAGGTCAAAATATGTTACGGGGTGACTATCCATTTTGTCAATTGTAACCTAAAAACATAGCAGATAAATTAGACATATAAATTGGTTGACTGAAATTGTTGGTTGGCAACATATTATATGTAACTATGGTGTATTCATAGTGAATGTGAGATCTAAGCTTTTGTCTATCCAGGTGAGAGATGAGATGTACTGCCTTCAAAAATATTTATCCTGTCCTGTGGTATTGTGAATTGTATTCTGAGTCCATGCTTTATGTGAAATTCAAACTTCTACTGTTTTCTGTGAATTTATCCTTGAGTCTATGCTTTATGACTTGCTTATATTTTAATTGAGGTGGATTCTGTACTTATATACATATAGGGGTTGTTTGGTTGCCACCCCGGGCGTGAGAGCCACGACCAGGCAACGCCATCCAGCCCCTCGCATTGGGATGCTTGCCTGGCCAGGGAGCAGGCCCATATAGTATAATTGCATTAATAACATGTACTATTTGCAATATTTGAAACGTGCAATTTTTTATATTCTTGTTTTGTAATTTTTGAAGATCATATTCATTGTATATTTTTTTACTGAGAATTCTTACTGTTTATCTTCTTGTAGGTTTGCAACCAAATGGTCATTGGTACCCAGTAGATGCGGGCTTAGGCCCTTATGTGGAAGAGCCTTGAGTTATGTTATTGTTGGTCTACAACTAAAATCTCAGTACAGTATCAGTTTAAGAGGCATCACGTATCAGTAATAATGAAAAGAGGTGAGAGTTGTGGGCTGCTAGAAGGATTTGAGTGTGGTCTCTGTATTTGTTTGTTTTTGTTGGGTTCTGCGCCCCTTCTTGTTCCCAATACTAGCTTTGGGGGATAAACTAGCGAGTGTTGTGGCATAAATTGGTGGGTTTCAGTTTAAACTAGTGAGTAGGCGTGTGCCTCATCATCAGGAAGAAGATCTGGCAGGTGAACTTGATCTTATCTGTTAGTAGTTTTCTGCATATGGTCCACTCTAAATAGCTAGTTCCTAAAAACTCTGAATTCTAACCATTGTTGTCTTAGCCATCTATGAGTTGATCTCAACTTTGAATAATGATGTAGCTGTATTGCTTTGTTCTTATTAACCTTTCGTGTTCATGAAAACTAATCAAATAAAGGTTGAGTTACATAATTGCAGTCAGCAATAATGTAAATTGCAAGTATGTAACTATGCGATTTTAGTTTTGAGTATATGCAATATGCCGGTGTTGGACTACTTTCCTTGTCGTTTTGTCTTTTTTTCTGCTAGATGATCTAAGTGGTTACTTGATGCAATTTCTACAGTCTGCCCCTCTTGCATATATATTTGTAGCCATTCTAGTTGCTTTGACGTTTGGGATCTTCCTTGTTTCTATTTTTTGAGCTGCCTTTTATATTTCATTTTTTCCTCAAGATGGGGTTAGTTGATGTCGGAAATGGATATAGCTAACTAAATGTTTTTCCTGTTCCAAGCGGCTTGATATATCGTTTAGGGGTATTCAGAAATGTGGTTGCATGTTTTCCTTTTTTACTACTGTTTATTGGGCCTTATTCTGATACAAGGTAGGATGGTTTGGATTTGGTCGTTGTCGAGAACTATTTAGGTACAACTTGTTTAGTTTCTAATTCCTTTTCTCGGTTCAGCTCATCTTTTGTTGGTCCATTCATCTTTTATTTTTTCCTATAAAATAGCAAATCATTGGAGACCGGTTGCTCTGCTCTATATTCAGGACGTCTCTAGTTGATTTAGTTCTGTGTGTTTTATCCATTCTGTTTTGTTAGATGCGACAATAATTTCCATTAGGAGAAATAAATGCCATTTCTTGCTTTTCTTTCTGCTTTTCTGATTAATTAAGGAGACTGGCCTCATGTATGGAAAATATTTCCGCTTTTGGTGGGGTAGAGAGTGAATCATGTGGTTTGGCCTCATGTCTGGAAAATATTTCTGCTTTTGGTGGGGTTGAGAGTGAATCATGTGATTTTTTCGATTTACCATGTTTCCTGTGTTGTTCAAGAGTGCTGGTTATTGTGATAACCTAAGAATAGGGCTATTGTTTTCTCAAATTGGTGCTCCAGGTCACCTAAGAATAGGGCTATTGTTTTCTCAAATTGGTGCTCCAAGTCATGTTTGTCCCTAACTAAAATAGTAGTTTTAGAGTCTTATGAGAAGCTATCTGGTTGTTTTTCACAGGGCTGAGATATATGATGTGTCAATTATTGAAGTGGTACTTAGGGAACTTTTAACAAGGCCAAGGCTATTAGTGTGTTATGATTGATTCTCCATGATGCAGGGACTTTTGAGATTGGTGACTATGAGGTTAGACTCTTAATACCATGTGTCCTTTTCACCAACACAAGTTTACTGTGTTCCTTTGTGGTCATCGTTACTACTGTGTTGACTTTGTGATTTATTGGTTACCTTCTCCCATTACTGCAATGGCAGGATTGGCACCAGAAGAATCCCAGTTTGACGACAAGCAGTATGGCAAAGCAGTGGTAGGATTGGCACTAGAAGGGTCCCAGTTCAACAGACAAGCAGTATGACAAAGCAATGAACTACCAGAACGTGCTTAAGCAGTATGACTAGAAGATGCACCTAAGATTCCTACAGATTTAGTATAATCTCATATCTTGTTGAGTTGCATTAATAACTAGTAATTGCAGTATTGTAAACGAGGAATTTTCATTTTTATATTTGTGAAATCTTATAGCCTTGTGCTTTTTATTGGCCGGTAATGCGCGCATTGTGGCCCAAACGAAAGCACGAGCATGAGTTAACGGGTTTTCAGATCTTGCATCCGTTAAGCTTTGGCGGGCCCGATATCCGGTTGGGATGGGTTTTATGGGTTTTCGCGGACCCATTTGGGCTGCCTGACACAGAAAACGAACAGAGGGCAGGTTTGACCGTTAGATCCAGATCGATGGTTCACGATTCGGCCTGAAGTCTCACCTTTTTTTTCGAGACGACGTGTTATAGCAACTCCCTAACTATATTTATTTATAGAAAATATGAGAAATATTTGTTCCATAAAATATATTCAAAGACCAATCTAATTATACTAATCATGTATTATAAATATAAATATTTTGTCATATTTTTGGGGAATCAATGCTTCGTTAACTTAATTAGATTAGAGTTTTATTACAATCAAATTGCAGATATTGCTGTGAAAAGCTAGGAGGGTCCGACAAACAAATTAAGGTGTGTAAACAAGCCGAGGTGTGTTGTGCGCAGAGGTGAGCTATGGAGTTGGCTGATCTTCGAGTATGGATGACCCTGACGAATGGAAGGCCTGTGATCATCTCCTCAACATCTCCAAGAGATCGAGCAGGGACGTCCCGCCTCCTCAACTAAACACCAAGATGAAATCATTCCATTCTAGAAAACTAAAATGGATCCATTCTAATTTCTATCCCTATTATCCTAGAATCAAACATCTTATCTTACTATTACTAATTGGAGGCTCCAACGAAGGCTCCACGTTAATCCTCACCGGATGCGCTAGAAAAATAGATAAAATGCTAAAAAAATTCCCACGTTAATTAGAAACATCTAGTCATCCAATCCAAAGACTCTAGCGACAGGTAACCGTTAGATCTATTTATTTTCTAGAAAATTACCCAGCTATGCCATTACGTAGATGAGATAACCAAAAAATATAATTATTCCAAAGAAAAAAAATGGTTACATATAATAGAGAAAATCCTTACGTAAGAAGGAAATCTTCATCGTCCATACCCATATTTAATTGGTTAATAAAATTATGTAACACACGAATATTAATAAGATTTGTTAATGTCTATGAACAAGGTGTAAATTGGTTACATATAATAGAGAAACTCTTGATCGACCTTACGTAAGAAGGAAATCTTCATCGTCATACCCATATTTAATTGGTTAATAAAATTATGTAACACACAAATATTAATAAGATTTGTTAATGTCTACAAACAAGGTGCACGTGTGCAGCATATAACAGATCTAATTAATTAAAAATACAATAACCAAAAAGAGTATAATTATTCCAAAGGAAAAAAATTGGTTACGTATAATAGATAAAATCTTGATCGGCCTTACGTAAGAAGGAAATCTTCATCGGCCATACCCATATTTAATTGGTTAATAAAATTATATAACTTACAAATATTAATAAAATTTGTCAATGTCTACAAACAAGGTGTACCTGTGCAACATATAATAGATTATTAATTAATTAAAAATACAAATACAAATTAAAATGTCATCTCATCCTATCTGGCAGGCCTACGAATTAAAATTTTCATCCAAGACCTGCCGCCGCAGCCATTGTCCATAGCCACCGAACTCCATAATCAAACAGGGAAACTAAATCGACCTTTCTATCGTGCTACTTATGTCAGATCTTCCTTCCAGTCATGTCTTTCTTGCGTCTTGCCGATTGTTGGCAGGCCCTGTGACAATTATTGTTTTGATTGTCTACTAATCGATCTCCTATTTTGTCTTGGAGGAGACGTTCCATTGGAGGAAAAAAGAGAACGCCGCCTCACGATGGCTCCACACGCGTTAACGGCCGCGGCGGCGTTGGGGTCATTGGGCAGAGCAAGCAAGGAGCAAGCCAACACAACGCAGACACATACATCTACACCAGCGGCCTTCATCCGATCGATAACACTGGTGTGCCATCTGAGAAGTCCGGCCTCCTGCACTCATCTGAAGGTGGACTCACCCTAGAGAATTACCACTTGAAGGTGGACGCACCTTGGAGGAGCAGCACTGCTGCCACACATGTGCGTGTGTTGCCTGCACTCCCCAACGACCAAGCTTGAGGGTTTACGAGGCAGCACTGTCTCCATCTACCAAGATGAAGGACGAGCGGCAAAGACGGAAGCCACCAGCGCTTTACGGCAGACACCGAGTCTTCGTCGATCGATTCAATCCTCCTCAAGTACTGAATATCCCTTTCCCCTGCCTATATTCTACCGAGGTAACCTAAAATCCCAAATCCTATCTCAAAATTTTTGTTGGCTCCCCAATCTATAATTGTGAGATGCTTGCAGCTTATGCTTTTTTTATATATTTTTTTCAGAAAAAGGCAATTTACTTGCATTCCAACAGACAATTAAACATGATAGGTAAGCAAAACAGTAAATTAGTGACATATCAATTGTGCTTTCAAATCTATTTGTGTGTTTAATTTTTTTTGATCAAATAATTTGATAGGCAATCAAGGCACATTTGAACGCTTTTGAAAAGGAAATTAATCCCAACAAGTGATAACGAAATGTTGATGGGGATGGAGGCACCTCCACAAGAGATGGAATGGAGAAACTTGATGATTTTGATCCAAGGTACATAAATGATCTTAATTATTATTGAGCTTAATATTTACGACGACAATGTGTGAGGTAACCACAGTTGTAAATACTTTCTTTTGTCGCATTATGTTATCATTGCATTTATCCTGTACAAATGCTTACTATTTGCAGTATATTTTTCTTTTTATGCATGGTTGTACATTATTTTTTTTTTTGAGGAAAAATGGTGGTAAATTATTATCAACTATAGTTATTATAGGCCTAAGTCTAGGCTGACCCCGGCGGCGATTTATCCTAAATTCGCCACAGCTTGGCTGAAGTGCGCGAGACACTGTGTAGAAGGATACCAGCAGCCATCTTCATCTACCAGCATGGCGGCGTTCATGCTGCGCTATCATCCTACCGAGACCACACAGATGCCTTGGCATTCTACATTGGAGAAGGGCACACCGAGAGGCTGTCGTCAACACATCGGCGCCAAGGGTCTCCCCCCGGGTGCAGGACTAAGGCAGACACTAACCTCATCAGACACTAACACAATAATGAGCTCTCTACTAATCTCATATTTGATTGCCGTGGATGCACACAAGCCGGCTACATGGAGGATGCCAGGCCACCGCTCTATCCCAAGACGGTGTACGAGCTTGCTGGTGGAATGGTGAATATTAGAGCATACACATTTATCAGCAACACCAACTGTAGCAAAGGCAGATCGTGTGCGAGCCAGATGGACATGGATGATGTGTTCTACACAACTTCTATACACATTTATCAGGAACACCAACTATAGCAAAGGCTCCATCTATCAGCGTCCAAAAGTCTTGTGGATCATCGCACGGTTTGCGTTGTCCCATGGAGATCAAAGACAGCGTGTTCCATAAGCGTGGAGGGTGATGGCATGCATGTCGTCCTGAATGGGCGAGAACTAATATGGTATTCCTAGCTCCATATATGTTGGCTGATATTGTATGAGTCCAGTCATAAGATGGTGAGGATGGACAAAATGGCTCCTAGCTAAAGTAGGACTCAATGAAAAATAGCTCCACATCTACATCAATGACACCACACTACATGGCAATGTTGAGGTGAGTACGGACACGCCAACATCTTATCATGGGGACAATTTGGCGATCTAGGTGAAGGAAGGTGAGCACATGTAGGCTAACAGGGACACGAATTCCTACGTCCATGACATCTATCGTTGTCCCTAGCCCCACATGTTGACTAAAGGTATGATCATCTTGCTAGATTCTATAATTTTAATTTGACTCATGCGACATACATGATATGATCCTTATTAGCTATAATTTTTATTTTAAATTTAATGGACTTTCTTACTACTTCCTACTAATATTTTTTGTCTTTATTGACCATCAGGTGTATTTTTATTAACTTAATAATAATGTCACTAAAGTACTTCTAATTACATGCTAATGATGCTAAACAATTATGGAATCCTTATTCGACCCCCTAAGTTTGCATTCAAATTACACATAACAGGCATTATGAAAGATAATGTAATGTGATATATATCTATATAATTTGTACTTAAATTATCCACTTCAATCACTATACAAATTTAACAAAATCTCTCAAATCGACATGTAAATACTAATGTAATGCTATTATGGACAATAATTAAACCTCCATGATTTAAAACTTATATTAGAATATATATTTATTTTTATAAGCTTATTAAGCATGGAAATATATCCTTACCAAACAACGCAAGAAATGACACTTACAATTCAAATTAATGACAATAAATTTTGTAAGTGGATGTCTATGAAAAAGTTTAAACATTTTGATTGAAACAATATATCATATGAATATCAATAACTTAATTTTAAGAATTATTTGTTTAATAAAACCGGACAATAATTTCAACATCTTGAGTGCCATGATGTATGCTAAAACAATTGTTTATGTCATTGTCAAAATTAATAGGGTAATCAATGACCTAGAATATTCTTATAACAAAATAAATAAGAAAAATTTGCACAAATGATATAGTAAGCATTAAAATGTCAAATTATTGCATATAAAATACATTCCAACAAATATATTAGAAGCTAAAAATTAAAGTATAGATTTTCATCTTGACACATATAAAGGGATGATATAAGGGTTCATACACTTTAAGTTTATTTATGTTTCAACTAACTACATTTGGTCTTTGAGGAATATTAATAATAAAGAAATTATTACTCACGAAACTGGTACAAATAAAAAATATGGATCCGAAAATTTTTTTATAAGTATAGATTTTCATGATATGACATATAAAGGGATGAAATAAGAGTTTATAAACTTTAAGTTTATTTATGTTTCAACAGAATACATATGGTGCTAAGAAATATTAATCATAAAAAATATTACTTATGAAACCGGTACAAATAAAAAAATATGGATTTTAAAATCCTTGCAAAAGTCCAACATATTTTGCTGTCAAACAACCGATAGACTATAATCACCATTGTTAATAAGATTAAATTTTATGAAATGAATCAAAATTGAGGTTTATGTCACTACCCTGGCAAAGAAAACATAGACCATACAAAACTATCATAGTTTAAGTAAATGTTTGAACTAAATATATATTGGAGCTACATAGTTGTGCAATGCAAAACTATGGATATGGATGAAAAATATAGATCAATATTTGATAGATTATCATAATTGAATAAAGACTGTAGAGTACCTATTATAGCTACTATTTTAGAAATTAGTGAAGAGAAAAAAAGATATTTGATATAAATAATAATAATTATTTATTACCTCAATATTGAAACCCGTGCGGGAGCACGGGTTGGTGAACTAGTAGTCTTAAGTTCTGTAGCTAACAGCAAGTTACTTATCATTTTAATGGTCCAATCAGCTTTAAATTATCAACCAGATGGTATGACTGAATATGCAACCGATGCATCAAAGTGAAACATTATGGGTCTACCTAATTAACTAATCTCCAATGGGTGTACTAATCTAAAAAAAAACTAATCTCCAATGCAAACCAAGTTTTAGTGTCAAGGACATTTTGAGACGACACATCCCCGTGATTAACTTCTCCGTCGTTAGACTGTCTGCACTCATGTGCTGTAAAAAGCTCCGGGAAGGCTTCCAGGAGTATGTATAGGAAAAAGTAGTTGCACCGGGTTACTGGAAATGCTCCGCAAGGAACGCTCCGGTGCCAAATATACCGCCTGACAGGAGGCTTCCAGGAGGCACCCCATCGGCCCCACCGTGCACGCGCGTGAGAGAAGGGAGTGGGAGGAGAGAGAATCAGTAGCGGGCTCCACTAGTTTAAGTTGTAACTCATAAACCAAAAGACCAAAATAAATTTCGATTACACCATTGAATTCGTTTCAATAAATCCTTCAAAACTATATCTCATGGATATATTTAGATAAAATTACAAGTGGAGCCCACTAATGGTAATTGATATAGAGTGAGATACAAAGGAGAGATGAGTGCGGGAGAAAGTGTCGTAAAGGAGCGAATCTTGATAACCACGATGTATAGAGAAAGTAAATAGAGAAATGTAGGTGCGGATAGTCTTAACGCGCAAACGAGAGGAAAGGCAAAGCTCTCCCTCCCCCCCACACACACACACACACACCCCACCACACACACACACTCCACCAGTGTCAGGTTACGTCGACTCTGAAGAGCCATGGCGCAGTAGGAGGATGATCCGAACTCCAAAGCATTCAAGCTAAGGGCCAGCTAGCGCATCCCTTAGGACTACAGAAGCCTTTGCCAGGTTAGTTTTCTGATTATTGCTGAATGCTGAGACGACTTATGCGTCCTCCTCGAGTTGTTCTGTTCAAGTGGCTTGCATCTTTCTTCACTGGATCCGCCGCATACTGCCATGAGGACACCTTCAATTCATTCTATACCCTCAGCCTAATTTGTGTTCTTCCTTGGTATCGCGAGTTTTTTATCTCACTTTTCTCACTCCAGCTGCATATATCAACCTGCTCAAGCACAGCTGTCTTGTATTCGTCGTTTTCGGGAACCAAATCCAATAGTTACGTAGTCGGGGTTCGTTTATGCTGATGTCTTTTTTCTACATGACATATTCATGATCAATTTTCGCACTTCATATCAGCACTATCGCAACATAGCCAATATCAATCCATGATTAATCTCCCAGATGAAGCCTTGTTTGGCAACTATTAGACTCTATAATTTATGTTAATTAATTGATAATAATCTACCCCAAATAGATTTTTGAGATTGTATATATAATCTGCCTCCATAATCTAGTATGTTGGTTTACCACTCTCCCACTAAAAGATGGAAAACTACTCGTGTTTGTAAAGGTCATTCCGGCTTACTCTTTGGGATGCTACCTTTAGGTACTGGACAGTATCGGTGTGCTGTTCTAGAGCATATCAAATTAAATAAATAACTAGGTGCTATACCTACGCGCTGCTGGGGAATTTAATCAGTAATTTTATATGAATTCTCTACGAAGAAAAGTTAGTAAAACCCAATGAAAGCACATAGAAGCCAAAAACAAAGTTTTTTTTTTATCTGCCCCAACTTTTAAAAACAGTTCACTTTTGCACCTTGGAGGTTTTGATGGTGGTTTTTGCGACATGGCGTCACGTCAGAGGGGATAAATCGAACTAATAAGTTCAAAGTTCAAGGAGGTAATCCGACTAGAATGTTTTTATTGAAATATCTTAAATTAATTAAAATTCTCAAAACTTTATTCAAATACATGGAAATATAATATATTTAAATCTTAAAACCTGGTTTAATCTTAAAAAATCTTACAAAAACTATTTTAGATCAAAAATTATGAAACTTGTTTCAGATTTTTCTAAAAGCATGTTCTATGATATGGTTCCTAGCTTAAAGTTGTTCAAATATTAACGGACTCATTTTGGTGCTTATTCTTTAGTAGAAGTTCTCATACCATAGCATAGAGCATGATTTTAGGAAAAAAGTTTTGAAACTACTTTCATAATTTTCCGAAGTTAAATCAAACTTTATATGAACTTTTGAAGATTAAACAAGGTTTTAAGATCTTTATCTGTATTAATTTGTTAAGTAAAATTAAACTTAGGTAACTTTATAATTTTTATTTTTAGATATTTTTAATAAAAATATTTCTTTTTTATAGAACATATATGTATATTAACTAAGAAAGATAGAACAAAGACAAATACAAGAACAGTAAAAGTTACGATTCGACGCCGAAGAACACCGACTCCGATGATGATGTCGTCAAACCCATGGCTGAAAGAAGCTCCACCACACAAAAGGCTTTGATGTGGACCGTCGTAAACACTCAAACGCTCGACGACGAGCGAAGTAGCCCAATGTAGCTCCTTGAACTTCCAACTTAGTTCGGTTTACCCCATCTGATGTGGCGTCACATCAAAAAAAAATCATCATGACCGCTTAGGGTAAAATGAACCATTTTTAAAAGTTGAGGGTGGTTAATAAATTATTAGTTTTGTAAATTAGGGACGAAAATCAAACCATAATTGAGGGAGATAAATTGGACTTTTCACCCGCGGCAACCTTAATTATTACTCGTGGGCTGACTTAATAACCGACTGAGACAGGCCAAATTTAGCCCATCAGCGTGCGCGTTGCGTGCGTGCGGCAACATGAGAGCGGGCCATTAGTGCGGCCCGGTCCAGTCCAGTTCCGCTCTCTACTGATGCGCCGCTCCCTTCTTCACGGCGCGAATGCCGACGCTGGCAAGGACGACCAGCCACCGCTGGCGCCGCCGTGGTACTTCTCGCTGGCGCTCGCGTGCGGCAAGTCCGCACGCGGCTCCGTCTATGGGCTCCACTGCTGTTCCCTTTGGGCGGGGCCCACGCACGCGCGCAAGGCCAAGACGGCGGCGCGGCGACGGCGGTCCAGCTCACGACCGCCGAGGGGTGCGAGGCGCGCGTTCTGGGTCTGACGGCGCGCTTTAGCGCAGGTCCGCCCGGGCGTGCTCACGGCAACATCCCCGGCCTAGGGGCGCCGGTGATCCTCGCGCGCCGGCTACACAGGGAGTAGAGCCTAGAGGTGAGTTTGCTCAAGTAGTGTTAGTGTTAGATTCGAAATTTAGGGATTTTTAAGGATTCTTGGGTCTTTGGTCTGATTTTTCCCAATCCTCTTTCTTCTAATTGCTTTGCTCGACCTAAAACAACTGAAATTGCTCCTTAATTGCTTCAAAACCTAACTAACTCGAGGCAATTTCGGTTGGACTGTGAAACCCGAGCCCCAATTGCTTAACTTAGACAATGTTAATAGTTCACTGATGCAATTTAGGATCTTAGGCATGTTGTTACAACATATCATGAACATAACTAATCATGCAAATTCAACTGAGAACTTGTCAAGATAATCTTAGGCTAACAGATACGTTTAGGCATGCAATAGAAAGGATATGACTTGTTGCATCAACCGAGATGAAAAAAGGTACTGGTCTATCTTAAATCACTCTAATTCTGCAGCACATAGCCTGAACATTCATGTTAGATCAGTATGCCTCCAACGCCCCAACAAAACTGAGCACTAAAGAGAAGAGGAGACCAGGAAGATCGATTTTACCGTCGCTTGATGTGAGGAATTGGCTGGATGTTGTTGATTTGTGGCCAGCAGGCATGGTCATCTGAAGGGCAGAGAATGCGAGGAAGAAAGCCATGAGGGAGAAGGCGTATTAGAGTTAAGTTAGTGGCTGCTGAATAAGCCTATGCTGCTCAGTTTAATGTTTCCCTTGTTTTTTTGTTTGTTATTTTGTATTGTTGTTCTCTAACTAATTATAGTTGGCATGTCAGCTCATCGACCCAGATTAGTTGGGTGGTCACTTAGTCCGAATTCCACCTTCAATCCATGTTTTTAGACACCCTCAACCCTGAACCCCGACCCAGTCAACCCAAATTTCTGGTGATTATTCGAGCCTCACTATTTGCATGCTGATATTATGTATTTAAACTGCAGGATTGCGTAGATATGAGCGACAGTGACTGCGCCACTTTTATCAGTAAATTTTTGAAGCCAAGTACGACAATAATCCATGTGGAACGCTACATGATCTTGGCTGCTGCGTTTCTGCTAATCCTTTCGTTCCTGGGTACCTGGCGCCGCCGCTCTCGCAATCTTGTCATCCAATATGGAGTCAAGGGAGTGTACCTGCTATCTGTCCCGCTCCTCTCCTACAAATGGGGCTAATGCAGGGCGTCATCAAGAACGAGCTGTTTCCGGTGTGGGCTGTTTTTCTCGTTGTCCTCTTTGGGGGCACCAATTCAGTGTCTGTTCAGAGGCTCGACGAGAACAAGCAGTGGGCAAAGGTTGCGATCGAGACTATTCTGTATATGGGTTATGTTGGAGGGGTTAGTGGCACCTTTATTGACGCCCCAGGCTCAAAGGCTGTGTACAGTGGCTTCCGTTATGGAGCAATGACGTTTATGGTTTATCTGATAGGTGAGAAAGTTGGTGACAGGGCAGTGGCACTTGCTTTGGCCAGTGATCATCGGGACAGTGGTAGCCTGAAAGTCGCACGCCACATGACAGAACTGTTTAACCAGCCACTGAGCCCCTACGACCCCCGTAGCATGCAGGGGTACAGATACATTGTTTTCCCCTTCCAACCAGATACCCAAGGGTTAGTTACCTTAGATGAGATCTGGGTCCATGGCAATGGTGTTCTGGCCATGGATGACAACTCGGCAGTTGGCTATTTGAAGGATCTGTGCCTCTCCTTCGCACTATTCCGCCTCACGGTCAGGCGCTACTTTGGTTATTCTTGTCCTGAATCTGGACTCGTCATGACTCGTGACCTTGTCCTCCAAGGTCTACTGCCTAGAGGAGAAGAAGACTACGGGAGAGCATTCCAAGTGATCGAAGTTGAACTGGCTTTCATCTATGACTTCTTCTTCACCAAGTATGCAGCGATCACGTTCCGCGGTGTGAAACATTTTGTGGCCCTGTCACTTTCTGTCACCATCGTTATAATGGTCTTCGGGATATATGTTCTCACTCATCTGAATGGAGATGCCAACTACGTGTTGATGGTAAAGAGGTTTCTGGATGCAGGACTTGTCCCCACAATTGAGCAAGACATCTTGGTCACCAAACTAATACTGTATACCTTTGTTGCATTTCAACTGCTGCAGATATGGCTGTATTGTGTCTCAGACTGGGCAAAATTATCTCTGATCTGCAAGCACCTGTCACCATCAGGGCAAACAAACACATATATTCAGAAACTTCTTTTGCTTATGGGGCAAGTTTCGGTTTTTCTGGAGCAACGCAGATGGTTTCACCGCTGGGAGAACAAGATGGGCCAATATGTATTCCTCGACTCTTTCCATTACCCTGGATACCAGTTTCTAGAGAAATTGAGCCATTGGATCCCCATGTTCCGGGAAGGTAGAAAGGAAGGGAAGTCTATACCTGTGCCCGTGGAGGTCAAGAAAGCAATAGCACGGACACTTAAGGACTTGAATGGTCAGATCACAAATGGAGCATCTGCACTGCAGAGATATGGCATGACTGATGATCTGTATTGGTCATGTCAAACCAATGGCAGAATCACCCTAGCTCACGTGATAATGGTTTGGCATATTGCAACTAGCTATTGTGACATCTCACAAGTGATGAACAGAACCGATGCAATGCCAGCCAGAGTACAAACCAGCCGTCTGGTGGCCACCAGCTTGTCTAAGTACTGTGCATACTTGGTCGCCTTTGTACCAGGGTTGGTTCCTGGCAACCCACTAGAGACAGAGAACATGCTTGATGATCTTGTGTTTGAAGCCAGACGTGTTTTCTCCACAGCATCAGACAAGCGTGCAAAGCTAAGGGAGCTGCAGAGCGAAGGAATCGAAGGGGGGATGCTGGCCAAGGGTGCCATACTTGGGATGAAACTGGAGAGCATAGTGAACCAGGGGACCCGATGGGAGCTACTTGCTGATTTCTGGGCAGAGCTGATGCTGTACATCGCCCCATCTGATAATGTGAGTGGCCACATCGAATGCCTTGCTCAAGGTGGCGAGTTCATCACGCATGTCTGGGCCTTGCTTATGCATGCTGGCATCCTGGAGCGTCCTGCTGCTGGTGCTGCCTGAAGAGGTGAAGGTATGTGACGTGATGACATTATAATAAATAATATAAACATCTCTCAGCTACCTATTGTGTTGTAACTATTTGTGCAACAAAATGTGATTGTATTGTACTGTACTATATCTGCCTATGTATTGTACGAGTATATATTTTGCTTATTGTATCTAAATGTTTGTCAAATTGAGAGATATGGTTTATATCTGTTTATATTTTCCTTTTTAAAAAAAAATAAATCTATAAATTATTTATGATGATAATGACATTTATATAATATGATGAGCTAATATGGTAATAATTCAATGGTCCTATTAAGTTTGTATCTGATTTTAAATACAATTTTGATATATTTTTTCTCCAGCTATAAAGCACATAAATATTTTTCATAGAATCCATATGCACGGTAATAGTTTAAAAATATTGAGTTCTGTGACTTTCTTTGTGGACCATAACCAAGAACCTGCATATATATATTCATTGATGATTGTGAGGGGAGATCTTTTTGTGTTTTATTATTAGATATATATGTAGATTATAAGAATCGTTCACTAATTAGCTGGGCCGCTAACACAACCAGGCGGCCTGAGTCGTGCTGGCCACACTGTGGCACGCTAGTTTTTTTTTTTTTTTTTTTTTTTTTTGGGGTCTGTAGCACAGCCCGAAGTGGCACCTGCATGGGGACTGCCAAAATCTAGGAGCAAACGGCTAGTAAGTTTCGGGCTGGCCCGAAACCAACCCAACAAGGACGAGGCCTACACTTGGGTTGTTGGGCTCGCCCATGGGCCATGGACAGCATATCCTCTCTTTGCAGTGAAGCATCCAACATTACAGTGGATTCTTGGTTGGCTTCATCTTTTTTAAAAAACAAAAATATATCACTATTAAATAATCGACACAAAAAGAAAAAAAGAATCGCTGTTGGGATCATGTTTAAGTCGTCAGTAGTGGGACCGACCCCATGTCGCTCTCATGTTTACTACAGTACACACCTGAGATGGATCACCTACAGGGAAGATGCAGTCGATCGATCACGTCGTTTTCACATGTAGTTTGTACTCTGGTGTGAGTGAGCTCTTTTTTTCTTTTTCGGGAGGGAGCCAAGGTGCCTACTTTGGGTACGTTAACCATCGACTTTCGTCCGCGTCAACGTTACACCGACTAGCATACAGTACGTAATGCATTCATTGGTGGCGTGTCACGTCACATAGCATGATCATTGTAACCGCAGTTCCGGCCTGCACCCTTAGCTTTATGCAGCCCTTTACCCCCTTTATACACCCAGGCAGGCGCTGGTATATGCATCTGCTTTTTGCAGTGTCCACCGGCTACCATCATCTTTGGTGAATGGTGGATCAATGATCCATTCCTTACTCATCTTTTTTACCTTTTGCTAATACTGTACGCGTTTGGACTTTGGAGCCCAAAAAAGCCCAGCAGCTCGTATCGTTAGCATGCCCCATGTCCTCTGATCGATGTCTCACCCTTCGGAGCATCTGGATCGACACACCAGCTTGGACCATTGAATTTGTACTACATTGTTACTACTACTAGTACTAATGATGTAAATAATACAACAAGTGACACGATTCTAACATGATACAGATTCTGATCGAGGTCCTGCTTGGAACACAAGACGATCACCTCTGACATTTCCTGCGTTCCAAGCAGCACCCCCAAAAACATAGCATCATATATATAAGTATATTTTTAGAACAAAGAACGCTACAGGGACAGGTTTGTACTGACGACCAAACCAGGCGCACGGCGACCGCCAGGTTATGCAGACAAGAACGGCATTAAGTTATTGGTAATAAGGCCCGCCGGCCGGGACACACGAGCTCCACCTCTCTCCGTATCGGAGACACGCAGCCGGCAGCCACTTGAGGCGACAGCGCGCCCCTGCTCCTCCGGCCGCCCGGCCACCTCGTGCGTGCCATGCGCCGTGGTCCATCCATCCCCACCACGTGCACGAGCGCCTGCCCCCGCCGGACTCCGACAAGAGGACGGAGGACGGAGGTGCCCACCACCCCGCTCCGGCGAGATCGACGACGCAACCGCCCGACCGCCCGGCAGAACCACATCTTCTTTCTTGCACACACGACCAACGCCGGACGACAACGGCCGACGGACGCTTCTCCTCCTCCACCTCGTCTCTTCTTCTTCTTCATCATCTTCTACTAGTAGTACTCCACCGGCGTACCAGGACAACTATCCTCATCCGACACATCCTCATCCTCACCACCGACACCATCCCCTTCCCACCATTACTCCCACCACCTTTCCCACCACCACCACCACCCCTATTCCCACCACCAACGACAAACGGCGGCGGAACATACGGCGGCGCAGCGCACCTCAGCAACGCCCAATTGACGCCACCAAAGAATGGGTGCCGCTTGATCGCCGCGGCACCAACGGTGGCGCCGAGCCGACGCGCAGGATCCTTGGCGAGGAGCGCGGTGACGAGGTCTTTCGCGGCCGACGAGACCGGCGGGTCACGTGGGAACTCGAGTGCGCGGGCGACGATGTTGGCCAGCGTCATCTCGTTGTCGTATCCCTTTGAACGGCGTGACGCCGTACAAAAGCTCGAAGACGAAGACGCCCAGCGTCCACCAGTCGACGGAGCTGCCGTGCCCTTCCCCTGACACGATCTCGGGGGCAAGGTACTCGTGCGTGCCCACGAACGACATGGATCGGAGCTCCACCGGCTCCGCCACGAACTCCAGCTCCAGCCCACTGTTGTTACCACCGCCGGTGCCGCTGTTGCCGCCGTTCGACGACGACGACGACGGATTCTTGGAGGCACCACGCCATCGTCGGCGCCGGCGGCGGCCACGGCCGGGGAAGAGCTGGAAGCAGGATGTGGCAGGGACGATGCAGGATGAGATGGCGCATGACGTGGATGAGGTGGTGCCGGAGCGGGCGGCGAGGGAGAGTGGGTCGGAGATGACGTGTGCCGGCGTCGGTGCCGTCGGGTCGCATTTCAGGGAGAGGTCGAAGTCGGTGAGCATGATGTGGCCGTCGGCACGGACCAGGACGTTCTCCGGCTTGAGGTCACGGTACACGATGTCCATCATGTGGATGTACTCCAACGCAGCCACCACCTCCGCCGCGTAGAACCTGCATAGATTTGTTCTAAACATTCGTCATCGATCACTTGGTAATGCCATCATGGAATGCAATGGTAGTAGATTGCTCAGAGTTTATCTTATCTATCTATCTCAAAGTTTGATTTCATCATTCAGCAAATCCATCGCCATCACGCATGCGTACAGTACAGTCCCTGTTTTGCTCTGATTTTGTTGATTGCTTGCAGCTTTACATTTCACCAGTGCATCATCAACTGTAATCTGCACACTGCTACTCACATCTGTACTGTCTACTGTACTAAAAAAGCTACTTTTTTAAGTAGGAGTAGGTTGTTGCGCGTGGCCATGGCTTTACTCACGTCGGCATTGTAGCTAAAGAAGAACACCGACTCCAGAGTCCAGACGGGCACGCCGGCCGCACCTGTGCAACGACTAACGACAAGGGTGAGGCTGGCGCGTGTACTGTGTCTGAATCAAGCGCCAGCATGGTTGGATTCGACAGTGCTCGCCGCATGCTGCTCCAGCTGCAGCTCCAGTGCAGCAGCAACGAACGGTGCACACGGGGGTCACAGGTAGGTTAGGTGGGCAGCAGACCAGACGGGTAGAAAAAGCACCGGACAGTGCTCGAATTGGGGCATCATGGCTGTTGGAAGTTGCACACGGTGGGGGCTCGGCTCGGCTCGGCTCGGCAGCATCACAGTCTGATCACTCATCGTGGGTCTAGTTGTTTATTACTGATGGAGTTGCAGCAAAGGGGACCCCATGTGTGCACGCTTGGCCAGTTGAGAATTGACAGTGCCTTCCTTTGGGTTAAAATAAGCTAAAATCGTTTTACAAGTACTGCTGCAAGTGCCTAGCGGATGAGTGGAATTGGATCAATTGTTAGTTTACTGAATCTATCCCTCGTTGGCTAAGATTAGTAGATGTAGATAAATTAGTGACTACTAAAAGAAATGCCCTATAGATCGAACCCAACCTATAGTGCATAGCCAGTCACTCTGAGTCTCTGACCTAGGTGTACGTGTGTGTGCGTGTTTCAGAGCTGTCATTCTCGAGGATCACATGCCACATGGGGAGTTAATAAAAGCCCTCCACACAGCCTCCTTGAACAATGCAAACAAGTCTAAGCAAAGCCAGCATCATCATCTACTAGTCTACTTAAACAGAGCATCATCAGTAACTACCGTACTGATTGCATTTTCTGGGTAGTGACGGTGTCACGTTCCCTTCCCGGCCGGCGTGGCTCCACTCCATCGCCTTCCCCGCCGCCGCAGCGCACGGCGCCGCTCGTGCGCGCGCTCGTGCCCGTCCCCATCAGTCAGCGCGGCCCGGCCGCCGCACCATGTGCGCGCGCCATGATCCTTCGATGACGACGACCATAGACTACTAGCTGCTGCTGGGTCACCCTGGCACCAACGCTACGGTTACTGTTACTACTACAGTGTTACTATTGCCATTGTTGGTGGCAGGTAGCACGTACTGCGTCGATCGTGTCCTCTGTCCTGAACGTACGTCCGTTCCCGCGTCTCACGGCGCCGGGCGTGGATTCGCGACCCGTGCGTGCGACGCGACGCGAGGACGATCGACGTTGTACTACGTACGCCGGCCACCTGCGCACAGTGCACACACAACACACAACGCTCTGGTTGCGTTGCAGTTGCAGTTACAGTTGCAGGACGATCGACCCATGTTCCTACATGTACAGGTCCCCGCGTAACTGTAGTGTACCACCACACACGCATGTATTGAGAGCCCAGTCCTGTCCTGTCCTGTCCTTGGGCAAAGCGTGGCGGGTCGAGCACGCACGTAGACAGGCACACACACGTACGTACGCACGAACGCACGCGCGCAATCGATGGAGCGGCCGTATGTATGTACTATAGCTTGCAGCAAGTGTCACTGTTGCAACCACCCAACCACCCATCCATCCAACCACAATAGTCAGTCAGTCTACAGTCTTAGCGTGGGGAACTACGAAGTATAGGACTCATTGTACTAATACTGTACTGTAGTACGGCTGGTGCTGGTAGAATTGTAAAGTTTCTGTCTCGTGCATCGATCTGTGGCAAGGCCACAAAGTAAAATCCTGCATCCGTGAATGTACGTACTCTGGTCTACGCTACAGGATGTATAATGGATCGAGTACGTACGTATACGTACATGACACACGACTGGTGCTTTGTAGCGCATGTGGCCCAGCTTTTACTTCCACATGGACAGGTTTGACTTGTTGAGGACACGGTGAGGTTTGTACGTACGTGTGCACTCGTGTGGCTGGCTCAGGGGTCACACACAGCAACGCAATAGTCTCTGCTGCTCGATGGAGGCTGTGACAGTGAGCTTGGATCCACAGCCTCCACTCCATCCAGCTCTAAGCCTCTAACGAACAAGTCTCGGCAATTTTTTTCCTGATGGCACAAACGTGGTGCCAAGGTGACCAAGTGTGTTCCTGATCTGTTCTACTACTACAAACCATCTTTCCTTTCCCTTCTTCCCATTTCCTTCATTTCCAAAAAAAAAAAGTCATGTACAGTAATTCCCCATCATCAAATCAAAGAGAGAGGGAAAAAATAGCCTAATTGTCCACATGTCACATCACACCTACGTACAACGGTTTAGTTTTCCTGATGATGAGTGCCGCGGACTTCATCAGGACGCGGTATGGAAGCAGAATTGCAACGCATCCAAAAGGCAAGCGGCAGCCATCTGATGGCTACTTACGCTGTAGTGTGTGTGTGCGTGTGATGGTCATGATGAAGCGGCGGATTGTTTTGTTAATTAATCATCATCAGGTTTTCAGAGGTGATGAGGAAACCAGGAGGATGCGTGCCCAACCGAAGACACATGGGACCCCAATGCCTGCATCCACTTGGATCCTTAAACTACACCACCCCCAAAAAGGAAACAAACCAACCAGTACAAATCATACAAAAATTTCAGATTATATATATATAAATATATTATATATATTATATGCAAGGAAGGAAACAGAAACAGACAGAGCGCCGCGGCAATCACTCACAACCCGGCCGCAGGAAACCTGCCTGATTCTTCTCTCCTTCCTTCCTTCCTCCAAATCCAAACAAACCAAAAAAACCTAGAATCACTAGCTCACTACCCACGGATCGACCATCAACGGACCCGAACCCACATTTCTCTATAATTTCTTTTTCAAAATAATGTTCACAGGAACATGTACGATCTCCAAATTCAGTAAAATGCTCACGGCGAGCGGGGATGGACGAACGCACCTGACGGCGGCCTCAGAGAACCGTCGATTCGGCTGTCGCTGGCGGAGGACGTGGAGGTCACCACCGGGGCAGAACTCGGTGAGGAGGCATGACCACCGGTCCCCTTCCGCGACGCCGTAGAGTCGGGGCAGGAACGGGTGGTCGACGGCCTCGAGGATCTCGCGCTCCGTCCGCGCGCGACCTTCCTTGTTCCGACCCTCCAGCTCCTTCCTGTCCATCACCTTCGCCGCCACCACCATCGGAGGCACAGGCGCGTGCTTCTCCGCCGCCTTCTCCGTGTCTGGCTTGGCCGCGGGTGGTGGTCTGACCTCGGCGAGGTACACGCTGCCGATGTCGCCGGCGCCAAGGCGACGGAGGAAGCGGATGTCGGAGAGTGCGACGGAGCCGAGGCGCGGGATCTGCGTGGTGGAGGTAGTGGGGGCTGGTGGTGGTGGTGCGCGGCGAGAGGGAGGAGGTGGGAGGGAGAGGAGGTGGTGGAGTGGGCCCGACGAGGAGGTGGAGCAGGAGGCTGTCGCGGTGGAGACCGTGGATGCGGAGCGCGAGCGTGAGCGGTCCGAGGACGAGCCGAAGCTCAGGCTCTGCAGCTCGTCCGCCGCCATGTCCGTGCCCGTGGTTGTCGCGGCGGCGTCGATGACCACGTCCGGTGGCATCGCGCGCGGTGGTGGAGTGGAAGGAGGGGAGTGGGGCTGCTGCTGGTTGCGGCTGAAGCTGAAGAGGGGAGGTGGGTGGTGGTGGTCCAGGTGGATGGGATGGAGGTGGAACGAGGAGACGAAGGAGGAAGTGAAGAAGAGCAGAGGAGGGGAGAAGGAGAGGTGGTGATTTTAATTTGAAGGGGACACGAGGGAGGAGGAGAGGACGGTGGTGATTGGATGGTGATGGGCCGGGCCGGGATTCGCTCGGACCCGTTTCATTTCATTTGTAATCGGCTTCTGGTTGCCGCTAGTTGATTTATTAATTTTTTAAAATTAATTTGTAAGTAGTAGAAGGTTGGAAGAGTTCCGGGGAACATGGGGGCCCTGTTCTCCGGGGAAGGATAGGCGAGATCTCGTTTGTTTGCACTATGGAGTATGGATGGGTGTATGGAGGAACATTCCACCGTGATTGCATTGCCCATTCCAATTAATTCTAAATGAATCTGATTAGATAGATTCTACTCCAACTTTGAGATCGATTAAGAGATGGATGCTTATATAATCGCGTCGGTCAGTGACTTTGACCTAATGCCTTGCCTTTCTGCATTTTAACATTACTTATATAGCTTGTTGATTACTTATATCAGTAGTGGTGTATATATCATATATGTAGGCAGCATGCAGTAGCTTACGGCCGGGAAAGCCTATGGTTTGCCGTCTGTTCGTGGATCTATCAGGGCCGCCGCAGCCGCAGCCGCAGCCGCTTGGGCCATTTGGTGTTGTCTGTGAAAGCTTGCATTGGTGCTCTCATCTCAACAATCCCATCGATCTCGTGATGTGAAGCAACGACGACTTTCAGATCGCCAGCATCGATCAAATCAAATAATCAATCAGGCTTAATACTACTAGTCTACTAGTAGCAGAAGAGGGTGTAGAGCGTTTAACTCCAGCTGGTCGGACGTTTGCGTTTGGCGTTGGGCGCTGTCGATCGATCCAAGGACCCGGTGGCACGAGACTAGACCGGAGCCGCGCTACCGCGTGTCTAGCTCTGTAGGCGTTGTACTCCGTACTACTCCACTAGCTAGTGTTGCACGACGACGATGACGAGTGGCAGCAGAGCAGAGATGAGAAGGAAGCCCAGAGGTTTTTCGAACTGGTTGGTGGGCCTACTCTGACGCGGCGGACTTGATGGGATTTGTCTCCGGGTTGGGTTGGGTCCAAGCAGAGCCGAGACAAGAAGAAGCGAGTGGTGGTGGACCAGGCAGGCCGAACGGATGGCTGATGGGCCCACTGGACCAGGCCGGCCAACGGTGGGCCGGGTACACACTCCGTTCCATTACAATCAAAACGTTTTTGACTTTTCCATATTCCTTTTTATTATTTTTTGCGAATCATGAAATACATAAACAATTATTAAATTATTAAAGTAATCATAATTCTCCCGGTGAGTGGCTCATTAGCATTTGGGTTTGCGTTCACGTGGCTACATCATCATACAGTATATATACTGTACTATGTCTTAGTCGACTGAAATTAAAACACGTACGCTAGCTATAGCTGTGTGAAAACTGAATAACAGTGACATAAAAAAAATCCTCGAGTGTTAATTCGTGTTTCATTGGTTATGATGGGCGAGTACGCGTGCGGTGACCCTACATTGTCTAGCGTGTTGGGTTGCATGCAATTAAGTACACGGGAGATTCTTTAAGCGGTCGATCGAGAGTAGTGTGGACCAACGACATGAGATGCCATGTAAGCAAATTGTATCCCCTGGATGGATCGACGATCGACAGACAGGCAACAAAATAGTCATGTGTTCAGGGATGACTACAGTACGCATGCACGCGCGCGGCTAGCTCCACCTCCACGGGTTAGTTAGCTAGAATGGAGTGTTTCTTCGTTTCGATTGCTGTTGTCGATCTTCAAACGGAATCTGAACGGGGGTCCAGCTGAAGGTGGATGTCTTGGTCGGCGCTGTCGGGTGGCAGGGGCCGGTTAGCCAAGACATGTACACTGAAACTAATAACATTTGCTCCTTAAAACGACCCCATATGTCGTGCTGTTGTGTTGTGTGTAGACAACACGATGGAGAGGAACCCACGACACCCGTTGTCAGGTCAGACTTTCGAGCTAGCGGCCGGAGCATAACAAGCAGAGACGGAAACGTAAGGTCGTCGTCGCAGATGCATAGCAACCGGGGCTAGCTGCATCATCAGATCAGGCAGGCGCTACGACACATGCTTCCATATGTTCTTTAGTAGCAGAATCCACGTGCTGTGTCGGCAAGACTACACACAGGAGAGGACTGACTACATTTCCTTTTTTTTTTTTTTGAGTAAACGTATCTGTATTACTGGGTAAGGAAAACGTACAAATACATGTACAAATACAGATACGCCCGTAGAGGATACAGGCACAGCTGTCCTAACCATCTTACACAAAGGTCCCTCGAAAAGAAAAAATACACCAAGTCCAAGAACCCCGTGCTTCCCAACATCGCCCGAGGTCTCCATCGAACCCGCCGATCCGTCGCGCCGGCCGCCGTCGTCGAGGAAGACGCCGTGGACACCCCGATCTGGAGGAGCCCCTCGCCCGAAGGTTTTGAAGAAAGCCGCAAGAGCAACCCGCCCCGATGGCCGGGATTATATCATGGTGAGGACATCGGTCGGCGAGGCACCGCCGAGCACCTCCGAATCCGCCCCAAAGCCGGGCCGTCGACTCACGCCGCCGACCAAACAAGCTCGAACCACCCCCAGCCGCGTCGAAACACCCACGGCCGCCACCGAAACCTCTCGGAAAAGATGTGGCACGAGCACCCGCGATTCCGCCCGGCCGACGAAACAACGGCCGCCACGTGACGCGGCACGAGCACCACCGTTCCGCCACCGACGAAACGACGACCGCCGCCAAGGACTCAGAGACAAGAGCCGGCCGGCCGACTCGCCTCCACGAACTCCGCCGACGGCGCGGAAATGAGCACCACCGGACGGGACGAGCTCGAGGACATTATTCCATGGCGACCGCCCGCCGCCTTCGACACCGCCGCCGAAACCTAACCCTAACTATACTGAACCCGCACCGACCGGGCGAGGGAGCAATGTCTCCACCGCCTCTCGAGGCCCCTGTGGGCCATCTGAGGCGAGGAAGACCGCCGGCCGCCGGCGGCATCGAGCGCCACTATCGCCTCTCTACTGTAGCTGGACGAGAGGATTCGAGAGAGAAGAGAGAACCGACTGACTACATTTCCTGCCATTCTAGGGCGATCGCATTCGCAAACGAGTGCTTAGCTTTGGATGGATGAGCCCCGTTCTCAGGTAGGTACCAAAGGGAGGTCCAGCCCAACGATCTGTGGGCCTGTGGGCCAAATCGTATAGCAACAATCCACTAACTAACCAATTCAGCCCATACAGCATTTATATGTTTACACTGGCTTATTAGACACTAATCGTTGTCAGGGGGTGTAGCTCAAATGGTAGAGCGCTCGCTTAGCATGCGAGAGGCACGGGGATCGATACCCCGCATCTCCACAGTATCGTTGTCATTGTATTTTTCCCTTTTTTTGGCTTTCGTTTGGCTGAAGTCCATTTTCCTTTTCCTTTTTCATTTTTGGCTCCGGTACGTATGGCTGGCATACTGTTGTTTTTTTTCCCCTTCTTTTCTAGCTCCTGACGTACTGTTCTATCCCTTCACTACACTACTGCCCCTGATGATATTCCGTCCAACAATTGTTGTGCATGATAGCTATTACTCGGATAAAAATGGTACAAATATTTATCCGACCGTCCGTTCGACCGAATCCAGATCCGAAGTCAGGATGTTCAACGTCCGATGCCGTATTCTGTATCCGAAAACTCAAATTGCATATTTATGATGTTGACATCCGATTATATCCTATTGGACTGACATTATCCGTAGCCGAATCCGAATGCAACTAGTAGATATCAGCGATATCCGTTCCATTTTCATCCACACCTTATTACACAAAGATCCCGCCGGGGCTGCACACCAAAGTCGACAACTGCAAGTCTCTCTTTTCTTTTTGTTATTAAAATTAAAATATAATACAAAATTCAACAAATGCACGCTGCGTCGTCATTGAGTACTCTCGTCATTGCCGTGTCCGCAGCCGCTCCTTCTCTCTTTCGGGCTTTCCGCTAGTGCGCCCCGTTGCCGACCGCTCGCCCTCGCCGCCCCGAAACGGCGGCCGGAACTCGCCAAGTGGGCACGGCACGGCACGCAGGCCACACAAACGGGCGGCGGCGCGGACGCAAAGGCAACAAACAGAATAGCATCCGAGTCCCTCGGCTACCACCAGCCGCAGCAGCCGAGTGCGCACCGCATCGGCATCGACACGGCGCGGCCCACCATCCCCATCCCCGCAGTCCAGTCCAGTCCGGTCCGGTCCGGTCCGGTCCACCACAAAGTCCCACAGGCCACCACACAGAGATGCCGCTGCGGCACTAGCAGGCAGGCAGGCGGCTCACGGCTGGGACAGAACCCAACCCAACCCAGCCTCCCCCATCGGCGGCGGGAGGGGAAGGGGGCGGCGGGGCGGGGATGGGTCTCGGCGTGTCGCCGAGCATGGCGCTAGCGCTAGCGGGCTTCTGCTTCAGCCTAATCTTCATCGCCTTCGTCGTCTCGCGCCTCGCCTGCGCGCTCCTCCGCCGCCACCGCCGCCTCGCCCGCGCACGCCTCGCCGCCGCGCTCCCGCGCTACGCCGACGACTACACCTTCGCCGCCGTCCACGTCCACGTCCACGTCCACCACCCTGGTGCCGGTTCCGCCGCCGCTGCCGCCGGCAGCGGAGGTGGGGGATCGGTCCCGACGCGGTCGACGCCCTCCCTACCTACTCGCGCCTTCAACGCCAGACCTCGTGGCTCCGCCGCCTCCGACGCCGATTCCCAGTAAGTGCCATACCTCCTCCTCCTCCTCGATTCGCTGCCGCCGATGATGATGATCTGGCCGGCGATCAGCGGTCCCAGCCTGCGCCCGTACGCCACCTCCTCGCTCCTGTAGCTGTAGCGTCCCCGTCCCGTGCGATCGATCTCGCGTGCGGCCTGTAGGGTCGATTCGATTCGCCTCGGCGGAGGGTCCAGTTGGTTGGTTACGTGCCGCGCGCCGCACGGTGGGATCACATTTGGGGCGTTCGCTGCTCCCTCCTCGTTCTAGTTGCGACGGCGCCCTCGGGTGGGTGGGGATGGGGAACGGGATCTCCCTCTCCCTCGCTCCCTTCTTCCCCTCACCCCGTTACAGAAATAATATTAAGATAAGATTGGCCGATTGGAGATTCTAAGGTGTTCTGGCGGATACTACCAGACTGCCAGTGTCACTGTTAAGACCTTAGTCACTGTCATTGCTTATTACAGAAATGAGATTGATCATGCTGTTAACCTTGTCTGCTTGTACTGTTATGTTTGTCGGCCATAGGATGTAGGAGTACCGTTGACTGTTTTGGGGATTGTTGAATGTGACTGTTAGTTAGTCTGACCTTTAGACTGTGACACTATATAAGTTAATTAACACAAGTTGTACTGCATCCATACCGGTATGTGGAAATGATCTTTGACTAATGTCAACAACATACTTAGGAAATCATGAATAAACTTACCTTCTGTTACTTAGTGTCTTTACCATATTATTAGGTGTTTCCCCAACATTTTGCCAAGCCTGTGCTCTGTGCTGTCGTCTGTGCTTGCTTAATGTTGCTGGGAATCATGAAGAGGTACGGTGGTCACGATAGGAGGGAGACACCCTTTTGGCACGGAAAGGGTTGTCAGTGAGGATGTTGATTGCGTTTTCAGTACCAAAGAAGAAGGTGTCCTTGAGGATGTTGGTGCCTTGTCCTTGAGGGCTTTGGTGCCTAAATTCAGTGGGGGTGCATTTTCTTTTAGTACAAGTGTACTGATTGTTGTGCTTTGCTGGAGATTGGCAATCCAATCATGATGTCCCTCGGCTTGCATTGTTACTGAACAGCTAAGAGCACTTGATCAGTCACATGACATTGAAATGGGGTATGGGTGCGTAACTGTTCCTGAAGAAGGTGGGTCATTACTCATTGTTATTGAGTAGGTTAACCTCATGTGTGGTGCCTGATGAAGGGAAATAGGGATTGGATTACATGTCTTCTGGCTGAATACTGAATCATGCTTGATTGCTTCTACCTAATTGCATGGATCCTTTGTGTCCATCAACATGAACCACGGATTTGAAAATTTTGTCACTATTAGAACTACATTTTCAGCCCAAGAATTCTCAACTTTGTGCCTGTATCATATTTACGTGCCTTCAATTTTCTATAGCTTCACTGAGTTTACATGAGAACACAGAAAACAGTTTCACTCTGAGGCATACAGCCAGCGTTCCTTAAACAAATTGAAAGCCACTGATTTCCATTTCTGTTTCCTATTGATAATTCTTTAGCTCATGCTCAAAAAATATTTCTTTACGAACCGCCTTTTGATGGCATTAGTCACTGAACTGTTCACATCGTTTTCTGGCAGGTGCGCCATTTGTCTTGCAGAATACGAAGAGGGAGATGTGCTACGCGTTCTTCCTCACTGCGCCATGATTTCCACAGGGCCTGTATAGATTTATGGCTGAGCAGAACTCGACCTGCCCCGTCTGTAGAGTCTCACTGCTCGATAACCCTGACAGCGAGCACACTGCTCCTCCTCCGCCACTACCCAGTTTGGTAGTGATGAGCCCTCCAAGCTCTCCTGAATCGTCAGCATCAGATCCATGCCGCTGCCTGTTTGCCGGCACCGGCACTCATCAAGGGCATCGGAGGCTCCTAGGCAGGAGCCCGACCAGGAGAATCAGGTGGCATCTAGGTCATCGGTGGACGGAGGGGCTAACAGTAACAGCATGCCGCTGTCGGAAGTTAACCCCACTCCTGAGAATAACAGCCAAACAGTAAGGAAGCAGCAGATAGGGCCCTGCAAGTAGCAATAGCAGCAGCTCCCTGGAGTCGGCGAGCTCGCTGTGCTGCGGTCTGCAGGGTGAACAAGCACCTGTACAGGGGCCGCTGGCTGGCTGGCTGCTGTAGGTTGGAATTTGATGAGGGTGTGGTGTAAATATGAGAAATCAATCATTCAGGTTTGTTGTTGTTGGGAAGGAAACAAACACACACTCCATTTGTTCAGTATTCATGCTGATACACTGCAAACCGTGGTGTACGGATACCACAGGGAGATTAAAGCATCGGTGATTAATCCAAAGGCTAGTTGTTATTATTTATTAGTATTGCATATTGGCATCAGCAAATAGGATGCCCTTGAATGGTACCGTTTGAGGAAAGCATTTGAAACTAGCAGGATTTCTGCGACAGAGATTTACTGACGAGCAATTTGAAATGAGCATGTTTATTTATTCATTATTTCTTTGGGTGGGGTGTATAGACAGTTAAAGTTATGTATTAAAAAAAGTCCAAATGACTTACCATTTGAACATAGGTAGTATGTTTTTCTATAAATTTAGTTAAGTCTTTTTAAAAATAGATTTAATTCAAATATAGAATTCTGACTCTTTGGGGACGGGGAGTTGATAGGAAACCTATCGCAGTTGTGTTGAACGTTTGTTGTAGCTAGGGTTCAAAAATTGATGAAATTTTGGCTGAATTTCGGGGTGATTGAAAATAAACTCTAATGTCCAATTGAAAATGAGGCTGTAGCACCTTGTGGTCTGGATCCAGTGTGTGTTTTTTTCGTCGTCGTCAGTCGTCAAGAACATACCGTGACTGCCGAGCAGCGCCGACTGTATCCAAGGCCCAACTGAGCAGCGAACCCTGCCAGCACGGCGGCCTACGTTGGTGCTGAACGATTCTGCTCCCTCAGTCCACGGACCACGTACTGTACTGAACGATTAGTTATCTTTCGAGTAAATTTTGAGGTCTTTTTAAATCTCAAAGGCCTAATTACCTATATATTTTAATGAGCTGTAATGTTTAAGATCATGAGTGGAAAAAAAAGAGTGAAATTTGTGATATCAATTTGTACCGTATTGCTAGTTAAAATGAATGTAAAGGTTCTTCTCTCTATATATGTACAAGCCCCTTTCATTTAATGATTAAAGTGCACCAGAAATACAATATGAGTAGCCTATAAAGTTCGGAACTTAAAAGTTAATATAGATAGTAGTAGATAGATCTTTTCCCTCTCTATTCTGTCACGATCATATCTGAGCTCGTCGTCATACGGATTGTCAATGTGCACTGTGTCAAGTTGCTGTGCAGCTAAGGTATATCCACTGAAAAACAATTCTATTCATTCCAATAATACTTCCTGTTATGTGTATGCTAATTTATAAGAAATAGCATGCTTGAATTATCATAATCTAAATCATGCCTATATTACCTATGGATTGGAAAATAATTCAGCAAATGCCAATGGTTTTTGTCTTTGAGATTTCAGAAGGGAGTAAGGCCAAAATGGGACCGATGAAAAATATTGAAATCTGAGGATCATCATCTCTCTAAAACAAGGATGGCAAGAGTCAAGAGATGAGTACTAATCATGCCATCATAACCAACAACCCCCTTTTTTTGTGCCATGACGGCAGCCATCATTGTGTTTCAATCTTTCTTGTCACATTTCTTTCTTTTGTGTCGCAACTCCCAATAGCAACCCTGATTTTCCTAATTTGATTAGAAAATGAATAGCATACCTCACTGACAAAGACAATGTGATCGCATACAATCTAAGCATATCTAATTTGATTAGAAAATGAATAGCATATCTTATCATGGGCGATGATAAGATATTCCAACTCTCATATTGCAACGATCAGATGGAAGGCTAAACTCGTAGCCTTCAGTTTCTGAAGAATCACTCACTGGTAGTCACAATCATAATCCATATAAACTGGGAGGTTTACCAGACTTGCAAGCCTTAACTTTACATACTTCAGAATTTTGCAGACGTGCTGCAGTGGAGAAAGAAACTGATGACATGCCTGCTATTTGAACTTGAAGGCAACAGTCATACCTGAAATAGTGTGAAGTACTCCATTGGCAGCAACTCAACACAGCACTATACATCTAGTCATCTACAGAGTCCAGAAAAACCAGGTGCATGCGTCGCCATCTCGCCATTCAACATTATTCATCAGTCTACATAGCTTATTGCATAGCTTGAAAGCAATGTGTAAGGAACCGTGAAAGCAACACCTGCATTTGTTGGCCAACCCCAACTCCAAACCAAGCTCATACAGTTCGACCACAAACCACAATGAAGTAAGCTGGCCAGATTCCATGGCTGCCGACTTGCCGTGCCGAGAACCCTGGATTCTGGAGCTTGCCTGAGCCTGTTCTCGAGGACACCAGTGTGTCATCAGATGCATGTTTGCCTTACTCATGTAGTATGGTAGCACACTGTTGTAGCTATACTAAAGCAAAGTATCTGAGTTTACATCTTTTCTCAACAAAAAAAAAAAGTCAACAATTCCTCTATACCGTAACAAGGAACCAGAGCCAGACAAAACCATGTCAAACAGACCCTACAATAAGGAAGAGGACACAAACAAAGAAGTGGTGATTTTGTCCTGGTGTATCAACTGGATATGATGATGCTCACATGATAGGTGACTGCGCCATCCCATCAGTCTCTTTCGTTTGCTACTCTACGTATTGCCAATTTGCCACGGAGCATCAGATAAACTCCAGAGAAAAAAACAAATCCAGATCAGCAAAGCACGCAGCAGAATCTATTCTCTCGTGAGCAGCAGCAGCAGCAGCAGGGAAGCCAAGCCAAGCTCTCTGCTCTCACGAGAGTGGAACTAATAAGAAGGAGAAAGCAGTAGCTTGCACTCCTCATCCTCAACTTGTTTTTGTTTTGTATGCAGCCCCAGCTTGGGACCAACCAACTCCAAGTGCAGGCTCCCCATTGACACCGTCTCTCAATGCTCTGTTTTTGTAAACATATTGGAGACAGTCATGTGGTCATAAATCATGGCAGGGACATCACTGTGTACCTGCAGAAATTACATGATCAGACAACAACATGCTGGAACCAAATGTGATAGGCTGCAAACATCGGTACACATATAGTGGATCTCCGGAATAGTGGAATTAGTACAATATATATTGGGTGGAAAGGCGTCGAGTTCAGTCTTCAGCCTCTGAAGAATCACCAATAGTCACAATCATAATCCATATAAACCGGGAGGTTCACCAGACTTGCAAGGCTTACCTTACAAACATAGGTCCGAATTTTCCAGACGTGCTGCATTGGAAAACCTGATAACAAGCCTGCTATCTGAACTTGAAGGCAGCTAGTCATACCTGAAATAGTGTGAAGCACAACTCCAATTGGCAGCAACTCAGCACATCATTATACACATCTAGTCATCTACAGAATACGGAGTACAGACAGACCAGCAGGTCGGTCTCGGTCGCCATTCAACATTCATCAGTCTGTATGCAACGTTGCATAGCTTGAAAGCAATGTGTCATGAATCGTGAAAGCTAACGCTGCATCTGTTGGCTAACCCCCAACTCCAAACCAAGGCCATACAGCTCAGAAACCACGATGAAGTTGGCCAGATTCCATGTTTGCCTTACCGATGTAGTATAGTGGATTCTGGACTGGAGCCTGCCTCCCTGAGCCTGTTCTTGGGGACAAGGTCCAGCTAAAATCCAGAGACACTGCATGTTTGCCTTACCGATTGAAGCTCCGACTCTTTTCATGCAGGTAAGATATGTTTTTACCTTTTTTTCCTCAAATAAATCATGAGTCGATGAAGGCACTATTTTCAGGTTCAACAACTTCAACTACTCTTTATACCGTAGTAAGGAGCCAGAGCAAGATAAGGCCATATCAAACAGACTCTACAACAAGGAAGAGGAAACAAACAAAAAAAGAAGTGGTGATTATGTCCTGGTGTGTCAACATGCTTGCTTGGCAAATAGAGTAAACAGATCTGATGATGCTCACATGATATGTGACAGCGCCATCAGTCTCTTTCGCCTGCTACGTAGTAGTATCCCTATTGCCAATTTGGCGTGGAGCATCAGATAAACTTGAGAGAAGAAGAAGAAAACAAATCCAAAGCACAAAAGCACGCAGCAGAATCTGGGAAGTGGAACCGGGGAAGGAGAATGCAGTAGCCTGCACTCATCATCATCCTCACTCAACTTGTCTTTGTTTTGTATGCTGGGTCAGCTCAGCTTGGGACCAACCAGCACCAAGTGCATGCATCATTTCCTTTCATTGACACCCACTGTTTCATACTCTGTAGTATTTGTAAGCAGAGGGAGACAGTCATGTGACCTATAAATTATGACAGGGACATCACTGTGCACCTAGAGAAATTACATGACCAAATAACAAGATGCTGGAACCAAATGGTGTTAACGCATGTGAATGATATGATAGGCTCCAAACATGTGTAAACATGTACTAGTGTTGGAATAGTGGAATCAGTACAATATAGTTGGTAGAGGTGATGCAGGAATCCATTGAGGCACCCTGTGCTGCTACTTGTATCACCGTTACTGCAGCATTGCATAAAAACAGTGAAGAGCAACAAGATACAGATACAGAGATAAGCATCAATTCTTTCCAGTGTACTGTATTCCAAAGCAGGAAGCAACCTGATTTCATTTCATGGTTAATCACAAGAATGCTGAATGAAGACACACCCTATGATGATACTGTATAATCCTTTGTTAACTGTACCAGCACACAGAGCTAAGATTATCCGAAAAAATAAAGAACCAAATCAAAAGAAAGAAGACCAACAGCACAAATTAATCTCTCCTCTTTGTATACTTGCATCTTCCCAAACTCATTCGACACACCGAAATCTACAAACACATCTAGATTGTCAACGCAGAGCAACCATTCGCTGGTTGGATTTGGTTTGGTTTGCTAAATACCACCACCAAATTCCAAGTCAAAAGGCAGAGGAAATATGAACCAGCAGGCAGCAGGGCAGTGAGGAACAAACAGAGCATTGCATTTGATTTGACCTCATCATCAATCATCAGGATCGATCCAGGACGAACGAACGACGAAGCCATGGCATGGCATCCACTCCACCTTCACCAAGATCAGGATCAAGGCGGCGACTTGAAAGCCTGAACGAGGAGTGCGAATCCGGGCGCCTTGGCCTCCTCCCTCAAGCCAGAGCCTGCTCGAGCGCGCTCCTGGCGCGGAGCATGACGACGGCGCAGCCAGGCGGGTCCCGGAACCACCAGCCGTGAAGGTCCCAGAGCACGTCGACGGGCGCACCGTCGACGAACACGGTCTGGTTTCCCCGGAAGTTCCAGCGCAGGCGGCGCGCGTGGACCGCGCGCTTGCCGTCCACGCTGACCCAGAGCTCCTCCTCCCCCATTCCTGCCGGCGGCGCGGCAGCAGCCCACGGAAACCTCGTGCTCCGGCGCGCCCTCAGCGAACCGGACCCGCGCGGTGTGCACCGCGGCGCCCGGCGTCTGCCCTGACCCCGCCACGACGACGCGGTCGGTTCGGGAGACCGGGAGGATGGAGCGCGCCCGCGGGATCTGGCCCTCGAACTTAGCCTTGATGAACTCCGCCGCCAGGTCTCCCACGGCAAGGACCACCTCAGCGCCGGCGACGGCGACGACGTAGAACCCGGAGACCGGTTCCGGTGAGGAAGAGCCGGCGCCGGCCGCGCCGTCGTACCTGGCGGCGGTGAGGTCCCAGAAGAGCGCGAGCGGGGGCTGTGACCGTGACTGTGAGTGGATGACGAGGAGGAGGAAGGGAGGCAGCAGGTGCCCTTACGACGGCGAAGGACGACGGCGGGGACGACGCGGTGGGTCCCGCGAAGGCGAGCGTCGTCGGTGCCCCGTGCGGGGAGTGTGACCAGGTGAGTCGTAGGTGGAGCGGCGGCGACGACGGGGATTGCGGGGTGGTTCGGTATGTGACGGCGATGGAGAGCGTGGATGGTAGGGATGAAGTGGAGGAGGTGGTGGAGGTGGAGGTTCTGGAGGAGACGGTGAGCGTGGACGCTGGAGTGGTGCAGGCGACGCGGACGGCGCCGTCGGAGACGCAGGAGGCCAGGTCTCGCACCGAGGAAGGGAGCAGCAGGCTCGACGCGCTCACCATTCCTCCGCCCCGATCTGATGGTGGGGACGGCGTCAGGTGGTGGGGCGCGGGCGGGCGGCGACACGACGGCGAGGGTGGCGGGCGAGGCGGCGCGCGGCTGGGAGAGCACGAGAGAGACGAGTGGTAACTGCCGGAGGAGGAGGAGGTGGTGGTGGGATGCGTGGGCTTTAAGGCTAGCGGAGGCGGTGGTGGCCGTCGGATCAGGGGTGGGGCGGATACCAGCCGTCCGATCCGCTGCGCACAGGCTTTAAAGGCAGGCCGTTGCTGCTGCCTGCTGGGATGTGATGCAGTGATGGCGTGGGCGTGCAAGCTCTGTTTTTTTTTTTTTTTTTTTTTTTTTTTTTTGAAACTAGCTCTGTTTATTGTTGATTTCTTCATTCATTCAGTCATGGCGTCATGGCGCTTCTTCTTGTCTTTCATTCAAGCGAGCTCCCAACTTTGTGAGCTGTGACAAAAAAAAAAGCTTGTTGGATTCATAGGATTTACAGTCTGTAGTGTATACTATGTAGTGTACTAGCTCGCTTTGCTTTGCAGAGGACAAACTATATTCCTCAGTTCATTTAAACTATGAAAAAAATTGATTAGTTCATTTTGAATTAGGAAAAAAGAAGTAATTTATTTTATAAATTAGAGAGAAAGATATTATGAATCCATTTGTTAACGTTTTGTGGTGGCGATTGACTGGTGAATCGTAGCTGTGTGTATGGTGTGTATCGCTTCTGCACTGATCGTACACACGAGTGCTCGAATGCTATAAGGGTTCATCCTGAGAGATGAGCTTGGGCCTTCCTTATACATAGGTTTTCAGGGGAGGGGTTGTTATAGTGAGAGGATCATGTGTTGTTCTTCATCCTCTTTAGGGTGGCGTTGTCTTATCATCGTGGTGTCAATAGTGTGGTGTTTTGACGTCATGACTAGCACCTTCTGCCTCAAAGAGGCGTCCCATGTGTGCAAGCATAGACCACACCGAATATAGGTGAAACGTTCCACGCGCCCATCCTTAGCCTTTGGGGGGAGAAGGCAAGCCGCTATCGTTAGGGCTGAGTCCCCCCCTAGCCCTTCCCCCCGAGGGACTCGGTTGATTGTAAGATGGCCTAGGCCAGCCTTTCGAGATGGGGACATTACCGAGTCATACGAGGATTCAACCACATGATGAGTCTAGATGTGAACGAGCCCCTTGCCTCCGGGCGTGGTAAAAGGGCCCAATGCTCAGCTCATTTCAAAAGTTGCCAAACCCTTAACGTCGAGTCACCTCGTGGGACTGGCTTAGTGTTGTGTGCAATCGCTCTTTTCGGACTTGGCGTATACTCCCTCCATCCCAAAAAGAGTCATTTTAGAATTTAGACATCTTGTTTGAACATCTATCTTAATCATTTTTTATAAATATCATTTAATTTGAAATGACTTACTTTATCTTTAGAGATACTTTAATAATTATTTATTTATTTTTACATAATTGTTTTTGAACAAGACGAATAGTTAAACATGATTTTGAAAGTAAAAATGTCGCTCTTTTTAGAACCGAGTGAGTATCAATCAACGAGGATACGTATCTGGCAACCCCTTGGGGGCTTTATGGCATATCCCTCGAGTGTTCCTCATCATTAATTACATACGTATTTGCTTTCTAAAAATATAGGCTCTCTTTTTTTGTGCTCTATTTCGAGTCAATTTTTGTTTCATTCCTTCACATTGATGGTGTTTCATTGCCCATAGTCGTGTTCGTTACTTATCTACTTCATCATCATATATAATATGAAATTTGACAATACAAACCAATCAAACCTTAGAACGGCCATCCTGCACCACATAGTGGGAGATCACAAAGGAATAAGGAGGCGGATAGATGGTATTTAGGATGTGCAACTAGCATGGCACTACTGGCCTATAAAAATAATTTTGCTAATTGTAATCCACTTATTTGTTTTTCGAAGCGTGCTTTGCACGTGTTGCATTAAGGGAAGTGGAAATAAAGTTACACAACCCGGCCCGACCTAACGGCGAGTAGCCATTGACTCGCACGGGGGCTTGAACAAAGGAGCTTAAGTGGCTGTACTAACCGATAAAACTATCGGGCGACAAAAGCGACACGTATGACCGCTTAAAGGCGATCCTTCTAACTCCTAGCTCGCCATGGACCGCGTCCGGCCGAGCATGGGGAAGGTCGCGCGTATGGCCTCCCTGCTTGCAAGTCGGGACATCACCGCCGAACGCATCGTGGAACTTGATGGCGATCGTGGCTAATTGTAATCCACTTATTTGGCACCCTATTGGAAGTATGGATTCTTTTGGTTCTTCTCTAAATGTAATATAGCATAAATAACATATGGCGATTTAAATAAATAAATGGGGAAACTAAAACACTAAGGAGAAGTAAAAACAAGATCCAAATCTACCACGAATAGATAACTCATACTTTTACAAATTTTGTGTAATATAGCATAAATATTTTTTTATTTTTTCAGAAATATAAAAACAAACTTCAGGGAGGTGTAGCCATCAGACTGCAGAGTGTCAGTAGAGTGACACGGAGGAGTAGTTGCAGAAGAGATCGCAGTAGCCGCATGGGTAGCAAACGCAGAACGCATGTTTTGTTTCCACGCACGCGAACAAGCAGCCAAAAACCGAATGCTGTCCGGCCTGTACCTCACCAGTACTAGTAGAGTACTGTGAGGCCTTTGTCCGTCCGAGCTGACCTGACCATCCCTTTACCCCTGCCAGTGCCTAAATCATATAGAAAGTTCACAGTACCATAACAATACTCATTATATTTGTGTTTATATAGATAATAACAATGATATTTTTGTTTTTATAAATTACATATGTATTATAAGAGAAATTCATCATCTTCTTCTTTCTCTATGATCCGTTGCTTCTCTACTACTACTCTGCTCCAGTAATCATTCGATCAACGAATTGAAGCTACACTAAAGTAAGGTAATTAGTACTCCTCCTAGAAATAGATAAATATATGTAAGGGGCAGCATCAGTTAGCAAGGGGTGTGGAGCTGGAGTGTCTGGGCTCGACATGACGGCAGATAAATGATAGCAAAGTGCAGACACGTAGCAATAGAATGGCGATGAACGCGTGAGACGGGAGAGAGTAGTAGTAGGAGTACTCCACTCTCATCACGGCTCCCCTCATCCCATCAACACGCACACGTCAAGCCCCAACTACCAATTTGTACTCCCGCCATCACAAATTGCAAGTGATCCCAAAAAATTTTGGGCAGTCAAAGTATTTCAATTTTAAGCAAATTTGTATTATATGATACGATAATAATATTTATGATGCTTACTAAGTATTATTGGATTTTTGTAGTATATCTATTTTATGTTATAAATCTTTATAATTTCATCAATAATTTTGGCCAAACTCCCTCTCTAAGATTTTTTTTTTAAGACCACGCCGTTCTTTTTTTCACTATCCAAGATTTTTGAAATGACTTACAAATTACTCCCTCCGTTTCAAATTAGTAGTTCACTTTTAGAACTTCTAGATTCATTTGATTTACAATGTATTTAGACATAGTGTATAACTAGGTGCATAGCAAAATCAAATCAATGATCTAGAAAAAGCCAAAAGTGAACTACAATTTGGAAATCGAGGGAGTAGAATAGAGGGAGTGAGTGAAGCGTATGCATATATTGTTGTGTATACTAAGTTTATAGTAGGGACTGCAACAAATTAAAGTGCAGGCAATCTTGTCTTGTCACCCTATTGCCACCTGATGCACATTAAAGTTACCCATGTACATACGTCCAGCCTCCCAATAAATGAGGTCTAACATCGACCAGGCACTACATTACACAAGTGTCCGGTGCAAATCAAAAGATGATGAATTAGAAACGAAGCAAAGCCTTTTCAATTTCTATCTCTGTCTCTTAGCTTATGTCTTCAGTGTTTTCAATTTCAATCTCTGTCTCTTAGCTTATGTCTTCAGTGTTCCATCAATGCAGTTTCCATCCACGTCCACGCAATCGCTATCATCAGTTGATAATTACTCTTCAATAATTTAAGCATCCCGCCCTCTACCGATCAACTGCAAAAAACATATTAAATTAGCACACACGTGCCACACAAAATGTGTCGCGTTAACTAACTTTCAGTGCACAGATGCTCATAAATTTGACGAGGTGTAACCTTCAGTCCACAGATGCTCATAATTTGATCCCATCTTGACAGATGGATAATTGCTTTAACTAACTGATGATGATAGGGTTGGCTAGCTAGATCATCTTTGCCAAACGACGACTAGCCCGTTTGAAATTTAAGAAGTGCATGCATGGAGTATGGACCATTGGTCCATCTCCATGCATGAGCAAGAGCAATTGCATGATCTGACCATTGGTCTTATGCATGATCTGACCAACAAACCATGTGGAATTATGGCTAAAAAAAAAGGCTCAGTTGGAATATACTAAAGATGGTAGCAAGCTAGCTCTTTGGCATGCATTCAAGGAGAGAGATGATCAGCTGCTTCCATCGATGACTGGGAATGCCGGCAAAGCATGTAATTAGGCAACACCAGGTGCAGTGCTTGATCCCAGGAGCATGAAAAAAATATTAAATTGTATATACTATATGCATGGTGGTCTGTTGACTTTGCTGCTTTATTTATATAAAGATAAAGAAGAACAAGCAGGGGAATGAAAAAAAAAAATACTTGTGTCCCATGCTGAATATATATACACTTATATTGATGATTAAAGCAGGAATGCATGGAACACCCAACTGAAAACAAGGAAAAGAGGATCCTCCCAAAAACAGTAGATAGCGCTCTCAACAACCGGCCAAATCTGAAACCAATTCTTAACCCTGTTGTTCTTTTTCCAGGAAAAAGATCAGAGAAAAAGCTGGTATTCGTGCACAATGATCTACAGTCTAGTGGTAGTAGTACTAGTAAATATCTAATCCTGTCAGCAAAAAAAAAAAAAAAAAAAAAGTATTCTGCTCGGTGGGCACAGTGCGTTTTTTTTTTTTTGTTAGAATAGAAGATAGCATTGTTTCTGATCTACAACAGAGAACCAGCTGACTGAGATGGTGTCATGCAATGGGAGGGGGGTTAGATTACTTAGCTGACAATAGCAAGCCAGTTGAGTGGTTGAGGAACCCAGCGCCTTTCTTATGTTCAATCCCCCAATTAGAAGAAGGACAAGCACTACATAAAAAACAAAGAGAAGCATTAGGGAAAGAAAATATCAGGTGCATTTGTCGTCTTGTATGCTGCAGTCAGAATGGCTCCCCTCCATGTGCTACCTGCTGGTTGCTGGAGTACTGTAATACTGTAGATCTTGATCAGCATGGGAAGCTTCCACTCCATCAAGAGCCAGTTGCCAGTTGGTCCTAGTTTAGCAGGCAGCAGCCCGGCGATGAAGAACCATTCCAGCACATGGTTCCGTACTACCTTGTATATAAATTTATGCAGCAGAATTAAGACCGGCAAAATTAGATTTGCTGGAAGTAATACCAACTGGAATGCTTTAAAACTTCAGATTCATTGCGTAAAGAACCAGTTCTCTCCTGATCTTCAACAGTTTTCATCAGAACCTGCTACGTGGTATGATGACATGGAGGGGGCAGCAGGTTTTTTTTATGATTTTCAAAAAATTAGTTATGTTTTTCAGAGATTATTAATCACAGTTTTATTACTTTTAGAAAAATATACACACACGTAGGCAAAACCAGTTGAGGGGCAAAATTTGTCCGATTTAAAAAGTTCAATGAACAAAAGAGTTTGATGGCAAAAACCGACTTTGGCAATACTTCAGTGACCAAGAATAGTCTCCTTGCAAAAGAAAAAAAATGATTTAAGTGTTAGTTCAGAGTTCAGATTGATAACTGCATAAACAATGTGTGGAGGGATTAGAGAATCATGCTCATGGTCCCCTGACATGTGAAATGTATGATGAGCAAAAAAAACATAGTACGGTCCTACATCAAAGCACACGCCAGTGACAACGGGCGTGTTTGGTTCCCTGCTCGCGCGAGCCCCTGCATGCCGGGGTGCAGTGTGGCGTCGTTTGGTTTCCTGGGGCGCATCTGGGCCTGGCTCCATGCGTGCAAAAGGAGTGTCTCAGCCAGGCTCCCGAAAAACGCATCTCCCTTCCGTTTTTCGCGAGCCAGGCCCGAGCGAGCGCTTCTTGTGGCTCTGCTCAGTCACGCGCATGCAGCCGAGTAGCACTGAGCCTGCCAACCAAACTAAATCTGCAACGAGCCATGTTCTCCGGCTACATCTAACCAATCAAGCTATGGTTGCATGCATTGAACCTGGCTGCTCAGCGCCTGGCTATAGGATACGGGCCAGGTTGCTCTCAAACGAGAACCAAACACGCCCAACAACTACCGAGATCTCACACTCCAATGGAAGTATGGAACACCGAACACAGTGGAAAGTTTGTGAATTTATTACCTACAGAATTCATCAGCACGAAAACAAACGGATTAACCTCCCAATGATTAAGAGATTGACTAATGACGGATTCTAAACGAAGCAAAATCTTGCTCCCCTGTCTCATGGCTAGTGTCTCCATTTTTGTTCATAGGCCTAGAACAACACTTTTGCTTAAAAACGCAAGATACCAACTTATGTACCAACAGCTCTTAAATTGCAACATCCAAAAATTACACGGCAAATAAAAAATTCACACGGAATGCAACCTTAATGTCATAATTTTGCCCCTTCTTGCCGGTCCATCATATTTATTACCAGACAGAGTATGCTGGGACTCACCTACTGCCGATGCAGGATCTGCAGTCTGCACAAGGTCCTGCGAAAATGCAATCCCACATGGTCCATTGGTCCATGAACGGGTCCTTGAATCATAAGCCAATCAGATCTGAGAAATGAGAATGACAAATATTGTTTAACAAATCAACGTACTAAATTAATTATGAAGAAAAGTGCAGGTATGAAAATGTGATACATGCATTGATAAACCAGTCACTGATCCCAAATCATTATAAATTCAGTGCATGATCTGTTGACTTTGTTTTCAGATTCGAGAAATGATGGAAGGACAGAGTGGTTAAATGAAATGCACCTCAAAACATTAGGCAGGATCTGTGAGGAACAATAGACAACCATTCTTTAACCTTTTAGGTTTTAACAACAGGCAGAAACAGAAACAAATGGAATGCTATGAATTAGTTTCTTCTTTTTTATGGCAACTCAGATAATGCGGATCTTCTTGCATAAGGGTAGGGACAAAAGAGGCCACTCTATCACCAACCTACTAAGGCTACTATTGGGTGGGGGAGAAGATATATTACTCCTATGTCCTAACTGACAGCAGCAAGGCAGTTGAGGAGATGGCACATAGGCTTCTTTAGTCTTACCAAACGAAAAGGTAGAGAAGGATCAACATGAATGCAAATTCAGATATCCAAATAGAAGTGCTATGCTCTCACTAGGAAGTAACAGGTACTAGCTCCCAATTGGAAATGATGAGCCTCCCTTCCTCTGTGCTGGCGTAGCTGGGACAATCGAAGCTACTTGAAAGTTGAAACAGCTCAAAATAGTACAATCTTCTGATCAACATGAGATGTCTCCATTAAATCATGAGCCCACTTGGCCCTAAGCTTAGCAATCCTGTTACAGTAACATGATTGTACAGTGCTCAATGTATTATTCTGTCCCTACATTGTTCCCTCAAAGTATTGGTGTACATACAAAGAATTGCAGATCAGTTGCCTGTGGCACACAATGATCCTATCTTAGAAAGTTGTCAATAGCAATCAGTAAAAAGTATAGGACCTATAGAGTTTATGTAACAGTCCAGTCTCCTAGAGGACACAATGGTCCCAATTTAGACAATTTCCAGCACCGGTAATAACTAGCAGGACCTATCTGAGAAATCTGATGTCTTTTTCTGCCTACATCCTACCCAACAAAAGAACACATAACATATTTGCAGGAAAGCAAATGATTTGAACCAGATAACTTACTGTCCAGAGAGTGGAAAAAATGCGTAGATTACTGAAAAAATACTGACACGTAGAAGTAGAAATATGCTCCTGTGTGCAGCTTCTGCAACCATGAATGGGACACTCCACAATTTTCCTGAAAATATAGGTTGCCCAAACAACTAAAGTGCTGGAGCCACATGAGTAAGGAGACATGGGTCCCATCTTCCATGAAGTTCATGCAGTTTTCATTCATGCATGTATGTTTTTGCGATTATATGCGTTGGTCTCAAATGTAGAGTACTAGTATAGAAGCCTTTTGGGTCATATCTACAGTACTCAGAGGTCTAGTGGTAACAACACACACAAATTCACAGCGACACCCTTGATTAAAATTAGTTGATATCATCAGATACTGATGACTGTATACAATCAGATTCTCAAGGATCCTTCATCGCCTCACCAGTCTCCGTCACTGCAACACTAGAAGTTGAACCTTCAGGGGACTCAAGCTCCATGCTGCCTCTGTGTAATCGCGTTCGAAACTGTGCTTTCCGCTTGCTTCTTCTCTCCATCCACTTCACTGCAAAATCTTCAGACACTTCCTTGCTTGAGCTTTCACCAATATCTTCTGAACCCAAATCAGAAGCCATCTTTCCAATGGTCTGAATCTCAGACAGCCTTCTATTCCTTGCCGACACAGCGAGAGGCCAGGCCCAACAAACGGCAAGAACAAGAAGGACAGCGTACACAGAGGAAGACACCCACACGCAGAGTGTCCATTTCAAGCCGCGTGCCAAGCTCTTTGCCCACGGAAGAGCAGTCTGCACAACAACCTCTGCTTTGTACACCTGGGGCAGCTGCACTGTCGCAGCTCTTGGCTGCAGCAAGACTCTGATGACCCCTGTTCTCCTATGGCGGCCATGGCCTTCCTATACTGCAACACCTTGAGACTTGCGGTCTGGGTCTCGCCCCGTATGCCCAGAGTGAGTGGCACACACAGCAGCGCAGACTGCGCCAGCCGGACAGGGGTGCTCTTGTACCTCAGCATGTATGGCTGCGTAGCTGATTCCATGGTTATTCCACTTACAGAGACCGCCTCTGCTTTTATCTGCAGAACGAGACGATTTCACCGTGAGGTGAGATGCACACATCAGCAAACGAATTGGTTCGAGATTTGGTAACATTAACGAGCATGTGCATATACCTGGAACATGCCAACCTCACGGTTGTGGTAGGAATCAGGAAGCAGCAATGCCATGGACACCCTGACGGAGTGACCCGCCGGCAGCACGGCGCCGCTGGCACCTCGAGCTCCACCACCAAGGACCACCACGGCGCTGGGCTGCGCCTCCGTGTAGTCGAAGAAGAGCTGCTGGCGCACGGTGACCGGGTCCTCGACCCAGAGCCGGACAAGAACGAAGCCAAGGAGCACGGACACGAACAGCGCGGCCACAAGTGCAGCGAAGGTGCACGCCGCGGCGAGAAGGCCGCGCGCCGCGCGCCGGAGGCTGGACGCGACCGCAGCTGGGAGGGCGCGCAGCGCGCCGACGAGAGCGGCGACGGGGTACACGAGGCTGAGGATGGTAGACGCGACGAGCTCCCGAGGAAGGCGAGCAGGCGGATGAGCCAGCCTGCCGGGACGGCAAGAAAGAGGAGGGCGTCGTCGGACTCACCGCCGCCGGCTGTGCTTCTTGGCCGGCCCGTGTTGTGGCCATGGCCGGAGTAACAGTGCTGGTGGTACCTGGACACCTGGTGCGGCGTTGAGTACTCCATTAGAGGCTTACAGCTTTAGCACCATATGGAATGGAGCATACTAGGCGAGAGCTCGAGGTGTCGCAGTAGCCTGTAGAGTGCAGTGCTGCTGGAAGATGAAGGGCTACACGTGGCAGCAGAAAGGACATGTGGCATGCTCATGCTCAACCTGTGAACCTTCCTCCATGCAGATCTTGGCAGCAGCCTTTGTCAGCATCTCTTCTTGTCCCATGAATCCATCGCTCTTTCTTCAACTGATAACCACTTGACATCATGCGAATAGATATACTGTACTCTTTCATGTTTCATCATTTGCTTGGTGGCAGAGCACGCAGCAGGACATGGGGTTCTTTTTGTTTTTCCAACTGAACAAATGGATGATAAATAAATATACTTTTTATGTACATAAATATTGATAAATATTGTGATGTTGAGATCAAGGTTATAATATGTACAGCAGTATGAGGTATTTACTCATGAGATGTGTTTCTGAAGGATGCTATACAGAGGTTAATTACCATGTTAGAATTCTTCATCATTTTCCGTTGGCCTTGTAATGGGTATTGACCATCTTCCCAGATGGGCTGTGTAGTTTGTGCATCTGATGATACCTCTTCCCTTCGGCCCATCTGGAAAATCGATCACACTGATACTGCCATCGTCCAGGTGAAAAGATGACATGTACTCCATTGGCAAATCAAGGCACCGGCAGATTAGAGCTAGGAGAATGGCAGGATGAGCAACAGCCACAAGGACATGTTCTGATGTATCATCTGGTAATTCATTTAACAGTGCCTGCCATGCATCCTTGGACTGAGCCCATAGTCGCTCCAGCAATTTGTATTCCATACCGCCCAACCAACCAGACTGGACTATTTCCCCAAAGCTCTGGAGAACAAAAACAAAGAGTTGTCGATTGCTGAATGAATAAATAGGAGAGTTGATAGAGATGTAAATGCAAATTTAAGGACAGTGCAAAAGATCTTCATGTAATCTAGTTGATAGTCAAAATAAGTGACACTTAGCAGAAATCATAGGAACTGGCAACAGTCTAACCTTCTGCTTTGCTTGAAAGGCATCTTCAATTTCAAGTTCTATCAACTTCTTCATTTCTACATAACGAGGAACACAATCAGCACCTAAGCAATCTGCAGCCTCTTGGACCTGCAATTAACTCTATAGGATCAGATAAAGCAGGCTGAAAATAGGAAGAAGGAAAAGGGAACACAATTTAATGAACTTCATGGTTAGTTCAGATTATGGTCACCTCACATATAACAGTTGCAGAATCAACAGCTGCAACTTGCGGGCTACAGATAATGCTGTTGACCTTCAAATCCAGAAGTAGTTCTGCAGTCTTCTGAGACTGAAAGTATTTGTCCAGAAATGAGCTCACTTTTGTGATGGAAACAAATTATGACAGAAGAAAGAAAGCAAATTACCTGTATAGTCCCAAGCATGTTCAGCGGTGCATATCCCATTCCACCTAAATTAATCTGGAAACCAAAGCAATGAACAATTAATGGTCTAAATTAGGGATGCATTGTTTTTTCTAGTTTTCATGGAAATTAAGAGCAAGTTGGACCAGTGCGCACAACGTCTGAAGGCAATTTCAGTAATTACAATATACTGTATTATTAGCCTACCCCAACTAGCTTGGGACTAAAGGCTATGTTGTTGTTGTTGTTGTTGTACAATATATTGTATTATGCCAAACAAATAGTTAGTGCTTCCTCATGATAGAACACAAGCATGAACAAGTAAAACCCCATACCTCAGAACTGCTTTGTGTAGCCCCTTGACAGGCCAGAATGATCCTCTTGCTTGTCTTTCTTCCCACAGAACTTCCCCCAGCAACAGGAGAATTTGGGGTCTGTACAAGATGAAATTGGGGGCAAGATTAATCCATGTTTTAATTGTTTGACCCTTCCATTTTCCTGTGTTGTCTTGTGAATTCTTTTTCTCTAAGTTGATACGAAGTGAAAATACTCGCAGAACATGTTGCTCCTTACAAGAATATTAAGAATATTATCTTTCTGAAAAAAAAAATATATAGAATCATGCAAGTTGTTCGTGTACTACTTGATTCTTACATGCTCTGTTAGCTTTCCTAAGAGAATATCTCATGTATATAAGGTATGACCATAGGAGTCAGTGAGTCACTGATGAGACCAAAGTTACCCTCACCTGATTTAAGCGGTTAAGGCAAACATTAGGAGGACCTCCACTAGTCCGTGGGGTGAAGTCCAGCACACTGACGCCACAATTACTCTGGAGCAAAACCCGGAAGTACTCTGCTCCAAGTCCTAAACACAATCGTGAGGAAATCACAAATCAGCTTCAATCACACTTGACATAACAAACTCTAATCCACGCTCAAATGTAGGAGTACCCACCCAAAGAAGTGGCGACACGTGCCTGATTCACGGCATTGTGCGCAACCACGAGCACCGACTTGCCCTGGTGTGCTAAGATCCTCTCCCAGCAGCTCTGCGCACGGTCCCACAGCTCCTGCACCGGGTAGTGTCCGTCGATGCTGAAGTTGGCCGCATTCTTCTGCCACTGCCGGTACAGAACCCCGTACCTCTCCTTCCCTTCATGCTTGAGCAGTCCCTGGAAACCAGAATCACCAGCGTATTACTCTCTAAGCCATTCCCACTGACAAGGACATGGCAAACATCCACTCTAAGGCATTTACACAAGCATCTGTCTGTCAAGCATCCATCAAAAGAATTAACAGGGAGACAGAACTGAGCTGGCATTCCCACAAGCACCCTGCCTGCACAGCACTACACAGAACAAGAATTTGAAACCTGGAAAGAGTAGAGATCGATCTCGCGGAGGTCGAAGTCCGGGATGAGGTCGTCGTCATGACGCCCCTGCCAGATGATCTCGGCGGTGCGGCGGGAGCGCGCCAGCGGGCTGGTGAAGCAGGCGTCGAAGGAGTCGGAGAGGAGCATCTGGCGGGAGGTCTCGGCCTGGGACTCCCCCTTGGGCGTGAGCACGGAGAGGTCGGAGCTCCCCTGATGCGTCCTCGGCGTTCCACGTGCTCTGCCCGTGACGCACCAGCACCACCCGCTTCGCCTCCCGCAGCGACGCGCCGGGCCGCGGGCGCGGGGAACTCTCCACCAGCTCGTGCACGCTCGAGCAGCAGATGCGTGCGGCGGAGGTGGAGGGTGATCGGGGCCTACGCTGCCGGGCAGTCGCCGCCGGCGACGGCCGCGGGGTGGGGGCGAGTTGGAGCATGGCCACTGAGTGGGAAGGAAGGAACGATCGTGTTTTGTGAGGACTGAGCTTCACGACAAGATTTTTGGTCCTGATCGTGCAACTCTGCACGTGCAAGGGCTTATTTGGGCCTGGCTTGGAGCATGGCCCAACTTTGTGGAACTGGCCCAGCCCTTTTTTCAAAAAAAGAAAGAAAAAACCTTGGCTTCGAAGTTTTTGGAAGAAAAACTCAACCAACCGAAGGAATGACCTCGTCCATGACATGGTTTGGCTCAGCTTTCCTGGCAGAGAAAGTCGTCAACCAGAACATCAGGATGGCAGTAAAAACACTTCTAAGAGCATCTCCATCCCAAACCCATATTTGGACCCCTGCTCTAAAGTTTGGGCAAAACACCCCTCGGTGGGCATCGCTGTCTCCAATGCCGCATCGCGTCTCTCCCACAACCCCGATACCACATCAACTTCCTGCTCCTATATGGGCTCCCACACTCCTCTTTCCTTCCCCCGACCACCGCTTGTCTCTTCTCCTCGAATCCCGCGACGGCTCCCACAAACCCTCTCCCCCGCCCAGACCCTCGATCCCCCCACATCTTCTTCCCACACTACCTAATGCTCCCATGACTAGTCGAGGAGCTTGCGTCCCCTTATGCTTCTCTTCTAAGTACGTAATTGAGCAACTACAAGAGCTTGTTCCATGACGTCTTTCTTTCACCTTAATTCTCTCTTCTAGTTGTGCTCCCATCACCGCGACTAGGAAAGCTCCATCTCGACAGTCTCATCAGGGTGACGAGTGCTACTTGGGCTAAAGGTAGAGCCCATTGACATGCCCGACACAGCACAATTTGCTAACAGGGCCATGGCCACTCAACTCGTAATGGGTTTGGGTCGTGCCTCAATGGGCTCGGGCCAGGCCGTCCATTTGACCATCGATACTTCGCATATTTTTTCGAACAAAAGTTGTGAAGATGGATACATAGAATCGAGCATCGCTCAATCTCGCTCGCATAACAAGAATTGTGTTAACAATTAACATTGTGTTATGAACTTTGTTTTTTACGTTATGGATCAGAGGACATCGATCCAAAATAAAATGTCTCTCTATCTCTGCATACACGAGCATTTCCCTGCCGACTCCTCTTTTGCCAAAAAAAGAAAGAAATTCCCTGCCGACTGCAATAGACCACCTATAGTCCTTATCTAGGACAGTGATACTACGTTACAACAAGAGCCCGTGAACTTGAGGGCAGAAAACGCCAGAAACCAGGCCATGAAACGATGGGAATAAATATAGGCCGCAGAATGCACATGCGCAGAGATAAACAGGGCTCGGAACCTCCCAAAAACCCATCGCCGTCGTCCATTCGTCTACGCGTGTCTTTGGCAGTATCAAAAGGACGACACAAGGTGGCTACATACGCATACGTTGAGGCCATGCGTCCTATTGCGGCGTTCATACTAGCCTACAACGTTACCATCCTCCTTGTAAGAGATGAGACACTGTTAAAACTGCACAATTCACAAGTAAAATACAGTGAACTTTAATAAGTTATCGTAAGTCCGAGCATCATAACTCTCACAAGATTTTATAGACACAATGGTAACTTTTACAAAATTTTAAATGAGCTTGATAAAGGAAACCTACTTCTAAAATGTTTTTAGTTCTACATGTGACAAAATGAATTTCATTATGTTTCAACGAGCATTTTTTTTGTTAGGTTAATTCAGAGTGTACTACAGGGCATTAAAAATTCTATTTACACTGTTCTGCTGATTGTTTTATCGATTGATTTCGACTGTTTCAATATTTTTTTTGTGAGGGATAACAAGCCACAGTACGGCCGAACAAACAAAGTCCATTACGTACGCATTTGTTCGCCTAAAAGAAATCGACATCTCCTCTACTGCTCCTAACCAGCATCATGTTGATGCATAAATACAACGAGGCGTGCCTCCTGTCGCATTGTATTGCATGAGAAGATAGCTATTACACGGCTGCAATGAAAAGCAACACTTGTTGGTTGCTCCTCCTCGTTTTGGTGCTGCAGCTCTCTTGCTTCCACTGCTACGCCGCCACCCACCACCATGGCCGGAACCGGAAGCACGGACGTCGTCCACTACTAACCGCTGCCACCGCCACCGCCACCGCCACCGCCACCGCCACCGTCGTGGGCTCCATCGTCGTCGTCCACTCTAGCAGCTCCGAGGCTACCACCGCCGTTTCAGGTGCACAAATTGCCTTCACAATTGTTGATACTTGTGCCTTCCAGCTGCTCTTCTATGTCTAACACGTACGGTACGGCTCCCAGCAGGCACTCTGGTCGGACTCCACTGCCACGACGGGAACGGCCGGCCGGTGATCCGGAAGAACGTCACCACCGACCGCGACGGCAAATTCCACGTCCACCTCGTGCAACAACACGAGCCATCCCCTCCACCACCACCAGCCAGCAGCAGCTCCGTCTCCGATCCATCACGTCCTGCTCGGTGACGGCGCACCTCCTGCAGTCGCCGCCATGCGTCGCCACCGCCTCCTCCGCTCGCGGGCTCCATCTCATCTCCCACAAGCACCACCACGGCAGCGGCGGTGGCGCTCGCGTCTTCTCCGCGGGCGCGTTCACCGTCCGTCCTCCGGAGGTATGCAGCAAGAAGGGCGTGTTCTTCCCGCCGATCCCGCTGGTGCCGGAGCCGCCCAACATCGGCGGCGTGCCTATCCCGCCCAACCCGGTCACGCCGGCCCCGCCGTCTCTCGTGCCGCCGGTCCTCCCGACACCGTCTCCGCCGTCCGTCCTGCCACCGCTTGCACCACAGCCGCCGCCGTCGTCGATAATACCACCGTTGTTGCCGCCGTTGGTTAACCCGCCGCCTCCGCCGCCGCCGCCCCAGCTTCTTCCTGGCGTACCGCTCCCTCCGCTTCTTCCTGGCGTACCGCCGGCGGCCTCCGCTTCCAAGAACCACCGCACGGCGGGGAATCCGTGAGATTGTGAGGAAAAGATCGAGTTGTGTGTTGCCTTTGCATTTACACGCGCGTACGTACTGCCGTCGACTGTAATTTTCTTGTCGTTGCTCAACTTTGTTGTATTTACCCTGGTTTGGTATCATGTTCAGTGCTGATTGCTAAATCTTCTCTCTGGTCGTCCTTACCGTAACTTTCTTTAAAAGGAAGAATTTTTTATATAGCAAAAAAGACTAATCCATATAACATTTAAAAAAGAACACTTCTCAAACTAAACTTGTAGAAACTAATCCATTGTATAGCGCGAGAGACCTTGGCAGACCACTCGTAACTTTGATTACGCGATAGGCAATGGTGCACAACAAAAAACTATGTATATGGAAATCGTACTTCTAACGAGATCTACAATCTTATTTTTTGTGTGTATTTTATCATTTGAGGTCACTAAGATGCTAATAAAAAGATAATATGAAGTTTCAGCAGCATATTAATCACATACCAGAGCTTGTCGCCTTAGAAGTCATATCTCTCTTGTATGATGAGGAATAAAGATACTTTGTATATGAAAGTTATACTCTTGATAAGATACCAATTTCTAGTGTTGATTTCTATGTTTTTTTAAAAAAAATCACATTATAAATAATTCATATACAAGCATATTTCCATAGCCATTCTAAAAAATAGTTGGAACAAATATACATACATATAATGTACTTGCACAACTAAAACTTTGAATGATATTAGACGTTTGTTACTCCACAAAAGCATGCAATTCTTGCTTATCGAGGAGTGAAACTGTTCAAACTTTAACCAAGGTTATTATATATAAAAAAGTACTGGTATTTTTTATACAAAATAAGTACTATTAGATTAGTAATAGAATATGTTTTTATTTAAATTTATTTAAAGACATAAATGCTAATACTATTCGCTATAAGCTTAGTCAGATGAGAATTAATTAATATGACCGAAACAGGTCCCATAATTGCACGTCTTTTTTGTGGACAGAGAAAGTGCACGGCGTGGTCTCCCTTTATCTACCTTAATACTTGAAAACATTAAAAAATGTGCACTTTATTGGTGCTTGGAAAACTATTTTATCGATTATTGCAACAAAATATAAATTAATTTTCAACCAAGTTAAGCATATGTCACTTTTACAAAATCATAAACTTAAGAACAAGATTTCCTTCATATACAACTTGTTTGAAGTTCATATAGATGTGCAATGCCAGGTAGTCTCGTAAAGAAGGTGAGACAATGCATATTTCCTTGATCTTGTATCTATTATCTATTTCATTTTGCTCTACTTAGCATTGATATTTTCAACACTTTCTTAAACAAGATGAAAAGTAACCAAGAAAGTACAACCATGACACAATTAATTCAAGTATTCATTTCATTTAAATAGTCATGAGAAAAACTACACCACACTTGTAAGATATGGACTTACTGATATTGATTTGTTGTGAGAGAAAAATATTGTACCATGGCTGATAAGCCGACCTGTAAGTTGCAACTATATCTTGTAGCATGAACATAACCTCAAATGTCATATATATGTATCACATATAATGCTCATCGCTTTTACAAAGTTTTTTTATTTTTATTTTTCTTATATAAGAAAGAACCACATAAAATAAAAAAAACTATTGTTTAACAAGAACACAAAAATTTCAACTCAAAGTGACCATGTCTCAAAAGAGTGAACAATATTACAATCAATAATAATTGTTCCCATACATAAGCAAAAGAAGGGAAATTTTACCACCCAAAAAATCCATATGCTCCCCTCAAGTGAAATCAAGTGAGATATGGTGATATGCATGACCATGACAATATATACGGATCAATGCACTTTGGTTTTCCTATCCCAACTTGCACTTGGACACGTGCGCGCAAAATATTTTAGACATACAGAAAAAGTTGAAAAGAATGGGGAAGAACAATCTGTTCATAGATCAAGAACCTACGCAAGAAATGTTCCAGCGAACTGGAGATGGATCAAATCAAAGGCAGGTGAAACAACTATAGTTGAGCTACCTGAAGTCCTGAATCCTTTCTCTTCTCCAAACTCTAAAATTGCGCCGGTGACTTGATCCTCTGCTGCACGGCTGCACCCACTCGTCAATCCCGTCGTGGATTCATGCCATTGAACGAATCGTTGGAGCTGTCGTCCATGGAGTTGAGATCCTCGTATGGCACCGGCACCAGCTCCTGCTCCATCCCCGCTCGTCTCCGCTTCCTCCTCTCCCCCGAATCCGGTGCCCGATGCAAGCTCCGGCCGCGGCAAGACCGACCAGGACCACCGTCGCTGCGGCGACGCCCGGCGACATGCCCGTCCGTCGTGCAGGCGGCGGCTTCTTCCTGACCTTGAAGTAACCCACCTTCCGGTCGTCGGCCTCGTACACCATCGTCTGCACGGGGAAGTCGATGAGGTAGCAGTACCCGCTGGCGCCGCCGCTGTGCACGGCGGCCCAGCAGCTGCAGTTGGCCGCGCACGCCGCCTCGCACTCCTCCGCCGTCCTGTTCGTCTCGAACGGCAGCTCCTCCTTGTACGCCACGGACACCCTCTTCCGCCGCACCACGTCGAAGCTGCCCACGCCCACCTGCTGCTGCCCGGTGCCGCCGGCGGCGCACAGGTCGTCGGCGATCTCCTCATCGACGTGGCACGACGGGGCGCCGGCGGCGGCGGCGAAGGCGCTCGTGCTGTTGTCGAGGCACTGGCACTCGGCCTTCCCCGGCACGCACAGGCCGTACGCGCCGCACGGCGTCGGCAGGTCGCACCGCCCGAGATGGCACGGTAGTCCGACGTCCACGCCTTGGAGTCGCCGCTGGTCCAGTAGTACGCGCGGAGGTTGCCGTCGTCGTCCAGCGTCATCCGCCGGAACGCGCCGGTGAGGTTCTGCACGAACGTGTCGAACGACAGCACGTCGACCCTCCGTCGCCGCGCCCGCTGTCGTCGAGGTACAGGCCGAAGAACCCGCGGGCGTCGAGGCGGCCGTAGATCGTCGGCGCCGCCGAATGTTCGACCGGTGGTGGTGGCTCCGTGGCGTTCTCCGGCTGCGACATCAGGGCCGTGTGCCGCCAGTACGTCGGCGTCGTCCTCCCGCCGTAGAACTCCATGTGCAGCGCCATGTACGACTTCCCGAGCCGCAGCGCGAACCGGCGGTTCGCGGAGACGAGCGGCGGCGTGGAGCCGGTGAAGTTCTGGCCCAGGACCAGCGTGTCGGACGGGTGACGGAAGCTCTCCCACTCCGGCACCGTCTTCCCGTACCGCCGCACGACGAGGTTGGACGAGTCGAGCAGCACCACGACGTCGCCGACCGTGTCGACCGTCTGCCACAGCACGTTGTCGTCGTGGCCGGTGAGGAGGACCAGGCTGCCGTCGTCGAACGTGAGCGTGGCCGGGCTCGACCAGTCGCCGAGCCGCGCCGGCGTGGCGCGCCAGACGGGGAAGGAGGACGGGAGGTGGACCACGGCGAGGTCCAGCGACGCCGCGCCCACGCGGAGGAAGCCCAACGCGAACGCGCCGCTCGGCGCGTACAGCACGGGCTCGAACGGCACCGCCGCGCCCGCCGCGTGCAACACCGTGAAGCCGTTGGATAGCTGCGTCGTGAGCTCTTCTCCCTCGACGGCACCGTCCACCAGGAAACCTGAGGATGCGACGCAGAGCAGGGCGATGGCAGCGGCGGCGGCGATCGCCGGATCACGTTTGCTTCGCCTCATTGTACTGCAGAGAAAAGAACGTGATCGATGGAGGTCAAATGTTTGGGATCGGGGGATCGTGAGTATTGCACGCAGGCATTTTGGGGAAGGTCAACTGTGTTGACGCAGGCAATGGATTCAGGATAAGTCCAATATGCCAATATAAAAGGATTCAGCAGATGCATGACTGAAGAAAACAACTCTGCAATGTCTGCAAGTTGTAAGTTGCAACTACTGGCAACAATGTATGATTATCAACTGGCAAAAGGTCAACTAACAGTTTCCTTGCAAAAGTCAATGAACTACTTTTCTTCTAATTTAACTTATACTAACCTTTTTTTTTCCCCTGAATCTTGAAGGGATATTTGTGGCAGTCTCTGACTTTCTGAGAAGCAGATTGAACCGGCAACTGTCAAGGATTTTCAGGTGTCAGAATCCTTGAGTTGGTCAGCTGATATGATGTTGCCAGCAGGTGAATGAAACCTCGTGTTGTGCGGGCGTTTACTTGGAATTAAATTGATTTACTTGGAGCTGAAAGAATGTGTACCGTTTTTTTATTCCTGTCTTACTGAAGTATATTTTGACACCAAATGCTTATTATTTCCCTCAGATTTGGATTTTTTTGGTCTCAACATGCAAAAAGTTTTACACATCTTTACATTTACAGAAGAAAATTCAATACAACAAGCTTTAACGGCGCTCTAAGGTGCTAATGAGTTGTACGTAAACATTCAGACTCTCCCTAATATACTGCAAGCTATACTATTACGTTCGGTTTGTCGATAAGCCAACTGATTTTGGCTGATTGAAAAAAATAAGTTGGGAAAAATTAAAATAAGCCGAAATAAGCTGGCGTATCTCATCGTGGAAGGATCTAATGTCATTATCTCGTGATTTTTCGTTTCAGTTGAAATCTTCATACGGACTAGCTTGATTTTTTTTTAGAATGAACAGTCGAGTAAGAAGAAGCTGACAAACGAGCCCACAGAGCCCACGAACCACTTAGGTCGGACATACTCAAGGGCTCAGCCCACAAATGAGCCCAACAGAGCCCACGAACAGTCAAACACTACGCTGGCTGATTCCAAGCACTATCACAACCATTCGTTCCACTCAGGCCCAAACAGATCCACGTTCGCTTGGGCCCTCTCTTCAAAATTCAAATCTTGGCCTACGGCGGCGGTGGCGCCATCCTCCGCCGCACTCGTCGTGCTCGTAGGCTCACGAGCAGCAACATGGCTGCGGACCGGCTGCGCGTTGTCCTCGTGGAACCGGTGCGAGCAAGGCATCATGGCCAGGCCGTCGCCGGCCTCGAAGTCCTCGAGGCCGATGGCACAAGACGCCGCCGCCGCAGCCGTCGCGGTCGCCCGTGCCTTGGCGGCGGTGCCTCCTCTTGGTTGGTCTCGATGACATCGCGATGTCGCCGTGCCTCTGTCGCTTGAGCTTTCGCGACCGCCATGCTGGTGGCTGGGACTCCGCCAAAGCCACCATATCACCACCGCCATCGTCGTCAGGATACTCTTCGCTTGAGTCCTCGGGTACATCATTGGCTTCGGCGTAATGGATGTCCATACGACCATCATCATCTTGTTCTTGTTCTTCCATGATGGAGCGAGGTGCTTCCTCATCATCAGCGCCGGCGAGCCTGTCACGGTCACGGGTGGTGGACGACGACGACTCTTCTCCGGAGTCTGCCATGCCAAGTGCATCTACCATAAAAACAAAACCCCCAACTGTAGCTATCCAGGCTATCGTGCGTGCATCACCATTGTCATCCATGGTGTAGTGAGTTGCCTCGGCAACGCCGTGCTGGCGTCAACTGGAAGGTGAAGCACACGACTGATTTGATCTTTTGGGTACTAATTTGATCAGCGGGATGCATATGCAGCAATGCATATGGCCATGCATGCAGTGCAGCACCGAGTTGTAGTCTTGGGGATGAAGGTTCCGATTCGATTCGACTTGGGTGCCACCATGAATTCGACTCAGCTTCATAAATTCTATTTACATTAGGAGAGTGAATATAAAAATTCTTATCAAATGTACCTATTAATGTTCTCTAGATTCAAAATTGATCATACAAAGCACAACTATATATTAAATTAAAATAATTGAATATGAGCGCATCTAAAAGACACTAGATAATAAAATTATGCATATAAGCAAAGACACTAGATAATAAAATTATGCATATAAGCACATAAAATGCTGGCTTGCTGGACCTTGAGATTTATGAAATCAACGAAGATCCTTGTTGTCAATGGGCTTGTCACCTAATAATAGAAAAAATAACACCTTAAACTTAGATACATATAAAAGAAATACGAGCACCGTGTCAAGTCGATGAATTAGCCTAGATGGTGACCATGAGAAATTAGACAAATTGAGTTGTGTTCGATAAGTTAGATTTTGTAGTTGCCACCCCCATGTATAATTCACTGGCTTCGCCACCACGTGTGTTGTGTCGGTCCTTGAGGATGGCATCGCCGGGGATGTGCCCGGCGCCGACGGTGTCCCAGAAGCCTCCCGGCATGCTCAGCCCAACCAAGTACATGATGCTCATATAGCGAACATCGCGAGAAACATCAGGACCTTGCAGAACCCTTCTTTCGCCTTGTCTTATTCGACCTTGGTGGGCACGCTGCCAGAGCTTGATTAGGGGTTGTTGCCAGGCACTGGACCAAACGCTGCCATCGCCATAAGGCTGACCTTGACCTTGCGGAAGCATTTTTTCAGCTTCTGCTGTTCTTCTTTTGCGACGGCTTCAGGTTCGGGCACGCTGCCGGTGCTGGTGTCGGTAAAGCATGAGCATGAGGCGACCACCACCTGAACAACGACATAGAAGAAGACAAACCCACTAGCACTGAGGAGTAGACGATGGTGAACGTGTCCCTGCAGGTGCCGGTAGCGTAGGCTCCCATGAGGCTGAGCAGGTCAACCACCATGACCAGCTGCAGTGGCCAAACGATAAGCCTGGGGTTGTTCCTGTACTGGCTGACGATCTAGAGTTGGAGGAGCTCTCCTTGTCGCCTAGGGAGGCGAGGATGAGGGCGATGACGACGAGGGATGCGGCGAACGTGGGTGGCGTTGCGGTAGAAGAAAGTCATATATCGCTTGTGGCGGGTGTCCCGGATGATAGGGTCACCGGTGATGTGGTTGGCAGCCCTGTCCCCGCCGGATGTCATCCGTGGGTTGAACGTTGATAGGTCAGCAAGCCACCCCCCAAACATATGACACTAGAAATAATTACTAGTATATCTTCATAATTAAATTCTATTTACATTAGGAGAGTGAATATAGAAATTCTTATAAAATATACCTAGTAATGTTCTCTAGATTGCAAAATCATACAAAGCAAAACAATATATTAAAGTATAAATAACTGAATATGCGCACATCTAAAAGACACTAGATAATAAAATTATCCATATAAGCACATAAATACTGGCCTGCTAGACCTTGTGATTTATGAAATCATCGAAGATCCTTGTCGTCAATGATCGTGTCACCTAATAATATAAAAAATAGCACCTTAAACTTAGATACATATAAAATAAATATGAGCACCGTGTCAAGTCGATGGATTAGCCTAGATGGTAACCATGAGAAATTAGACATATTGAGTTGTGTTCAATTTTTATAAGTTGGATTTTGTAGTATGTATAATTCCTCGCTCCACCATGGTACATACAGAGTGGGAATTTAGAAGTTCGGTTTTCAAAATCTAAAATCTAAAACTTCTATATGGTAAACCCCCACTTAGGAGTTCTCTGAGCTGTGGTGAAGCCACATCATCAGCGGGTCCTGCAACTCACTAACATGCAACCATGTTTGATCGTGACCTTTCAATCCACCGGCGGTTCCGCAACTGCAAACGAAAGAGGCACGGCATTGAGTGGTCCACTAGAATTGGAACAACCAATCTGCGGTTCTGTTCCACCCAATCAATTCTATATAAATCTAAATAAACAATCGACTGTGGTGTGTGCGTAAGTGGAGCGGGAGGCGACCACCATCTTGATCTTCGTCTTGACATGTCGTGCGTTGTGCTCAACACCATCTTCGGTGGCTTCTGCTCCTGGCAACAACTTGGCGGCGGCGAGACGCAGCAGCAGGCGGCTGCTGTTGCCGAGGAGACCAAGCGCGCACTCGAGGAGATCCCCGTCTGTGGTGCTGATGCAGGACCCTGCAGGCAGTGGCAGAGACGGTGCTGGTGCCGCCGAGGACGGCGATGAGCCAGAGGAATGCGCGGTGATCTTGGCGGAGTACTACACGGGCGGGGAGGAGGTTCGTGTGCTGCCAGCGTGTGGGCACGGCTTCGTCCACCACGACTACGTCCGACCACCGGATGCTCACGCGCGCGCCAACTTGCCCCATCTGCCGTGCCACCGCCGCCGCACACGCCGAGGGACTTGACGCCAAGATCTAGACTGCGCCCGCCGGAGATATCGATGGCCCGTTTCTTTAAAATGATAGCGTTCGGTAATGGTGTTCAGCTAGATTCCATGCGGTTCTTAATCTGGAACTCGCAGACCATCACAACATGTCGTAGATCCTTGCATGCGGATACGTTGATTATCCCAAGCTAGCACCAAAAGAAACCAAAAGTCCGTTCTTTGGTATGGCACATAAAAAATCAAGTTTCCTTTCATAATATGTTTTTCAGGGGTTCCTTTTTTCTCTCTAAGATTCATATTCATATTTCGATTTCATCAATTTATGTTTTTACATTAGATATATGAAACCCTTGCTATGAGCTTGGAAAATAATTATTATTTTTACAGCATGACATAGAATTTTTTTTTTTTTGCTATAGCCACATGAATTATGAGGTGTCCACTAATTCTCTCGATATATTTCTTCTTCGTACCGCGGCAACGCTGGAGAATCCTCCTATATAAGGGTGTTGAAATAAGTGTCACAACCTATTCTATTAGTGGTCGCTAAATTTTGGTTGTTATTGGTGGTTATTAATGAAAGGATTTGTTGTAGTTCTAAACTTATGTCACACTGGCAAGGCGACAATCTACATCGAGGTAGTAGTCATCTACGATGCACGGATACTTCTAGGGGGGTCCGTATCCCGTATCCGATACACCGCGGATACAGATACGCCATGGATACACCTCGGATACGTATCCAGACCGTACTAGAAAATGTGGATACGTGCTGACATGGATACTCATATCCGATACGTTGGTGCTGGTTTAGATACGGCCCAACAAGGGCAAATAGGCCCATCCGACCACCGAGAAGCAACATGACCTAGCACAAGTGCCCTGACTGCTCACTCTCTCAATGTGGCGTACATAATATAGTGTTTTGTTTAATCGTCATCATATATTCCGATATTATGTAATAACACTTTTATCTCATTATTCTTTGTTAGTACAAATATATGCCCCGTGCACTCAAAATCTCAAATTGTCCTACGTACAAGTGTTGGTGGTTTTACTAATAAGTTGTTAAAATATCATTTTACTTGTATTATGTTACTTTTATATTAATCAAGTGTAGTAATGAATATAAAAAAAATACATCTCAGCGTATCCCCGTGTCACTGTTTTTTTAGAGAATAGTGTATCCGCGTATCCGATACGTATCGTATCTGATACTCGTATCCGTATCTCAGGCAACGTAGGTAGTCATCATCTTCAGAAAATCATCTGCAGAAAATATCTCGAAACAGCTATATCATCTTTGTTGTATGGCATTGATGATCTTGCTTGCAGGTCTGTAGCTAACGTGTTAGTTTGAAACAAATGTATACCTTGCTTGCATGTATCTAACGTTTTAGTTTGAAGTAAATGGCATATCGTCTTGTCAATATAGAGTTAACAGTCATACAAACGCGGCTATAAGAAAGCAGACAACTGGCATATCATTTGACACAGATCACCATGTATAAATGGACCCATGTAAGCTATTGCTGTAAGCCGAGCCCATCGTCACTGGTTTAGGCGGCCCATTCAGGCCCAAACAGACGCACATTCGCCTGGCAGGCCCCTCTGCTTCTCGTCGTCGCTGCTTGCACGATCCTCCTCGCCGTCACTGCCTCCCTCCTCGCCGTCACTGCCTCCCTCCTCGCCGCTGCTTCCACGGCCCTCCTCCTCCTCGCTGCTTCCACGGCCCCCTCCTCGCTGCCGCTACTTCCATGAACCTCCTCCTCACCGCCTGGCTGGCAGGACCTTGGAATCCTCGGTAGCCCCGGCGGCGGCTACGGAGCTGCCGGGCGCCGCCACCGTCCGCCACCACACTCGCCGTAGACGTAGCGGCGCATGGCGCCTTGCCCTCGCCCTCGCGGGGTAGCGCGTGGCGGCAGCAGGGGCACAGGCGGCTGAGCGCCAGCCACTCGGTGAGGCACCCGTCGTGGAACCGGTGCGCGCACGGCATCACGGCCAGGTCGTCGCTGTCCTCCAAGTCCTCGAGGCAGATCGCGCACGCCGCCACCGCCGCCGCAGATTGCTTGTCGGTCGTCGACTCGTAGTCGTCGCCCGTGCCATGCCGGCGCCTCTTGGCCTGTCCCGGTTCCGGCACCGCGTGGTGGTGGTCGTCGTCGCCGTGCTTGTGCCGCTTGAGCGCCGCGACCGCCTCGCAGGAGGCCGGGACGCCTCAAATCCACCGGCCATATCACTTCTAACCTATTTACTCCGAGTCCAATTTGCTTAATTTGAATAGAATAGGATACACATTTGAAGAAGACCGATTTGTTTCATAATCATAGCCAAGTACGTATAATAAAAGATTGGATCTGTACTACTAGCTGAGATTCTATCTGGATCTTATTATAAGCTAATACGCATGCTAAATAACCTACCAAGCATATACCACTACTATTAAAAATCTTTACCGTGACAGTTTTTTTATTTACCATGGTGGTTTTTGTAACTGCCACACAACAAAGGTCACGATTAATCAAACATTTACCGTGGCGGTTTTTAGAAAAATCCCGGATCCCCCAATTGTAGCTAGGGTTTCGGAGCTCGCCAGGATCGTCCCATGCTACATCCTTGCTGGTGCGGCTCCTCCTCGCCGGGATCCGCCGTTACCGTCTGGATCCGGCCCGTGGCCCCGGATCTAACATGCCCGCCGCTCGGCCTGGCCCCGCGCCTCGCTTGCTCCGCTTGTGGGGCCAGCGCCGCCCGCCCTTGGGCCTTGGGCCCGCCGCCCCGCCACACGACCTTGGATGGCGCCGCCGCCGCATGACCTTGGGCGAGCACGCCGCCATGGGACCTTGACGGCGCCACCGCCATGGGACCTTAGCTGCCGCGCCGCGCCGCTCCGCCGTCGGGTAGGGGAGGGGAGGAAGTCGCGATCGGCGCCCGAGGATCCTGCATGCACGGATCTTGCGCTGCGTGCCGAGGAGGGGAGGGAGGACGCCGGAGATGGGAGAGCGGCACGGGAAGGGAGAGAGGAGTGGGAAATGGGAGAGTGAAACGGGGAGGGAGGGAGGGCGTCACTGAAACCTAAGTCTTTACTTATATACTATGTACAAGTTTTGGGTCTAAGATTTCTAGTGGGCTCGAACCTATTTACCATGACGGGCCTGTGTAACTTGACTGCCACCGAAAATGAGGTATTTTTCGTGGGCGGTTTTTATAAAAATCGTCCACCGCTAATATATTTTACTCGATGGGTTTTATAACCGCGATGGTTAATGAAAAATAACCACGATTGTTAATGAAAAAAGCCACCACGGTTAATCGAAACATTAACCGTAGCCGCCACGGTTAATAAAAAGTAAACGCCTTTGTAGAAGATTTTCTTATAGTAGTGTATCCGATAATTATTCCCTCTGTCCCTTATTATAATGCATTCTAGGAAGTCTAATACAAATTAAGAGAAAACATAAAAGACGCATGTAACCTCAATTTATTCCTTAAACACACTATCATTAATGTGATAAATAGTGATTGGTCGATTAATGGAAATTATTTAATGTAAAATTGGCTTTTGTCCTCTAAAATAAATTATATTTTAGGACAAAATTTGAATGCAAAAATGCACTATTCATTATAGGTGGAAGGGAGCTATTAGCATTTCTTGTATCCAAACTACCACATGGCTAATAGTTAGCTAGCTAGGCGGATCCAAATATAGGTTCTTTTTTTTTTTTTTTTTTGGGATTCTGTGGGGAAACCCCTGTTTCCCCAGCTAATCTTTTTCATTGAACAAGTATAAAGAGTTTACAATGCACGAGATGTGCTACAAAAAGTTTGGAGCTTTCAAAGCTCAAAAAGAAAAAAGAGAAAACTATGGGATATAATCCAAACACAATTTTAATTGGCCAGCAAGGCTCGGTTTGGCTTTGATACAAATCAAATCCAATTGATCTCTAAAGTGTCTGCTCCAATTTGCATAAGTGCACTGCTTATTTTCAAAAATGAGATCATTCCTCATATTCCAAATGGACCAGCAGGCTGTAATCATAATCTCCCCTGAAGAAAGGCGCCCCCAAATCAATTCGGCTTGAATCAACATGTCCAGTGGTGGAAGAGAAAAATTCCAATTAATCCCAAATACTATCCAGCAAGCTTCACTAAAAGGACACTCAAAGAATACGCTTTTGCGGGGCCGTCTGCTCTCCCTCGTCGTCACTGCTTCCTCCACGGTCCTCCTCCCTCGCCGCTGCCTGCCTCCCTCCTCCGCCGCTTCCACGGCCCTCCTCCTCCTCACTGCTTCCACGGCCCTCCTCGCTCTATGGAGCCGCCGGGCGCCGCCACCGCCCGCCCTCACGCGAGGGCGCCTTGCCCTCGCCATCGCGGGGCAGCGCGTGACGGCAGCGGGGGGCACACACGGCTGAGCGCCAGCCGCTCGGTGAGGCACCCGTCGTGGAACCGGTGCGCCGCGACGGCATTACGCCAGGTCGTCGCCGTCCGAAGTCCTCAAGGCAGATTGCGCGCACGCCGCCACGGCCGCCGCGAGATTCCTCGCCGACGTCGGTCGTGCCATGCCGGCGCCTCTTTGCCTCTCCCCGGTTCCGACCTGCGTGGTTGTCGCCGTCACCGTGCTTTCTGCCGCTTGAGGCCCGAGACTGCCTCGGAGGAGGCCGGGACGTCTCCAAACCCACCGGCCATATCACTTCCAACGTATTTACTCCGAGTCCAACTTGCTTTCAATAGAATAGCCTGAATAGGATACACATTTGAAGAAGATCGATTTGTTTCACAGCCAAGTACGTATAATAAAAGATTGGATCTGTACTAGCGCTGAGATTCTATTTGGATCTTATTATAAGATCATAAGCATGCTAAATATCCTACCTACCATATATGGCTAACAATTATTCCCTCTGTCAATGCTACGCGGCAGGCCCAGGTAGTGTTGCTAAAGAAGATGGGTATTCATGTGAATGAGGATGCGGTTGATAAGGACATCGAGGCCAATTTCATTCAGCAATTTCATGGTGACATGTCCTTTAGGAATCAGAACGTGCTTCGTGTGTTACTCAATGGCGATTTCAACCCGGCGACGCTCAACCTCAACATAGCCGGGTTGGGTGATGGCATGGATGATGCCATGGTGTGAGTTGTGCTTTAGCTCACCAGAATGGTGGCCCTACTAGCTTCAGGAGGAGGTCGTTGAGTGGTGCGCAACAAGTTCAGTCCAGTTTACCCATTCCTGGTGTTACATGATTGTTTTGTTGTTACTCGGGTTGTCGCAAAACCTTTTCATGTTATCTGCTTTGTGTTTGGTTGGTCCGGGGGTTCGGTAATCGTTCGACTACCGTTATCCCCCTCTTGTTGTAACAAAACTCCCTTCTACTTAATGAAATATGCGCCTTTGACGTTATCGCGAAAAAAAATAATTCCCTTTGTCCTTTAATATATTGCAAGTAGGATTTTTTTTTTAAGATTTTGCAAGTAGGAATTTTAATAAGACAAATAAAGAGAGAACATAAAAGCAGCCCCCTCTCAAAATTTTCAAGGGCCTATGGGCGAGCAAGACCCTAGGGCCAACAATCTAATATTTTAATATGATAATTGAACTATATAGTACTATTATTGATAAGACGTAACATGCAATGAAAAAAGTAGCAGTCCATCAAAGAAGGTACAAGAATGGCATGTGAATTAGAAATATGCTAAGCCCTAATAAACTGAATTGCGATCAGAATTAGCAGTCATCACTTAGCCACTTACGGAGGTTCTAGAGAACGCAGCGTCGGCGAGCAGCGATCAGGTTCCAAGAGAGCCGGTCGCCGGAGAGGGTCGCAATCGCCGGTCAGCTGATCAGGAATTTAGGATACAGCGGAGCGGGGAGCAGAGGCGGCGGCAGGCAACCAGGCGCAGCTCAGAACTTGCGAAGGAAACCGGCGCGTTTGATTGCGTGATCGTGAATACTCCAGCAGGAAACCAGGCCTAGCTAAGATAGGTGTACTCATGGGCCCCATGGGCGTCGCACTGCCTGCCCACCCCTGTAACACGGGGCTGCACCCTCGTTTTATTTCTTAAAAGTAAATATGCCCGTGCGCCCACCCCTGTAACACGGGGCTGCACCCTCGTTTTATTTCTTAAAAGTAAATATGCCCGTGCGTTGCTACGGGTTCCTCTGGGAAAAAACTGGGGTACGAGCCTGCCGTTTCGTATGCGCCGTATGGCCGCCCATGTGTCCCCTTTTGATTGGATCTCTCTTCTCTCGCTGTACCAACGCCGCACGTTCGGCTTCCTGCTGTCGCACCGTAGATTCGGCTCGTCTCAGACGTTTTGCTCGTTCGGCTCGTCCTGGCGTCATCCTCATCTTTTCGCCTCCGCGCCGCCAGGCTACTCCGCCCATTGCTGCACCACCGCCATCGTGCTCCAGTCGACCAAATTGGGCGCACCACTAGCTCCATAACCTCCTTGCGCACCTTTTTCACCCATTCGCCTCGCTCAATTCCGCCTGAATCGCCGTTTCACTGTCGTCTTCCTCGTGAACGGCAATAAGCGCCGACCGGCGAAGGGCCGCCGTATTCTGTCTGTTTGGGTGAGCTTATGTCGTGATGGATCACGTTTTGGTTTCTCCTTATTTTCCTGATTACTGTAGACATTCTCTTTTCCTTGTCCGACGACCGGACTCACCGGAACGCCTTCGTTACCGCCGGCTCCGCCGCTGTCACTGCCGACCACCCACCTCTGTCTTGTCTCCGACCTAATCAGCGCAAGAAACGTCGTCGGGGTGAGTTCTTGGTCGCGTGCGTGCCTTCCTTTAGTCCTAGTCCTTGCCGTAGTCACCGGAGCAGGTGTCGCCGTGGAGGTCTGCTATGTTCCGCCACCATGCGCGTGGCTGAGTGTGTTAAGGTTCGGTTTTGGTGCGTATAGCGGTTGGATTTGGGTCGCCAGAGGGTGCTGGAGGTGTGCTGGGATGTTTGCCGTCGCCGGGGTTGCGCTGTTTGCTGTTTCCGCCGCGCCGGGCGCCGCCGGTCCGCCATGGTCGCCGGCGTGGCTGCTACTGTGCTCGTTGCCGCGTTTGTGCTCTAGGGAGATGCGCGGGGTCGGAAGGAGTGTCCTGGGCCTGTGCGCGTCGCCGGCGAATTCGCCGCCGGCGAGGAATCGTCGGTCAGCTTGCGTGGGCAATGGCGGCGGGCGATGGCAGCGTTGCGTGCGTGGGCGATTGCAGCGGAGCCGAGCCGAGAAGACCTTGTCGATGCGGGATTGTAGTCCGCGCACCGAGCCGATGACCGCGGAACCGAGCCGACGACCGCGAGCCCGCATTCCACGAGCGACACGGCAGCGCGCTGCGTTGGATGCCCGTGTAGCCACGCGTCATCCATCTGCTGGTGGGGCGTACGCGAGCGGCCTGTACGGCAGACCCGTACCCCAGTTTTTCCTTCCTCTGTCATTTTCTATAATGGAAAAGATGTTTTATCACCATGGTGATAATTATTGTCTGGTGTATGTAAATTTGTCCATGCGTCTCACGTATGTTTTTTCTCGAATACGCAAAAGACTTGCGTCTCACGTATGTTGCACCAAGACATACAATTGGGTGTTTGGTTGATGGTTTATGCACCGATAAGCCGGCTTATGTAATTTTGTTGTTAGAGAAAACACTATATTATGGCTGATAAACACGGGGCTAATAAGTTGAAGCGTGTAGGCCGGTAGTCGTGCGGCTCCTGCCAATAGTTAACGTCTCTATGTGTCACAACATGGGGTATTATTATGTGGTCATATGTAAGTTAACTATCTTTGTTTAGTTTAGCTGAGCCAACCTTATTTTATTGAATATCAAGGTCAATAATTAAATATATATATGTGCAATAAATCATTAAACTCACAAGAGACTATTATATCCACCTATTATGAGATTGACAAATATGAAAATGAAACCATACATCCGCACACGTAGAGCCAAAACACATATGAACTTGGGCTCCGCCGTTGAAAGGATTAGACATCGTATCGTGTATTTGTTTTTGAACAAAAGCTGATTGTAATGAAGCTTTTGTTTTTTTTTTAAAAAAAACAATGTGCACGCGTCTTGTTCGGTAGCGTTTGGTTGTGAGTCAAAATAGAGTGCGATGGTCCTCATCGCAAAGAAAGAGGCGATGGTGTCCGATTCCGGCTAGATTGGGCGGAATTGACACATGTTAAATCGACCGTTGGAGCTCCCGAGATGGCGTAGGGGCTGCAGCTTCGCCGCCCGGCCCGGCGACGGCGGCAACACGAGCAACTAGATGGAGAGGAGGAGCCGTTGGGGGGGTGGCGGCGGTGGGGCGCGGGGCGGGCAGCGCAGCGGCGGTCTTGGGGCTGGGGCGCGCGCGGCGTGCGCGGGGAGGCGGCGGCGGTGGAGGCAAAGAGCTGAAAAGCGATAGATATATTTTTTGCTTGCTTATCTCCTAGAGATTACATGTCTTTTGCTTATATAGCCCGGCTAGTGGGACTTGTAATCTAAGCAATCTCTATAAGGTTTCTTTATACGATCGGAATACCTTTTACAAGCATATCCTATTTATTTATTTCCTAATAAGGGTCTCCCTTATAATTGAGATATCCCCTTGCACACCAAAAATTCCTAAGATAATCCTAACTTGAAGACGAAGCAAACTCGGACTCGTCAGATGGGAGAGGGAAGGCGGCGGCGGCAAGGGCGCCGACCCCCCTGCGCGGGCCCCAGCCCCCTCTTGGGCGGGCGGCCGTGCGTCGGTGCCCACTAACCTGTCCGGGCTGGCCCAATTCGGATCATGACATTTCCCCACCGTTCGACGGGGCGGCGCGTCCCACGTGCCGCCCCAACCCACCAGTGGTGGCGAAGGGCGGCCGATCGGGAAGTCACCACTCTCGCCCGAAGTAGAAGACGAGGGGGCCGCGCTTGTCGTTGTCGCCGTTGCGAGATCTTTGGGCGTCCTTGTCGGAGAAGGAGAAGTCGAGGTGGAGGTCGCCGGGTAGATGCTGAACTTGAAGCTGAGCGGGGCTGCACGAAGGGGCGTTCCGCCCATGCACGACTCATGACGGGAGGAGCGGCGAGGGGTGCCCGGCGGCTCGATCATCCGGGCGGGTCGGAGGAGGAGACGTGTAGGTGTAAGTCGCCGCACCGTCACCTTTGCATGGAGCTGCCTGTAGTAGACGTGTCGAGCGGCGTGGAGGCGGCGGTAGGTGAAGTCGAGGAGGCAGCCATAGAGGAGGTCGGGGCGTGTGGACTGGTGGCCCCAGCTGTATCTCCTTTGTCCACGGTGCGCCAACCGTGACGTTGTTAATGCGGAAGAAGACGTCACCGTTGTTGTCGAAGAGGAGGACGGTGGCGCCCTCGACCCTTTCGTCGGGCGCTCCGGAGAAGAAGGACGCTCGGCTGAACGCCTGGTCTTCGTGAGGGCGGTTGGGGAGGTGGAAGCCCATGCGACGCCATGCGGCGGGACGTTCTCCCCCAGCCAGGAAGTCCCGGAAGCTTCGGCGGCGGGGATGTATTAGCGGTGGAAGTACCTCCGCGATGCCGTAATGGAGGCTCCACTCCGGCGCTGTGGCTCGCAGCTCGATGGCGTTGGAGATGATCCCGAGCTCCTTGTTGGTCGTCGTGGCCAAGTGCAGCTCAGCGATCATGTCGTTCGACGTTAGCCCGTCGATGTCGTCCATCGCCACAGCAAGGCGTTGCGGGCCTGGCATGCGGTCGACCATGGCAGCCACAATGTCGTTGTCGATGTCGCCCCGGTCGGGTGTGGTGGCCCGCCTTGTCGGCGCCGGTGCGGCGCGCGCCGACGTCGTCCGTCCGGCTTGTCGTCGTTGTAGCGGCGGGCAAGGTCGATGGCCTCCTCCATCAAACGGGGCTCGAACCATTCGGCGTCGTCCGGCGTGTCATCGCAGACCTCCGGCGAGGCGACATGGTGGCGCTGCCCTCAAAATCCATGCGCTGTGCATAGACCTCAAAGGCGTCGATGTAGTCCTCAACTTGCCTTCTGGGAAGGCGGCGCGTATGCCCCCGTGTGTGTCGAGGTAGGCGGGGGTCGAGTGATGGCGCGGCGACGTGTGAACTCATCCCACTCGATCGGGGACTTCTTCTTGGACGGGTCCATGAACCAAACTGCAAAGAGACCCGATGAGATGGAAGGCAAAGATAACTCACGTAGTAGTCCGGGTCGATGTCGGGTTTAGCTCATACAGGAGCTCCGGCTTGCGAATCTAGAGGTCGGGGTCATCGGTGCCGTCGTACTCTCGGACTTGGAGACGTGTGGCGTGCGAGGGGTGGGATGCCACGATTGGCACCCCGCTGCCCTGGCGCCCGCGGGTGGCGCGGTCGGGGGACGCCGCCCGGGTGGCGCCCGGGGTAGAGCATGGGCGCCAGGGGTGACGCCGTCTCTCCGGGGAGTCTGCGCGGTTGCGGTGTCGGTGGAGAGGAGAGGGCAGCCGGTGCTGCGGTGTCGTCGAGGATGATGTCGATGACGGCCCGGTCGCCACCTGATAACGCCATTATCTTCCTCCGGCTGGAGGATGGCGGGGTCGGAGCCGTCGGCGAAAGGCCGCGGCGGAGGGGCGGCGGTCGGGGCTGCGCTGGGGCCGCCCTGTGCCAGGCGGTGGCGGCGGCCCGCCGGGCTGTCCTCCTCCATGATGGTCGTCGTCCTCGGTGTAGTCCCGGAGGTGATGTAGACGTACTCCATGCGGCGTAAGCCGCGTCTCCATGTCGTTGAAGCGGTGGCTGATCTTGACGCCGGTTGTCGTCGAGGAGCTTCTTCGGCGTTGCGGTGAACTCCCTCATCTCGGAAGCCATTGGTGGTGGGAATCGTCCCGGTCTCCGGATACCGGTGTCCGATTCGGCTAGATTGGGCCCAAATTGACACATGTTCGTCGACCGTTGGAGCTCCCCGAGATGGCGTAGGGGGCTGCGGCTTCGCCCGGCGGGCGGCGGCGGCAAGCGAGCAACTAGATGGAGAGGAGGAGCCGTTGGGAGGAGGGCGGGCGGCGGCGGCGTGGCTTGGCGGGGGGCGGGGCTGGGGCGGTCAGGCGCGCGGCGGGAGGCGGCGGCGGTGGAGGCAAAAAGCTGAAAGCGATAGATATATTTTTTATTGCTTGCTTATCCCCTAGAGATTACATGCCTCTTGCTTATATAGCCCGGCTAGTGGGACTTGTAATCTAAGCAATCTCTATAAGGTTTCCTTATACGATCGAATACCTTTTACAAGCATATCCTATTTATTTATTTCCTAATAAGGGTCTCCCTTATAATTGAGATATCCCCTTGCACACCAAAAATTCCTAAGATAATCCTAACTTGAAGACGAAGCAAACTCGGACTCGTCACGGGAGAGGGAAGGCGGCGGCAAGGGCGCCGACCCCCCCTTGCGCGCGCCCCTAGCCCCCCTCTTGGGCGGCGGCCGTCGCGTCGAGCCCAATTAACCTGTTCCGGGCTGGCCCAATTCTGGATCATGACAGATGGTTCTTACTGCATTTTAGTGGGACGGGATGATTTTATTTTTCTATTTAAGTTTAGATGGGACCAACCTGTTTTTCATTTTGTTGAGGCAACAAAAGTGAGATCAGGTAGTGACAAGTGGGACCTATTTATCAGTTTTTTATTTTTATTTTATCTTTATCTCCTGTCCTTATCTTTTTCCGCACTAACAACCGCCTGTACCACTCCGCCCGTGCTTCCACGAGCACGGGCGCACCCCTCCGCCTCCTCGCCTCCATCACACGCTTCCCCAAGGAAGTGAACTCGGTGGGCCACCCGTCCGTTAGCCTAGCCGCGCGCGCCGCCGGTGCCTCCTCCTCTGCGGTGGCATGGCTGGCCGTAGAGCTGCTGTGAGGGGCGCCGCCCGGTGCCTCCTCCACACAACTATGCTAGGAGCGGATCTCATCGGCCCGGGCTCGACGGGACTAAGGGAGGATCTCGGCGGTGGCGGGCAACACGGTGCTAGGGGCGGTTTTCGTGGTCCCATGCTACTCGCCGGGACAGGCATGACGGCGAGCTCGTGCTTCATCCTTGACTCCAACAATTCTGTGCTTCTAGAAGTTCTTGTCACGCGCACGTACCGCTCGTCCCACCATAGGGGCCCGCTCCGTTCGTGTTTTGTTTTAGAATAGGGGAAATAGAGGAAGAATAAACCATGAATTGTTGGTTTCATTTGAGGAGTCGTGGTCTTATTGAGGTAGCAATAAATTTATTGATTTGATTTGAGGAAACTATAGTTGCATTATATTATTGACTGTTGGACTCTGAGTTGGGTACACCTCCTTTTTGAGATAGGAAACTGGAAACGTATTTGGTCTCGGCCAATAGGAAACTGGAAACATATTTGGACTCGGTTTTCTCGGTTTGCGGCAGGGCGGACAGATACGGAGAGGGATTCGATTTTGGCCACGCTGCCGGGCGGAGGGCGTGCGGGGTGTTGCGGACTCTGCCGAGAGCGGACAGAAAAAGGCAGACGGGCAGAAATTTTCGTGTTTTTATTATTATATATAGAATCAGACGCTGTCATCGACGTGATAAAATTGTGATGGGTTGATAAACATAAATTATTTAACGTAATGTAAAATTGGCTTCTGTCCTATTAAATATATATTATATTGGAGGATAAATTTTGAATGAAAAAATGCACTAATCCCTTTGTCCCCAAAAACATGCAAGGAATCATGCCTGTCAACTTAACTAAAGTTTGACCAAGTTTATAGTAATTGATATTAATATTTATGTCTCAAATAAAATTTATTATTAAAATATATCCATCACGAATCGATTGATACTAATTTTGTATTAAAAATGTTAGTAATTTTTTATATAAGTTAAGTTGAAATTAGAATCCGTTGACTTTTCGGGAAGCAATAATTGCATGGTTTTTTTTTAGGATGGAGGGAGTATATATCATAGGATAAAGGGACCTATTAGCATTTCTTCTATCCAAACTACCACATGGGGTCCTGCGTTAGTCACGTCAAAGCAGGTGGCATTCGGCGACTCCTCGAACGTTGATGTGATCGCTGAGGGTAACGTGGATGGGCCCCGTGCTTTGGTCCAATGCGAGACGGAACCAAGCACGCCGCTGCCCTCGGGAGGTCTGCGACATCGTGGATGCTGAGGCGACCACACATTGCACCCCAACTGGCGTGGATGCGGCCGCCTCTTCTCGATCTGCCGACTTCTTTACCACGAGTCTGAAGCGGTTCACATACAGGATTCTGTGTAAGGCGCCATCGCCGTTATTGCCTCTACCAGTGTAGAAATCGCCATCGCCAACGATGTCACACCGCAATAAGAGGATTGCCGCTCAGCCGCCCTCGCATTTCACGGTTGAAACGAGGTGAGATATTGGTGATGCAGAGGATGGGGTTTATTGATAGATACAGAGAGCCCTCCTCGGCGGAAAAGGAGGCCTACGACAACTACCGTGAGGATACCAATCCATCTCATAAGGTGGTGTTGCGACAACTCTTCACAAGAGAGAGGCCGAGGCGGTCGAGGCGTGCTAACCAACGCGCCTGATGGCGACTAGGTAGTTCGATTAGTGAATAATAACGTCTTGATCTCCTTCCGCTAAGGAGGGCTAAACTGATTGTACAACTTTGTTCCTCTAGTGCATTATTCGTCGTTGTAAACTTCTCTGTTTTCTCTACTTAATATAAAATATACACAAACCTTTTAGGTATTGGAGAAAAAAAACTACCACATCGCTAATTGTTAGCTAGCTAGGCTGATCCAAATATAGGTCCTTACTTGACATCCTAAGTAAATCAATTTTCTAAAGTAATCTTAAGTTAAATTCACGTGCTCATATCTTACCAAACAGGAGTATACATGGATGCAGAGGAAGGGCGCACCTACCAAAACGAAGGTCGTAGCCTTCCAGACATGTCAATTTTTTTTTTTAAAATAATTGCAAAATTAGATGAAATCTATACGTAAACACAAGTTCTCTAATATGTGAAGACAACTTCGAAATTTCCAAGAAAATTTAAACTAAAACTCACAAGTAATTGCCTATTATCTTAGTATATTTGACTAACAAAAAAAGCATCACTTTACTTATTTGAAGATCTAGAAATTACACGGTCGATCAGAGAAAATAAACTAAAAGCACCACTCTACATGTGGCATTGATAAGTGCAATTACACACAAATTTAAACGGCCGGGTATATCACTGATCACGATGTAAATTGATGGACACATATCTTATTTGATCAAGGATGCCTGTGGCTTGCAACAAGCGCGCGATCGTTGTAGTTGTAGCCTTGTAGGTATCGGCCACAACGCCCAAGCAGATGCACATTGGATCGGCGTGCACGTCTGCCCCTCTTCTTCATCGCTGCTCGGCTTTGCCGGGCGCCGCCACCCTCGGCCACACTCGTCGTAGCCATAAACGTAGTATCCCGTGGCGCCTCGCCCTCGTCGTCGTCGCTGGGCAGCGCGTGTTGGCAGCAGGGGCAGATGCAGTGGAGCGCCAGCCAACACTCCTCGTGGAACCGGTGCACGCACGGCGTCACGGCGAACTTGTCGTCGTCCTTGAAATCGTCGAGGCAGATGGCGCACACCGCCGCCGCCGCAACTCGATCGTCAGTCTTCGAGCCGTGGTGGCCCGTGCCACGCTGGCGCCGGCGCCTCTTGGCATGTCCCGATCCTGACACCGCATGGTCATCGTCGTCGTCGCCGTGCTTCTTCCGCTTGAGCCCGCCGACCGCCTCGCCGGAGGCTGGGAGGACGCCTAACCCACCACCTTTACGGTAGGCCTCGCAGGCTTCACGGAAGTGGTCAGGCCGATCCCAATCCCCAATAGGTTCCACTACCTTTACGACGCGGTCGTAGGGCAAATATGACACCCTGTATTGAAAACCTGGAGGTTGATCGAAGAAATACTGCATATCTAACTCTGGAGATAGAACGTTGATCGACATATCGACGTCGATCGAGAATGTGTGCGACATCTGGTTTAACTCTTCTGGAGATAGATCGTTGATCGACATATCGAAGTCGATGGAGAATAGGTGCGACATGTGGTTTGATGTTCAGATGGATGGATGGATTAGTGCGTCTGATTTGACGTTCGATCTGGTGGAACTGCGTACGTATATGCAGGGATTTATAGGCCTGGCCTGGGTGTGAGAGTTGGAATTAGATTCGGCTTCGGTGCCGACTCCGATTCCAAAGGCCTTTTTATTCAAAAAAAAAAAAAAAAAAAGAAAAAGAAAACCAAAGAGGGCCTAATTAATCGAGGCTTGGATCGAATTTTTCAAATTCACTTTTCACACCACGAGAACAAAACAAGGCACAAAGGCAACAAACAAATCCTGTTCCTTTTGTAAAGATTTGTAGGGCCACTTAATTTTCTCTTTTTGTTTTCACAACAAACAAAACTAAATTATTATAAGCTTTTCAACGTGAACTCTCTTAATAAAATAAGCTTTCCATCAAGAGTAAGTTTAGTGGCCCCAAAAGTGGACTTCCTATATCATGACAACTTCTCTTTTCTCGATGCCCCTTCTCAGGCACCCTCCCCTTGTGGCCGAACCTTGGGGTCACATAAGCGGCGCCTAATTTTCTCTTTTCTCGATGTCCTCTGTGTGGGTGTCGTGGCCCACGTGAATCGACAAGTGGCGGAATCGAAGTTGACCGCGATGCTCCCGAACGTGGACCTCAGTGCCTCTGCCTCCTTGTTGCGGTATGCCATGGCCGTGGAGTATATGATATGCCTCCTCATCGCTATACGCCGCCATCGGCCGTGGAGTCCACCCGGGGCGCCGCCTGTGGCAGGAACGAGCGGTGCCAATCCTCGACAGAGCCGCCGTTGGCGCTTTCCCGCGGCTAGAGGCGCTTTCCAGAAAAGGGAAGGAGATCAAAAAAAAAAAATCTGAAGTGTGGGATCCATGGAGTGGTAGTTGATATAGAGGATGGGATAGAATTTGAATGGGTAGGGAAAACTGTATATAGAGGAGTTACTAGGACGAAATAATCCTTTTGGAGGATGAATTTAGAGTACGTATGACGAGTGCTGATAGTCTTAGGTTGGCATAGCTTGGCCCAAAACTCAGGCTGAAGTGTCATGAAGGTTGAAGCCCCTTTCATGCAACATGTCTATTTAAAAGGTGGAGTAAACAAAACTGTATGCCCGTGCTGCAATATGTGGCTGTGAGCCAAGCCGTCGCCAGCTCACCAGCTCATTTGCTCGGTCAGCCTGCCACTTAGCTTTACCCTTTATTTTTTTTTGGGGAATTGGCTTCAAAACACGTAAAGTGTTTTCCGGTTGCTAAGGGACACCGAAAATATTCACATTGCTAAAGACACTTTGTTTCTAGTTAACTTTACTTGTGGACACTATGCCTATTAAAACAACCATTTCCAGCTTTGAAGGAGAGAGAATAGCCATGAAATATCATTTTTTTGCTTCTTCCTCTTTTTCTTCCTCTCTTATTCTTCTCCCTCGCTCACCGTTCAGCCGATTGCGCCGCCATGTGGGTTCCACGCCCGCCATTCCCCCACCGCCAGCCACCGCCCGGCGGATCTCGCTTCATTGCTGGCCATACACATCGCGCGCCCACGCCGAAGCCCACACCTGCGCCTTCGCCATAGCGCTATGGCTGTGCCACACCGTCACCGGTCATGCGTGTCGCCGCCTTCGGAGGCAGAGTTCAGGTGGGGGCAAGACCCGAGCTGCCAGTGCCGGAGTCGCCTTCGCTTCCATCCAGTGTCTCGCTGAGTGTGGTGAGCAGGGTGGGGTCCCTAACCGTGGAGTCGGCGGCGATGAGGTGCGCCGTGGAGAGGGCAGCCCAGTCCCGCGTCGAGGCACCGAGGTGCGCATCGTAGACCCGTTCGGCCTCGCCGCTTGCCCCCTGGCTCAGTCCTCCGACCACCTCCTCCACCGTCGTGCCCCTCCCGGTGGTGCTCGCTTTGGAGGTCATGGCGTGGACCGGCGGCGCGGGCGGGCGGCCGGCATAGGGAGCTGCAGCGTAGGGGCACGTGGGTCCGACTGTGTGCATAGGTCAAAGACATTGTGGGCTACCTGCGCGGCGATAACGCTGCGTGGCCCGGCTATGGCGCAGCGGGCGGGCGACGACGTGGGGCTGCTAGCGCGCCGCGGTCGAGAGATGGAAGAAGAAGAATGGGCTGACTGGTGGGGTCAAGGGCAATTTGGGCAATTCACCACCTTTCTCTCTCCTTCTGAGATGAATAATATTATTTTAGTCGAGCCAATGCCTTCCAACAATTGGCACTAAAATGGAATGTCTCTCAGCAAAACACGTTTTAGACGATGCCACTCTGCAAATGGACTCTACTTTGCATGTCCTATAGCTAATTCCGCCATATTTGTTTTGCAAGGAACCACTTAGCTTTGCCCTATGGCCAATTCTAAAAAAAACATGCTTTACCCTATGGCCAGAAAAAAAATAAGTTCTAATGAAAAGAAAACAAGAACGAACTCGCACTGCATTCACGTATTGCGTGAGAAAAATAATGACGGAAAAAAGTTACAATCACAAAATCTGGATTTTGAATAACAATAACAATCTCTGATATTTTTGGATCACGTGCTTGTGTGTTAGAATTCTAGGGTGTTTGTACGAGACTTTATGATTTGTATGAGACTTTATGTGTATTTCCTTTCATATGGAATCAAAACCGAATGCAAGCGCAATACCACGGAGGTGGATGGTCAAGCCCGAGCATGGCGACACTAAGTGAGCGTGGTACCGCGCACCAATGCAAGCGCAATACCACGCTTTATGTGTCCTGTACAAAAGTGTTCGTCTCTTTCTCGATCCCCAACTAAAAAGCTACACGCGTGGGTATCTTCAACAACTAGATAGAGAAGCAGTCGTCCACAGACGCATCCTCGCACGATCGACGCCCACGTACCGCGCTCTGATCTGCTCGTGTGGACTGCCGTAGGTGTAGGATAGTCAGTTGGACTACTAAACTCGATCGTATATATGTACACCATTGCCTGGGTTTCTTCTCCTTTCATCAGCCGTCGCGTGTGCCTCGTCCGCCATATATGCAAGTACGGGCGCCGTCGTCCTCGTCCGCCGCCCACGATATCGCCCTCCCCGCCAGGTTCCTGCAACTTCCTCGCTGTCGTCGTCCTCACCGGCCGATCCCTTCTCCGGTTCTCCCCTCAGCGCTGCCTTTCCCATGTAAGCCACAACCCTGCTGACTGACTGTATCATCCCTCCGTGCCGGCCCGTATACAGTAATGATGGCCGCAGCCTTGCGGATGCCATATACACTAGGGGTGCCCACCGATCTCCCCAGATGAGTTTTTTGCAGCCTATATTTATCTTGATGTGGTACTTTGGATTTTCCAGATTTATCATGTGGGTTTTCTTGAGACGCAAAGAGGATACCAGTTTACAATCTGGTTTGTAAGTACAACACCCAACCAGAGAATTGTCGTGATCATGATGTATTTACTATTTTTCCAAAAACAATTTTTCACTTCAAACAAAAATTTATGATCTTGAATATATTATTCTGTTTATATACTGCCTAAATGTTTTTTTTTTGCATATTTTTTTTTTTTTTTATGAATATATAACAATTTTCTTGGCTTCAAACAAATGTCTAGATGCTTTCCATTTCAAGCGTGATGATTCAGATCGATGCTGATGGGAGAACTTTCGTTTGACCCTGACTGATAGAATCACAGAAATTGTTGACAATGACCATCTGACACCAAAGTTATATTCTTAGGAATGCCTCAGGTATGAGTCATTCTTCTTGCTTCCTGATCGGAGAGCACACTGCTACCCCTGCAGGCAACTTAGATCTTGCAAATCACTGTAGGCATCATTAACCCTGATTCTTTAATGCAGGTTTTTGTAGATGGGAGTACCAGCATTTCCACCCAATGGGAAGAAAGCAAGTGATCTGCAACAAAAAAATAAAGTATGTCTCAAATCAAAACTGAAATATTCACCGGTTGCTGCATAAAAAGTTTTTTTCCTTTGGACCTGTCGATCTATTGGTCCATTATTGATCTCAATATCTCATCTACTTGTTTTCCTATTGGAGGTTTTGTTGCAGACATGAGTTTTTTTTTACACATAAACAGTATGGAACACTTACTGCTGAGGAGCTGCAATTGTTAACATTAATCTTTTTATTATTGGATAAACCGTATCAATTTTCCGTGGGTGAATTGATTTCATCAATGTTTAGTAAACAGGCCATTACGTAGTGATTTGAAGAAAATGAACAGTACTATTTCATTATTCTGCTGTTGCACACTGATGTGGGGATCTTGATTCAAGTTATCGCACAAGTATTTTTATTTTGCAATTTTTGGTCATTAAAGGCTGCCATGTTTTCTTTGCAGGCTCTCAAATTATTCTGGCTTGTTATATATGGCCACTACAACACAACACAAATTGTTTGTTCAGGTTACTTTTTGTTGTGCTCTTGGCCTTTTTTTCAGTCTGCAATGGGTGTTTTACATTTAGTTGAGATTTGGAAATAACAAGCATGTCACCTTGAGTAGATCATTTTAGTTTAAGGTATCTGTGAGCTTTCTTGATAGATGATGAAAAATGTGGACAATTACTTATCCTATTCATCATAATCTTAGATACAATTTGATAACCTATGAGCCAACTTGTAAAGATAAACATGTGCTTATTTAAGAGTAAAGATGGAATGTTGCAAAGATTATGCTCGAGTATTCTAAAGGAGCACATATAGTACAACTCTACCGACTTCAAGAACTACCACCTAGGCAAAGTGACACTCCTCCCCTCCCCCTCCCTGCCCCTTTCTATTACCCTAGCCGACAACACAGTAAAATGAAAGGTAATTGCGAGACATGAAATGCAAATTTAATGCCTTACTATATATGCTCCTTGTGCCTACCGTGCCCAGCTTCCTCTGCTAGATTCTACAGGGCATCACCTAATGCCACTCCCGTGGCGTGCTCCACCGCGACCTCAAGCCGGAAAATGTGTTGATTGATCGTGCAACAACATCATGAAGCTTGTTGACTTTGGATTGGTGAGGGCGTTCAAAACTCATGTCCAGACTTTCACTCATGAGGCGCTTCACGATGTTGTTGTGGCGTTTAAGCAACATGTTTTCTGGTTGGAGATCGTGATGGAGCACGCCCACGGTTGTGGCAGTAGGCAATCCTCTACAAAATCTAGTAATAGAGGAAGTTCCGCATGACGCACACATGGTACATATATAGTCAGGGCATTACAATTTGTATTTCATGTCTCTCAACTACTATTCATATTGTTGTGTTGTCGAATAGGGGTTGTAGAAAGAGGAGGGGGAGGGAAGGAGTCTCACTTTGGCATGTGGTGGTTCTTAAAGTCGGCAGAGTAGTACTTTATGTGCTACTTTAGGTCGAGGTTGAGGAACTCGAAGACATCAAGATGCACTTGTAGTTGCGCACCACCATGACCTGTAGCCTGCACAACACATCATGAAAGCGCTGGTCCAAATGCCACAACATCTTGATGCAATCCACCGGTGGAGCTGCTCCATGGGGAATCTCATATCGAGATTCACTTTTTGAGTGGAGAAGGTATCCCAACAGGACATTTAAATAAATTCACATCAACCATGAGTTTCTGGTCATGCTCAACTTGATTCTTTTCTCTAACAAACGACGGATGTTTTGGACATCTTGGCAGGTTTGCTCTGGTGTGGTACTGTGATGTCATTATGTCAATGTCTGGCTATCAGATTCTGGCTAGATTGGGCCGGAATTGATACCCGATTGCTGATCGTCGGGTGGTCGGACGGGCGATGGGGGCGGTGACGGCGTGGGTCAGCGCCGGTGACGGCGCGCGCGGGCCGGGCGTGGGAGGGGGCGGCGCGCTGGCGGCGCTGAGCGGCGGCGGCGGCAGCGCGTGAGAGAGAGAGAGCTGGAGAGATAAGCTGTTTAGGAGCTACCCTTTTAATTTTTCTGCTTAAGATTCAACTGATTACAAGCCCCTTGTATTTATAGTCTGAGGGAGACTTGCATGCTAAGAAATCTCTAGGAGGTTTCCTTATAGATCGAATACCTCTTGACAAAGTAATTTAATTCTTTCCCTAAATATTTCTTGGCTAAATGTTTTCTTGCATATTTTTTTTTATTTTTTTATGAATATATAGTAATTTTCTTGGCTTCAAACAAATATCTTGATGCTTTCCATTTCAAGCGTGATGATTCAGATCGATGCTGATGGGAGAACTTTCGTTTGACCCTGACTGAATCACAGAAATTGTTGACAATGACCATCTCTTAGACACCAAAGTTATTCTTAGTAATCCCGCAGGTATGAGTCATTCTTCTTGCTTCCTGATCGGAGAGCACACTGCCACCCCTGCAGGCAACTTAGATCTCGCAAATCCCTGCAGGCATCATTAACCCTGATTTTTAATGCAGGTTTATGTAGATGGGAGTACCAGCATTTCCACCCAATGGGAAGAAAGCAAGTGATCTGCAACAAAAATAAAAGTATGTCTCCAATCAAAACTGAAATATTCACCGGTTGCTGCATGAAGTCTTTTTTTCCTTTGGACCTGTCGATCTATTGGTCCATTATTGATCTCAATATCTCATATACTTGTTTTCCTTTGGAGGTTTTGTTGCATACATGAGTTTTTTTTTACATAACTTAAACAGTATGGAACACTTCCTGCTGAGGAACTGCAATTGTTAATATTAATCTTTGTATTAGTGGATAAACCGTATCAGTTTTCCGTGGGTGAATTGATTGCATCAATGTTTAGTAAACAGGCCATTATTCTGTTGTTGCACACTGATGCGGGGATCTTGATTCAAGTTATCGCACAAGTATTTTTATTTTGTAATTTTTGATCATTCAAGGCTGCCATGTTTTCTTTGCAGGCTCTCAAATTATTCTGGCTTGTTATATATGGCCACTACAACACAACACAAATTGTTTGTTCAGGTTAGTTTTTATTGTGCTCTTGGCCTTTTTTCAGTCTGCAAATGGGTGTTTGTACATTTAGTTGAGATTTGGAAATAGCAAGCATGTCACCTTGAGTAGGTCATTTTAGTTTAAGGTATCTGTGAGCTTTCTTGATATTCTGATGCTGAAAAACGTGGACAATTACTTATCCTATTGATCAAAATCTTAGATACAATTCGATAACCTATGAACCAACTTGTAAAGATAAACATATGCTTATTTAAGAGTATTCTACTGTTGATGTTAATGGTCGATTGATGGGCTATGAACTAAATTGTATATGCTTGGTGAAGAGGCACAATTGACTAAAGATGGAATGTTGCAAAGATTATGCTCGAGTCCACACGCACGCACACCTCCCTGCCTTCCACCCCCAAGCCCCAGCCCAGCCCAGCCCACCCCATCTACCAGTGCTCCCCTCGCTGCTGCTGCCAGTTCATGCCTGATCTGGCCAGATCGCCTCGCATGGACCAGGTGAGTGTCTCTGATCGCTCCGCTGCTGCCGTCCCCGTCCCCTCCTCTCTCTCCCTTTTTGACCAGCCATAGTAGCAGTGGCAAGGGAGCGTGACCTCTGTATGACTGTATGTGATGTAATGGTGGGCGCAGCACGAGAGGAAGGAGAAGATCGGGGAAGACATGTACGGGTCAAACCAACGAGACGATCGTGCTTAAGAAGATCCACCTGGTGCAGGAAGACGAGGGCATCCCTTCCACTACCATCCGTGATATCTCCTTCCTCAAGGAGATGCAACACCGCAACATTGTTAGGTATTTATTAGGTCCTATATCTCATGCCAGAGCCAGGTTGTGCGTGCTTTATATTATATTGTCCAACTGGGTGTTGCCATTGATAAATATTTGCTACTGCTGCTGATACGCTTCTGTGTTGTGCCATGCAGGTTGCAGTACATGGTGGTGCACAACAGCAAGCTTCATTGTCTTCGAGTTGCTCGACCTCGACCTAAAGGAGCACATATAGTACAACTCTACCGACTTCAAGAACCACCACCTAGTCAAAGTGACACTCCTCCCCCTCCCCCTCCCTTGCCCCTTCCTATTACCCTAGCTGACAACACAGTGAAATGAAAGGTAATTGCGAGACATGAAATGCAAATTTAATGCCTTACTATATATGCTCCTTGTGCCTACCGTGCCCAGCTTCCTCTGCTAGATTCTACAGGGCTTCACCTAATGCCACTCCCGTGGCGTGCTCCACTGCGACCTCAAGCCGGAAAATGTGTTGATTGATGGTGCAACAACATCATGAAGCTTGTTGACTTTGGATTGGTGAGGGCGTTCAAAACTCATGTCCAGACTTTCACTCATGAGGCGCTTCACGATGTTGTTGTGGCGTTTAAGCAACATGTTTTCTGGTTGGAGATCGTGATGGAGCACGCCACGGTTGTGGCAGTAGGCAATCCTCTACAAAATCTAGTAACAGATGAAGTTCCGCATGACAGACACATGGTACATATATAGTCAGACATTACAATTTGTATTTCATGTCTCTCAACTACTATTCATATTGTTGTGTTGTCGAATAGGGGTTGTAGAAAGAGGAGGGGGAGGGAAGGAGTCTCACTTTGGCATGTGGTGGTTCTTAAAGTCGGCAGAGTAGTACTTTATGTGCTACTTTAGGTCGAGGTTGAGGAACTCGAAGACATCAAGATGCACTTGTAGTTGTGCACCACCATGACCTGTAGCCTGCACAACACATCATGAAAGCGCTGGTCCAAATGCCACAACATCTTGATGCAATCCACCGGTGGAGCTGCTCCATGGGGAATCTCATATCGAGATTCACTTTTTGAGTGGAGAAGGTATCCCAACAGGCCATTTAAATAAATTCACATCAACCTTGAGTTTCTGGTCATGCTCAACTTGATTCTTTTCTCTAACAAACGACGGATGTTTTGGACATCTTGGCAGGTTTGCTCTGGTGTGGTACTGTGATGTCATTATGTCAATGCCTGGCCTGGCACCGCCATTGGCAGCATTGGAAATAGCTTGTGCCTCGTTCACTCCTCAACTCTACTGCATGCAAATATGAAATGCGCGGTCCCTGCTGTGCCATGTAGACAGTGGCGAAGCTAGAGAAAATTGAAGGGTGGGTGCATATGTTTGTATTAGAGATGGTGCATATATGGTGAAATTTAAGGAAAATACCTTTGCCCCTGCATGCAGAGAAGCCTGCTGCTGCTCTTTCCCCTAGGCGCAATTAACAGCCGCCGGCCGCCTGCCACAGTGCCGCGGGAGCAGGACAGGGACGGGCAAATCACGTCGCGACAGTATCCGTCACGTAGCCAGCTTGGGCAAAGAGCTCGATCCAAGCATCCATCAGGCACAAATTAGGAACCTGACTAGGCCTGGTGCTTGACTTGTGACGGCACTGGAAAAGCTTTGCCTCTCGCTCGATAAAATTGCTACGGTGAGTGTAGCATGCTACCCCTCTTTTTTTTTCTTTACCTATGTTTATAGTACTGCTGCGAGCAATAAGCATTGTGTGGTGTCTCCAGAGAGAAATAGTACTCCCTCCATTTCAAATTATAAGTCACTATGACTTTTTTGGTACATTTGTTTTGCTAACCATCTAGATATAATAATATGTCTAGATACATAACAAAATGGATAAACCAAAAAAGTCAAACCGACTTATAATTTGGAATGAAGGGAGTACTAACTTGTTTTTGTTGATTAAACATACATGTTAGGGAGTACATGTACTGCCAACCTTCGCATTTGCCAATGTAAAAAGTAAAAAATGTGGAAGCATGACATTTAAACCGATAAATTTGTGCATCATATACTATATTCGTGCATCATAAACCATGATATTATACTATATTTGTGCATCATACACCATGAGATAACTAGAATTTGTGTACTCATTACAAACCATGCATATCCCTTTGGCTGATTGTACATGGAAGCAAAAAAGAAACAATGATATGTTATAAAGAGTTTCCAATGTTTGGCGGTGTCGTTCACCAGCTGAGTGCGGATTGTCACGGTGACCTTTTTGAATTAATATAGAATTTGTATGCTCATTACAAACCATGTCCCTTTGGCTGCATTATAACAAATAGAGGTAGTTTAATTAGTTTGGGAAATGAAGTCTTTTTTAATTTCTTTTTCATCTGTTTATTCTGGCTAAGCATTACTTCCTTTTCTGGAAACCAAACTTGTAGCAGTGTTGCAGAACTGCTATTCAGAGCTTGTAGTAATTCTGGTCACGCAGTAATAATACTTAAGAGCACACCAAGAGTTCTCAGACGAACTACATGTTTACTACACTTTAAGTCCCGGATTTCTAGACAATATGGCAAAGAGTTAAAAGGAAATTTGGAAATATGTGACACCAATACTCCCTCAGTTAAAAAAAATACAACTATGAGAAGCGTGTTGGTCAAGCTTTATCAACTTTAACCAAGTTGATACCAAAGAGAATAAGCATTTATATGTCTCAATAAATTTATTATCTAAATATATTTCGTAACTAATCTAACGGTACTTATTTTGTGTCATAAGTGTTAGTATTTTTTTATATAAATCTAGTCAAAGTTTGCAATGTTTGACTTCTCAGGATGTGAGAATTGCAAGTACTCCCTCCATCCTAGGAATAGAAGTTGTCCTCTGCCCTGTTGGCCACAACAGATTAGAAGTTGTCCAGCGCCATCGCTACGTTCCTGCCCCTACGTAAATGCGCCAAAACCAGCAAAAAATAATGAGGCCAGAGGGGATCGAACTTGCACCGCACTGGTCCGAGCGCCCAGCAAGCTGGCCTAGTCAATCCGGCGTTAGCTTTCTTTGCATGTAGAGCATACCACAACAACATTGAATAGGCGTATACAGGAAAAAATTACCCCTAATTAATGACTCCTTGGTAAATACAATAATGTTCTAAACGACTTCTACTACTAGTACGGAGGGAGTATTTGATAAAATGTAATAGCAGGGGGATCAGTGGCACTTGTCGCTGATCTTAGTCTCATACTTTTGACATGAGTTTTAGTTTGTGACAATAAGCAAGACAATCTTCAATATAAACTAAATAAACTACCGTGACAAACACTTGGAAAGTGCAATATATAGAAGGGGGTGATCAGAGGCAGTCCTCGCTGATGTTATACTTAACGCATTTGATATGAGAAATAGAACTCACCCAGATGTTGGTATTATAATCCATGAAAAAAATCGCGGGCTATAGAATTTAGCGGGAGGTTAGCCAAAAAGCTATTATCGCGCTATTAGCGCGCTATTTGGCGCTATAGCGCGATATAGCGCGCTATTTGGCATTGCGACAGGTGCTTCTGGCCGCTATTAGCGTGCTATTTCGGCGCTATAGCGCGCTATTTTTTTCATGGATTATAATCAATGAAAAGTATGATGAGCATCAAAGCTGCAACAACCAACAATTTATAGAGGCAAAAGACAACACGACCATCAGGAACATTTCATTTTTAGCATTAGTAAGTATGAGGAGGCATCTGAGAAGTTATATCTTGATGATGCCTTTTAATTGCAGTTACTGTGGTGCACCCGTGAAAAAAAACACACTATGTAGGCTGGATGGCTGTGGTGGAACAATTACACATATTAGATCTTTCTAAAACATGGTTAATGATATATTTCTTCCTTGCTCTTGTGGTACATGAGCCTGGATACGCTGAGAAGGCCAGATGCTAGTTTTGTGCTCCATACTTGTATCATCAACGGTTTGAACCAAAGAATCAACAGACTGAATCAACTTCTGAACCTTATTTGTATCCTTCAAGAACTCCTAAAGAGGACAAGAAAGTGCAAATTAAATCCTGAATATTATCATGTAAATGTTTTGGATTCCAACCCACAACATTTGGTTTAATTGTGCGTGGTAATGCAGGAACTTCTAAGGGCGTGTGCAATGGTGCTAGCAACATAACTAGTTGATGTGGAGGTGAGAGACAAAAGAAATGACTATTTTATAACTTCTTGTTTTAATGGAGCTACATGCTCCTCTTTTAGATTCTTGGAATACGTGAAATAGATAGGCTATTTGTTCATCGCCAGTGACTGCTCTGTCTCTTACTTTTCGCTTTCTACGCCATAATAGCTAGCCAGTAGGGACGCCCTAATTAAATGGTATAAGTGCAGAATGAAGATTGATAATGGTTGCTTGCAACTACTAATGTAATTGTTGTAGATAGTGACAACTATAACTAAGTGGTCTTAAATGAATTAGATTTGTACAAAGCATAATCTAAAGATAAATATATGCAACAGAAAAGAAGTTTGCATGATAGTACAAAGGCTAGCAGGGAGTGGATGAGGTGAACAAGTGCAGGTAGGCAGAGGTGGATGGCTACGGCGGGGGGCACGTGGCTGAAGCTATGTGGCGGGAGGCCGATTACATCGGAGTTGGAGGCAGTGGGTGTGGGGCAGTGAGGCACATGGGAACATGAAGGTGGCAGGTGCGGCGCGGATCGAAAGTGAGCCGACGAGACGACCTTGGGGAAGGATGGGGGGGCAAATGGGGGAGTAGTGGTTGGGGAGGAGGATGTATGGACAGCTGGGATGTAGGAACTGTTGAATCCGATGGTGATCTGTGATGTAGGAACTGTTCTGGTAACAGGAGTTTGTGAGGAGGGAAGCAATTAATGCACTGTTGCCATAATAGTGTTTGAGGAGAGCGATGGAACTTCATGGTGTCCACGAAAATTAGGGTAATGTTAGATTCTCGGTTTTGAACCTATAAGATTGATAGGATAAAAGCTTAGGGAGTATTTTGAATCTCTTATTTTTTTCCTCGAATACGCAAAATGTTTGCTCATCTTTTATATTAAGATTGAGAAATTGTGAAAGTTACAACGATGCGCTACTTAATGATGCACTAGGGGATATTGATATACAATATCCCTAGTAGAAGGGGATCAAGTGCTATTGGAAGCATGACCCACCCATAGTGCTCTTAATACACACACATGTTGCTATGAGGTGTCGATGTACGTATATACTGAGCATGACACGTCCAGCACGAATAGAATCGCAGTCGACATTGGCCAGTCTCTTGAAATTCCAGAAACCGATCAACACTAATAATACGTATATACTGAATTGTTTTTTTTTCGAATCACCCAAAAGAATTGTGTTTTTATATTATAAGAGAGAAATGTTTGGTACAATGGGGATGACAAATGATTCTCAAGAAGGTCAGGAAATCCCCCACCCAAGGGCAGTACTTATCCTATTACTCGCAAAAAAGACAACAGATTTGCTTGGGGCCTGCCGAATCAATAATCAGGGGGAGATCTGCCCAACCAAGGATCTGACTGGGGGAGATCAAACCCTCCAGGCCTGTCGGCAGAGGCGCTTTTACGCACTAACCTCACGCTACTCCAGGAACAACTCCCTAATAAGGGGCTCCATGTTCTTTGGGTCTTAGCCGAAGACTAGGTTGTACTTCATCTCGAATGCTGGCTCGCCCTCTAGTGGATCTACCTGGTCTAGCCTTTTCTTCACAAGTAATTTGCCCCTTTTGGACATATACTGACTTGTGAATGTGGGAACCCGTATGATGTGGCTCGCTGAGATTTCAGAGTAGTGGTGGATTCCTCCTTTTTTATTATTAGTGATGTTGCTCGCTTTAGCTACGGTATACTGATGTGGCTCGCTGAGATCAGCACTGATAACAGTATTTCATTAACAGAGGAGGCTTGGGAGTTGCATCAGACATCCAGGCGCTAGCCCTTGTGTACTATTAGTGGTATCTAAATATGGTTGCTAACGTGTTAGCTTCAAATAAATAGCACATCATTTTTGTTTTGAGAAGGCCTAACTAGTCTTTATTGTACGTCATACAAATGTCAGAAGGTGGAACCGGTTACCATGCGTCATTTCACACTGATTACCATATTTTTGTGCATATAATTGGGGCATCTTTGATCAAGGACAAGGATGCATGTTGCTCGCAACAAGCTGCTGCTATTGCTGTAAGCCGCGCCCATCGTCACTTGTATCGGCGGTCCATTCAGGCCCAAACAGACGTACGTTCGCTTGACGGGCTCGTCTGCTTCTCCTCGTCGCTACTTCCCTGGCGAACATCGGGAGCCGGGCGGCGCCGCCACTGTCCTCCGCCACACTCGTCGTAGCTGTAGGCGTAGACATAGCAGCGCATGGCGCCTTTCCCTCGCCCTCGCTGGGCAGCGCGTGGCGGCAGCAGGGGCACAAGCGGCTATGCGCCAGCCACCGGGTCAGGCACCCGTCGTGGAACCTGTGCGCGCATGGCATCACGGCCAGGCCGTCGCCGTCCTCAAAGTCCTCGAGGCAGATCGCGCACACCGTCGCCGCCGCTTCCTCGCCGGTGGTCTTTGTCTCGTCTCCCGTGGTCGTCGACGACACCTCGTGGTCGTCGCCGTGCTTCAGCCGCTTGAGCCCGGCGACTGCCTCGCCGGAGGCGGGGACACCTCCGAACCCACCACCGGCGTAGGCGTCACGGTACGCTTCGCCAGAACGGTCAGGCGAAGGCTCAATAGGTACGATGAGCTGCTGGAACCTAAAAGCGACCCAGCTGTATTCATAACCTGGAGGTATGTCGAACAAAATATCGAACTCTGGAGGTAGATGAAACCACGACATAATCGAGGACATAGTCGATCGAGGAGGGTAGCGCATGCAACAATGTGTGATCTCGGGGGATGGTATGCGGCAATTTATCGGCCTGGCCTGGGTGAAAGTTCGTATTAGATTCGGCTTCGGGGCGGATCGACTCCGTTCAGAAGGTTTTGTTAAATGATGGTCGCGAAAAAAGTGGTTCACGGACAGCATGACCGGCCCGTAGTTAAGAGAGTTGTAATTGATAAAATACTGGACTATTATTTTCCATGAATGAATTCATCCATCTAAGCCACAAACTCTTCTTCTTAACATGTTCGTCCAAGCCACAAGCTTTATATTTTCTATTTAATTATACTAGTAAACATGCCCGTGCGTTGCAACGGGATTCTGATCACGTGCCCAGGCAAACGATCGGACAGACTCACTCGTGATCAATTTTTTCCTGTTGCACGACTCGTATTTTCCTCGGCTCTATGTCTCGCAGGCTGCGCGTCCCTCTGCGTCCTAGCTGCTAGCTGTATGCCATCGCCCGTCCTAGCGCTGCTGTACGTACGACAACCATTCAACGACGATGAGCAGAGAGCACGTCGTACAGCATGTTCCCGGTGGCTGCCGTGAACTGGTGTATAGATGTATATACGATGGATTTGGATGGATGGATTTGGAGAAGGAACCGAGCACCGAGCGAAAATATATATGTATATACGATGGAATGGATTTGAGTTGTAACCGAGAGGACTTCCAGGATACATAAGTGAGCGGACTTCGAGGATACGTGTACATTGTATATACGATTGATTTGAGGATGGCGCGATTAAGGCCCAATTAAGATAGAGGAAAAAGAGGTGGGAAAAAAATTTTCTCTCTTTATTAGTAGGCTAGGTAGCGTGTCCGTGCGTTGCTATGGGACAACTAAATTTTCATACTAAAAATATATGACTCGCACGATAAAATAACAATATTATGGAAGAAAGAACCTATCATTTGATAATAGAAAACCATGACCAAAATAAAAATGATATGTATCTATTTGTGTTTTATTATTTTAATATTTTAATTCTATAATTTATTTTGTAATGACATCTATAATATAAGTTAATGTTGGCAATAATATGATAATGTTCTATTAAGCCTGTGTCAATTTTAAGTACTAACAGTTTGATAATTTATTTTGTAATGACATCTATAATATAAGTTAATGTTGGTAATAATATGATAATGTTCTATTAAGCCTGTGTCAATTTAAAGTACTAAGAGTTTGTTGTTGACGTGACAAGGATTTGCCAATTTGGTTTGTTAATATTTTTGTTATGGGTATGTGGTGCGGTCGTACTAATTAATAAAATTTAAACATAATAAAATTTGGGTACATATAAATATTTATTTTTCTTGTGTTACATAATAAAAACTGCTTGTATATACGGTATGCAGCCAACACCTTATTAAAAAGGGGAAAAAAAAGCATAAACATGTATGTATTCTGTGCCATAAATATACGTACGTACATTGGATATCTATATGTCACATCCCTACTATATACGTGCACGCATTTGGTCATACCTACAAGTAGTGGTCCACAAAAGGGTTTTTTCTCGAAAAAAAAAAGATCGTACACACACAAGGCCAGTCAAAGCCACCCCCGCCAACGGTCCGTGTAGCTGCAGACCCAACCCAAGCTTCCTTCGTAAATCGAGACCAAGTCGCTTCACGGAGAGGCGGACGAAATTGCGCACGATGGGCAAAAGGCGTAAAAAAGGCCCGGCAGAAAAAAAGGAGGTGAAAAGCCCGTGAAAAGCCCGACAGAAAAGAAGGTGAAAAAGAGGTGGGACTGAAATTTTCTCTCTTTATTAGTAGGTATAGATTTAGATTTGTAGAGTTATTAACATGTTTCTTCTAAGACACAAGATATGTGCGTAGCCATAGGCATGCACAAAAAAAAAAAAAAAAATCGTGATCCTAGTGCAAATCACACGAGCATATATCGAGTTCAGGTTCAGACTAATATGCAAGATCGACGGAGGCCACATAGGGTATGTTTGGTTTCCTGGCCCATACGCGACCAGGCCAGGATAGGCTAGCTTTGCACCGTTTGGTTGGCTTGGCCCAAGAGTTAGCCAGGCCCCAGGGGGCCTCCATACGCGAGATGGCCAAACCGTTTTTCTAGCTCCGCCGGGCCGTCCACGCGTGTCTTGTCACCGATCCTTCCTCACCGCTCGGTCTCTACTCGCTGCCCCGCCGCGTGAGCTCCGTTGGCCCCGCAAGACCCCGCGCCGTTGGAGCCGCTGCTAACCCCCTGGTGTGGCGGTGTCCCTCATGGCCGGCCTCCCGAAGCAGATCCGGAGCCATTGCCAGCATCTTCTCCTCCACCCGCTGCGACACCACCACCCGCCTGCTGCCGACCTAGAAGTGCTGCTGCAGTCCAGCATGCCACCCCGTGGTTCTTTTGGCCTCGACCGCCGTTGGCAGGCGTGGGTGGACGGCATCGTGCGCTTGCTTGCACAACGCCTCGAGTGTGCTCAGCCCATCCTGCTGCTGAGCCAGGAACTCACGGGGCATCATGGCACGGATTTCCACAAGCTACTCTGGCAGGCAGAGGCCTTGGTCGATCGGCACAAGGTCGAGCATCACCTACGTGGATAAGCCGCCGCCGTGGGCGCCCTGGATGGAGCTCGGCGGGTTCTCGACGAGGATGTTGCCGGCGTGGTGGTCGATGTTGAGGAGGCAGACGTCGAGGATGCCGACTCTGTGCACGGAAGCCACTGAGAACCGTGACAGGCCCAGCTCCACGTTAGACGAGGAGGAGAACCACAAGGGCATGGCTAGAAGGTGCTGCTATTGCACACCAACTGTTCGATGTAATGCCTCAAAGGGGGGTTAATTCACTGGTCAAGAGAAGAGGTAACCGTATGCAATCCAAGCCAAGTAACCAAACACCAACGTATCATAGCCAGGCTCAGCAACGCAACGAACCAAACCACAACCCTCCTTCTCCTTCTAGCCAGGCTAGATCTGCCCTGGCCAGGAATTGGAGTCGGGCTTCAACCGGCCAACAAACCAAACACACCCATAGAGATTAGAGGGGAACCATTTACTACAACTGATTTGTTAAACTTTCCTTTTCTCTTATGGATATCTCTTGTTAGCTTCTAAATCTCCCCATGTTTTTTTTTGAATAAAACAGGAGGGGTTTGACCCCCTAGTGTGCTTTTATTAACACAATGGAACAAAAAGTCTATACAAATGTCTCATGAAACAAAGAAAATAACAAAAATTACACAGAGTCTTGTAGCCATGAATCAATTACAAGATGGTAACGCTGCTTTGCTCTTAGTATAACTAAGCCAAATTCCTCTTTGAAGGTTGTCTTTGTTGAATTGAAACAGGGATCCCTCTGAAGATTGTGTTATTTTGGCATGACCAAATCGACCAACATACACGTGTCCCGCTTCGGAACCTTCCCACAACCGACCTAGAGATCCAATCTAAGCTGTCCAATCAAGTCGGTTTGATCCAAGCGCTGAGATTCATCCCACCGACCTATATAAGCAAGGACAGGGATCCCCATGAAACCCTAATTTATCATTCATTAGATCCATTGTAATTCAGAAATTAGACTAACACTAGGGTTTCCAAAGATTAGAGTTTAGAGAGCTTTAGTTCTTCAAAATACACTCATTACAAACCATATCCCTTTGGCTGCATTATAACAAAATTGAGGTAGCTTAGTTTGGGAAATGAAGTCTTTTGTTAATTTATTTTTCATCTGTTTATTCTGGCAAAGCATTACTTTCTTTTCTAGAAATCAAAGTTCTGGTTGTGTTGCCTTCGAGAACTACTATCTAGAGAGAGTGTTCATAATAATTTTGGTCGCCCAATAAAAATACTTGAGAGCACACCAAGAGTTCTCAGACGAACTACATGGTTACTACTTCACCAATTGTTCCATAAAAAAAACTACTTGGCGAATTTAAGTCTTGGATTCCTGGACAATATGACAAAGGGTTGAAAGGAAATTTGGAAATATGTGACACAAATATTTGATAAAATGTAATAGAATGGGGATCAGTGGTACTCGTCGCTGATCGTAGTCTCGTACTTTTGGCATGAGTTTTAGTTTGTGACAATAAGCAAGACAACCTGCAATATAAACAATTGGAAAGTGCAATATATAGAAGGGGGTGATGCGTGGTAGTCCTCGCTGATGTTAGCCTCAACGCATTTGATATGAGAAATAGAACTCACCCAGATGTTGACTATATTATTTCATCTAGCGGCTGCACTATAACTTGGGACAATTGTTTGAAGTCATGAAGAAAATATGTGTACATGTCCAATAACCTTGTACCGTCACTATTCACAATATTATAATCAACGAAAAGTATGATGAAGAACTAAGAGCAGCATCAAAGCTGCAACAACCAACAATGTATAAAGACAAAAGAGAAAAAAAGCAGTACCATCAGGAACATTGTATTTTTTAGCATTAGTAAGTAAGAGGAGGCGCTTGAGAATTTGTTGTGGTGCTCCCTCTGCAACAAACACACTATGCATGCTGGATGGTTGTGGTGGAACAATTACACATATAAGATCTTTCTGAAACATGGTTAAAGAGGTACTAGTTCCTTGCTCTAGAGGTACATGAGCCCTCGTTAAGGCCAACTGAGAAGGTAAATCTATTCCAAATAACAGCCTGGATAGGAGCTCAGGTAGTCCAGATGCTAGTTTTGTGCTCCATACTTATACCATCAACGGTTCGAACCAAATGATGAAGAGATTGAAACAACTTCTGAACCTTATTTGTATCCCTCAAGAACTCCTAAAGAGGACAAAAAGTGCAAACTAAAAACTGGATATTATCATGTAAATGTTTTGGATTCTAGCTCACAACATTTGGTTTAATTTTTTATGCGTGTAGTGCAGGAACTCCTAAGGGCGCCTACAATGATGCTAGCAACGTAACTAGTTGATATGGAGGTATGAGAAAAAGAAATGACTATTTTATAAGTTCTTGTTTTAATGGACCCACATGCTACTCTTTTTAGATTCTTGGAATACGTGAAATAGATAGGCTTTGTTCATCGCTAGCCATAAATAAATGGTATAAATGCAAAATGAAGATTAGATATTGGTTGTTTGCAACTAAAATGTAATTGTTGTAGATAGTGGCAACTATAACTAAGTTGCTTAAATGAATTAGATTTGTATAGAGTATAATCTAAAGAAAAAAATATATATAACAGATAAGAAGTTTGCAGAATGGAACAGATGCTGGGAGGAAGTGGCTGAGGCGGACAGGTGCAGGTAGGCGGAGGTGGATGGCTACGACGGTGCGCGGGGCCAAAGCTATGCGGTGAGAGGCCGGTTACATCGAAGTTGGAGGTAGTGGCTGTGGTGACGGTGAGGCACAGGGGACCAGGGAGGTGGCAAGTGCGGCGTGGAGTGAGACGTCCTTGGTGAACGATGGGGGCAAATGGGGGAGTAGTGGATGGGGAGGAGGATGCGTGGATGACTGGGATGTAGGAACTGTTGACTCCGATGGTCCAAGATGTGTGACTGTTCTGGTAATAGGAGTTTGCGAGGAGGGAAGCAGTGCATTGTTGTCCTAACAGTGTTTTAGGAGAGCGATGGAACTTTGGTGTGTCCACGAAAATAACGGTAATGTTAGATTCTCGCTCGTAGTCGGTCGGCGTAGCGAGGCGACGCTGAATGAGAGCCTCCGGAGTATTGATGAAGGTGACGAGGTAGGAGACATCTGGCACGTTCTCCTTGTCATCGTACTTACCGTAGTTATTGGAGTAGTCGTCGAGGAAGAAGATCAGTGTGGGTGGCATGTACCTCATGTCACTGTCGGTGGAGCTTGTAAGTCGGAGCTCGTTGAAGGCCTCGTAGGAGACGGGGGCGTTGAACGGTGTGATGAGGTGGATCGCCATGGTCAACGTGCATGGCGTCTCTGTTTGTACCACATCCCAATGCTTGTTGCGAAGCTCATTGGTGAACTTGAGAGCGTAGTCGTACTGGACGTCGATGTCGTCGAAGGTTGAGGGAGGCTGCTGGCATTGGTTTTTTTCAATCACGCAAAAGAGTTGCTCGTTTTTATAATTTTTTATTATTACATGAGAGAATATGTTTGGTACAATGGGGATGACAAATGATTCTCAAGAAGCTTAGAAAAACCCCACCCAAGGACACTGCTTATCCTATTACTCGATGAAAAAGACAACTGACTTGCTTGGGGCCTGCCCAACCAAGGATTCGGGGGAGATCAAACCCCCGAGGCTCGGTGGCAGTGGCGCTTTCACGCACTAACCTCACACTGCTCTAGGAACAGCTCCCTAAGGGGCTTCATGCTCTTTGGGTCTTAGCAAAAGGCTAGGTTGTACTTCATCCCGAATGCCGGCTCACCCTCCAAAGGATCTACCTGGCCAAGCCTTTTCCTCACAAGGAATTCACCCCTCTTGGACACATACTGACTTGTGAATGTGGGGCCGTATGATGTGGCTCACTGATATTTCAGAGAGTTCTCGTAGTCGTAGTGGATTCCTGTAACACCCCAGGCGCCACAAAGCCTAAGATGTCACTAAACTTCCCTTCTCTCATGCCAGAGTATAAATCTCGGCAACAAAATGCAACATCAAAGTAGAGCGTAGAAGTTACCACAAGAATAAAATTATTATATAGTTAAATAAAGTTCAAACTTAAATGTTTATTGTACCGAAGTATCACCATGAAAACAACTAAGTTCATGACAGCGAGCCAAGGTTGACATTATTATATCTAAAAGTGGAAGTAGAGTGAAGACGTGCTGCTAATTCCCATCCCTCCAAGCAAGCATCCAATCAAGCACCTAGAAAGATATAAAGGGGTGAGAATACATCTCAGCAAGCAAACTGCCTGATCATGTCATTGAAGCTACAAGTTCATTAAGCATCGTCTTAAATGTGGAAGATATGACAATTAAGAAATTAATAATTCATAGACAAATTATTCAACATAAAGAAGTATACAACATCCATGATATTTAATAAACTAAACCATCTCTTCAAATGGAAACAAACTCCTCATATCCACAACCTCAATGCAAATAAACCTCGAGTGCAGATGCAATGCATATGCATGTCCACTGCCTCCATACTCAACAAGGTATGAAGCTGCATCATACCCCTCCTCGGGCAACGTACGATGCTGTACCGGTACGGTCGCGGCCAGCAAGCGGCAACATCCATGAATGTAGTGCAGTGCAATATGATGCAATCATATATGGTGCAACCGCATAATCATTTACCACATATGCCACATACCTCCACTACTATAGAACATGACACTTATCTCGTGTCGATAGAAACATGATACAATATTCAACAGTGATCATCATATGTAAGTTACTTAATAGAGGGACAAGTGAATTAAGAATTGTAGATATTATGTTTGTTTAGTTAATTTTATGACATAGTGTAGGTAGATTCAACCGCTACGTTTACTTGCCTGAAGATGACGATGCAAAACGTGAGCTAAGAACGATCCAAAGGTGCACCACCTGTTCAAACATCATTACCTTGTAAAAATAAGTTCATTGAAAACTCACAAAGGACACAAAAATCGCTTCTACGGCCCCCACTACCATTTTCCCCAAAAACAGCGACCGAACAATCGATAAACAGCAGCAACCTTGACTCACATCTTCGCTGAGGATAAATTACTCATACAAAAATTATATAATAATTTTATTGAAGATGTGAAACATCATTATCTAAAACCTGTATATAGAACAATCTAGCATTTGAGACGCCTAAAATGGCGTAAACGACCTCTGAATCTAAGTGAACTTTTCTGATGACTCAAACAGGACAGCAGACTTCCAAAATACAAAACATCAGTTATACTCATCGAAAAAATGTAATATTTACCAATCTAGAAAGATCCAGAAAAACACTACAACCCTTATTCAAACATATATTCTAAATCGTCCAATAAAATGGTAAAAAACAGACAAGTTCCTAAACTCTCAGAATTTTCGTCACTGAAAAACAGTCATAATAGAATGACTATATCTCCTAGAATACAAGGGCTACAAGGCTGATCTTGGATTCAAAATAAAGATATTCAAGTCCTCTACAATTGTGTCAACTAGACCATAATTTATTACAGCCTCTAAAATGCCCAAACATAACGATGAACAGGGACTGCTCAGTCTGACAAAAATTCCAAAACGTGGCGGAATTGATCTCGTGATTTACTCCCAACATACGCCCTCTAAACTAGCGATTTGACCCACGAATGTTAACCAAAATTATTGGATTAAGGTATGACATCTCACCCGGGTCAACCACAACCACTACCGGAACCCAGGCGATTTCCCGTGAGCCCTATGCTCACGGGATAGACATGACGGGAAAAAAAACGACCGGGAAATAACTCTATCCCGTGAGCCGAGACAATACACACGGGATATCCTATCCCGTGATCCTATTTAGCTCACGGGATAGAGTTAACGGGGGGGGGGAGGGTGTGGAACCCGTGGCCTGTTCCACAAAACGGCGTTATGGCCTGATTTCCGTGAGCATAACGGAGTAGCTCACAGGGATATCCAGCTCTTTCCCGTGAGTAGAATCGTGCTCACGGGATAGATTTAACCTCTTTCCCGTGAGCCGTATCCACTCACGGGAAAGGTTTGTTCTTTCCCGTGAGCTACTCACGGGAAATTGATTTTTTTTCTTTTTTTTTTCCAGCACATAATTGACACATATAAATATATATATACATACCACAGATTGCATAATACCACATAATAGCACATATATTACATAAGATCCAACCAAGTCACAAGTTCGACCACATGTCCATGAGTGCAACCACAAGTTCACAAACTCACATAAAATCCAAGTTCACAAGTTCAAGTGCACAAGTTTTGAACCTAAATCATGACAAATTTATGGCCACGGCCTCCAACCTTCCGAAGCGCGTTCCCAAGCGTCCGATTGAGATTGGTTCGGAGTTGGGTTCGAGGCATGAGAATTATCCTGCACGCAGGCAAAGATAAATAGTTAGGAATTTGTGAGACAAAATTGAAGGTAGATTCTATTAACTTGGAAAAAAGAAGATAAATAGTTAGAAATTTCGGCAGCACCTCCCCTGCACGGAGGGGTTTCCAACCTGCAAGAAAACAACGACTCGATGGCCGACAACCACATGTCCACGCGCACATCTCATGGTGCATTCAAAACTCCAGATCATATCCATTCACATTGATATATGCATATTTCGAAGTTACGGGGAGACAAACTCACGGGAGAGGCTCCATGTGGTGGAGGGAAGATCGGCGGCTGACCATAGACGGGCGGTGGGATGAAGACGGGCGATGGCGGGAAGGCGATCTCCGGTGGCAGCTTTGCACACCAATCTGGCCACCAACACGCTGGAGGTACCCTAGGAGAGCTTCCATGCTCTTCTGGTGCTGCTCGGCCCTCTCTTGCTCTGCTCGAGCCCTCTCTTGCTCCGCATGAGCCCTTGCCCGCTCCCTCTCCTCAGCCTCCTCCCGTCACTTCCTCTCTTCCTCTATCTGGGCCTATTTCAACACAAAGTTAGAACACGGTGAAAGAGTATGTAACGATAAATGAACCTTAAATAAAAATAAATAAACCTCAAGTCCGGAGACCGTGTAGCTTTGGTAAGTGGTTGGCCGCTCGCGTATCACCGGGCCCCCCGAGCGTGCTCGGAGCTCAGATAGCTTCTTTGTGTTGTGCGGGTTGATAACGCTATCACCCAAATAGTACCGCCCGTGCTTCTTGCCTCCTCCGGCGATCATGGTGATGTCCCCCTCAATGTTGTGGCCGCGGGGATCGAAGCTTTCTCCATACTGCTCCCTCACCACTTCGGTGTACCTACTGATCTTCTCGTAGGCGGTCGGGTTGGTGTAGGCTTCGGGCCCAGCCTCAGGGTTGAAGACGACCGCGGGATCTTTATACCTGCCCGTGTGGGAGCAAGCAAAGGCCTCGAGCGTGCTGATTGGCACGCCATGTGCCTCCTCCTGTGTGAGAAAAACAAAAGTAGCTAGAATGCTTAGAAAGTATTGAGTTGCACATCAGAAAATAAGAATTGGATAACACTTACATATCTAGCTTGGTAGGCCGCGAGATTAAGGCTGCCTTGATGGTGTGGTACACCTGGCATCATGGCACGCCGTTCCCGGTAGTCGTTGTGGACCTCCTGATAATTTGTATCGACACACTTGTCCACCTGAAGCTTCCAGCAACGCCTATGCAACAAGCACCACTGCGGAATCACCTACAGGACACCAAGTATAACACATATTATAAAAATCACATTAAGCATAATTAAACTTAGTATGACCATTCAATATTTACCTGCATGTATTGTTCTTTGGTCAGATTCATCGTTTTCCATTCCTCCTTATCGAGCCTCCTTTTATCGTATGTCGCGTACCACGTCCTGACGGCCTGGCCGCGTGCCTCGTACCACATGTCTGACACAAGCTTGAAACAGGCGTTTAGAGCCACTTCATCCTTCTCAGCCTCGAATCCCTCCTCGATCTTGAAGTATTTCTACACATAGAAGCAATGTAATAAGTCATTATTTCTAACATTAGAATTTGAAGCGATGTATTTGTACACCACAATGCGACATAGACTTACCCAAAACTCTTTGATCACACGCACTGCCTTGTTACTATATTTCATGCCATCCTCATCATAGTTGTCCTCAAAGTCCACGTACTGGTGGAACGACGTGACAGCATGTTCTTCTCCGTCGATGGTAACAAGGCCAGGGTAGTGCTTCTTGACCAGAATACCAAGAATGCCATTGGGAAGGCGTCCTTTAACCGAGTTCGCGGTGACAACAAAACCCCTGCCCAAATGATCAAGAATAACTATTAGTTCCTATTACGATTTTGAAACCTGAAAAATAAGAAAGTAGTGCTAAAATGTAAAGTAAATTACCTTGGTTGTACTGGTCTTATGATCGGTTTCTGGTCCTTAGTAGGTATTCGATCCGGGAGTCTGGAGGGGCCTCGCAAGTAGACACGCCTTTGAGCAGAGGAAGAGGAACCCCCTCCTGTACTCTGGCTAGTCCCCCTCCAAGCGTGGTGCGACGCTGAGCGGTCCACGTCTTTGCGACGCCGAGAGGTCCACGTACTCCGCCTCCGCCTCCTCCTCCTCCTCCTCCTCCTCCTCCTCCTCGTGCACCACTGGTGGTGGCGACGGTGGTCGGGGTGCACGACGCCTGCCCCTGCCCCTACCCTGTGGCGGTGGTGGTGGCTCTGACGCTTCCGCTTCCTATTGCCCTTGCCCTAGCGAGGCTACACTTTTGAATTTCCTGGTCATTCTCTCGAGGACATTCGTTCGAGGCATTTTTTTTGAATGACTTGCAATTAGATGTAGATAATTAGTAAAAATGCAAAATTAAATAGAACATAATTATGAAGAGATGAAAAACCAATAATCAGAACATAATTATTAAGAGATGCATAGTATTACATGTATTAGAAATAATCCTCATCCCTGTCACGATTTTCGCCTTTGTCGGATCATAATCCTCATGATCACTATCATCCATGTCTACGTCTTCCAACATATGAAGATTGGCAGGATCCATGGGAGGAGGAACGACATCAACACTGCATTTGTCCTTAAGTAATTTCTCTAGTAACTGTAAGTCCATCGCATCTCGAACCTCCTCGTCCTCATCATCAACAACACTTTCATTGTCTACTTCCATTTCGTTGGGCCCGGTTATTTCTATCACAAATTTACCTTGTAGCCCTTCTTCTTGGAAGAACTCTCCCTCATATGTGTTTGCATTAAAATGGTAATCGTCCCTGTTTGGGACAGGTAGTCTACCATGTGGCAATACCTTCTACACAACATCCCAACCCTTAAGCCGCTCATCGTCCTGGCAACACCATGGGAGATAATAAACTTGTATGGCATGTTGAGCCACAATGTAGACATCATCTCCGGCCATCCGGGGAATCTTGTCGAATCTGAACAATCCCAAGTTGTTTGAGGTCCGAATTTGTTATTTCGAGGATCAAACCAATGACACTTAAACACGACGAGAGCAAGCCGTTTAGAGCCGGGGAAATGGAGTTCGTATATTTCTTCAATTCTTCCATAATAACCTTTAGTGCTAGTTCCATCATCACCTTTAGTGAAAACTCCGGTATTTGTGGTTTTTCGGTTTGGTCGATTCTGCTCATAGCTCGTTGTGTGGTAGCGATATCCATTCACGTCATAACCGGTAAATGACCTAACCCTGGTCTCAAAGCCATTGGCAACCTGTATGAGCTCGGGATGCATACCCGGATCAGTCATTGCCTGCAAGCTCAAGCAGGATATATGAAATGAGACAGTTCATTAGCATATCAAACGAGGCGTTATTTAACATGAATTGGACAGTACCTGGCATTTGAACCAACTAATGAAATCGGGTTTTCCATTGCCAAAGACCACTGTCTAAGAAGGGTGTCCAATTCATGTGCTTTAGGCGGCGTTCGTTGACGCCAGAATTGCCTTTGAAATTTCCTATACCAACGAGAGACAAAAGGGTTGGATGCAGAATATTAAGTACTAGAAGACAAGTAGGTTCTATGCTTAGAGTTGTGACTTACTGTATGTAAGGAAGCACTTCGTCTAGGTTGAAAAGTATATAATTCATTATACTGATCCACTCTAGATTTGTCAAGGTCTTTATTTTTGAACCACTTGCACGTCCTAGTTCTCCTTGGAACAGGCTGAGGGTTGATTCATTTTCATCGGCATTGTAACGAGGGGGTGGGTAATGCGAGCTAGGAAGGTTGTCACCATAGTATTTTGATGTGAAGTCGACACCTCCAGGCCGAACCTTTGCTTCTCGCGATGGAACCCTCAATCTTACACTTATTTTTACAAATCGGACCGAACATGCTTCGAACTCTCTCAACAAAGATAGCACCAACGAAATTGTGCGGGGGCCACCCACCCTTGCCTCGTATGGAAGGTGCAAAATCAAATGCACCATCGGAACGAAGAAGCCCGGAGGAAATATCTTCTCCAACTTACGCACCAACACAGGTGCCATTTTTTCCATTTCTTCTAGTGTGGTCCGAGATAACTCTTTAGCACAAAGTCGCCGAAAGAAATTGCTCAACTCGCCATCACATGCCGGACATGATCGGGGACATAGCCTCGAAGCATCACTGAAGAAGCCGCTCCATCCATATGTGGTAGTCATGACTCTTGAGCCCATTGATTCGCATAGTAGATAAGTTCACTCCCCTCTCGGATTTGCTTTGCATACCCATCGGGAACATTAATTTCTCAAACCATTGCGGTACTTCCCTCCTTTGGGGCCTGCTCAACACGTAATCGGCCTTAGGTTTTCTCCATCTCTTGCCATTGCTAGGAGGCTTCATTTCTTGCTTCGATTACGTCACACAACTCGCGGATCAATTCTAGCCTTAACGTTGTCCTTTGACGCTAGTTTCCATGAATGTTCCAAGAAAATACTCGGCGATGTTCTTTTCAGTATGCATTAAATCAAGGTTATGTGGAAGAAGAAGGTCATCATAATAGGGGAGCCTCTCTAATCCTGACTTGTGAGTCCATGCATGATCCTCGCCATAACCCACAAAGACACCATTTTCATCAGCCACAAGAGAATCCACTTGAGCACGTACCTCGGCAGATGTCATCATCTCCGGTTTTGGGTCTCAGAAACTTGGAGACCTTTCGTAAAGTTCTTCTTGTCTAGCCTGAATGCATGGTCAGGAGGGAGGAACTGTCTATGCTTGTCGAACGCAGAATACTTGCCACCCTTCTTCAACCAGGTGAACCTCACAGCCGCCTTGCATACTGGGCAAGGGAACTTGCCGTGCACACACCAGCCACAGAATATCCCATACGCCAAGAAACATGCGGGGAGTAGTGGTACCACACGCATATCCCGAAATTTCTCTTCAAAGCTCGGTCGTGCGTCCAAAACCCTTCATTTCAACCTTTGATCAATTCATCAATCACAGGCTCTAAGAACACACCCATTTTATTTCCCGGGTGGCCAGGAATTATCAAAGACAAAAGAATGTTCTTACGTTGAAAGCGCACGCGCTGGAGGGAGATTCAGCGGGATAACGAATACAGGGCCAACAAGTGTATGGGGCAGCCATCATTCCATAAGGATTGAACCCATCATTTGCCAGCGCAACACGCATTCTACGAGCCTCCATAGCTTTGTCACGATGAATATTGTTGAAATGGGTCCATGCTTCAAAGATCGGATGGGTGTACCATCTTATCTGGATTGTAGCGACGTCCATCTTTGTGCCATGCCATCTGTTTCGCAGACTCCTCGGTCATGTACATCCGTTGTAACCTCGGTCCGAAGGGAAGGTACCGTAGGATTTTCACGGGGACCTTAAGCTGCCTCTTCTCACCGTCTTCACCAGGATCTACCTCTATGAACCTTGAGGATTTACACTTTGGACAAAGCATATCATCTTTGTACTCTTTCCTAAATAAGACGCGGCCGTTCTCACAAGCATGTATCTGCTCAGTATGGCATCTTGAGTACCTTGAGGAGTTTCTCGACTTCGTACATGTTCTTTGGCGCAAAGCGTGACCTCGCGGAAGCAAGCCCCCAAAGATCGTCAACATGTCGGTGAAGCCGTCTCGACTAATATTGCATCGGGCCTTCAAGTCCATAAGGCGTGAAATGGCATCTAGTTTGGAGACCTCACAATAGTCGTGAAGGGGTTTTACGTGCCGCCTCCAACATGGTATAATAGGCCTTTGCGGTTTCTTACGGCTCCTCCTCCCCTCATCCCCAAGTCCTTGCTCAAAGTTTACGGCATGAAAGTCATCTATCATGTCTCTTATCCCGGCATCAGAAGCAAGATCATCGATGCGTTGCCTCACGACCTCGTCTCTCATACGCTCAGTTTCACCATGGAAGATCTACCGCTTATAGCCATCCGTCCATCCATACTTGGGAAGATGTTTAGACATGTCCTCCTTACTTTGCCTTTTTTTATTCTCACATTTTTTGCATGGACACCAAACCTTACTCGCACCTCGAGCATTCTGAAAAGCTTTATCCACGAAAGCACTACTCTTGCTAACCCATTCACGGTCATAATCTCCAAAACTCCTCCAGCCATCGTATATCCACGCCTTACGGTCATCCATTCTCTATCATATGCGGCGAGAATATAAGAATGCAAAGCATCTACACAAGGATCCTACCATCTAGTAGGTGAAGATAGGTCCTAATCCCACCCGAGGATCGTAGATGAGGTCGGTTCCATGCTCCACTCCTATCCGAGACAAATTTCGGGCAGCACCTCCCATTGTTCTCCAAATACACGTCCTCCCCGAGAGTGAGATTGTGTATTCGAAGAACAACAGGGAGATGCTTTGCCAAAAACTCAATCGAGAGTGGAGCATGGAACGAACCTCATCTACGCATCCTCGCTGTCCAAAAATGTGGACAATTCGAAACAGATACGGTTATAGGTATGCAGGGACCTGCATACTTCCAACCGTATCTCTTTTGAACGGGAGACGCCTAACTGAGCTACGCGATCTAGCTACGACCATGACACGGAAGGAGGGGTCATACCTAGGGTCGCGGTGGAGTCAGGCTAGCCGGCGAGGAAGAAGATCAGGGCCGCCAAGAGACTCCGGCTCGGCAAGCAACTCGGCTCCGGAGGGCTCCTCTCTGCATAAAAAGAAACACAGGGGATAAGTTCAAAATTTCGACAGAACCTCCCCTGCACGGGGAGGTTTCCAATACCTGCAAACAAAACATACGACACGATGGCCGACAACCACATTCACATCAAGGGCACGATGGCCGACAACCACATTCACATCAAGGGCACGATGGCCGACAACCTGCGAAGGCTGCCGGATGACGGCGGCGGGCGAATCGGACGACCTCTCCTTGGCGGTGAGCGGCGGCGGTGCAAGGTGTGCCCGGCAAAGGCGGCGGCGCGTCGAGAACGCCGTAGGCGGCGGCGTCGGGACCTCTCTTCCCCCCCCCCCCCTTCTCCTTCCTTCCTCCTCCTTCCTTCCTTCCTTCCTCCTCCTCCTTCCTTCCCCCCCCTCCCTCCCTTCTCCTTCCTTCCTCCTCCTCCTTCCTTCCCCCTCCCCCCCCCCTTCTTCTTCCTTCCTCCTCCTTCCTTCCTTCCACCTTCCTTCTCCTCCTCCCTCCTACTCCACCGCCCCTCCTTCTCCCCCTCCCTCCTTCTCCCCCCTTCCGTGTAGTCGCCGGTGGTGGCCGGGGCCGGGCCGCCCGGCGGGCGGCTTGGCAGGCGGGGGGCCGGGGCCCTTGGCCCGGCGCGGCCCGGTGGCGGCCGCGCCGCCCGCGCCAGGCGAGGCGGGCGGATGGTGGCGGCGGCGGCGCGCGCGACCGGGCGGGAGGTGGCGGCCGGGGCGCCACGCGGCTCCGGTGGGTAGGCGGGCAGCTCCCGGCGGGCGGGCGGCAAAGGGCGCAGCGGCGGGCGGGTCGGGCGGCGGAGCGGCGGCGGCGTGCGTGTGTGTGTCAGTGTGTGTCGTGTGTGAGTCTGTGAGTGTGAGTGTGAGTGAGGTGAGCTAGCTAGGTTGACTTTGTTTTAAAAAAAAAAACTCCTTTCCCGTGAGAGATCCGGGTGGCTCACGGGAAGGCAAAGCTCTTTCCCCGTGAGCCACCCAGGATCTCTCACGGGAAAGGAAATAAAAAAACATGAACCCTAATCCTGCCACGCCACCGAGGTGGGTCCCGCCAACGCTTTCTCGTGAGCAAACCACGCCGGATCACGGGGAAAGAGTTTAGCTTTCCGTGAAACAGACTCACGGGAAAGGGGTTTTCCAAAAATAAATTTTATTTCTCTCTCTTTCTTTTTCTAGCATATATATTTTGAAAGTTTGATCATGATAACTTCATAAATACCTTTCCACATACACTCACCATTCCTAAATTGATCCTTGCGCGAAAAATTGACCATTATTTCATGTGGTTCTATCTCTATTTGCATTTACTTAATTGCAACAAAAAATTATAATAATTACAAAAATAATCCAAAAAATTCTCGAAAATAGACATGACACAATATCTCGAGGTCTATTGCATATAGAAAAAGTTTCGTAGCCAAACCACAACTTGATCGCCACATCCACATGAAATCACACTGGATCATTCTCAACAAACCTGAAACTTCTACGTAGATGTTGGAGCTTGTGAACATCGTGCGTGCCAACTTGTGCTTAAACGTTCCCAATTTTTTATCATAGCCTCGGCATAAGATATCATGACATATTATCAAATTTCATGATTTTTTGCACATCGGTTTATTTTCTAGAATTTTTAAACCACTCAAACAAGGATTAACGTTCATGATTTCGTATTAAGATGTTCCAGATTTTATTTCATTTTTTTTAAATGCAAGGTCTTACGTTGTGTTGAGTATGAGGAATATAAATTTTCTACTAATTTTTTTTCAACAATTTGAAGCACTTGTAGTTCAAATTTGGCCTCATTTCAAAAATTCCCATAAAAGAGAATAATTATCTAAATATATCAAATAAAGTCAATAATTCACCAAACTTTAATATTGAGTGCCATATGATGTGCAACAAGTGTAGAAAAAGTTTGGAGATGAAAATCCAAAAAAATTTTCCGTGAGCTCCTTTCCGTGAGCGGGATATAATACTCACGGGAAAGGGGGCCCTTTGCCGGAGGCCGCTGTTCAGCCCACGGAAAGCCTACTCACGGGAAACTCTTTCCCGTGAGCCAGACGGAGTTTTCACGGGAAAGGGGCACGGAGGTGACGGAGCGGGACGGGGGCTCACGGCGGTTACCTTTCCCGTGAGCCCCGGTCTCACGGGGAAAGGACGGGGGCTTTCCCGTGAGCTATACCTCACGGGAAATCTGTTTTCCCGTGTATAGTTTCTTTCCCGTGGGGTTTTCCCCGTTGCTCACAGGAAATCATCTTCTTTCCCGTGAACGGCTGACGGGAAACTGTTTCCCCACGGAAAGCGCAGAAATCCGGTAGTGAACAATTTCCTTGACAATCCCCCTACGATTCATCTCGTGGTCATGTCAATTGCATGGATTCAGTGGACAAACCTGCTGAACGAGGTGCTGTTTGTTCCCTGCTGAACCAGCGCGCACGCAAAGACAAAAAAAGGGCCACCGGTTAGTTAAGTGTGGGCCCATGTAATTGGCTTTTGCCAAGTGTAATTTGCCAAACTATTGGAGAAGGCCTTTAATTCAACTTGCCAAAACATTTTGAGACTTGGCAAACCCAACTTTTACCAAACCACTGGAGTTGCTCTAACCAGATTGGGAAGAACGGAAACAAGGACGATATCAACGACGGCAAAACCTTAAATCCTCTCTTCTTCTCCTTCCTTCTCTTCTCCCCTCCTCTTCTTCTCCTCCCTTCTCCCTTCTGCTATTTTTTCCGTGTGTGCACTGGGTCAGCTGGCGATGGGAGAGGGAAATATGTGGCCAATAATGGCATCACGATGGAGAGAAAGAATGAAAATTTGAATGGGTCATGGCCACTAATGGTCTTGCATGTGCATGGCTATAGAATAGGACTCCGGCATAGGAAAATTGAACACGACAAAAAAACCAAATATAGATATGGACACATGGGCGGCTATTGTAGCAACTTGATAAAAGAGTTTTTTTTTATTTTGTTTACTTAATTTAGGACCGGGTATTACAATTCCTCCTTTTTTTATTGCACGTATGATGTGGCTCGCTTTGGCTACGGTATACTGATGTGCCTCACTGAGATCAGCACTAATAATATTTCATTAATTGACAGAGGAGGCTTGGGAGCTGAGTTCAGACTTCAGACATCCAGACGCTAGCCCTTGTGTATTATTAGTGGCAGCTAAATTATGGTTGCTAACGCGTTGGCCTGAAATAAATGGCATATCATTTTTGTTTTGAGAAGGCCTAACTAGTCTTTATTGACAGTCATACAAATGTCAGATGGTGGAACCGGTTATCATATACTGTATCATTTTATAACCTTACCATATAAATGGAGCGTATTTTTTTGGGCATCACAAATGGTTATGGAGCATCTTTGATCGAGGACAAGGATGCATGTTGCTCGCAACAAGCTGGTATTGCTGTAAGCCGAGCCCATCGTCACTTGTATCCGCGGTCCATTAAGGTCCAAACAGACGCACGTTCGCTTGGCGGGCCCGTCTCCTTCTCCTCGTCACTGCTTCCCGGGCGCCGCCACCGTCCGCCACACTCGTCGTAGCCGTAGCCGTAGCCCTAGCCCTAGCCCTTGCCCTAGCCGGCTTTCCCTCGCCCACGCTGGGCAGCGCGTGGCGGCAGCAGGGGCACAGGCGGCTATGCGCCAGCCACCGGGTCAGGCACCCGTCGTGGTCCGGAACCTGTGCGCGCACGGCATCACGGCCAGGCCTCGCCGTCCTCAAAGTTCTCGAGGCAGATGGCGCACGCCGCTGCTTCCGCGCCGGTGGTCTTCGTCTCGTCTCCCGTTCTTCCATGCCGGGGCCTCTTGGTTTGCCTTGGCGACACCTCGTGATCGTCGCCGTACTTCAGCCGCTTGAGCCCGGCGACCGCCTCGCCGGAGGCGGGGACGCCTCCGAACCTACCATCGGCGTAGGTGTCACGGTACGCTTCGCCGGAGCGGTCAGGCGGAGGCTCAATAGGTCCGAATATGGTTGGGAGGATGCTCTCGAACTGGGACCTAAAAGCGACCCAGATGTCTTCATAACCAGGAGGTATGTCGAACGGCATATCGAAGAATTCTGGGGGTAGATGAAACGACGACATATCGAAGTAGATCGAGGAGGGTAGCGTTCACGCAACAATGTTTTGATCGGACGATGGTAATGCGGCAATTTTATAAGGCCGGCCTGGCCTGGCCTGGGTGAAAGTTCGTATTAGATTCAGCTTCGGCGCGGATCGACTCCGTTCAGAAGGCTTTGTTAAATGATGGTCGCGAAAAAAAGTGTTTCACGGACAGCATGACCGGCCCGTAGTTAAGAGAGCTGTAGTTGATAAAATACTGGACTATCATTTTCCATGAATAAATTCATCCATGTAAGCCACAACATATATTTGTCTAAGCCACAAGCTTTATATTTTCTATTTAATAATATTTGTAGATTTATTAACATGTTTCTTCGAAGCCACAAGATATGTGCATAGCCATAGGCATGCACAAAGGCGTGTTTGGTTGGTTCGTCTCATGGAGTCTAGCCAACGTAACCTAGGCAGTACATGACTGTTCCAGAGAGCCAACCAACATGTGTTTGGTTGCATGCAAACATGATCCTGGCTTAATCGAGTTCTTATTTGGTTTGTTGTGTTTTTATAGAATCACCATGTTCTAAGCCTCGGTAAGTTTACCTCCTTAGAAGCAATTCGTCGAACAGGTTGTGGACAATATTGACGCCCTCCCATGCTCCACCGGCAAGCACCTTAGCGAGCACTGCCACCACCTTGGCAAAGTACCTCGGCAAGTATAGACAGCACGTGCTCCGCCGCAAGCAACCATCGTCGCAAGCAAGCAAAGCAAGAAAAAAGCACAGCAATCGTTCGATATCCAGTGGTCGCGTCATATTCGATGGCCTGGGGGCAGTGAGGCTGTGTGACCCAAGCGTGGTTGCTGGTAGATCCAGTGCAGTGGAGGGCGGCGAGTTCCAACGTGGGGAACTCGAGCATCGCCATGGCCTCCTTCACCTTGAATTGAACTACCGTGCTCGCAGGAACTTAAGGAGAACCGTGTCCGAGGCGCTCGTCGTCACCGACTAGCGGCACACCCCAGATCAGCATAGGCTTGGGCGTGGCCGCCTGAGTCTCGCCACCGCTTCCGATGCAACTGCCTCCTCCAAGAATGATGCTCGGTATAGGGAGATCGGCGAGCCTGGCGGTGAGTTCGCGATGGTGGCGGAGGCGGTGATTCGCGGGGCTGGCGAGGGGGATGGAGCACGGGAAAGGGAGGGGGAAATGCGGCATGCTTGTGTGGTTGCTGTTCACTTGACGGAGGCGCTGTTCAGGCACGACGGGAGGGAGGAGAGCTGTGTGGGGAGGCGGCGGCGGCGACGTGTGGGAGACGGCATGTGGACGAAGCAGGCCATAGGCTAGGCCTAGCTAGCCAGGCTCTAGAAAAACGTCGGGGGTGTCCATTTTCTAGGAGTCAGACTAATATAGGCTGGCTAGAGAAACCAAACACTCGATTGTTGGCCTAAGCTGGCCTAGCCGAGCTAGAGCCGGCCAACCAAACTGGCCCAAAAATTCATGATCCTAGTGCAAAGCATACGGGCATATATCTAGTTCAGGGTTCAGACTAATATGGGAGATCAAATTAGGCCACATATATAGGGATTCGAGGGGAACCATTTGCTGCAACTGATTTGTTAAACTTTCCTTTTCTCTTATGGACTTTTGTTACCTTCTAAATCTCCCATGTCCATCCTTGAATGCTGCAATTATACATATTTTTTTATTACTATATGTTCTATTGATTATTACTCCCTCCATCCCAAATTATAAGTCGTTTGACTTTTTTTGGCTCCAAGTTTGACCATTCGTCTTATTTAAAAAGTTGATGCAAATATAGTTAAATTTAAGTCATTCTTTAAGAACTTTTATTAATAAAGAAAGCCACGGCAAAAAAAGTGATATTTTGCACAAATTTTTGAATAAGACGAGTGGTCAAATTTGTCGTTAAAAAGTCAAACGACTTGTAATTTAGAATGGAGGAGTAGTTAATTAATTTCCTTGCATGGCTAGTGAATTTTATTTCGGTAATGCTACTATTAGGCTGTTCGATGGCCCAATCAAAATCGAGCGTGCTTCCCGCCTGTAGGGGACACACGGACTTGCATCCACTGCCTCGGCGCTGCCCTTATCCTCCTGCATCGTCATCCCTCGCGCTTTTCTCTCCCAGCTCTTCCTCTCCCGTGCATCGTCTTAATTCTACCCCGGCTCCTCTCCCATGCTCGCTCCTCTTCCCCTCAACCCGGCGGCGCCACCCACCCGGGCTTCCACCACCCTCGGCTTTCTCACCCACCTCTGGTGCACCTCTGGTGCGGCTTCCTCCCCCACCCCCTTCCTCAGTCGTAGCTCGAGCGCGCAGCAGGGGATCCATGGAGGCGGTGTCCTCTACCCGTCCCAAGCCCGACATGCTCATCCACCCTAGCTCGCCCTCCATATCCCCTCGATGGTGGCCATGGGTGGCCTTGCCATCTGGATCCATGGAGCAGCACCCTTCTAGTGATGGATGCACGGAGCACCACGCAGATTCAACGGCGTGGTGGTCTCCTCCACCCAGCCGATGCCGGCAATGGTGTGGCTCGATCTACACCCAACCCAAATGACGTCCACAACCTATGTGCCTCTCCTCCTATCTGCTATTGATTTTACGGTGTTTCAACATGCATTTTTTGGATGCTGCATACTCCCTCCGTATCAAAAAAAAGCTTGACGTTTAGGACAGCGACACAGTCTCTAAAACACAACTTTGACCTCTTATAAAAGTATTTATCGAAGAGTGATATATGTATACTTTTATGAAAGTATTTTTCAAGATAAATCTATTCATATAGGTTTCACATTTGCAAACTCAACAACGTAAAAGTTATTTATGATTTATATTCTCAAAGTTTGACCCAAACCTTGTCCTAAATGTCAACCTTTTTGGGTATGGAGGGAGTATGTGATTTCTGGATGTTTCATTTGTCATCTTGAGATGTCGCAATATATATTATCTGGATATGTTGTAACAATCGTTTCTATTGCAATATGTTTCTAGTATGTTGCAATAGTCTAATCTAAGATGTTGGAACATGTGTTTTTTTTTTATGTTGGAACTGTTGATCTGAGATGTTGCAACATTTTTTTTTTTCTAGTTGTTACAATAGTTGATTTTCAGATGTTACAATAAATGTTTTTCAAATGTTGCAACATGTTTTTTTCTCTCGGGCTGCACCCTTGCGTGCCACCCTAGCTGAGCAGTTGCACGACCGTCAAATTGACGGTGAACTCTTGCTGCCCTTGGAGGAGGGGATGGAGGAATGGGCGAGGGCGACGACATGGTGGGACGAGGTGCGCGAGAGCGATGACATGGTCCGTGCCCGGGGTACGAGGTGCGCTCACGGGGCATTCATGTGAGGCCGGGAGGGAGTGTGTCCATTCATGTGCAAGTGGGCGGGAGGACGTCTGATGGTCGACGTCCTAGCGCCAGCTGCTTAGTAGTACCATTTTTTTTTTTTTTTTTTTTTTTTTTTTGTTGTTGCTTAGCAACGATTGAGCGCATAACAAAGAGTTCACACTAACTAAATTTAGAATATCTAGCTGGAAGAAAAAGAAACTTCATAACACTAAAAATGTTGGTAAAGAGTGTAAAGCCACTGTATGTACAACTCTGCACTGGGTACGGTACACTAAGCTAAGTACTAGTACGGAATCACATTCACCCGCACCCTCACTATCGTGCTCCTGTTATGAACGCCGCCGCCGCCTCCTTTTTGCTCGGCGTCCGCCGTGGGCATCGCATGGCGGCAGAGCGGGCACATGTTGCTCCGCGACAGCCACTCCCTGATGCACCTGCCGTGGAACCGATGCTTGTACGTGCACGGCATCACGGAGAGCCTCCTGCCCTTCCTGTAGTCCCTCATGCAGATCACGCACATGCTGTCGTTGCCAGATCCGTCGTACCTGTGCTGGCTAAGACTAGCGATGGCCGCGGCGGAGGCCGGGACGGCCCCAAAGCCGCCGCCGCCGCCGTGCGCCGCTTCTTCTTCGCCGGGCGCGAAGGGAGGTGGAGAGACGGTGCCGGTCGTGATGTGTGGAATGTGCAGGCCTAGAGCGAGAATGTCTCGAGATATCTCGTCGTGGCTGACGTCGTTGTCGTCGTCGTCGAGGTCGTCGGAGTCCGCAAGGTGGTGGCGCGGGCTGTTGTTGTTGACGACCATCTGACGGCACACTTGGTCCTGCCACTGCATTGGGTGTTCTTCTCCCGTCTCGTCGTCATCGTCGTCTAGCGGATAGAAATCGTCGTCGACAGTGTCAGAGGATAGAAATCCTAGCTGGCCCTCGGCGTCGTCGTGTTGTATCTCTTCCAGCCGTCTACGTGCCTCTTCAAGGACCGCCAGACGCGAGTGCAGCTCATCACGTTTGCGCTGGATTTCAGCAGGGTACCCTGCGACGCCACACATTGGACTGTTCGACATGAACGTTATATATATGTTTATATATACAAATATATATTTATATATACAAATATATATTATTAGTTGTTGCGTGCTTGTTTGATGTGGAGCTGCCGATTGGTGGATTCGTGGGGCTCGTGCCATGTATTTATACACAGGCATAACCGACATACCAACCGACATATATACAGGCAGTCCGGCCGAGTCCTTGTCGATCGCAGGATTCGCAGCGGTTCGCTCTAAATATAGTCGGTTCGGCGTCGATCGGTTAAGAGCCGGAGCCGGACACGACGCGGACTCCGGCCATCCGCCGTCCTGTGGCGCCGCACGATCTCCTCTAGGTAACCTGCTGGCTCCACAGCTATATTGTTGTATAGGGAACGCCCAGCTCGAGGCAAAAGCCGGCGGCGCGGGCATGCATCTGATGTTGGTCCGCGGCAAGCCTCCAGTCTTGGTAATTTGGACATTGTCCCATCATGTAGTGCAATAGACTGTTCAAACTTCAAGCAATGCAAACGTTGTGTATGTATAAAAAAAATGTTGGGCAATAGATTGTTTGATCATTATATTAGTCCAACATAAAGGAATAGGATCAGAAGAGATGAGAACAGGAAGGGGAACAAGATTTTGGCACACATGAGAAAATAACAATTCTTAGGATCTAATAAATTTTCAAACGTGGTTAGCCTGGAGTTCCAGTTTCCATGCACAGCACAACTAAAATTACATATAATTCTTGTACCCGTGTCAATCACTAATATAAGTCCAGCTATTAATCTTTATAGTTGTGTTTACATATTCTTAGTCCAGATTCAATCTTAGTCGTGTTTATACTTGCGGTCCTCAAACTATATTATGCCATCCTCATCCAGGTCACAAACTATGAAATTGCAATTCTTGGACTAAAGTGTTGATGAAGTACTCCATCCTGATCAGAGCGGCCACATCACAGTTCATTAGCTGATGTGGGCGTTCCAGCATGGAACCCACATGTGGACCTTCCATGTTGGAGTACTACGTCACCTAATGGAGTGTGACATGACTGCTTTGTGTTTGAGTTACTTAAATAATTCATATTGTGGGATCTGCATGAGAATAACTAATACTTTAGTTTTAGGACCATCCGTATAATTTTATTGCTATTTTTGTTACCTCATTCATTGGATCGACCCAATGCATGTTTGCATTTTGGGCAAGGTTAGTAATACTCTACTATAAATACATACGTGGACAATAGTCTAGGATAATCCTTATTGCACTAGAGGATCCATATTCATTAGTTAGTCATATTTACAAGAATTTTTTTTACGACGTCCCAACTTTAAAACAAATGAAAGGGAAAAAAGGGTAGGTATTACATTTAGACTAACTATTGGGCTTCTGTTTCCTATCCCATTCGGCCCAATGGAGCACCTAACCCTAAAAGCCTCAACTCATATAAATACTTCGGTAGCCATTGTCTCTCATTTCCTTTTCCATTAGCCTCCTTTCCTGCCACCGCCGCTACCACCTCTGGAACCATCCGATGCCTCATCTCCCTCCCCTCTCACCTTGCGTGCCTCCCACCTCCCTCCCCAAGCATGCCTCTTACCTCCTTCACCCTGCCTCCCCTAGCTCTAGCGGGGACACACTTCACCGAGTCGGTAGCAGCATGGCGCCTCTCCTACTCCCTCGCCACAGCTTCTTGGCACCTCCTGCATGATGGATCCGACTGTGGCGCCCACCTCTCCCATGGATCTAGCAGCGATGGCTTCCTCCCCCACGGAACCGGCTGCTACGACCTCGTCCTCCATGGATGCGGCAGCGACGCCCTCCTCACCCACGGATCTACCGGTTGTGCCCTCCTCCTCGACGGATCCGGCGGCAACGACATCTTCCTCCATGGATCCGGCCTCGAGGACCGCAGATCCGGTGGCAGCTCCTTCATCTTACTCCATGGATCCGGCAACGATGACATCCTCCTCCATGGATCCCTGCCTCCCCTAGCTCTAGCGGCGACACACTTCACCGAGCCGGCAACAGCATGGCGCCTCTCCTACTCCCTCGCCACAGCTGCCTGGCACCTCCTACACGATGGATCCGGCTGCGACGCCCACTTCTCTCATGGATCTAGCGGTGGTGGCTTCCTCCCCCACGGAACCGGCTGCTGCGACCTCGTCCTCCATGGATGCGGCAGCGACGCCTTCCTCTCCCACGGATCTGCCGGTTGTACCCTCCTCCTCGACGGATCCGGCGACAACGACATCTTCCTCGACGGATTCGGCCTTGAGGCCCGCAAATCCGGCGCCAGCTCTCTTTCATCTTCCTCCACGGATCCGCCGGATGTTCACTCCTCCATGGATCCGGCAACGATGACATCCTCCTCCATGGATCCGGCCTTGGGGCCTGTAGATCCAGCAGTTCCTATGGAGGATCGAAGACGGCAACGCGTCCTCAGGCGGCTCGTCGGCTCTATGCTCCGGCGACCTGGATCCTGCTCCACATGGTGGTGGTGGCGGCGTTGCTGACCCAGATGGGCTCAGCGGGCCCATGGACCAAACCTACATGGAGATCAACCACACAGGTAACTCTATTGTTCCCCACTCTTTCTAGATCTACAATACTGCTATGTCATTAACTGCACTTCTAGGAGAAAGAAGAGTTCCGACACTGGCGGAACATGCTACAATTCTTAAGTTACTTATTTTGTTTGTGATTAGTTTCCCTGCGTCGTATCAATGTTTCCTTGAAATCGTTTAACAATGAGCAGTGGGGAAAATCCCCATGATTATTTCCTCCTTTGGCTCTGGGTCTGCCTTGTCTTGCTTGAACTCCATCCACCTCCGCTAGAATCCTACCTCCACCTCTTCTTGATCGGTGCTGCATCCAACTGTTTGGGCCTGCCTCCAGCTTTCCTCCTTTGATGAGATGACATGGGAGGATCCACATCCATCTTCTTTGGAGGTAGTTGAGGTGGGTGATGCCCGCAAAATGATGGCTATAGTGGAACCTCATCCTTCTTCACTAGTGGTTGTTGGTGCTGGTGATGCCTGCGAGATGGGTGCATAGAGTTTTTAGGTTGAGGCCTACAAGATGTTTTAGTCGCCATTGCCCGTCATTTCCTATTGCTTCTCCATCCTTCCCAAAGCGTGTCAACTCAGCTGCTGTTGTTGCCTCATGGAACTTTGGCATTGTTGGATCATTACCAGCACCGATGCTTGATGCATGCCATGCTGCAAGATGTGCTACGGTGTTGCCTACTAGAGTTAAGTTGAAAGCCAGCCCACTATTGTGGCGCCGCTGCCCCTCCCATCAATAAAACCTAAATGGAGATCAAGCAATTAGGTAATTTGTTTTTTCTCTACTCAATCGTGATCTATGATATATACTCTTATATGTCACATACCACTTCTAACAGAAAGAAGCCATCCGATGTTGCCAAACTCCGCAATTCTTGAGTCGCTTATTTTGAACATGATTCTTTCCTCCATGTCATATCAATGTTCCGTCCCTATCGTCTTATCACAATAGGTGTGGGGGGAGGGGGTCACCATGATATCTCCTTTCGGTTGGGTAAGCACTACTTGAGACTTGCATCTGTGTCTCTTCATGTTGTGCTGCATCCACTCGTTTGGGCCTACTTCTACCTTTCCTCCAACGACGATGGCAGGGTAAGATCAACCTCCTATTTCAGTGGAGGCAGAGGTGGGTGATGGATGTGAGACCGGCTGCGGTGGATCCACATCCTTCTTCTCTAGTGGTGGCACATGAGGGTGATGCCTACAGGTTATAATTAGGTGCGGTAGCGGGTGCAATGTGTTTCCATGTCGAGGCCCATTGACGCCGGGTTTCCTTGGTGTGTCCCTAAGTTTCCTCAGACTCCAAAATGACATGCATTTACATGGTTTGCTTCTAATAAAATGTAGCTATGGGAAGAAATGAGTTTTTAATAAAAAAGGTGGGAAATTGAAGCTATCCCAAACAGGCAAACCATGGTAATCATTTTTCAAACTCATCTCAAAGATGAGAAGTTGCCTGTGTAGATTGGAGATTGTCGAACTGTGAACAATGGCATACTTTCCTCATGGATTGGAAACTCTGCCTTATTCGTACATTGGTCGTGGTAGTAGTGTTTCCTCATGTTTTCATGTGCACGGTCCTCCTCGACCTGATTTGTGGCTCTAAGGTTTGTGCCTTGATAACTTGACGGATGCTTGGTTCCATCTTATCTGACACCTAAACAATATGAAAGACTTTTGTCTAGTCCAAATTTGTGCGCGTGCCCTAGGGTTGTCCGCATGGTTTTGCCCACCCCTGTCCATACACAAATAGGACTCATGGAGGAGTGTGTTGGGGAGGATGACCTTGACCTACCACAATTGCTACGTGAAAACCCATGAGTGGTTTCCCTTGATGGGTTCGAGCCCTTTGGCGTCATCTACTTCACCGAGGGCATCATGACGACGATCCAAGTGAGGGAGATGTTGCACGTGGATGTGGGATCAAGCTCCTACTCGCCGTCTGCTTCACACCGGTAACAAGAGGTGGCATCAATGTGGACGGGGTGGAGTTCCTATGGTCCTCAGAGGAGATCAACCATTTTCATGAGTACTAGGACCTACTCATCGTGGTCATCACCCAGAGGAATTCGGTTCAAACGATTCATTGTTATGGACTCCACATGCTCGAATGTTTGTCTATCAAAGCTACGACTTTGCCTCAAATCCATCTGAAAGTGACAAGCTTCGACTAGGAGCATGTTACTGAATAAATTGATAAAAGATTGATTTAGTTCTGGATGTTCATTACTTGAATGAGTGAAAGGGTGGCTGGAAGGATTGTTGCTCCAGTAGGAGAGGAAAGTGGTACCTCTCTTAGTGCAAGACTGGCTAGTTTCATCCTAGGTGGCCCGATGATGGTACCAAGGCAGATTTTGGATAGGGTAAAAGAAGAGATCAAGATGCAAGACCCCAATGCTCATGTTAGTAAGTTACTGGTAGTTATAAACTAGTAGATGTTATTATCCCATCAAGTTTATATCAATCTTTTGTAGTTAAATACATGCTAGATGTTAGTTTCCAGCAAATATATGCATTTCTTTGGTTTCTGTAGAGAGCTATGTGAAAAGGATGACGCTATAGTGAAAGACTCACCATGACACTCCGTTTGATTCAATGTTATGATGATGAAGTATTCATGCATATATTATTAATAGATAATTGACCTTTTATACCTAGATGTCACCTCTACCCCAGCTTGACCACGGAAAGGAATACTTCGCCGTGCCTCGATGGCTCAGATTGATTACAAATTGATAGTGGCTGAGTTAAAAGGGTGTGGAAGGATGTGCAGATAGGTCTTGCACTGCATTCTTCTGGAGCTATTTGTACATACTTCCACCCTTCTAGATCAGTTACAGTCAATTTGTAATAAGTTGTCGAGCCATGGGGTGCGTGTGTCTTTCACTGCTCAAGACGGTTCAAGAGGTGCCATTTAGGTACAAAAGGTTAATTAATTGTTAATATATACATAAACATTTTATCATTAGAACAAATAATCGGAGATATGTCATGGTTTCTTCACTAGTACCATCCTTTTCAGCTGTAGAAACCAAAGAAATACATGGCTCCACCAGGAGGACATCAAAACATGAAAGTTCACAGAACCAGTAAACAGACTCCACCAAAGATGACAAAAATTATGAAACTTGGCCAAGGGGTTCGTAACATCAAATACAACACCTCCAATAAAATCCTACTCAATAGGGAATCACCAAAACCATATTGGCCAGATTTGGAAACAAGACTAGCCAGATTTACCCAAGTAGAGCTGATAGGATATCCTCAAAATTTGGCTCCTAAATCTAAAAAAACTTGCTCAAGATTTACCTCAAGATGTTTGGAGCTTCTCCTAGAATATCAAATTGCTCAAAAAAAGGGCGTCCACCCTTTCTCCCTCTAACATTAGCCTTCACGCACACACAAAATGAGAGACCACCAAGGGATATTTGTCTAGACTAGCCTTCTCCACTATATATATATGCACTTCACTCTTTCCAAATTTACCCTTACATAAAGCACTCGACCTAAATACCCTTCGGGGTAGAGAGGTCAATATTTTTGTCGCTTCACCGGATGGGCTTGGTTTGCTTAAAGAGTTAAATATGTGATCTAGCTGTGAGTTGTCCGACACTATGCAAGCATAATTGTATTTGGTAGCTATTGATAATGCATTACAATTACATCATGGTATTATTACTTAACTTGAGAGTGAGTGGTCCGATAAGATGTAGGTTGCACGGGTTGGTGATCCAGCTAACTAAATACCCCCGTGGAGGTTGCAAAGCCTTTGCCGAGTGTTGCACTCTTGTAAAGAAGGTGTTGCGCAAAGGCCTCTTTGTCGAAAGTGTCATTTGCCCGACACTCGACAAATTGCATTTGATGAAATGAGAGACAAAAGTTGGGGTATTTAGTTAGCTGGATCACCAACCCTGCTGTGCAACCTACAACTTATCAGGACCACTCACTCTCAAGTTAAGTAATAATACAATGTTGTAGCTGTAATGCATTAGCTTGGATGAAGTTAACTTACTGCATCAATAGCTACCAAATATTGTTATGCTTGCATAGTGTGGGACAATTCAAAGCTAGATTACCCTTTTAACTATTTAAGCAAACTAGGACCATCCGGTCAAGCGAAAAAAATATTGACCTTTCTACCCCGAGGGTTATTTAGGTTGATTGCTTTATGTAAGGGCAAATTCGGAAAGAGTGAAGTGCATAAATATAGTGGAGAAGACTAGTCTAGACAAATATCCCTTGGAGCTCTCTCATTTTGTGTGTGCATGAAGGCAAAGGTTAGAGAGAGTTAGGGGGAGGGGCTTTTTTTCTTGAGCAATTTGATATTCGAGGAGAAGCTTTGAACATCTAGAGGTAAATCTTGAGCAAGTTTTTTTAGATTTAGGAGCCAATTTTTTAGGATATCCTATTAGCTCTACTTGTGTAAATCTGGCTAGTCTTGTTTCCAGAACTAGCCAGTCTGGTTTTGGTGATTCCCTATTGTATAGGATTTTGTTGGAGGTGTTGTATTTGATGTTATGAATCCCTTGGCTAAGTTTCATAATTTTTTAGCCTGTTTGGTGGACTCTGTTTACTGGTTCTGTGAACTTGCATGCATGGCGACCTGGGTCGTGCCCAAAACATGCAAATGTTTCACTGTGGAAGCTCTGTCTTCCTTTCCAACTAGATAAACAACCCTTCCAGCCACTTCGAGTTGGTCTTGGTGACCAAAATCTGGGATCGGGAAATCAACACTTACAATTTTCCAGGTTTTATGAGCTGGAGTATCCGAGTAGGTGATCTGATATTCTGATGCAGGGGTTCTCTCCATATCCCTTTCCTCAATATTGTTTTTGTTTGGGGTTAAGAGGAAGAGGTAATAGGATGTTGAGAAACAACGTTGGTGCAATATATAATGTGCTATGCTATAGATGGTATGCTTGGATTGATGTGAAATGAGGCACAACCACCTTTGAATTGAGAAGAAATAAATTCCGTCTCACATTCAATCTTGAAGTTTAGTTTTTGCTAATAATAGTAATAATAGTTTGATACCATATACAGGAGAGAACGAAGAGGATGTAAAAAGGTTTTAAATCATTAAGGGTTTTTTTATATCTCAATGTTGTAGAAGTCGATCTTGGATGTTACATTTGTTGCAATCGCAATATACGCAAGCCTATGTTTCAACTGTTTCATATGTTTCAAACGTTTTATCTGGATATTTCAAAGTAGATCTCTGTGTTGCACTTGCACATGTTGTAGTGGCTACACACATATGTTTTAGGTGTATGTTTCAAGTGTTTATCTGTTTCAGGCTTACGTTGCAAATGTTTTGTTTGGATGTTTGAAAACATTTGGATGAAACACTTGAAACATATTCTGCAAACATGTGTGTAAAACGTAGGCTTGAAACATGGATGCTAGGGCAACATCAAGATATACTTTTGAAACAACTTGAAACATATGTCTGAAACAACTGAAACACTTGGAACATAGGCTTGCAACATATGTATATAGATCTTGAAACATTTGAAACACCCGGATAACACACTGAACCGTATGTCTGAAACACCAGAAAACACTTGAACATGGCATCGCCAGCGATATCGCTCACCTACTGGCGAACTGCGGTAGCCAACAAGCTTGGATCAGGAGGATACCGAGAACAACGACCCAGCATACACCTCTGCCATAGGCCTTTGTACCATGGCACGCCATGGTGTGGGAAGTCGGCAACATGGCAGGGAAGATCAACAAGGAGGATAGGTAGTGGATGGAGGCCTCACATGTGGAGGCGCTGGAGGGTGCCACAAGACGAATAACTAAGGAAGACTATGAGGAGAAACTAAGCGAGATGAGGCGGTGCGCGGCCACGTGGCGCTGGGATGCTCAGATGGGTGGCACGCAACATGAGATTAGATTACGCGGAACGTGGAATGGATGAGCGTCATGGCCTGCTTTTAGTAATTAATAGGATGTATTAAGCAGGTAAGTAAGATTACCGCTAATTTATACGCATATTTTTTTTGTGACCATGCCATAGGCACATTTTATATTAAGCAGGAAAAGTTTTGTTGCAAATGAGAGTCACGGTAACAAGAGTTACCCATGACCCAAACATGACAGCTACACACGCCCCACACCAAGAAAATTCAATAGATACTACATTGATACTAAATTTTGGGACAAAAGGGCACTGGTTCACTGCAAGGCCAGCAGGGCCACCACGTCTTGAACCCTACCGAACACCATGCAGCAGCCGCTTCCTGGATCATTAGCACTAGCTGAGGAGCGGTCGACGAGGTATAGTCGATAGCCTAACAGGGGTATGCCCAAGCTAGTAGATTGTGATCGGTCGAGGTGCGCAGGACGACTAGTAGGATGTATAAGCAAAACGAAGGACGATGAACACAAGGATTGACCCCGGTTCGGCCACCGTGAGGGCGTAAAACCTATGTCCAGCTTAGGTTTGTTATTGCTTAGTGTATACTGAGATGAGTTCGAGAGGGTGTCCCTTCCCGCCTTATATATCGGGCAGCAGGGTTACAGGTCGGATCATATCCGACAGGATCTATCCTGATCGGTTTATAATACGGAAGTTTACATTAGATACGAATGGAGTCGTATAAGGTAACATCTATCTTGTCGATCAAGTCTTCTCCGTGATCTCCCATGGAGGCCACTGACCAGAGAGCGCCTGCTCGGGCCTAATCTTGTGGCCTGGGCCGGCCTAGATGGCTCAGCCCATGATGTGCCATGAGGGGATAGGGGTTTATCCCCCACAGGCGCCGCCATTGAAATCTCATTAAACGTCCTAGCGTTCCGCTCCTTCTATAGCATCCAGCCAACTAGGAAGAAGAAAGAGTCGAAGTCACGTCTTAGCTGCTTTGGAAACAACTTTCTGGTCTTCAGCCACCAGCGCAAAGCGTGCTTTTCGGCGACGACAACAAGTGCCACACTTCCCGGCTGAATGTACAGCCGAGCTGAATGTGATCCATCGTCTCTGCCGATTGATCACACATGACGCAGGTCGGAGACTGCTGCTGCCCATGTTTATACACAGATTTAAAGGACACTTTTCTCATAATAACCAGCTGTGGGTATTGCTCTTTGTAAAGGAAAGGATAGTATACAGTGATCATTTTATCATCGTCCATCTTAGTATACTGAATTGATGGCCAGATTTTAGGATTTTTGTGAGAATTTTATGAGGCATGTCCTTTTTTTCTTCTGTCGACTCTTTGAGCGTATACTTCGGTATAAAAACAAACAAATTGGAGATCCAGTACATGCATGCTCTCGTTCTCCAGCCAAATATAATATGCACGGGTTGACGCGCCAGTTGGAGGCTTGAAGCGCAACCTACTATGGGCTATGGCGTACGTCATGCTCTCCTCGATCCGGGGGCATCAACGCATGGCGGCAAAGAGGGCACAAACCGCTACGCGCCAGCCATCCGGCGAGGCACTCTTGATGGAACCCGTGCTTGCAGGGCGTCACACACAGGTCGTCGTGTACCGCGTAGTCCATCAAGCAAATCGAGCACTGGTTGTCGTCATCCTGGCCTGATCCCTGGTACTTTCGCTTCTCGAGACTGGCCAACACCACAGAAGAAGCCGGGACGCCGCCTCCAAGGCCACGGCCGCTGTCGACGCCGTCGTAATTGTCGTGTTGATCTCATAGTTTTAAATAGCGGGCTAAGGGTGTTTAGCAGTTTGTCTCTAAAACAGCTATAGCGGAGCTAATAACGGGCTATAGCGGGCTATAGCGACTAAATTACACATGAACAAAAATAGCGGCACCCTGCCTCGAAAGGCTATAGCGGGCTATTTAAAACAGGGGTTGATCTAACCAATCCGGTAGAGGGACGAGGATTTCAGCACGTAAATCCTGATAAAAAATCTGCTCCCCCGTTAGCATGTCGTCATCATTGTGTTGATCTGAATTGTCCTGTAGGGGAGTCAGCACTCCGGCGGCCACAGCCTGATCATACATCCGCTGCAGGATGTCGCCGATGTCGTCGTGTTCTGTGAGCCTCATGGAAAACTCCATTATCTGATCAAAGAACTCACCTGACAATCCACGCTGCAACATCTCCGTGACTTCCTCGAGGCTTGCTTCATGCTGAAACGCCGGCTCCAAGAGCTGGTGCTGACCACCGCCGGGCAGGGTGCCACCGTTGTCGCGTGGTGCCTCATGATCAGCACTGCCGACGGCGCCGGCGAGAGCACGGCCACCCACTGCCGATGTCTGAGCTGCATGACCATGCTTTTGGGCGGCGCTTGCTTCTCTCGACCATGCAGTCAGCCATTGCAGTAAAGCTTGGAGCAGTTGGGTCATGTCCACGTCGTCATCCATGACTGCCACTGCCAGATCGTTTGCTCCAAAATGCGCGTGTTTTTGTTATACCCACATATGGCCTTCGTCTAAGAGATTGTTGATTGCGTCGCAATGCCTAAATTTTTATGCCTCAGTCATCGCCTAACGATCAGTAGAGTTCCGAAACGGATCTGAATTCTGGAATACTAATTCTCATCATAATCGAGCCGTGAAAGACAGAGAGGCATATTTCAAGACTTCTAGTCGGACTCGGAGTCTCGGACAGAAGTGATGTACGCTTCTCGGCCTTGTCGTTTTCTCGTTTCCTCCTCGCCCGGCCGCATCATCATCGATCATGAGTTCATCTTCTTACTTGTTAACAAGTGTCAGCAGAACTGCCAAAGATAGTTCCGCAACTCAGTCAGCTCGTGCCAGGTCTATGGCGACGCGCACCCGCGGCCCCGACGACTCAAACCAGCTCGCGCCAGGTCCACGGTGCCGCGCGCTCCACGGCGTCGCACCGCGTCAAGGCTCAGCGCACGCTCCACGGCACACACACGCGCGCTCCGGCCGCGCATCACTGCTGTCCGCGTAGTAGCATCAGCCGCAGGCCACTCTATTTGTTGTAATATATATTTGACTCAACACAGAACAATACTTTCTTCGGTTGATCAATCTTCCTTTGTACATGGTATTATCGTCCGAAGTTCATCTAGTCAAGGCCTTCGGCAATTGCCACCACTTCCGCATCAATGGCATCTCTCCCTCGCACTCTGCTGCTTCCTCCTCCGACGCCCTCCCCGTCGACCCAGCCTCCTCCGCCGTCCTCCAGGCGGTCTCCATTTGCACCCACCTCCCTAACACGCTGGACATCAACGAGGCCAACTAAGGCCAATCGCGCTCCTTTTTCGACTCCACTCTCAGCAAGTTCGGCCTCGAGAGCCATGTTCGCCGCCGACGACCCCGTTTGAGGAGTGTGACGGCGAGTGGCACATGGTTGACTCTTGCATCGTTTTTTTTAAGAAGGGGCGGCAAAAGCTTTGCCGCGATTTCTATTAGACGAAAAAAGAAAAAAGGCAAGTGCCAGCCCAGTTTTTTGACTGGAAACCGGGCCAGAAAAACCATACAAATGAGGAGGGTACCCTACTCCCGTAGCATAACTAGGTACCAAACAACTCGACTCGCGCCACAACTAGCGCCCACTCAAACAACTTTAGTGGAGCTCCACTCCACGTTCTACTGGGGTCCCCTTATACAACTCAACTAGCAGCAAGGTGGATGGAAGAAAAGAAAACCATGAACGCCACTCGGTTGGACTGGGCCATCAACACGAGCTTCCATCAACACCACCCGGTCGGATTGGGACGTCGACACAAGGCACCCCACAGCCACCACCACGAAAAAAGACCAAAGAAAAACACGTAAAAGACACACCGAACGAAAAGGAGCTGGAAAAACAACCAAACACCACCACTTCCTGGGAAAAATGAGCCGGAAGCAGGCCGACGAGAACTGCGCCGTCGTCGCCGACGATGTGCCACGCCAAAAGGCGTCGCCCGCTGCAAGCCCAAGTAGCTGCTTGGACTCCTCCAAGGGACTATCCGCCAGAAGCCACACACCCACGATCGTCGATCCCCCTGCTCCAGCCTCGCGTCAGCAACACCCATCACGACACCAATGAACACCACTGATCCAAGCTACTCAACGTGGGGGCCTCGCCTCACCCACCAACACAACTCCACTACCTTGGACTCAGATATCTGAGAGCCGCTTTGAGTATCGCCTTCGCCCAGCCGTCACCAAGATCACCACTGCACCTTGAGTGTCAACCTAAGACATCCAGCACCCTGGGTCCTCTACGCCTCCCTACCAACACGAACCGTGCACCACCTAGCCGCAACGCACAGGCAACCCCACCAAACTAACCGCCACCACTGCCACAAGCCAATAACAAGTCTCTAGATGCGACGCCTCCAAGAAGGGAACGACGCCAATGGCGCCGTCGTCGCACGTCCCAAGAGGACTGGGTTTTCACCCTGAGACCCCATGCTGCAATGACACAGTAGCCATCAACGGTGCCCCCAGCAGGGAAAAAACGACGCCCGAAGGGCGCCGCCACCATTGCCACCGACATCGGCGGGGGCTTTCGCCCGGCACCGCACCATAACTGCCGCACTGTCATGGCTATGGCAGAAGCCCGCGCCATACCACCTCCGCATCGCCACCGCTGAGAGAAGCCCGGCACAGCCCGAGGCACCACCACGGCACCACCAGCACGTACCTGCCAGCCCCTAGCCCCACCACCAAGGTGGCGCTGGACCAGAAATGTCGTCCGAAGAGGCGGAGAACACGGGCGCCACCAACTTGCCGCACCTGTCGCCCGAGCATCGAGACCTCTGCCCGCACCCTCTCGTAGCCGCCACGCCCCGAAGAACGCGGCGCCTGAAGGGCCGCTGGATCGGCGAGACGGCGGCATCCGGCCTCGGCCGCCGTCGGCGCCAACACGCCGACCGCAAAGAACCTCCCTGCGCGCCCCAACCACGGCCACCATCGCCGTCGGCGTCCACGCCGACCACGCCCATCGCCGGGCTGTCCGTGCTAATCGCGAACGCCCGTCGCCGCCGCCTACTACACCGCCGCTCGCCCTTCACAGGCTGCGCGCCCCACCGCGCCGCCGGCCGAGCGCCACGGATCACGGCCGCTAGCCACCGACGCGGCCGGAAAACCCCGCGCCCGGCGAGCTGTCTTCCGAGGCGGCGCGCCCGCCCGAATCCGCCGAGAAGAGAGGTCGAGCCACGCCGCCACCTTCACGACGAAACGCCGCGGGATGCCGGCAGCCCGCTCCGGCGGGGCGGGCGCGGGGGAGAGGCCGTGGGGGGGGGCGGCGGCGGCTAGGTTTTCCGTCGCCCGCGTCGCCGCGGCGGGAGCGACCGTCCGCCCACTCTTGCATCGTCAAGCGGCTCTACGCCACTATCTCCAAGGTTGTCTTCGACATCGTTCATTGGCCACACAACACCGCCTTCTCCCTATGGCATGCCATCGAAGGCCTCTTCCTCGACAATGAGCTACAGCGCGGCCTACCTCGAGGCCAAACGCATTCCACGCAACAAGGCGACCTCTCCATCAAAAACTACTGCACCGAGCTCAAGCGCCTCGCCAATCAGCTTCGCGACATCGGCCACCCCGTCTCTAAGACGCCCGGTGCCGAATCTCCTTTTGCGGCCTCAACCCTCGTTACCGCTACGTCAAAGTCGCACTACCGAATCCAGTCCTTTCCCGTGAGGGAAACTTTTCCCCGTGAGTGTTCACGGCAAAGGCCCGTCTTTCCCGTGAGCATGGTCGCCCCTCACGGCAAAGCACTCACTCACGGCAACCAACCTTTGCCATGAGTGGGAGCTCACGGGAAAGGCCACAGCGGGAGGCCGTCCGTCCTCCGTCACCCTTTGCCGTGAGCGCGCGCCCGTCCAGCTCACGGCAAAGGCTTTGCCGTGAGCCCCCTTTGCCGTGAGCTTATGCAACCTCTAGGCAAAAGGACCCCCCCTTTGCCGTGAGCGGGGGTTCCGGCTCACGGCAAAGGGTGTACCCTTTTTTTTTTTTTTTGGTTTTTTGGCCTCCAAACTTTTTCTCAGTTAATATACATCATATGGCACTCCATGTTCAATTTTGATGAATTTTTTACTTTATTTGCTATATTAATGCAATTATTCTCTCCTACGGTAATTTTTAAAATGAAGCCAAATTTGAACTACAAGTGATTGAAATTTTTGAAAAAATAGATTAAAAATTGATATTCCTGTTATTCAACACAAATTAAGGCCTTAGATATAGAAATAAACCCAAATCTCGAACATCTTATTACGAAAAACACAAACATTAAGCCGTGCTCGAAAGTGGTTTTAAAACTCTAGAAAAATCAACCGAAGTCAAAAAAATCATGAAATTTGATAATATGTCATGATATCTTATGCCGAGGCTACGGTAAAAATTTGAGAAGGTTTTCCACAAGTTGGCACGCACGATGTTCACAAACTCCAATATCTACGTAGAAGTTTCATGTTTGTTGAGAATGATCTAGTATGATTTGATGTGGATGTGGCGAACAAGTTATGGTTTGACTATGAAACTTTTTCTATATGCAATAGACATTAGAGATTGTGTCATGTGAATTTTTGGTTATTTTCCCGATCATTTTGATAATTATTATAATTTTATATTGTAATTAAGTAAATAGAAATAGAGATAAAACCACATAAAATAATGGTCAATTTTTCGCTAAAGCATTAATTATGTATGGGTGAGTGAATGTGACAAGGTATTTTTGAAGTAAGCTCGATCAAAATTTGAAAATATACGCTAGAAAAAAAAAAAGAGAGAGCAAAAACTATTTTCTGAAAAATTCTTTGCCGTGAGCTTTTAGGGTTAGCTCACGGCAAAGGGGCCTCTTTGCTGTGAGCTTTTAGGTATGCTCACGGCAAAGGAGTGGCCCACCTCGCCGGCGGCGCTTTTTTGCGAATTTGTTTTTTTAACCCTTTGCCGTGAACGAGATCACGCGGCTCACGGCAAAGGACCCACCTTTGCCGTGGCGGGATCATGCGCCTCACGGTAAAGGCCCCGATTTTTTTAAACAAAAACCCGGCAGCATCCTCACTCTATCCCACAGCCGCGCCCTCACTCGTCACTCTCTCCCACTCGCCCCCGCCGCCCCCCGTCGCCGCGGCGCCCCGCCAAGCGCCCACGCCCCGCGCCCGATGCCGGCGCCGACGCGCCCCGGCGCCGCCCCGCCACGCTTCAGCGGCGCCGCCGCTGCGCCCGCCCGCACCGCCCGCCGCCCGATGCCGCCCGGCCCTACTCGCGCCCGACGCGCACCACCGCCCGCCGACGCCCCCTGCGCCTTGCCGCCCGGCCGGCTGCGCCAGGCCACGCCCCCCCTACCCGATGCCGGCCGACGACGACGCCGCCCCTGGCCCTGCCCGGACGCCCGGCCGACGACGACGCCGACCCCGCCCGACGACGCCGGCCGCGCTCCCGGTCCTGCCCTACGACGCGCCCGCCCGACTACGCCGGGCCGCGCCTCGGCCCCGACGCCGCCCATGCCCGGCCCCGACACGGCACCCCCGCCCCGATCCACGCGGGTCCCTCCCCGATGGTGCCGTAGGAAAAGCAGGGAGGGGAGGGGAGGGGGAGGGAGGAGGAGAAGGGAGGAGGACCGCCCCGCCGCGCTGCCTGTCCGAACTTTGACTTCGGCGCCCGGACGTCCCGACCTTGTCTTGGCCTCGCAGGTTGTCGGCCATCGAGCCATGTGAATGTGAATATGTGTTTGTCAGCCATCGTGCCGTAAGTTTTTTTTTTGCAGGTTTTGGAAACCTCACCGTGCAGAGGAGGTTCTGTCGAATTTTTGAACTGAGCCCGTGTGTTTTTTTTTTTTGCGAGATAGGAGCCCGTCGGAGCCGAGCCAGAGTGCCTTGGCGAGCCGGAGTGCCTTGGTGGCCTTGATCGCCTTCCTCGCCACTAGCCCGACTCCACCGCGACCCTAGGTATAACCCCCTCTTTCCGTATCATGGTCGTAGCTAGATCGCACAACTTCGGTTAAGCGTCTCCCGTTCGAAAAGAGATACGGTTGGAAGTATGCAGATCTCTGCATACCTATAACCGTATCTGTTTCGAATTGTCCACGTTTTTGGACAGCCCAAGGATGCGTAGATGGTGTTAGTTTCCATGTTCTACTCCTGTCCGATTCAGAGTTTTGGTAGCATCTCCATGTTGTTCTTGAATACACAATCTCCCCGTCGGGGCGTGTATTTGGAGAAACAATGGGAGGTGCTGCCAAAATTGTATCTCAGATAGGAGTAGAGCATGGAACTGACCTCATCTACGCATCCTCGGGTGGGATTAGAACCTATCTTCACCTATTAGATGGTAGGATCCTTGTGTAGATGCAATGTATTCTTATATTCTCGTGTATATGATAGAGAATGAATGACCTTGTGAGGATATACGATGGCTGGAGGGGTTTTGGAGATTATGACAATGAATGGGTTAGGAAGAGCAGTGCTTTCGTGGAAAAAGCTTTCCAGAATGCTCGAGGTGCGAGTAAGATTTGGTGTCCATGCAACAAATGTGGAAATGAGCGAAGGCAAAGTAAGGGTGACATGTCTAAACATCTTTGCATGAATGGATGGACGGCGGACTATAAGCGGTGGATCTTCCATGGTGAAACTGAGTGTCTAAGAGATGAGGTGGTGAGGCAACGCATCGATGATCTTGCTTCTGATGCCGGGGTAGGAGACATGTTAGATGACTTCCATGCCAGAAACTTTGGTGAAGGACATGGGGATGAGAGGGAGGAGGAGCCAGAACAAACCGCAAATGACTATTATGCCATGTTGGAGGCGGCACAGAAACCCCTTCACGACCATGTAGAGGTCTCTCGACTAGATGCCATTGGATGCCTTATGGACTTGAAGGCCCGGTGCAACATGAGTCGAGACGGCTTTGACAACGTGTTGGCAGTCTTTGAGACCTTGCTTCCGCGAGGTCACAACCTGCCAAAGAACATGTACGAGTCGTAGAAACTCCTCAAGGTACTTAAGATGCCATATGAGCAGATACATGCTTGTGAGAACGGGTGCGTCTTATTTAGGAAAGACTACAAAGATGCTACGCACTGTCCAAAGTGTAAATCCTCAAGGTACATAGAGATAGACTCTGGTGATGGTCACAAGAGTCAGCTTGACATCCCCGTGAAAATTCTACGGCACCTTCCCTTCATACCAAGGATACAACGGATGTACATGACCGAGGAGTCCACGAAACAGATGACATGGCACAAAGATGGGCGTCGCTACAATCCAGATAAGATGGTACACCCTTCCGATGCCGAAGCACGGACTCATTTTGACAATATTCATCCTGACAAAGCTATGGAGGCTCGTAATGTGCGTGTTGCGCTGGCAACAGATGGGTTCAATCCTTATGGAATGATGTCTGCCCCATACACTTGTTGGCCTGTATTCGTTATCCCGCTCAATCTCCCCCCGGGTGTCTGCTTTCAACAGAAGAGCATCCTTTTGTCTTTGATAATTCCTTGCCACCCGGGGAATAAAATGGGTGTGTTTATAGAGCCTGTGATTGATGAATTGATCAAAGCTTGGAACGAAGGGTTGTGGACATATGACCGAGTTTTGAAGAAAAATTTCAGGATGTATGTTTGGTACCACTACTCCCTGCATGATTTCTTGGCGTATGGGATATTCTGTGGCTGGTGTGTTCATGGGAAGTTCCCTTGCCCAATGCAAGACGGCTCTCGAGGTTCACCTCGGTTGAAGAAGGGTGGCAAGTATTCTCGTGTTCGACAAACACCGACAATTCCTCCCTCTTGACCATGCATTCAGACTAGACAAGAAGAACTTTACGAAAGGTCTCCAAGTTACAGACCCTCCACCGGAGATGATGACTGCTGCCGAGGTACGTGCTCAACTAGATGCTCTTGTGGCTAATAACAAAAATGTCTTTGTGGGTTATGGCGAGGATCATGCATGGACTCACAAGTCGGGCTTAGAGAGGCTCCCCTATCATGATGATCTTCTTCTTCCACATAAGCTTGATTTAATGCACACTGAAAAGAATATCACCGAGTATTTTCTTGGAACATTCATGGACACTAGCAAGTCAAAAGACAACGTTAAGGCTAGAGTTGATTTGGCGAGTTGTGTGACGAGATCGAAGCAAGAAATGAAGCCTCCTAGCAATGGCAAGAAATGGAAAAACCTAAGGCCGATTTAGGTGTTGAGCAGGCCCCAAAGGAAGGAATACCGCAATAGTTTCAAAAGTTAATGTTCCCCGACGGGTATGCAAAGAAATCTAAGGAGGGGAGTGAACTTATCTACTATGCGAATCAATGGGCTCAAGAGTCATGACTACCATATATGGATGGAGCGGCTTCTTCCGGTGATGTCCCAGAGCATATCTGGCAAGTGATGGCAGAATTGAGCCATTTTTTCTACCAGCTTTGTGCTAAGGAGTTATCTCGGACCACACTTGAATCCATGGAAAAAATGGCACCTGTGTTGGTCTGTAAGTTGGAGAAGATATTTCCGCCCGGCTTCTTCGTTCCGATGGTGCATTTGATTTTGCACCTTCCATATGAGGCATGGATGGGTGGCCCCGTGTAGTTTCATTGGTGCTATGCTATTGAGAGAGTCCTCGAAGTCCGCTCGGACAAAATGTAAAAATAAGTGTAAGATTGAGGGTTATATTGCGTAAGCAAAGGTTCCGGAGGAGGTGTCGACTTCACATCAAAGTACTATGGTGACAACCTTCCTAGCTCGCATTATCCACCACCTCGTTACAATGTTTGAAGAAAATGAATCAACCCTCGGCCTTTTTTTTTCAAGGACAACTAGGAAGTGCAAGTGGTTCGACCATAAAGATCTTGACACCTAAAGAGTGGCGCAAAGATCATGATATATATACTTACCAACCTTGACGGTGTTGCCTTACATACAATGAAGTCACAACTCTAAGCAGAGAGCAAACTTGTCTTCCAGTAGTTGATATTCTACATCCAACCTCTGTCTCTCATCGGTACAGGAAATTTAAATGGCAATTCTGGCATCAACAAAGGGAGCCTCTACCGTATGAATTGGACACCCTGCTTAGATAGGGTCTTTGGAAATGGAGAACCAGATTTCATTTGTTGGTTCAAACGCAGTACTTGTCCCAATTTATGCTAATGAACGTCTCATTTCATATGCTAACGAACCTGTCTCATTTCATATATCCCCGCTTGAGCTTGCGGGGGCCAAACCGATTGGGATATGCCACCCGCGCCATACAAAGGTTGCCGATGGTTGTTCCACTAGGGTTAGGTCATTTACCTAGGTTATGACGTGAATGGATATCGCTTTCACACAACGAGGCATGAGCAGAATCGGCCAAACCGAAAAACCACAAATACCGGGGTTTTCACTAAAGGTGATGATGGAAGTACCACTAAAGGTTATTATGGAAGAATTGAAGAAATATACGAACTCCGTTCCACGGCACTAAACGGCTTGCTCCTGTCGTGTTTAAGTGTCATTGGTTTGATCCTGAAATAACGAAATCGGACGATAAACTTGGGATAGTTGAGATTCGACAAGATTCCCAGATGGCCGGAGATGATGTGTATATTGTGGCTCAACATGCCACACAAGTTTATTATCTCCCATGGTGTTGCCAAGACGACGAGCGTCTTAAGGGTTGGGATGTTGTGCAGAAGGAATTGCCACACCTGTAGACTACCCGTCCCAAATAATGACTATTACAACTTTAATGCAAACACATATGAGGGAGAGTTCTTCCAAGAAGAAGGGCTAGAAGGTAAATTTGTGATAGAAATAACCGGGCGAAACGAAATGAAAGTAGACAATGAAAGTGTTGTTGATGAGGAGGACGAGGAGGTTCGAGATGCGAAGGACTTACAATTGCATGATCGATTACTTGAGGACAAAGAGAGTGGTAACATTATTCCTCCTCCCATGGATCCCGCCAATCTTCATATTTTGGGAGAAGTAGACATGGATGATAGTGATCATGAGGATTATGATCCAACGGTCTTGAAAATCATGACAAAGATGAGGATTATTTCTAATACATGTAATACTATGCATCTCTTAATAATTATGTTCTGTATATTTGTCATTTCTTAATAATTATGTTTCATTTATTTTGCATTTTTACTAATTATCTACATCTAATTGCAGGTGATTCAGAAAGATGCCTCCTACGAATCTCTTAAATAAATTGGGTCGTAAATTCAAGAGGCTTGAGGAGATAGAGGCACCGCCACCGCCACGGGGTAGGGGCAAGGGCAAGGGTAAGGGTAAGAGTCGTCCCCTACCACCACCACCACCACCACCACCACCGCCACAACCACCAGAGGAGGAGGAGAAGGAGGGGGCGGAGGCGCAGGACGTGGACCTCTCGGCGTCGATGCACCTGCAGCACGACGAGGAGGACGAGGAGGAGAAGGGGGATGGGGAGGAGGAGCGTGGGTAGTGCGGGAGGGGGTTCGTCTTCCTCTCATCATGAAAGTGCTTGTCTACTTGCGAGGTCCCTCCGGACTCCCGGTCCAAATACCTCTTCCGCACGTATCGTCCGACCATTAGACCGAACCTCCAAGGTAATTTACTTAGTTGTCAAAAAAAAAGGTAATTTACTTTACATTTTAGCACTACTTTCTTATTTGTGAGGTTAAAAATCACAATACGAACTAATAATTATTCTTGATCATTTGGGCAGGTCTTTTGTTGTTACCGCTGACTTGATTAAAGGCCGCCTTCCCAATGGCATTCTTGGTCTTTTGATTAGAAGCACTACCCTGGCGAAGTTGTATGTGCGGGACAACTGCAGCCTGTCACGTCGTTTCACCAATACCTCTAGTTCCCAGATAATTATGATATGAGTGGCAGACTTTTCCAAAACAAGGGACAGCGTGTGATAAAAGAGCTGTGGGTAAGTCTATGTCACACTGCGGTTGTACAAATACATCGCATGAATTTCACATGTTTGAAATAATGACCCGAATACATTGCTTCTATGTGCAAGATTACTTCAAGTGCGAAGTCGGGATACGAACATCCGGGCGGATGAAGTGGCGGCAAATCGCCTTTTCAAAAAAGGTGACAGACATGTGGTACGAGGCATGCCTCCCGCCATCGGGACATACTACGGGACCGTCATGAAACAGGCGCTCACCAAGGAGGAAGTCCGTCAGAAGAATCTAACCAAAGAACAATACATGCTGGTAAATATTGAATGTTCATACTAAGTTTAAGTATGCTTAATTTGATATTCTAATATGTTTTATACTTGGTGTCCTATAGATGATTCCGTCATGGTGCTTGCCTCATAAGCGGTCCTGGGAGATGCAGGTGGACAAGTGGATCGATAAAGATTGGGAGAAGATTCACAATGACTACCGGGAGTGGCGTGCCATGATGCCAGGTGTACCACACCATCAAGGCAACCTTAGTCTCCCGGCCTACGCAGCTAGATATGTAAGTCTTATCCAATTCTTATTTTCTGATGTGCAACTTTGAATACTTTCTAACCATCCTACTTTTTTTATGACACAGGAGCAGATACATGGCGTGCCACTGAGCACGCTAGAGGCCTTTGCTTGCTCCCACAAGGGCAAGGCGTCGTCTGACGTCGTCTACAACCCTGAGGATCCGCCCAAGGCCTACACCAACCCGACCGCCTACACCCGCCTCACTGAGTACACCTCCACGGCAAGGGAGGTCTTGGGGAAAGCTTCGATCCCCGCGACCACAACATTGATGGAAACATCGTCATGATGGCCGGAGGAGGGAAGAAGCACGGGCGGTACTGGATGGGCGACAAATACATCAACCCGGCACCACTTCACGCCTCTCGAGCTCCGAGCAACGAGCAAAAGCTCGGGGGGCCCGGCCATACGCGAGCGGCCAACCACTTACCAGCCTACGATCGCTACACTCCAGGTTATTTACTTATTTATTCAAGGTTTATTTATCTTTACATACTGTTTCTCTGTGTTCTAACTTTGTGTTGAAATAGGTCTAGATAGAGGAAGAGAGGAGGCGACTGGAGGAGGCTGAGGCGAGGGAGCAGGAGAGGGCTTAGGCGGAGCAAGCGAGGGCTGAGGCAGACAAACAGAACTTGGAAGCTCTCCTAGCGTACGCCGCACGTATTGGAGGCAGGGTTGGTGAAGAGCCGCCGCCACAGATCGTCTTCGCTCCACCGCCGATCTTCGCTCCACCATTGGATCCTTATGTCACTCCTGTGAGTTCCTCTACCTAAACTCCAAATATGCATATATGAATGTGAATGGAAATGATCTGGAGTTTTGAATGCACCATGAGATGTGCATATGGACATGTGGTTGTCGGCCATCGAGCCGTTGTTTTGTTGTAGGTTTTGGAAACCCCTCCGTGCAGGGGAGGTGCTGCCAAAATTTCTAACACTTTATCTTGCTTTTTTTCAAGTTAATAGAATCTACCTTGAATTTTGTCTCACAAATGCAATCACTTCTTCTATGTGCAGGGTCAATCTCACGCGTCGAACCCAACTCCGGAACCCAGCCCGAATGGCCAAGCTCGAGACCCCAGAGGCGAGTGGGACCCTTGGGAAGGGCGGTACGTGCCTTGGCCGTGAATTTGCCATGATGAACTTGTGAACTTGTGGAAACATCGATGTGAACTTGGCCGTGAACTATATACACTTGATACCTATGTGGATTTTATGTAATATATGTGCTATTGTGGATTATATATATGTGATATGTGAGAATGATGTGATATACCTGTGATATGTGAGAAATCTATGATATATATGTGAGAAATACATGATGTAATAGAAAAAAATAATTCAAAAAAAAAAATCTTTGCCGTGAGCATGAGGCCAGCTCACGGCAAATTGACCATATCTTTGCCTTGAGCTGGGGCAGGCTCACGGCAAAGAAGCCATATCTTTGCCGCGGGTGCTTCTTTCCCGTGAGCTACGCCGTTAGGGCTCATGGGAAAGGAGATAGAAATGCCGTTACATTTATGTCTTTGCCGTAGGCCGTAACGGGATAACTCACGGGAAAGACGCCAACACCGTAGCCCCCCCGTCAACTCTTTCCCGTGAGCCAGGGGGGTACACGGGAAAGGCTAAGCCGTGAGCCCTCTATTTGGCTCACGGGAAAGGGCCTTTCCTGATGCCTTCTTTCCCGTGATAGGTATGCCGTGAGTTACTCACGGGAAAGACTTTCCCGGTGGGGAAAGGCCCTTTCCCGTGAGCGTGGCGCTCACGGGAAAGGACGCGAGTCCGGTAGTGTCGGTCATGTACCCGCCGCACACCTTCATGAGTGTGCTCCTTCTTCATCTTGGAGGAAATCATGAGCCGTTGTTTGAGGATGCATGAGTGGCGGCGAGAGCTTGCTTGACTTCGACATTGGCGTCGTGCTCGTGAAGGTGTGCACCAGGAACTTGGAGGTGATGACCGGCTTGACGTAGTGGTAACGAGGGTTGAGGCCACGAAGAGATTCAGCACCTAGCATGACTTGAAGACGGGGTGGCCGATGTCGCAAAGCCGATCGATGAGGCGTTTCGCTTGGTGCAGTAGTCGCTTGATCGAGAGGTCGCCTTGCTGCGTGTAGCGTTGAAAACGGACGGAAATTTTTCCGTTCCGACCTGTTCCGTTTTCTATTTTTATCCGTCCGTTTTACGTATTTGCGAAATCCGTTTTACGTATTTATGGAAGTAGAAATGGGGTTTCTCCGTCCGTTTCCGAGGAATCCGTTTTTACCCGAAAATGACCCGTATTTATTCCGTTTTTCATCCCGTTTTTAATCTCCATAAGATATGTCTAAAAATTTATATGTTCATAAACATACTAATCACTAATTATGCATGTTAACATGTTAACACATGGCATATCAGTGAATATTGGACTAATAACTTTATACTTGTATATTATTTTGTGACTTTGTTCATGTATACTCTAGAATATTTGATCGCATTATTCTTTCCGGCTCAACGTCCGTATTGGTTCGTTTCCGTACTTCCGCGTATTCCGATTCCGTTTCCGTACCCGCATTATCCGAACCCGATCCTGTTTTCGCCAAAAAAATATAGAAACGGAAGTAGAAATAAGGTTCTTCCGTCCGTTTTCATCGCTAGCTGCATGGAACACAGTTAAGCCTCGAGGTAGAACGCACGCTGTAGCTCATTGTCAAGGAAGAGGCCCTCTATGATGTGCCACATGGAGAAGGGTTGTGTGGCCAATGAACGATGTCGAAGACAGCCTTGGAGGCAGTGGTGAAGAGCCAGTTTACGATACAAGTGTCGACCATGCGCCACTTGCCGTCATGCTCGTCGGACGAGGTCGGTGAGTGGACATGGCTCTCGAAAGTACGAACTTGCCGAGTGCAGTGTCGAAGGAGTGCCATCGGCCGTAGTTGGCCTTGTCAATGTCCAGCGTGATGGGGATGTGGGAGCGAATGGAGACCGGGCTGGGTCGACGGGGAGGTCGTCGTCGTTGGAGATAGTAGAGTGTGAGGGAGAGAGCGCCATTGATGCAGAAGTGGTGGCGAAGGGAATGACTAGGTGAACCTTGGACGATGATACCAAATAGAAGGAAAGATTGATCAAGTGCTTAATAACGAAATCTAATTTTTAAGATGTTATATAGTTCCACATGTAGTCCTAACGTTCAGTTTTTGTTGTCGTATCCTTTTCTCGACAACTACATGTATGTTTTTTTTTTTTATATTCCCCTCCCATTTTTTGAAGAGTGGTTAATATTTAAACCATGTCTATAAGTAATACTGTAACTTATATTAGGCGGAGTCTTGGAGTTTCATTCCAAAGCTGTGTATCAAACTGGATGTACTGCTCTTGGGATGCAATAAAATCTTTCTTTTCCAAAAAAAAAAAATACTGTAGCTTATGAAGCTCTCCCTAAAACCGATTTCTAGCGGCGGTTGACTCAAGAAAATAATTAACATTGAAAATTATATTTTTATGGTGGTTTCTTATTACAGCTGCTCTTGAAAATAGCTGCCGAACAATGTTTTTACAATGCATTCGGACTACGATAAATTTTATACCAAAACTATATAGCATTACAGGATATAAAAACTTTGTGGTTTGGTGACTTTTTTTTTATTTGACATCTTTTAGGGGCCAAATTTAGGTGCGTTGGATAGGTATCCAAATTCATGTATAAAATGTTTTGGACCCAAATTCTCATTACAAACGGTTCAGATAATGAATCAGAATCACTTCATTGAACCGTTTGGCTGGCTCCCTAGATTTTTAAAACTAGAACTAGAATATGGTGAAACCAGGTTTTAGGTGTTTCTCTTGATTATAGTACAATAAATGAAAATGTTTCATGTGATTCACCCTTGAATATTTATCTCTTTGTGGCGTTTGGCAGCGATTCTATTAAGAATCTCTAAAACGTTTCTCGCTTCCAAATGCACCCTTGGATTTTAAATTCTTAGATTCTCTAAATTATTATTTTTTATATATTTTTCAAGCTTCCTTGGATGAAGACGTGCAATATAAAAGTTGTAGTGCTTAACGAGACCTAAAACCCTATATTTGAAACTTTTTATTTAAGATCATTTAGGAGCTAAAATATATAATAAAAATTCATAGAATCTGTTAAGAAAAAGGATGGTATCCTATATTATGTGGCGTGGTGGTTGGAGTTCGTGGGTGGCAAGAGAAAGAGGTTATGTGTTCAAATAACTATAGACACACTAAGGGGGCTTGTTTGGATGCAGTGCCTGCAAAACCACGTGCATTTAAGCCCCAAGGGGCATTCTTCCCCTGCCGTTGCCATCCCAGTCCCCCAGGGGTCAGAATCCCCGCCTACCATTTGGGAAACACAGGGATATAAATCCCGGATGACAAATATATATTAAAAATAATCAGAAAAACGCAAAAAAAATAGAAATGACGTTTTCTCAAGCTGAAACTTAGCACCACAAATAATTACAATCATTTGCATTGGCTTTCAAATTATGAAAGTATAAACAGACTTTTGGCTACATCCACTCCAAATAAGAAATAAACATAAAGGGACATCATTCCAGTGTGATCTCTTAGCAAATTTGACGTGTATGGTACTTCATCTTGATGATGCATCTTGTCTCTTATGAAGTCCCGCACACTCAGGCCTGCATTGACAAAGATTTTGTCATCACAGAAGTTTGGAACAATGATGAAAAAAAATTCAGATGGTTGATAGTTAAGAAGCTTGACAGCTAATGATTTTGCACACAAACTTAAATACAACATAGGTTCATTGAACATCTAGTGCCCACATACTATACAAAGAACAAAAAGAATAACACTACTGGGCAGCAGAAGAACATCCTTCCCTCCGTTTCCAGGAAGTCTCGGCCAACTATTGGTGCAACACTTATTACATTTTTTTTTTCCAGAAATGATGCTCAAACACATGATTCAGCAAGAATCATGAAATTCTGAAGCAAGAAATTTCTCTGATTTGCAGACAAGTTCATCTCCTTGGGGCATAATACTTTGTGTTTCTTGATTGTGTAATAGCTGTGGGGATTGCACGAAGAATGCATGAAGTATGTGAACTGAGCAAGGTTATTTCAGTTGCATACCCTGTAATCGACTTATCGTTATGGGTGGCTCAACTGAAATGCTGCCGCAGATTCAGTTGCAGCTAATCGGAAAGCAGGGTGGGAGAAGAGAAGCACACACACAAAGCATGCGGCTGCACTTCATGCATCAAAAAAATCAAAGCTCGCTGTGACCCTGAATAGATGAATATCTCTGAACCGAAAATAAATAAAGACAAAAACACATCTTATGTACAACCGTAGAACGTGATTCAATCGAAAGCACCAGCCATGACCAAGAACCACCACCCAGTTCCTTCATCCATCTATCCATTAGATTTGATTCTAAGAAGTAAATATTGAAGACTCTTAGATCTAAGAAGAAACACACAAAGTATGAGGATGAGGTGCCCAACCTGCGCCTAGGAGATCATGCACGATGCAGCTGGCCGAGGGTGTAGTAGGTACTGCCGGAGGCGGCGGCGGCGGCACTTGTACTCAGAGACGTTTTGACACAGGCCCGGCGAAGTCCTCCGCGCCCTCGAACTCCGGGACGACGCGCTCGGCGTTCTCGCCTGTGGCGACGACAAGCCAACAGCCGATGTACTCGGTCGTCGCAGTGGCGGCGTCCTCAGCAGCAACAACGGTAACGTCGTCGGTGTGCACCTGCCAGAGGCCCGCAGCGGCGGAGCTCAAACCCTAGCCGCCGCCATGCCTTCCTGGGCGAGGCGAGCAGTGAGGGACCGAGCGGAAGGGGAAAGAAATAAACCTGTCCCGACTTGGTTTTTCTGTTCCCCGTCGGTTGACTTGGATATCGGGAACCGGGGTTTCTTCTAGCTCGCGTATCTGCTGGCTCGGCTATCCCAAACGGGCACCGGGGATCGACAGGGAACGAAAATCACGGTATGTTTTTCAATCCGCGGACCGGCGTGGATACCGGCGGTATTTATGTTACCCAAACGAGCCCTAAGGGGGAGTGGATCACTACCCCTGATGCCGGCCATTCTACTACGCCCCAAACCCACCAAAACCCACAGTTGTAGGCCGAGACCATGCCCAATCCTCACGTCACATCTGGGCATGGTCACTGTGAACACGCAACACATCGCCGCCCTAGAGGGAGACGTGCTCAAGGAATCCACAGCCGCCAACAATGGGGGTCTATCGGTAGCCTGGCCTAGCAGTGGCCTGCCATATAGGAGGGCAGAAGGTGTCGAGACGGGCTGTGACCTGCGGGCCACCGAGCAGGACCACAGGAGGTGGCTTGGGTACTTGGCAACGAGCCAAGGACAAGGAGACCTCCATGTGTGATGCTATGAGGATATGCTAACTCCTGACTCGGGCAAGAACTTTTTTTTGTATTATTGGCACAATTGAATAATTTTTGTGCTTTATAGAAAAATTCTAGGGCTAATGCGGTTGCCTCATTTCTGCAATCAATCAATCACATGTAAACTACCCCTAGAAAGCAATTTTGACTGCCTCTAAAATTAGTTTGTCGTAATGATAGTCATTATTTAGTTTAACACGATTGAAGATGACGATGTTGACACCGTGGAACACCAAGGTCGAAGTAGAGGCATGTGATGGGTCGACCGACAATGTATGACTCAAACAGATCTTACATTCAAATACCAAAAAACACCAGTTAATGACCGACAATAACTGGCTGGAGATAAAACCCGGATCAATGGATCGACAAGGCTCTCTAGAGTGTACGATCCACACAATCAGCGGTACGAGCCCTACGTACAGGCCGTGCTGTCCTCAGAGGAGATCCTCATGGCATGGGTGATCTTCTCTGGGGTGCACCTAGGAATGGAATGTTTGGGGTTTGTGGCATAGGATATAAGCCTAATAACTCGTGATATGATGTAAGAGACTAGAATCAATAGAATCGTTGATTATATTCTTAGAGATATAAGGCAAGCTGCCTATGTGAAATATTGTGTTCGCATAAACTGAAACTGTTTGTGTAGCAATATATGAGCCAATTCCAACCCAGAGAGGCGGACTTTAACAATTCACAATAAAAACCATGTTTGAACCAAGAAATTAACAGTTAAGTCCAAGTTTTTATATGTTTGTTTTCTTGCTTTCTCTAGTTCTGTTTGGTTAGGTAAACAGGGAGTATCGGGTATGACATATATTTGTTTGTTTATAAAAATATAATCTTGTGCGTTTTGAGAAATGTGATATCTTATTTAGATGGCACATTCATGATTTCACCATGCCGGTGCTCGTATTTTCCAGTGACACTATACCACAGCTTATCTATAGCGTGCTACGGACGGTCGCTATAAACATATAGCGACCGATTTGGTCGGTCGCTGAAAGTGGCGTTGCTATAACTTATAGCGACCGACCGTTCGACGGTATGTTAAATATATAGCGACTGACCGTTCAACGCCACTTACAAACTTATATAGCGACCAATATATTGTATAGCGACCAACCGTCGACGCTATGCATACAAGAAAATAACAACATAATATCATTTATTTATATATTAATCTCAGGATCAGTACTAATCATACAGTCAATGAATCATATAATTAACAATTCCATTATGAACAATACACATTCATGATTTCACCATGCCGATGCTCGTATTTTACAGGGAGTATCTGGTATGACATATTTGTTTGTTTATAAAAATATAATCTTGTGCTTTTTGAGAAATGTGATATCTTATTTTGTAATGATTTCACCATGCCGATGCTCGTATTTTCCAGTGAAATCACAGCAATAGTTTTTTTGGATTAAAAACTCAACCGGCCAGGGAATATGACCTCCCTACGGCATCGCACTTAAGGTACTTCAACCTTGCAGGCCGAGAAAATTCTCGAAGCCTGACTTTGCTGATAAGAGGGATTTTTATCCAGCGAAATTCGCTTCCATGTAGAGTTGAACTGAGGAGGTGCTACTGAATCACTTGTAACCACTAGGCTATGAAGGAAATTAGTCCAGGCCATCTTTATCTATTATGGTCTAAAAATCTATAGATGTATAGATATATATATAGATAGATATAGCACTACAACACAAATCATTTTACAAGACACAGCCCAAACTTAATCGTGGCGGGGGCGTCAAGTTTGCCCGCCACGGTTAATGCCCCGATTAACGGCGGCGGGCGTTTTTTTTTTACCGTGGCGGGCACATTTGCCCCTCACAGAAAAATCGATTTATCGTGGCGGGTGACTTAAAACGCCCGCCACGGTTAATGTCTATTTTCCGTGGCGGGCATTTTAACGCGCCCGCCACGGTAAATCGATTAACCGTGGCAGGCACCTTTAAAAAGCCCGCCACGGAAAATGCAGGCCCAATAGGCCCAGGGCGAGGCCCGATAACCGTGCTTATATAAATTGGAGAGTTAGATTTTCAGCCACTCCCACCTCACGCTCCTCTCCTCCGCAGCGGCGCCGTGCGCTCCTCCCCTCCGCGGCGATTTCTCCCATCCGCGCGCACTCTCCCTCCCACCACTCTCTCTCCCCTCCCTCCATCACCGCACATCTCTCTTCCTCCACTACCGCATGCAACTTCTCTCCCTCTCTCTTCCTCCACCACCGCATGCAACCTCTCTCCCTCTCTCTTCCTCCACCACCGCATGGCAGGCCTTCATTTTTAGTAGTGTGCAACTCGCGGCCAGGAGCAGTAGCAGCGGCGGGCGGATCTGGGTGGAGGGCTGCCAGATCCGACGGATTCCGGTGGAGAGGTCGCGTCGGCGGCGCAAACGCAGGTACAGGCACAACTCACTCATCTCCCTCCCACTTTCCTCTTTGTCTCCCTCAATATGCTCTCTCCGCTTTCGCAGATCTGGAGTTGGGCGGCGGCACTGGGTGCAACCTCCTTGATAGCGGCGCATCCTCTTCGAGCAAGGAGGCAGGGCCGGCGCGGATCCAGAGCGGAGAAGGCCCCCACGGCGCAGATCCAGCCCCCACGGCGCGGATTCGGTGGTGGATCGGCCAGTTCCGATGATGGTGGCGCTGCAGGCGGGCTCAAAAATGGGCTCACCGGCGGGCCGTGGATTTTTTTTGTTTTGTTTTTTCAAACCATTAACCGTGGCGGGCATCCTAATGTGCCCGCCACGGTTAATCGATTTTCCGTGGCGGACACTAGAGCCCGCCGCGGTTAGGCCACGATTAACTTGTGACCTTACCACCGCGACGGGCTACAGTGCCCGCCACAGAAAATCCAAAATGCCCGCCACAGAAGTGATTTTCTGTTGTAGTGTAGGTATACATTTATGTCATTTACAATGTCTAGCTATATATGTGACAAAATTATATTCCTTCGTAAATAAACATAATACTACTACTCCCTCCATCCCAAATTGTGAGTCGTTTGACTTTTTTTACTCCAACTTTGACCACTCGTATTATTCAAAAAAAATTGTGTAAACATAGTCAAATTTAAGTTACTTTTGAAGAATGTTTATTAATAAAACAAGCAACAACAAAAGAAATGATATTTTGCATAAATTTTTGAATAAGACGAGTGGTCAAACTTGGTACCAAAAAAAGTCAAACGACTTGTAATTTGAAATGGAGGGAGTACTACATTAGGAAACATCAGGACCACACAGGTAGCTTGCAGCAACAATAACGGAAAAAAAAAAAGGGAAGAAAAGAGCCTTGGCTTCATTATTGGCCTTCGCCTACACCAGCGGGCAGTCCACGGCGGCAGGGAGGGCACGTATTCCTCATCGCCAACCACCTGGCGATGCAGTTTTGGTGGAACTCGTGCGCGCGCGAGCAACGGCATCATGCTCACCTCTTCCCCGTCCTCGAACTCCTCCAGGCAGATGCTACAGCCGCTAGCACCACCGCGGCCGTCGTTGTCTCGACCTCCGGCAACAAACTTGTGCTTTTCGAGGCCAGCCACCGCCGCTGCGGACACGGGGAAGACTGCATGGCCGAAGCCGAGGCTGCCGCCTTACCCTTCATCTCCGAGAGGAGTTATGGCTGTTATTAGCATCCGGCTGATCCCCTGGGGGATTGGCATGCCAAGCATCGACGTCAACGTCGGCAGCGCAGTGCCGACGGTCCGTTCGATCTCCATCTCCATGCTGTCGTCTGCAGTTGGCTTGATTTTTGTAGATAGAACAGCGAAGGGGCCGGGCTGTTGTAATTTATACTTTGGAATTCCATCTGCGGGAAGGGTAGTGTGTCGCAGTTGCACTCGGTAATCGGAAAAGGAATTCTCAATCCGGTACCGATTCCGAGTTTCCGACTCTTCGCAGCTTCACAACTATTATACACAAAAATAACCGCATGCATGTCATACTAGATACCTGGCTAGTGTGTTCCACATAGGGCTGACGTAAAGCTTTTTCTTGCCTCGTTAGCTCTCGGTTTGGTCCTGAACTCCGCTTGACTTGGCTTGCTGTATTTATTATTAGTTGAAGAACTGAGCTAACATTTTAGCTAGTTAAGATTACACTACAGCATGTCATTGAATTAAGGGCATTAGTTAAAGGCATTTTTTTAAAATTACCTCAATTTCCTTTTACTTAAAGGCATTTTTGCAAAACAGCCTTTAAAACTATTCTTTTGGAGGCATTTTCATGAAAATACCTTTATTACCTTTAGCATTTGAAGGCATTTTTATGAAAATGCCTTAAATGGCTCTAGCATTTAAAGACATTTTTTTGAAAATGCCTTCTATAGTCCAGTACTACGGGGCACAATCACATTACATGCTCCAGCGTTCCAGCGCTCGGGGGGTCCGAAGCCTCCACCTCTCCTCTCTGCCCGCTCAACTCCTCTCTCCACCAGGACCACCGCCTCCTCTCCTCCACCCCGATCCCACGACGCCGCCACCTCCATCCCCTCCGCGCCACTTCTCCCCACCCAGCTACCGGCCCGTCGCCACCTCCTCCCCCCCGCCCCCCCACGCAGCGCCTCTCCTCGCCCCTGCTCCCGCAACGCCGCCACCTCCTCCCCCCGCCGCCGCTACCTTCTGTGCGCGCCGCCTCTCCTCGCCCCTGCTCCTGCGCGCAGGTCCGCCCCCGCCTGCCGCCACCTCCTCTCCGCCGGCCAGGACCGTCTCCGAGCATCCCCTCCGCCACCGGCCGGAGGGCGACGCCACCACCACGACAATCTCAGGTCCGCGCCGCCACCGACCGCGACCATCGCAGGTACGGCACCTCTCCAGCTCCACGACCTCGCACCAGTGCGCCCGCGACGCAGAAGCACTGTACCATCGCTCCGATGCCCCATCTAAGCCAATCGGAAGTACATGGTTGGCGCGCACACCATGTATTCGTTCAAATGCTTGCACCAAACCGAATTCCAATTTTGCAATTCATGCGTCTGCTTTTGTGATGCTCCTTTTATAGACAGTAATAATAATGAATGCATTTCACTATTTTATTCAATTTTTATGGATAAGCTTGTCTGGGTACGAAGAATGCAGCTTGTCATGCCTAGCTATTACACTGATAACCATATTATTAAAATGTGACTCTGCTGTCTGATAACTATAATTTTGCCTGACATAGCAACTTACTTCCCTGCATGAAACATATATTGTGTAGCAAGGCATAAGCCAGAACTTCTCATCTAACTTAGCTGTGGTTAACAATAGATGGCTCTTTCTTCTATTTTCAGTTCTGAAACATATCGGTTGTGGCATTGTCGATGAGAGCCAATTAGAGAATGGTCTTGGATGGACTCCACAGATGGGGTAATTTTGATCCCAAACTCAGAATTTATATTTTTGTTGCAGCATTGCGTATTCTATGATCATTTTCTGCTGATTTAATGTATAACTAACACAATTGGCCTCAAGAAAATAGGTTACTGGATCATAGATTTATTATTTTTGTTTAAGAACATAGATCAAACACTCAATAGTTTGAGATATAACAATAACTGTGCTTACTCCACTAGCACTACTGTATGTCTCTATGTGCAACTACAACTACATTGAACTAGAGAAGATTGTTGTTTGCCTGCTACTGCTGCTGATTTACTCTATCATGTAAAATCACATTCCCCATGTTTTTGTTTTTGTTTTGTGCTGTTCGAAAGTTTTCCACTTGAATGCTTGTCCTTTGTTTGTTTTGTGCTGTTTGAAAGTTTTCCAGTGGTAGTATCTTATTTTGATAATGACGTGTAAGGGGTATGTTAGGAGAGTACATATGTTGCAAAGGAAAAGCCTAAGCTTATCATACATTCCCTAACAGAGTATAACTAATTAACTGTGCTTTACTACCTCAGTCTGATACTCTATCAAATGAGCATCATTGGATAAATTATATATCATATATTCCCTAGCAGAATATATATCTGGCTCCTTTCTGCTTTGTCCACATTCAGTTCCTTGTTTATTTTCATAAAATGAAATGAAACGATTAGTGTGGACATAGGATTGTCTATTGCTTTTACTTGTTTTGATCTCCAGATATATTCTTGAATCATCTTTTTTACCCTTGTTAAGAACTTCTATTTGGTAATGATCAATCTGGGACATTTGTAACTTTATCAAGTGACTCCTTGTGCTGATTACATTCTGTATCATAGTTTTGATTTGCATGCCTAATGATATTGATATTGCTCTAATGAATACAGAAAATGGCATCAGATTTCCTGGATAACTACATCTTCTTGGCTGTTGGAAGAGTTGGGTCGAGGATTTGATTGCCTAGAGAGTTGAATTTGTGCATGAGGCAGATAAAAGAAGCCACCTGATGGATCTTCTTCATGCACAAAAGGATACAGGGAAGGTAGTAATTGACCATTGGTTTTTTGTTCTGCGATCCAATTAATGTTCTAATATTTTATATTTGTGTACTAGAGAGTTGAGTTTGTGCATGAGGCAGATAAAAGAAGCCACCTGATGGATCTTCTTCATGCACAAAGGGATACAGGGAAGGTAATAATTGACCATTGGTTTTTTTTGTTCTGCGATCCAATTAATGTTCTAATATTTTATATTTGTGTACTTATTTTGTTGTCTATTTTCTGTTGCAGCAAACTCTTACGTTTTTTTGGTGGAAACCAAGAGGGGTGCTGATTCATTGGAAAGCTGGTGGTGCATGAATGTTTATAAACAAAAGGCTTAGCCGAGTTTGACAGGCAGCCTAGCCGGTTTTCACCTCCAAGTCGGCTTAGCAAAGACGGTTTCATAAGCAACATGTTCCTCCGTGGGGATTCAGTCATCCTCATTCTTAGGAACCCGAAATGAGTTGGCGACTTTGCTATGTTTATGTCTAGTCTATATGCTACTCTAAACATTGATGGTATCTAGTATGTAAGGGATGATTCTTCATGATCCAGAATAGCTGTGTCGATGATTGGTTTTTTGGGTGCTATGAAATATGAATTTGCCTCTTGGCCCATTATATACCCGATTATAGCTGAAGACGAATTTAGAACTAACAAAATTTCCATATATGAGTTGGTTTTGATCTATATTTGAAGGCATATACAGAATGCCTTTAAAAAGTATTGTAGGCAGTTAGAAAATGCCTTCATATGTTAATATTCAAAGGCATTTTGAAAAAATGCCTCAAAAGGCTTATAGCCGGCATTTTCAAATATGCCTAAAAAGGTCTTTGAAGGCATTTTTGCCACTTTTAAAGGCATTGTTAAATGCCTTGTATTAACGGTCATGCTGTAGTGTTACTTGCTAGCTGTTCATAAACTAAGGGCACATACAACGGTGACTTGTTAGCTAGCTCTAAGCATTTTATTTCATATTTTAATAGAAGATAGAGAGAAACTATTTGTTGATCAAAAGCTAGTCTTATACCTATATTCCAAGATGCTGTGAGGTTATCATGTGGACCTATTCATATTATGAGCTATTACGAAAAGTTACCACAATTGAAGAAGCTCACCTAGAGTAGTAACTAGCTCATACTGTTGAGGGTGCCCTAAATGAGCCAAAGCAAAATAACTATCTAGATGAAATCCAATGTGACTTGGAGTTGCTGAAAAGGGTGTACAGCTACGGACGGTCAGTTGCTAAATCTTATTGTGACGCACCCCTGCAGTTGCTACTAAAGGCGTCGCTATAAGTAAATGGCAACGAACATGATCTTTAGTGACCGACAGTTCGACGGCCTACTTTTAGCAACCGGCAACACGTTAGACCTTTTAGCGACCGACAGTTCAATAATTGTATCATGAATTTGCAATAGGATCGAAATGAGTTGGAGAGGTGCCCTGATATGCCGAGAATAAACCTTTGCGGCTGCTTTGACCAACTTGAGGCACGCTGCCAGCTGACCACCAGGTGTGTCGTCGCACTCTTGGCGCCGCACCCAGGCTAGGAGAATAGCAGGCAGGAAATCCTGCCTAAGCAGCCACGCATTTTCAAACCGAAAAACCTCAGATTTTGGGATTTTTGTGGACATGGAGAGGATTATTGGGGTGTGATCCAAAGTTGGTTTTGCTCTAGGAGTGAGGTAAGTGTCGGGAAGGAATTGGTATGTTGGAGGTTGACCAGCGCTTTGTCCAATTTAGCAAGGGGGTGGGGTCTTGGCCGTTCGACCCGGGTGAAATGACGGCCAAGAAGTGGAATTTCCAAGACCCCTAAGGAGCTAATAGAGTAGTTGAAGGTGGTGATGAGGGAGTTGTTGATGTTATCGTTGTTTTTCTCGTCCCTGGACCGAATGAGGTTGAAGTCACCGATGAGGACCCAAGGGCCATTGACTTGAGCAGCCATGTCCGACAGCTCTTGGAGAAAGGTGTTGGTAGTACGGTGGTCGGAGGGGCCATAAACATTGGTGATTGTGAGCGTAAAGTCGGACATTGTGCTGCTAAGGAAGACAGTGAGGGAGTGGCTGACAATAATATGGTTGGTGTAGCACCATGCTGGGATTCTAGGCTGTAACAATACCACCCCTTGAACCGATGGCAGGGAGGAACCTGAAGGTGTTTGTAAAATGGGATGGCATAAAGGTTTTAACTTTGAAGCGATCAATCTCATGGTGTTTGGAATCTGGATTCTTGGATACACATTATAGAGGGGTTAGCAGAAACAATTGCATCGCGAACAATATTGCATTTATCCGAGTCGCCTAAACCACGAACGTTCCAAGACATTACAGAGAGAGAATGATTTGCTCGAACAACATGATTACTCATAGCTAAACGAGAAACACACGGAACACAAAGACAAAGATCCACGAGGATGACCACAGTTTTACAGAAAGGGAAATTTGCAAAAACTAACAAAGACAACAACACATAACAGAACATAGACCAAACGAAGGTGACTTGGCCTAGAGCGGAGGGGGCGCTGGACGGCCGCCAAATCCAGAGCCCCTGTAGAGCGCTGCTGCTGATAATCATTCCGCGATGTCTGACACCACAGCAACGGACGTCATCGATGAGCAGCCAGCAGTGGCAGTCGAAGCAAGCTTGCGGATTTCCTTGGCGCTCATGGGGATTTTGTTGCGAGCCAGGATGTTCCTCTTCGCCACCGCCGCCGCAGAGGAACAGCCCGACGAGAGTTGAGAAGCACCTTGCGGCGCGTCGCCTGGTTGGGGACGTGAATGAAGGCACCCTTAGATTTCGCCGCCAGGCGAGCACTGTGCCTCGAGGGAGCTTGCCTGGCTGGATCGGTGGCCCTCGTGAGACGCTGGCGCGTTGGCACCGAGGCTGCAGGGGCTGTGAGCGAGATCACAGCCGGTGGAGGGATAGCAGCCACACACGGGGTCTCCGGCATGGGGGAGTCCGAGGCAGGCAGGTTGAAGTCGAAGCTGAACACCGAAGACTCGCGCTGGGGAGACGAGTCCGACGAGTGCTGCTGCTGCGGCCGACGTTGCTGGTCCCTCCAGAAAGGCGCCGGAGGGGCCTGCTGCGGACCAGGTGGGGGACATGCAGGGCCGGGGCTGAAGAAGGGGAATCAGGTTCCCATCCTCGTCGAGCTGATCAGCACGGTCCCAGACCCGGATCGGCATGACCCGGGCGACCCCACCGAAACGGCCTTCACCCAAGGCGAGCGTAAACGTCCACCTCGTACGGGATCTCCAGTTGCTCGTTGACCTCTAGAATAAGCCGCAGGGGACCAAAGTTGTTCCCTGTGAGGCATTCAGGGTCAATCTCAGCGACCTCGTAGAAACGGTCAAAGGCCAGCTTGATCTTGTCCTCAAACTAGAGCTCATTTGGGAAGTCGAGCACATGGACGTAGGCGAGCCATGGGGGGATCCGGTAGAAGCGGTTGGAGCACTCATCGGGGCGCTGCATGGAGAGCTCGGAACCCTCATGGTGGATAGGACTGTGGTTGCGGAGGATGTCCTGAGCCGCAAGGTCCTCACAGCGGAACAGCATGGCGCCACGGGTGGTGGGAGGAACTCGACGGGCATGAGGGGCTCCACCAAGGCCAAGGCGGCTCGAAGAAAACCCGACTCCTCCGCCATAGTGATAGGCGCGTCGATGTAAGCGAAGAGAAGGCGGTCAAGGACGTCGTACCATCCTGGGGAAGCCAGGCACTGACGGTGTGCGCATGTCCCACCCAGGAGAACTCAGAGCTGGAGGAGCCGTCGAAGGCGTCGCTCTCGACCTCCTCTTCGCTGCTCCCATCAGAGACCGGAGGGAGGGCGGGAAGACGAGGCCCCGGCAGCCCCACAGGAGCGCGTAGTGGGGACTCCAGGGCAACCAGCATGCCCTGCAGGACCCGCGGCGGCGACAACGTCGGAGGTGGCGACCTGTGCTTGTCGCCATGCCGTTGTCGGGGGAATGCGGCCCGTTGAGCAACTCCTTGTCCAAGCCGCCGACGGCAAACTTGTCGTGGGGGCGTGAGCTCGGTGCCGAACGTAAAATGCGCGGTGGGGGGAGACGATCTGGAAATCCGGTGCCTCTTCACTAGAGGAAGGCACCATGGTCAAGGTGGGGCTGGACTCCACAGCACCGACGCTAACTATCACGCCGGAGGGGGGCTCTTCACCGACCAAAACCCCCTCACGGCACAAGCAGATGTGGCACCGGGATACGAAATCTTCGCGGCGGGGTCATCTTTGACGCTTACCCTGCCCATCGCGACGAAATCGGTGTCCAGCGAAGGGGGCCCTTCACCGTCGCTAGCCCCCTTCTCGTTGGCGACCAGCGGGGGGATTTCTTCACCGACGTGGCCCCCCCTAGAGCTGGTGTTTGAGGCAGCGGGGAAGGAGGACACTCCGTTTCTCGCCCCACCTGCTTTGGAGCTGGTCACGGTGGTGCTGGACCCCACAGCACCGGCGTTACCTATCTCGCTGTTGGGGGGCCCTTCACCGACCAAAACCCTCCCTCGGCACAAGCAGCGGCGGCACCAGGGTACGTAGTTGTTGATGTTTGTTAACTGCTAAAAGAATATGAAGGATTCTGCAAGCGCACAGAACACCATCATAGCTTTTCCCTAGGTGAGTATTCTAGGGCATCGTATCCACAGGGAAGCTAATGGTAAAGAATTCTAATAACTCACAATCATGTATCTGCTAACTTAGCAAACCAACAAGACTAAACATGGGTAAGTGATAAATGATAAATAAATAACAAAGCAAAAAAATAATAACATGCCTAAAAGAATAATGTTATAAAAGAGTAACTAAGCTAATCAAGAGGTCAACGGGAGAGATCAAGGTTCCTAAATACTTCTCTATTTTTTTGGTTCTAAGATAACTAAATATGGATAGATATAGCAATCATACACAAGCACTTTGGAGCAACAGTACCTTTCCAACTCTCGAGAAAGACTGGGAAGAAGTAGTTGGGGGAAGGCTGCCAAAAGCTCTACGAACATCAACCCTAACGTGGTGGATTACAAAAGCCTTACAGAGCTGTCACCCCTGGGGCTACCACAACTAACCGGAGGGTTGAGCGCAACCTCAGGTAACCTATAGTCTAAACACCATGTCTATACTATAGATTACTACTCTAGCTACCGCGAATAACTAGAGCACTCAATACGAGCAAAGATCCCATGCAAAGGCATAAGCACTATACTAAACATATATATGAAAGGCATAAAAGTAAAAAGAGAAGAATAATATATTAAAGCATAAGTCTTGTAGAGAAGATACAAAGACATATCATACTCCAAAGACTCTTCCAGAACTGGAGCACAGCTCCACTCTCCCTTACTCTTGATTAGATCTAATCTACTTCTAATCTTCATGTCTAATCTACTTCTAATCTAATTCTAATTCTCTAATCCCTGAGAAAGAGATATCCTTATATTGGGACACCTCTACAACTAAGAGATAATGAATTAGGGTTTCACGGGGGTACCCCTGCCCTTACGTATATGGGCCGGTGGGATGAATCTCAGCCCTTGGATCAAACCGACTTCATTGGACAGCTTAGATTGGATCTCAAGGTCGGTGGTGGGAAGGTTCCAGAAGCTGAGCCCGAGATTCCTCTGGGGGTTGCCGCCTGGCACGGGGTGGTGCCGCCCGGCACCACCCTGTGACATGTGGGCCCATGCTTCGATGTGGTGTTCTCTAGTGTCTTCTAGACCCCTGGAATTTATACTAATCGCCCTGGTTTAGTCCTTTTCTTCTGTTTCTCTATTTCTCCTCTTTTCTTCATTATTCCGAATATTCCGTAGTTGTCCCGCAAAACAGAGTGTACACCAAAACTCGTGGAATCCATTAGTAATAATAATCTTTTATATTATTTATCCATGATTTAGTAGGAAAATAAATACTAAATTTTTGACGATAACTACCGTCAACAAGCTCCACCTAAGCTTACCTTTGCTAGTCCCTTAGCAAAACAATTATACTATAAGACAAACTTGGATCAGGAGTTGCTATGATACTTTCATTCTTATAGAGTACACATGCTTTCAAAAAGAAACTCTACTCCAGACTGGATAAATTTATTCTGTCTTCAAACTCACCCTTATTACCAAACTATGGTGCTTTTACTCTCACTTGGGTCTTGAGTAATTGAAAGACAGAACAATCAAGTCAAGCACTATGTCTCAAGTCTTCGATCACTAATATTCCGGAGTTTTTATAAATTTTCAAATAAAACTCAAAGCTCTGTATTGATTGGCACTCTCAATCTCTCAATATGTGGTATTTATGGATCTCACTAGGCATTAATAGTGATATGCCTTTCTCTTAAATATGTGGCATTTGTGGAACAAGGCTGAGTATATTAAGCCTTCTCTCATATCTCTCGCGTACTCACTCTCTCTCTAAGTATGGCTTATGTGGAGCCCATAGGAGTGGCACTCTTAAAATAATATTGCATATCTGCAAAGGATATATTTATAGTTCAAACAATGGATCCATAGAGAGTTCAGCCAGTCAAAACAGGAATAGCATGTGTAGAGAATATGGTGGATACGTGTATATATGGTGGCTAAAACTAATTCTACTTTTACTCCTTCAATGATAAACAAATCTCTCTTTTGAAACTTGGAAACTTGAGAGAACTTTGGGCTGCATACTTTTCTTTTTCTTTCAGAGAGGCGGGCATCTAAGTACCCATTGTTTTATGTGGACACTTGTCCCTTTTTTTTACTCTCTTTTCTTCTTCTCTTCTTTTTTTAGGGAGGTAGGCTCTACTCGCCCGTAGGACACTTGTCTATTTTTCATCTCCCCTTTCTTCTCTCTCTCTCTCTCTCTTTTTAGTAGCAACCCAACTCTCTTTCCACTAATAAACTTTTGAGAGATAACAACAAAGATATTTGGAGTAAATAAACATGGGCTTCCTATAGTTTCATGGAGTGTTTATTCCCAATAGGAATGAAACATGTAAAAGTGGATATTTGGTATTGCGATCACTTCTAGTGTAGGAATAATGCATATGGATGTAAGTGGAAGGTGGGTGGATATAAACATGTTTTTTCATGACTGAACTCTCACAGATAACAAAGAAAGCTTGAACTACTCAATCCAAAGCAAACAAATGTATGTAACTGGAATGTTTTCCTAATCAAAATATCATAAATATGGCTTTGATAGGAATTTAACACTCAGCCAAACAAGAGCTCATCATGAAAGATTTTAAATTTTCAAAACAAATCTCCAGATATAGTTTCACAAAGGACAAGATAAATAGCAGCTCAGACTCTCTTATATCGTATCCCCCAATTACCCCGACTTAGATCAAGCGTATGGTACACACAAGTCAGGTATAGAGCAGATTTGAAAGTAGGATAAATATATCCAAAACATCGGAGGAATTTCAAGTTAAAAACAAGGTACTAAAAAGAATTAGAGCAGAACAACTATTCATCATTTCCAAAGCAAACTTTATTCTAACACACACCTTAAAAACATGCATATATCTAAGACAAACATTTATTTGATTTTAAACCCTATGCATCTTTTTTTATGTCTTTTAAAAACAAGCAAAAAGTATAAGCTAATAATAATAAGGATAATAGAGAGATACTTATCTTGCTAACTTGGGGTGGTCTCCCCAAGCTAGGTTGATGTGTAGGTGCTAAGATGAGGTGATGTCGCCCTTCCTTGATGGAGCATTGATGATGATGGTAATATGTTGAAATGATGCTCTACCAATTGGTCGCACCAATTGGCCAAATGTCTCCTTTTGTCTTGACTCATAATTCCTGTTGATGAAACTCAAATAGACAACAAAGCTAGTGGAACTCGTTAAGCGTTAGCGCTTGGATATTTTAAGCTTTAATTGTCTAGAGCTTCTTAATAACTATATATTACATATTAAAGATTAAGCTTTAACAGAATTAAGCAAAATTAATATTTTATTTTGTATCTTAAGTTTGATCTTTATTATAGCATTTATGAAAGCATTCAAACTTATAGAGATAAAGTAATAGTGAGTAGAGGGATTGCAAACTAGCGTGTCGTAGTGACGGAGCATGCGAAGAGGGGCACGTTAGGAATATCTTATTGCGGTCGGCCTTCCTCCCCAAGCTAGCACCTTGCCATCACTCGACACTTGAAGTCAAGTATGATTTCTTGAATCATCCCTTAGAGTGCGTTGTAACTCCCATGTCGTGAAGTTGTTGGAGTTCATCAAACGCCTTACTTAATCTCCGATAAGAGTTCATCTCTTGACTTACCTAAATTGAATTTGAGAATTTCCTGCGGGGGGTTAGTCCAACAAAATAGCCAATGTCTACACAAGTAATTTTTAGCTCAATAACCAAACTAGACTCCATGTCTAATTCAATTAAGGAAGACTATTTAACCTAAGCACCACGCTTAATTTAAAAGCCTTTGAAAATACCCTATATGCCTATAGAAGTACTCTCCAACTAAAGCATACTATAATAAACAAAGGTAGCATGAGAGCACAAAAAAAGATTTACTCAAATAAAGATGAAGAAGCATGATCATGGTGAGATTTTTTTTTTTTTTTAATTTCTAATAAAAAAATGATATGAATATATGCAAAGAACTAAACATGCAAAGGGTTTAATAAAGGAAAACATAAACTAAATGGAGGGAGTGCATGAAATAATAAAAGTAAACATGCAATATAATGCAAGAAACTAAATGATAACTACTCAATATTTAAAGTCCATGGGCAAGACTTTCTTACCTTTATTGATCATACTTACCATGATATGCGGCTTCTATGTACGTCACTTGAAATGTGTGCATTGAATTCTTGTGACGGCGACTTCTTCTCAATCTTGGGTTCTTCAATGTTTCTTCTTTCCTTTTCTTGTGGAAGTTCGCCGGAAGGTCGCAACGGCATCATGTGTCCCGTCTATTCCACAACTCAACAGAACAGGGGTAATCCTACTAAAGCTAGTGATATACTAAATTAGCAGACATCATGGTGATTATTAAAATTCTTTACGCCAATTGCTTCGCTAGCAACGGCGCCAAAAAGCATGTTGATGTTTGTTAACTGCTAAAAAAATATGAAGGATTCTCGCAGCGCCCTAGAACACCATCATAGCTTTTCCCTAGGTGAGTATTCTAGGGTATCGTATCCACAGGGAAGATAATGGTAAAGAATTATAATAACTCACAATCATGTATCTGCTAACTTAGCAAACCAATAAGACTAAAGATGGGTAAGTGATAAATGATAAATAAATAACAAAGCAAAAAAATAATAACATGCCTAAAAGAATAATGTTATAAAAGAGTAACTAAGCTAATCAAGAGGTCAACGGGAGAGATCAATATTCCTAAATACTTCTCTATTTCTTTGGTTCTAAGATAACTAAATATGGATAGATATAGCAATCATACACAAGCACTTTGGAGCAACAGTACCTTTCCAACTCTTGAGAAAGACTGGGAAGAAGTAGTTGGGGGAAGGCTGCAAAAGCTCTACGAACATCAACCCTAACGTGGTGGATTACCAAGGCCTTACAGAGCTATCACCCCTGGGGCTACCACAACTAACCGGAGGGTTGAGCGCAATGTCAGGTAACCTATAGTCTAAACACCATGTCTATACTATAGATTACTACTCTAGCTACCGCGAATAACTAGAGCACTCAATACGAGCAAAGATCCCATGCAAAGGCATAAGCACTATACTAAACATATATATGAAAGACATAAAAGTAAATAGAGAAGAATAATATACTAAAGCATAAGTCTTATAGAGAAGATACAAAGACATACCATACTCTGAAGACTCTTCCAGAACTGGAGCACAGCTCCACTCTCCCTTACTCTTGATTAGATCTAATCTAGATCTAATCTACTTCTAATCCTCATGTCTAATCTACTTTTAATCTAATTCTAATTCTCTAATCCCTGAGAGAGAGATATCCTTACATTGGGACACCTCTACAACTAAGAGATAATGAATTAGGGTTTCAGGGGGTACCCCTGCCCTTGCTTATATAGGCCGGTGGGATGAATCTCAGCCCTTGGATCAAACCGACTTAATTGGACAGCTTAGATTGGATCTCAAGGTCGGTGGTGGGAAGGTTCTAGAAGCTGAGCCCGAGATTCCTCTGGGTGGTGCCGCCCGGCACGGGGGTGGTGCCGCCCGGCACCACCCTATGACATGTGGGCCCATGCTTCGACTTTGTGTTCTCTAGTGTCTTCTGGACCCCTGGAATTTATACTAATTGCCCTGGTTCAGTTCTTTTCTTCTGTTTCTCTATTTCTCCTCTTTTCTTCATTATTCTGGAATATTCTGGAGTTGTCCCGCAAAACGAGTGTACACCAAAACTCGTGGAATCCATTAGTAATAATAATCTTTTATATTATTTATCCATGATTTAGTAGGAAAATAAATACTAAATTTTTGATGATAACTACCGGGTCATCATCGATGCTTACCCCGCCCATCGAGACGGCATCGGTGACCAGCGAAGGGGGCTCTTCACCGACGCCGCCCCCCCACCGGAGCTTGTGGCAATGGGGCGGGACGGCGCCCCATCGCCCACCCGCCCCTCACCGGCGAGGGGACCCCCTCCCCCACGCTGGTCTCGGCGACTCGGTGCTTGCGACTACGGGGCGGGGAGGTGACCTCGTCCACCCCGCACCTCACCAGCGAGGGGCCATCGCCGACGCCCCCCACGCTGAACCCCGCGGCTCCACGTTTGGACGCCGTCGCCCCGATCGCGCATATTGCTCCTACCGAGGACAGTATGGTGGTCAAGGTTGGAAACAAGCAGAAGAAGCAGACCGTGCTTCGCAGGAGTACTCGTTGCTCCACTGGGGCTGATGAGCATACCCTGCAGAAGACCTCTCGGATGGCTGCGAAAAAGAACCTCGAATCTCTAGGTGCGTCTTTTACCAGCTTTCCAAATTCTTGTATTGTTTCAAACCTTGGTAGGATAGGCATCAACCTAGGTCCGGATGATAAAGTAGTTAATTCCTCTCTTGTTGCTCTTAAAAACCTAGAGGTTGATAGGTTGATTGTTCATGCAAATCAAAAAAGAATTTTTAATCTCCAAAAATTCTCAAGTTGAATCGACGATGAAAGGGAAGATAGACTAGATGCAATTCTTAGCCACACTAGTGGTAATCTAAATGATAATTTGCGGGATATGGCGAACGATCACATTCTTGATCTTTCTTCCGTCCGTCGTAAGAAAAAGTCTAACAATGCCAAAAATCAAATGAAAGGCGGACTTCCCCAAAAGCCAAACCCCCTCAAAAATCAGTTTGAATTGAAAGGGGTTTTCTGGAATAGCGAGAGGTCTTGGTGACTTGGCTAAACACATTTTTTGGCTGAAAGGTAAAGGAGGAGAAAATTAATTTCATAGCTCTCTCGAAACCGGTCGCTTCGATTTCTCGGATCACTTTCTTAAAAAGTTGTGTGGGGGACAAGAGTTCCTATGGCATAATATGGCACCACATGGTAGATCTGGGGGCATTCTTTTAGGTGTGGATCTAAATATCTTTGATATTGGAGCCATCGACAAGGGAGATTTCTACGTGAAATTTACCTTAAGATGTAAAGCTGATGGTTTCAAATTTGTGCTATATTCGGTCTATGGCCCGGCACAACACCAATACAAACATGCCTTCCTAGCAGAGTTAGCCAATACTTGCTCCAAGGAGTCCCTCCCCTATCTTGTAGGGGGAGACTTTAACATCACGAGAAGACCAAAGGATAAGAGCTCTGGAGTGTTTGATGTTAAATGGCCAACTTTGTTTAACGCGGTGATTGAGTCGCTAGAACTTAAGGAAATAGTTTTATCGAGTCGTCAATTTACATGGGCAGGTCCGGGAGATAATTCGACTTATGAAAAGCTGGATAGAATCTTGGTTAGTACGGACTGGGAAGATAAGTTTCCTCTATCATCAGTACAATCCAGGGATAGAAACATTTCCGATCACACCCCACTTGTTCTTAACACCGGGACATCTGCCCACCACTCCGAAACCGCCATTTCAAATTTGAAAGAGGGTGGTTGATTCGCGATGGTTTCTATGATATGGTTGCAAATATTTGGCAATCAGAGAACTCCGGGTGGACCCCTTTAGAACGATGGCAAAATAAGATTCGTAAGCTCCGCCAACATCTTAGAGGTTGGGCTAAGCATACAGCCGGAGCTTACAAAAAAGAAAAGAAGAGACTCCTAGCGCTTTTAGAGACACTAGATAAGAAGGCGGAGATATCGACTCTGTCTGACCAGGAGATTAATCCCAAACACTATCTCAAGGAGCGTTTAGTGTCTCTTCTGAGAGAGGAAGAAATCAAATGGTACGAAAGAGCTAAAATCAAGACGCTCTTAGAAGGAGATGCTAATACTAGGTTCTTCCACCTGGTGGCTAATGGTAAGCATCGCAAACAACAAATCTACACACTTGAAGATGATCAAGGTAGGGTTGTGAGCGTTGATCAACTTAAAAGCCATATTACTCAATTCTATAAAAACCTTTTCGGATCTCCAGATAATACTGATTTTTCACTAATGGAAGATCAAATTGCTGATATTCCACAAGTGACCCCAGAAGAAAACGATATGCTACTAAATGACTTCACTGAATTTGAAGTGAGGGATGCTGTCTTCCAGATGGAACACAATAAAGCACCTGGTCCGGATGGGTTCCCTGCTGAATTCTTCCAAGTCTTCTGAAATATAATTAAAAATGACCTCATGTCTCTCTTCTCAGCCTTTCATAGAGAGGAGTTAGACCTCTATAGTCTGAATTTTGGAATTATTACTCTAATTCCAAAAATCCAAGATGCTATCAAAATACAACAGTACAGGTCTATCTGTGTCCTGAATGTCAGCTTTAAAATCTTTACTAAAGTTGCCACAAATAGACTGAATAAAGTAGCTAAGACTATTGTCAGCCCTACACAGACCGCTTTTATGCCTGGTAGGAATATCATGGAAGGAGTAGTTATACTACACGAAACTATCCATGAGCTTCATACCAAAAAGCAAAATGATGTCATTTTCAAAATTGATTTTGAAAAGGCCTATAATAAGGTCAGGTGGTCCTTTCTACAGCAAACTCTGCGCATGAAAGGTTTCTCACCATGTTGGTGTAGTTGGATTCAAGGAATGGTGACCGGGGGAAGCGTTGGAATCAAAGTTAATGATGATATTGGTCCATTTATCCAAACTAAGCGGGGGCTCCGTCAGGGTGATCCTATGTCCCCTATCTTATTTAACATCGTGGCTGATATGATGGCTCTCCTTATTAATAGAGCAAAGGCCGATGGTCAAATAAGAGGAGTTATCCCTCATCTGCTACATGACGGGTTGTCAATCTTACAATATGCCGACGACACCGCCATTTTTCCTCGATCATGACCCGCAACAAGCAAAAAATCTAAAACTTTTGCTTTGTGCTTTTGAACAATTATCGGGCCTAAAGATCAACTTCCACAAGAGCGAGATCTTACATTTATGGTGCAGCCAAAGAGATGGAAGAATATTATACCGATCTCTTTGGTTGTAATATTGGGGAATACCCTTTCGATACTTAGGGATTCCAATGCACCACAGACAACTCCTCAATTCTTAATGGAGGAAGGTTGAGGAACGCTTTGAGAAGAGACTCTCTTGTTGGAAAGCTAAGTACTTATCTTATGGAGGCCGGCTAGTCCTGCTTAATTCGGTACTTAGCAGCCTACCCATGTTTATGATGTCCTTCTTTGAAATTCCCAAAGGAGTCCTTAAAAATCTTGACCATTTTAGATCAAGATTCTTTTGGCAAGGATCCTCAGAGAAACACAAATATAGACTCACGAAATGGGACATCTTGTGTCGACCTAAGGACCAAGGGGGCCTGGGGATCTTAGATCTAAATCTACAAAATAAATGCTTATTAGCAAAATGGGTGGTAAATTTGCTAAACAGTAATGGCATTTGGCAAACTTTACTGACGAACAAATATCTAAGATCTAAATCACTCACTCAGGTTAAGGCTAAACCTCATGACTCACATTTCTGGAGGGGTCTCATGCGTATTAAAGATGAGGTGATTGCTAAAGGTTCCTTCATTATCAAAGATGGGATCAAAACTCGCTTCTGGGAAGACACTTGGGTAGGGGGAATTCCTTTCAAAGTTAGATATCCATCGCTATACAACATAGTGCGTGACCCTCATGCTTCTGTTGCAAAAGTGATGGCCACGAGTCCCCTTCACGTATCCTTCAGAAGGGCCCTCGTGGGTAACAAACTAACTGATTGGATTAACCTCGTAGCACAGATCAATCACGTTGAGTTGGTGGAGGGTTCAGATACTTTCAAATGGAACTTAACCAAATCTGGGTTATACTCCGCTAGATCCATGTACCTGGACCTCATAGACAATCAACCACCCTTTCGACATAAATTGATCTGGAAGTTGAAACTTTCTCTAAAGATTAGGATCTTTCTTTGGTTCCTTCAAAGGGGAGTTGTTTTAACAAAAGATAACCTCGCTAGGAAAAACTGGAAAGGAAGCCAGAAATGTGTTGGTTGTAATATGAATGAGACCATCCAACATCTTTTCCTAGATTGTCCGTATTCGAAAACGGTATGGAGGATCATCTTTTATGCTTCTGGCCTAAACCAGCCTAGATCTATAAGCCATATGTTTGGTACCTGGCTTAATAATCAGAATAAAAAGATTAGAAACTTGATTTGGGTTGGCATCGCAGCTATATGCTAGGCCATTTGGTGCTGTCGAAACGATATTATCTTTAACAAAATAAAAGTTTTCTCGTTGTCGCAGGTTATTTTCAGAGGAGCATATTGGCTGCGGTGCTCGGGCCCAAATTGCAAAGATGATGAACAAGACAAGAACACACTCTCACTAATCAGCAGGAAACTAGAAGTGATTACTTTGGAGTTTTCCAATAGAGGGTGGAAGCATATTTATCATTTGCTTTAGTTCTCTTCATCTGTTTTAGAGACTTGTTTTGCTATACCTTTTATCCACTACTTGTAATAATTGGCTATGTACATCCCGGATGTAGAGGCCGGATGTTTTGTCATTCTTTATCTAAAAAAATATGCCGGGCGTTGTAGGCCGTCGATGGCGGCGTGGCTCCCGGCACGATCCGGCGAGTTGGGAGGGGGGGTAGGTAGGTTTCGCATCCGAAGCGTCATGCGGACGCCGGGCGAACGGCACGGCGTGAACCGCGCGGGGCGCGTAGCCCGGCACCAGGATGGTCGGGGACCGGCTGCGCTCCATCGAGAGGAGGGTGGAAAGCTTCATCGCGCGCCGCTAGACGATCACAGAGCGATGTCTAGAGCAGTGGATGTGCCCGCAACGAACCAGGTCGCGGCAGTTCTTGCCAAGGTGGTCAGGCGACAGACATCTAAAGCATAGGTCTTTCGCGATAGTGGGTTTAAGGGTTTTTGAAACACTTTGAACCGAGCGGACCGGAGTCGAGGCCACCTGCAGGTAGGTGGGCTTGGATGCCTGGAGTGAAGAGGCATTGACGTCTTCCAAATATTGCCTCCACCCTTGCTATTAGATGATGTGGAGGATTCAACTTTCTACCGAACCTTCACAATTTCAGCTTCATCTTCCAACACATGATAAACCGATTTGACAGAGAAAAGGCCCTCTGGATCAAAGTGCCACGCCACCGAGTCCTCACGATCAACCTGCACCGGGGTCGCCAAAATGTTCACCACATCCTCTTCCCAAAAGAGGTCTTTTACTAATTGAGTACCCCATGAGCCAGTGAAGCGATCGATCAAAGAGTGTTACAGCGGCCTGTTCTTGGCCATCTAGAGAAACCCGCTGGAAGCCATGAATCCTCCCAAATGCGGACACTACTGCCATCGCCAATTCTCCAAATGATACCTTTTTCCATTGCTCTGAGTCCGCTCAGCAGGTTGCGCCAAGAATATGAAATGCCAGGGCCTTCCTTCGCTGCGAACAGATTTCCATCAGGCCAGTACTTGGCTTTCAGTAAACGAGCACACAGAGAGTCCGGGTTCTTGATTAGCCGCCAGCTTTGACGGGCCAGCATAGCAAGGTTAAACAAGTGAAGATCCCAATACCCCCGTCCTCCCTTCTCCTTGCGGCAAGAAAGTGTTTGCCACGAAATAAAATGCATCTTCTTCTCATTCTCCTGTTGTGCCCACCAGAATCTGCATATCATGTTGCTGATCTCATCACATAGCAACTTAGTTAGATCGAAACAAGACATAGCATAACTCGGTATAGCCTGCGCCACTTCTTTGATTAGTGTTTCCTTGCCGGTTCTTGACAACATTTTCTAATTCCATCCTTCACTACCAGAATTCCAAGCTTTGCCGGTGCCTAGGACACTCGGTGAAGGCCGAAAAACACTTCGGCAAAGCCAAAGAAGTGACGTGTTTTTTATCGGGCACTCGGCAAAGGGAGAACACTCGGCAAAGAAAAACACTGGCAAAGAGAAAATGCGAAAAACCCCAAAAATAATAGAATTTTTTTTTTTAGAGGCCCCAATGGCCAGCCACTGCTGGTGTCCGGCTAACTCATTTTTCCGGCATTTTTCACAGATGCGCGGCCGGCGGGGACCCGAACCCACAACCTCTCTCTCACGCATCTATTGCCTTACCACTGCACTATGTTGTCATTTGCGTCTAAATTCCGTATTAGTTCCTCATATATTATATTAAACCGAGTCTAAGTTGTTTGTTTGAGGCCCTAAATGAATTCAAATCAAAACATTGTCAACTATAAAGTTTCATAACTTTTCGAGATCTACAATTTTCATTTAAGAAGTTTTTCCATCCGAGGTCGTTTGGAAAATTCAAATTTCAAATTTGAGAGATTCAAACGTAGTTTTGCATGATAAGATGATTTCAAATCAAAAAGTTGTCAACTACAAAGATTCATAACTTTTTGAGATCTACACTTTTCATTTAGAAAGTTTTTCCATCCGAGTCGTTTAAAAAATTTGAAAATTTAAATTTTTTAAACGACTTGGAAAAAAACTTCCTAAATGAAAAGTGTAGATTCTGAAAAGTTATAAATCTTTATAGTTGATAACTTTTTTATTTCAATTCGTTTAGGGCCTCAAAAACTGATTTGAAAAACTTCTTTGCCGAGTGCCAAAGACGCTCTTTGCCGAAAGTGTCAAAAAAAAGCACTCGGCAAAGAGGGTCTTTGGCAGTTTTTAAATCAGTTTTGATGCCCTAAACGAATTCAAATAAAAAAAGTTGTCAACTATAAAGTTTTATAACTTTTCAAGATCTACAATTTTCATTTAGGAAGTTTTTCCATCTGAGGTCATTTGAAAAATTTAAATTTTAAATTTGAGAGATTCGAGACCTAGTTTTGCATGATAAGATGAATTCAAATCAAAAAGTTTTATACTACAAAGGTTCATATCTTTTGGAGACTTACCAAGTTTACTTTGGTCATTTATTCATTTGACAAAGTGTTAGTAGCATTGTTTGTAAATCTTATTAATCTCTCTTGTAGTTCCGAGAAACTATGAGAGGATATGAGAGAGATGTAGGTTTTGTGAACAACGTTACTAATGCTTTGTCAAATGAAGAAATGACCATAATCAACTTTATATAGCTTGAGAAGTTTTGAAACTTTGTAGTTGAATTTTTTTTTTGTTTGAACTCGTTTAGGGCCTCAAAAACTGATTTGAAAAACTGCTTTTGCCGAAGTGCCTTCTTTGCCGAGTGTTTTTTTTTTTCTTTTTTTTTGCTGTGTTTTTTATTTGGCACTCGGCAAAGAGGCTCTTTGTCGAGTGCCCCAAAAAATACACTCGCAAAGAGGTGGGCACTCGGTAAAGACACGGATTCCGTGGTGTTTGGCTATGCTCTTTGCTGAGTGCCCGAAAAAATACACTTTCGGCAAAGAGGTGGGCACTCGGCAAAGACGCAGATTCGGTGGTGCTTGGATATGCTTTTTGCCGAGTGCCAGAAAAAATACACTCGGCAAAGAGGTGGGCACTCGGCAAAGACGCAGATTCCGGTGGCGCTTGGATATGTTTCCAAACTCTATCCTTCAAATACGCAAACATCTTGGACCATGATCTGCCCATATACACTGGTAGTCCAAGGTACTTATCACTGTTGGCTTCCTGTCCACTTTTCTTTAGCTTCTTTGTAGTGTTGGTTCTACTTTCTTTCCATGCTTTCGTTACCACTCATGTTTTTAGGGTCAATAGGTCCGTTGTGACAATGTGATATTGACGATAGCTAGAAGAGAGACTTGCAAACAATTTCGGAGTATAGGCTGCCCTATATATGTTGAGTGGTCACCATGCATTCCGGTCCTTCACGGTGGTTCCTTGATGCTGGGCACTTGTTCATACTTCCTTAACGTAACGTGGAATGTATGCACATCCGTACAGTTGAGTTCGTTACACATGGCACCGTACAACAGAGTTGACTGACGCATAAATATGGTCTTTTATTAATAAAAAAGAAAAGAAAAGGTACATTACAGCATAGTCCGGAACGATCAGGACTAGCTAGTAATTAGAGAACAACAGTAAGTGAACACACGGGAAATGAAATGACCAATATAATGGTGATCAGGAGGACAGTACGTAAGCACAAATATTATTCTCAGGATCGGAGGGAGTCTGAGGCACTGGTATCACGGCCTCGCGCTCATTAAATTTATTTATTTATATGGTGTGTATGTCTGAGTCTGCATCGACGACAGATAGAACGCCACTCACGCTGGGTTCCGGGGCTTGTGGCGGCTGCCAGTTGCCTCATCATGCGCCTACTTGTCCGGCCCATGGCCATGCGTCTTCTCCACGGATGTGAGGAAGCTGCGCCATTCCTTGATCGCGTGATCGGCAGCCTGCATCCAAGACAAACCCGGAATGCATGGGACCTTAATGCATGAAATCATATCCATAAACTTTGTTCCATTATCTAAAAAAAATGAAATCAGATCCATAGATGTTGGTGCGTAGTATCGCCGTGCAGCAAACCATGTACATACGTACCAGGTATATGTCATGCTGCCTCGCTCGGTTGATGTCCCCCCGTAGGACGGCGGTGATGTCGCGGGACTCATGGCCTTCTTCCTGGTGTGATGACTGTTGGTTCGTGCGCGGCAAGTCGTGGTCCAGCTTGCACCAGAGATCGAATCGCTTGTTGACCCCATCCAGAAGCTCGACGGCGCGCTTGCAGACAATTGACTTCCCCGCATCTTGGGCAGATGCTTCCTTGGCCAGCTGCCTATGGGCCTCCTGCACCATTGCGTCCATCGCTGGCGTGCGGAATTGGCCGGTTGCAACCATGTGAGCCCCTGGCAAGCCTGTAGTTGTCGCGCGCTGCATCTGATAGCTCGACAGCCATGAGTGGATGCATCCAACACCCAAGCCCTGCTTCAGGATACCCACCATAGCGCTGATGTCCTTGTCGACGCCTCCCAGGTCAAGGAAGTTCCTCGGGGCTTCTTTCCAGGACTCATCGGACAGCTTGAACTCCTTCCACTTCCTCTGCAGCAAGCTCGCTGCGATGGCCTGCAAGACCGGGTCATCTCCTCCTTCCTTCCCGTGGACGGCACTAGCAGCCTCCTCCTTCAGGACCAGGAATTCTTTCAGAACGCTCATAAGCAACTCTAGAACCTTGAGCCGGACCATCTGCTGCAGGACCATGGGATAGGGTGGGCAGGGGTTTGCAGGAGGATATGAGCTGGTTGCCACGTGAATTGGGAGCGACACCGAGCAAGTGTCAGTGGTGATCGACTGCCTGCCCGGCGCTTCCTTGTACGTGGCCCTAGCATTAATCCCATTCAAAGTTGTATAGTAACCCCCCGACCAACTCCCGGTACGATAAGAAAAGTAGACAATGAAGTCTTTCACCTCCCCTGCATAGAGCGTGCCTACCAGTATGCCTCCGGAACTCCCCCGGAGTATGTAACCCCCAGGGTCGATCCTTGTTATCATCAAACTGTTTGACCAGATGTCAACGCAAGCGTCGACAGCTACTACGGTCTTGAACCCAGCTAAGCAGACGGCGAGTGCCTCGAGGAACTTGTTGTCGAGGTTGTCGGTGATGGAGGAATAGATTCCATAGGATATGTTAGCGATGAAATGCAGCGCCTTTGGGTCGTGAGCCTTGCCCAAACCGAAGGTGTGGACTGGGTACTTTCGGAGGAGGCCTCGGATAGGATCCGTGGAGGTGATATTCTCATCACCCCACTTGAACTGGCCGTCTAGACAATTCGAAATGAGAACGATGAAGCCTGCACGCTTCTTATCCGCTCGGTCGTCTAGGAGCTGTAATATTTGGTACATATAAGTTAAAAGAATAAAAAGGTGAAATCCAAATTTAATCAATGTTTTTTAAAAAGAAAAGGAGTCCATCTCAGCTACAGTGAAATAATAAGTGAAATTCGATGTAAAGACTGAATACATTACTTCATCCGATCACAGATGTAGGTCCATCTAGGTTTGTCCTGACTCAAACTTCTCTAATTTTGTCTGACAGCATCCACAAAAATATATTATATTCAATGAAAGGAGTTATATAACTTATATATTATAAAAGTTGTTTTCACAGTGAATTTAGTAATGTCAACCTTGTATTGTCAATCTATGTAAAATTTTAGATGTGGATGGTCATGGTAAAAGCTAAAAAGGTTTGGCTGAGGACAAACCTAGACGAAACTAATCTAGATATAAATATTTTGTAAGTATTAAAAGCTTTTTCATTGACTAAGTATAAATATTTTAAGAAATTTTTAATGCCTCACTACAAATTCATGGAATAAACACTCGTTTTTGCTGCTTCATGGTAGACTAAATTAATCTTTGCTTATACGATCATTGCATCATGCAATTGCTGCCTTTAGAGTTGACCTTTTATCTGACCTCTATGGCACTATACCATCATCTGATCATGTTATTATTACCACTAGCCACTTGTGGCCGCGTTTCGCTGCGGGTGACCTACTTAAGACATATTTTGTTCAAATTTTTTTTGATACGAACAAATTTGTCCCTCTTACCATCATTGTAAGATAGGTAAAAAATTATCTATGTCTGGGTGCAACGGACGCTTCAGTCTATTGCAATTGCTGGGTGCAAGAAGCTGCCAGCAGTCTCAACGACTCACTTCGCTGCAATAATGAGCATCTGCTTTCAGCAGGCAGGCATGCATGCACATGCACATGCGACTGCTTCGTTGCAAATAAAATTTGAGGTGGACGGCATGCATGGCGCTAAGCTAGAGGAGCTCTCATCTGGACCACTACAAATAAATCAGATGGAGCAGGCAATAGAGGCTACAAGGACACTCTCTGAGACCGCCTGGACGGCGTGCCTTCATATTTATAATTATTACATTACAGTTGGCACTAGTTGACCACTTCATATACCATCATCTTACAGTATAATTGCAGTACCAATAAAGTAAAAACTACTTAACCTCTTCATATGTCATTATTTATTTATGGAATTACTGTATTTATAGTTAGGATCCTACTTAGCCACTTCATATATCACCATTTTATTTATTATTACAACGATTAGAGATGATCCTAGGCAACGTTGGTGTCTAGAGTAGAATTTATACTTTGCATACCTCTCTGATCACCATTAACACTTAGCAAGCATAGATAATCTTATTAACTGCAATAATCTGTCTATAGTAGAATTTATACTTTGCACCTCTCTGATCACCGTTAACACTTAGCTAGCATAGATAATCTTACTAACTGCAATAATCTATTAAAATGTATTGATTATTTTGAATTAAAGGAGATCAAATAGAAAAACATGGATATGGATTTAACTAAATAGGATCATTTTTTTTTGAGAAACAGAAAGTAAGTTAAATGAAAAAGGGATAGTTTGCCCAGCAATTTGCAGGGGCGTCTTGCTAGTTAACACTTTCACATTAAAGTACAGATAGGGTGCTATGTGTTGCAATGCGTATGTGGACCGTCTTGGTGGGTTAGGCCCTAAATGATTTTGGAATGCAGGAAGGTACGATTGTATTCCATCAGTTATTGTATTGTCTTTTTTTATTCACTGTAAGCTCCGCCAATGTTTGAGAAGTGGTAGTTTATGAACTAGTATTTAATTCTTATGCGCAAGCCTAAATAAATTCATATTGGGAATCAAATGGAGTAGCTAAGTTCACCACATACCTTCACAGCATGCTCTAAGCTCGGTTTAAAAGCAGTGTCACCCACAGCCACAAGCCCATCCACCTTTTTTCGATAGCCATCCGACTACTGCCAGATATTTCTAAAATTCCAGTGGTATTCTCTTTGATGACCTTGTCGTTGAATGCTACAATGGCAAGGCGGTCGTCATCACCAAGCTGCCTTATTATGAACTTCATGGCATTTTTCAGCAGATCCAACCATGATGGCATCTCTGTTTGTGATGCCGCTGGCCAGCTCATGCTTTGGTTAATATTGATAAGTGTGACTAGGTCAACGGGGGCATGGTTCTTCATAGATGAGGGTGCTTCAACACGCACCACTGCTGCCCCATTTAATGTAACTGTGTGTGAGTTGTCTACCAGAAGTATAGGGGGTTCATGGCAACGCTTACTCTGACTTTCTCCTGGGTCATCTTGACCTGCATTCGCATTTTACATATATATATATATATAATAAATATATATAAAGAACAAGGGAGTTTATATGCTAGCATAAAAGGATGTATGAGACAAATTTACTAACAGACTCCAGCCACGTGGAAAAAATGCTACTCCAAATCTCCCGTCACTATTTATATTGGATGGACAAAGGTGATGTGTGTAGACTTAAATTGAAAATACATTCATAATGTTAAAATTTCAATTCATTTGGAAATGTATCTCAACAGAATTTTGTGGCAAAATTGGTGTCTCGGAGACTGTGACAAGGACCAAATACCTCACGCCATTGTCCACTAGTCCATCGACCCATGCGGTTGCATGAGCACTAAGAGATATAGGTGTTAGAAATTTGTGGACAAGTTTTGGGCTCATAACTAACATTGCTTATCTTTGGTCTCTCTTATTTGCTCATAATCTAAAACAATGAAAATACTTTCTTATTTTTAAATGGATGTGATGGAGTTTAGTTTACCAGTTGCTATATACAGTTTTTCATTCCACTTCGTAGTTGTTCCCTTAGCATTGCATGTCCATGCATGTTTGACAAGTATTTAGTTAAATTCCCACTCAAGTGTTCATATTCTAACACAGCAATCATATAGGTACTTTCTTAGATTTATACAGATGAGATAAACTTTAGCTACTAATTAATTTATATACCTTTTCATCCTTATTCATATTTTCTGCCTTTTCATCATGCCTCTATTTGTGTGTGACATATGTTCAGTTAAATTATTAGATTCAGCTATGTATTTGGCATGGTGATCCAACCTGTTACTTTTGTTCACACCCTGAAAATGCAGATCACTTGTACTTTTGATGTAATGTAGCCAAATCGGTGTGGGCTATAGTGGCTATATGTCTTGGGGCAAATAATGTTGCAAATTCCATAAACCAATGCTGGACTTGGTGTGAAAAATGGCTGCCTGGGGGGAATAGGTTCTACACTTTTGGGATCACTGCTGTGTGCTGGGCGATCTAGAAGAGCCGCAATAAGGCGTGCTTTGAAAACAAGCTTATCCAAGATCCTACTCAGATTGTCTGTTATGCTTGCATGCTCATGGGTAACAGGGCAGGTCGGTACTTTGAAAGGGACAAGGAAGCGCTCATTGAAGGGATCAACACCATGTTCAAGGTTGCTGCGAAGTTGTTTAGCAAGAAGCCAAAGAATGAACACAAGCTGCTGAAGGATGGGCAGGATGAAAACGGTACAAGCTGATGACAAGATAGATCCAGGAAGGAGGAAGGAGGAATGAAATTTGCAAATTAAACATTATGTTGTTTCTGTTTGCCTTCATGTTATCTGAAGCTTGTCTTCTTCTGTTATGGTCCTGATCTAACGCGTTTTTAGGCTAGGTGCCGTGCGAATAAGGCTGCTCTTTTTGGCTGATACTCTCTTTTTCCTGTCTTCTCCTCCTTTTTTTAGTATCTGTGGATGTCCTTACAAACAATGTATTTCCATTATCTCAAGTAATGGAAATGGGGATCCCCTCGGTTCAAAAAAAAAAAAAGCTATGTATTTGGTAAGGAAATTTATATGCTCATCGCTTCTTGCATATATGTATACATGGTCTGTATGGTAACGCACATCATGTATGTATATCTTAAATTAGTTTTTTTTTCTGTATTAACAATGGAACAAGCGAGTAAATTTGAAGCGTATACAAAGTACTTTGTGATATTTTTTTTGCCTTTACAGACATAGTCCATTTAGATTAGATTTTAGAGGTTAGTTTATTCGAGTTATTTTTAAATCCTATGAAGATGGATAATTTAGATGCAAATTTAGGGGTAATTTAAGTGAAGATTAGTGTGGATTACTTTAGGTTAATTCTAATAATGGTAGTAGTGAGTAATTTAGAAAAAACTTTAGGAGGCTACTTTAGACTAAGTTCATAATGACAACAGTGGATATTTTTTTAAAAAAAAAATAGAATGGATGCAATAGCTAGTATTATCATTATTGATTATAGTCTAAGAACTGATGGCTGGGTGTTTTTTTTTTTTTTTTTTTTTTTGGGAAATTCTTAGCGTATCTCATGAGGATTAATGCGGAGCTCAAAGGAAGTCCAATTAGTAATAGCAAGGAAAGTAACTAATTGATTACATACTATAAACAACGAGTAGTGCTAGCTGTATTGGCTGCCAGTTTCAACATACAAATGAAAAAGGTATATTTTACAAAAAAAAAAAAAAAAGTAAATAATTTTTTGGTTTCAGAAAGCCTGAATTGTTTGTTAGGTCTGAATAGCTAAAAAATCACAGCAATTTCTGCATCAAATTAAAGATTAGGGAACAGGGAAGAACAGGATTCTAACAGTTCTACAAAATGGAACCTCTATAGAGACAATGTAGTACTATCTTTAGTCCTAAATAGATTTTGTCGTACTAGAATGTCTGCAAACAAAGTTTAAAAAATTTAGCCATCATTAAAAATTTAACCACTATTGTCCATCAAAAAGTACTTTTGTTGTATGAGAATGGGCTGGAAATTTCAACATTTAAAAGATTGTAATGCAACCGGCAGATATAATAACTGTACTTTCATTGTGGAAGAAATGGGAGACATCTGGAGTAGTGGTGGAAAATGGGTAGCAGTAATCCAATGTATCCAGTACATGTATCCGCATTAGTTTGTAAAATAGATAATAAAATGGACATATCTAAATTAATTTTTAATTGTTTTTAGTATGTAATTCGGATCCATATTTGTTATAAATGTAGATATGGATATATATAAAACAGTCTTCATTGTGAAGAATAAATTACTTCTTGAGACTATTCTCTGGTCTCTAACTTGACTTTAATCTCTTGAATGTGGATCCAGGTGGCAGGCCCACTATTCATGCACTATAAATGTATATATTTTTTAATAATTTTGAAACTACCTAAAAATAACCCGCATTCAACTTAAAAGTTTAAACTATTTAATGACGAATGACATTGATTTTAATATGACCAATAATGTATAAATATTAATTTGACATTTCTAATTATATTAAATTTAGTATTACTAATCATATTAATTTTAATTAATATGTCTAATGATATATAATTTAACCGTCAAATGGCCCCTATTCAAATTTTAAAAGTTGAAAACCTTTAAAAGTTGTATATATTACTAATCACAACAATTTATGTGGGCAAGTTCCACGTGAAGAGCTAGTTGTAATCTGTGTATAGTTGTATGTTTGGTTGTGTAGAGGTAGTATGAGTGAGGTGTGGGTGGGTGTGGTGTTGGTCTGTGTTTTTGTATATGTATAGATGCTACGGCTGTATCCAGACGTGAGGCGTCAAAAAAAAAAAGAAAGGAAAAGAACTGCCTCCGTTGCTGCACGCAAGGAATCAAGCGCTCAAGTAAAAGCATGCGTAAAGTCTAAGCAAGGACAAATTTTGACTTTGGCATCTCCTTGGTAGCCTAGTCTTAGAAAATGTACGTGTACGTTCTCTAAAGTAGAACGAGTGAGTACGGGGTTTCCATGCGTGATGTATAGGTATACGGGCGTGGTGTACCGGCCATCCTAGTCTAACTAAAAGTACCACTAGTGGATCGGAGGGGCCAAAGGAACAGAATGCACCAGCGTCGTCTGTGACTCATGTGAACGCTAGGCCATGGCTTTGTGAATGGATTTATTAATATTTATTTACTTGGATCCCACCGTTTTACTGCCCATTGCCTGGCGGTCTGCACCTGAATTAGGATACAATAGAAATCACGGGGTGGTGAAACCAACCCGCTCCTCCTGGCTCGTATGAATAAATAAATATAAGCATACGCTACAAAGGCATGCATATTATATATTTATCGATGTAGCGCCATCCCAATTGCACATGAATTTAGAATTAAGGAAATTCATAAATCAATAATATGTACCTGCTTTCCGAATATGGCAGTTAACCGCGACAGGAGGAGATGATCCGCCCACCTTGATTGGCTCAGGAAGACTGAAAATCAACGGAGGGAACCAAGGGTCTTTGGATCTTATCTGAAGCACAGCTCTGGTGGAGTTTCTTGTTTTGAGGACCTGGAGTTTGACGCGGTAGTATCGGGTAGTGAGGAGGAAGCAAAAAGTGACAATTAGATCGACAAGTTAAGCAGTGGAGGAGTTTGTCCCTTGCACCAGCCTTATATATGCAACCCCAAGCACTAGAACAACATCTGGAAAAACCAAAAGAATCAGTAGATCAGGATGCTTGAGTCTCTCGGGCAAGCAAAGGTCAGAAGCATAAACCAGTTGAGACTCAATGAAGAAAGGGTGAGAAGCATAAAGCAGCTGAGACTCAATGAAGAAAGGCATATACTCTGGTGTGCGTGAAGGATAGCACAAACATTTTTTTTAGATAAAGAAATAAACATCTGGCTTCATCTAGGGATGAAAACAGACGGAAAAAAATCATGTCCCCACCATCCTTTTTTTCTACTTTTGTCCCACCCGTTTCTGTATTTGCAGGATCCCGTTTTTCGTATTTACGGAAACAGGAGAAGAGATTTCTAGCACAGTGAGAAAACTGGAAGATTCACTTCTTATTTTCTTCATGCCATTGTTTAAGCGCCTAGTGACGTAACCAGTGCATTCTCCTGAACAGGACCTGCAAACAAGTTTTCGGCGGCAATTATCAAACACCATTTCGTTTCTTGTCAGTCATTTTGTCCAACAAATGGTAGCACCTGCTATTAATAGCAAGGTATTGTTTGATTTGGCCCCCTGTTTTTACCACCCATGAAAATGATCAAGAATGTTCGTGGGAGGTCCTAGACCTAGAACCAAATAAACAGCTCGCCAAAGGACTTTAGCCCGGGCACAATCAAAGAAGAGGTGTCTAGTTGTTTCATCTCTACAACAAAACATGCATGATTTGTTATCTTTGGTTAGTATCACCTCTTGACCACAAAAAAAAAAAAAAAATTTCCAGTGGTATCTTGGAACGCCAAATTTTCTACGAGACGATGATGTGGGTATTGATAAGGTATTTGCACATGGAATTTACAGTAAAGGAACCATTATTTTTAAAAAGCCAAAAAATATATCCCTTTCATCTTGTAAATTAATATTCACAATTCTTGCTATGTGATTGTTCCACTCTAACAGTTTATTCCTATTAATGCCGGTCTGAAGGAAACATTAAGAGGAATAGTACTAAGTATCAAAGCCACTATAGCTTGTTTTGTCGAAGAATATTATAAAGATTTGGGTATTGTGCATTTAGAGGATGTCTCTCTAACCAGATATCCTCCTAGAACTTGAATTGACAACAATCACCCAGCTTAAGTTTTCCTAGCTTTATGAATTGGTCCTTTACCCTCATTAAACTCATCTATAAATGAGAATCACTGGCCCTTTTGGAAACCCTTGTTAAGGTTTTATCTTTAATGTATTTATTCTGGATAAGTTGTTGCCATATTCTATCTTCATTACACAACTTAGACAACACTTATTTAATAAACACTTATTTTGAATGTCTATGTTTTATGCTCTCTGTATGGGCAAATGATGGACCACTTTGCTGGTCAGTATTTATTTTTTGTTAAACATACTACCAGGAAAACCATGATCTATAGTACTCTATTTTCATTAGCACTTCTCTAGAAATCTTGAAAAAGATAGTATAAACATAGATAAACTGGATAGTACTAAATTAATTGATACTAATCTACCACCCTAAGAAAGCATTTTTCCTTTCCAACTATACAACCTCTTTTCTATCCTTTCTTCAACTGTTTTTGAGTCTTTGTTGTTATTCTTTCTATAGTGCATTGGTATCCCCAGGTAACGAAAGGGTTATGTTCCTAATTTGCCGCCAAATAATTGTGAATATTGCATCTCACAATGATTAGCATGCCCAAAACAGAAGATTTCACCTTTATGGAAGTTTATTTTTAAACACGATAATTGCTCAGAAGTGCTTAAAAGCAACTTCATATTCATTGCTTGTTCAATATCATGATCTAATAACAACACCCTGTCATCTGCATATCGTAAAATAGATCATCCATCTTCTATTAAATGTGGTACGTCCTCTTTCACCTATCCATTCTCTTTGACTTTTGAAATGATAATGGCCAACATATCCACCACAATGTTAAACAAAATCAGGGACAACAGATCACTTTGTCTTAAGCATTTTTTGTTTGAAAATATGGACCAATCTAGTCATTCACTTTAAATCCTACCCTTCCACCTTGAACAAAAGTTTGAACCTAGCTACACCAGGTTCACTACAACACATGTAGCCATCTGTGATGTTTCATTTCGATCATAATACTTCAACTTTTTGTCATAGGTCAATATTTGTGATGTTTACGTGATGAAAATACTTATGTCACCTATCATGCATCGTTATCAATGTTCCGTGACAAAAACATGTTTTTGCGTCACTAATCTATTGCATTACATGTTTCGTCATAAAGATTTATGACTTTCTTTTTTTTTTATCACAAATACTTAGACCATGCCATGTAGGCTAAAAAACATCACAAATATTTACATTGCGCTACATGGCAAAACTTTAAAATGTCATAAAATTAATTATGGCTTGTTAAAGCACATATAGCATACAACCAGTTCAAGGGCCAAGCCCAATTATTGGGGACTAGTGATTTCTTGTAGCGCCCATGCGCCAATTCCTAATTGTTTGAATTGTTGTGAAAATGCACGGCTGGTTATGGATAGCAACATAGAAAACAAAAAGCGCACTTATATTTTTTTTTTTTTTTTTTTTTGCACATTTACACATCGTAGAAAACAGTTTTGCTATACACAATGACAATGTACAACTCCATACCGGGGGAACTCCAAGAGTTCTATAATAGTTTCTTTTACTTCCATGGGAAGAATCATCCCTGTTCATAGTGTTTTACACAATACGTTGAATTGAAAGAGTAAACAACAGAGGAAAAGGTTCCAAACAGTTCTCCAAAATAATTGTACTTATAGAAGCACTTATGTTTTTCTGTTTGTTCCTGTTGGAGCACGTACTCCATGCAATTATTTTTCTCTTGAAGAGAAGAAATATGTTTCTCATATTTTTATCCAAAACAACAGATTTTGCTGATATTTCAAACTCTTCTTTCTTAATGCTCAACTGATCCTGCAGCTCCGTTGCTTGATCATATGCAAAAATCCTTCTCTATTGATAAGAGTGTTTTACTGTTCCAGATTGGCATGCATAGCTTGTAGGGCTTTCATTGCCAACATAATGCTATCCAACCGAAAAAAGAAAGAATTTACGCAATATATTATATGACCAAAGGAATTTAAGTACAGGGGAGGATATGAGTAGACCAGTTCAAATATTATGACAATGTGAATTTCTAATTGAACCAAAAAACTTAGTATGTAGGTTTTTATATCGGTATGTATTCCGAGAGAACATATTGTTTTCTTCAAAGAAAAGAGCTGAACTATTTGTTAGGTGAGCTTTGGCGGGATTCTTGAGAATCTTTCAGCTTTGTTCTCAATTCATCTAGCTCAGTTTTCATATCACATAATGACAGGCTTGCAATGCGTAGGTTTACATCAGTATGTAACGAGAGAACAGATTGTTCTTTTCAGCCTAAAGAGTTGAATTATTTGTTAGCTATGTTCTCAATCCATTTAGCTCAGTTTTCATATCACATAACGACGAGTCTTGGATTGCCAAATCTAGTTCAAATTTTTTAATGTAAAGCATGTACCTCTTGCAATCAATATTTTTAGTGGAAGGAGTAAACAAAACTATTCCAAAGTGAGATAATCTGTAGAAGTAATGATGGTTGAAGTACAATGAATCTTTTGTAAAACTATACATAATACCTTAGCTGTTTGACACATTAGATAACTCCTTTTTTCAGGCCTTGCACTGTACGTTGTCAACCAAACAACCAATATTCAATAGACAGGGGGACACCTGTAAAATACCACATAATTAATTAAATTCACGGAATCTGAGGGCAACTATGTTGGAAGGTTACACACTCGTAAAAAAGGGTAAGCAAACAACAGGCCATCTAATATTCTATTAAAAATATGGAAAGATTTCATCTCATTTAAATTTATAAAGTAGGGAGTCAAAAGAAGAGTTTTCATTAATACGAGATAAAAGAAAATGATCCAAGATCTTAGAAGTGTATAGGGAAAAAGCAAAATAGTCTAGAAGACCGTAACATGGAGAGTCAATTGAGATTCATCACTTTTGGTGCACAAACCGTAGAAGAGGAATTACCGGTTCGGTAGTGGACCATAAGCGGGGCATGAGCCATATTAGTATCGCCTGAGAGATGTAAGGTAGAAGTAAATTTAAGACTTGAGCAGTTTGGCAACAAATTCAAATATAGGCAATGGCTGAAAAATGACAAAGCAGGTAGAATCCAAATCCTGGGTGTGTGTGTGTTTGGGTAATAAGAAGCCATTAGCGGTGTTGAAGTTTACGATCATGTTTAACTAAGTTGGTGTGTTGGCCAACGATGGTTTTTATCGTCTTTGTAGTACTCACAACATTACACTCTGTAGAACTGGACTGGACATGCTAAAGGTTTGATTAAAAATAATTCAAAAACCTAGGAGCAAGGATTGGAGGACATTATTGGAAAACTTTGGACCGAAAAATACGTCATTTATAAAAAAATATTAAAAAGGCAAGCGGACTGACCCCATCGGTGTGGAGAGGAATTGGAAGGAAGAGGACAAAAGTATCTTGGACATTTAAGAACAAATCATCTTGTAGGATGTTGGAAACGATTTCTAATCTGAAATTGGTTGCCCGCAGATCGTACCCAACAACAATTAGGGAGCTAATAAAGAGCTGAGGCACTCAAGGTATGTTCTTTGTGGCACAAGAAAGAATGCATACCTGCTGAAGCAAGTGAGTTCCTTCCAGGCTGCATACTTCGTAGCTCCTTTTCAATTCTTGTACAACTCTACATGGACACACGGAGCTAATTATGTAAAAGCAACTCTACATGGACACACGAGCTAATTATGTAAAAAGCAAAACAAGCATCAAAATGCAATTTTGATGCACACAAGCACACGGCTTTCATTTTAGGATTTTGACCACCCTATTTTTCGAAAAGCTAGACCTGATTTTGCTTTAGCCGAAAACTACTAAAGGTAGTCGAGCAATCAATTAAGGACATCGAGTAATTGTTTTTCATCTAGAATGAGAGGTTTTTTAGTAACGACCATTCTTCTGTGAAGCCTCATCACGTCTTTTTTTTTTTTTGACAAATCTCATCAGTCTTTTAGTAACCTGAACATTCTTTTGTGAAGCAACATGTACATTTGACTTAGGATATATATGACTGGTGCCCGGAAATGTTTTGGCCAACAGGCAACTCATGTAAAAATATTAGTTAACCCGAGTCCGGTGAACAGAGAACAAAAAAGGGCATCACCATGAAAAACATTCTAGATCATTTCTAGCAGTTTTTTACCTACAAATTGATACTTTGATGGGGCCCAAGTAGGTGCTGAAAAAAAAGCATGCTCATGTGACAGATCCAACCAAAATATTCCGGATCATATCTTCAGCAGTTCAGCAACCCTAATCTGGAAGGGGAAAATAAATAACAAAGGACAGTGCATACACCATGATTAATATTGCGGATAGTATTTAGCAAGGATTATTAATGGTATTCTCGAAATTCAATAACAGGAAGCCATGTGGCTGCAATAGTGACTATCTATATAATCAGAAAGAAGTAAACTCATATGGATAAACTATGTAGCTGCAAGCATGGTTTAAGAACTATGTAGCTGCATTGCATTTAAAGCAAGCCTGTCATTGCATTGCAAGCACGCCTATTATGGAGTCACCAAACTTACTTGGATCGTCAGAGAACAATTGGATTACTATCACAGTTCACTAAACACTGACTAAATTTTGGTGTAAGCAATGTAGGTGAGCTCACCATCTCATCATTTATTTCATTTGTACAGAGATAGGATCATTGTCCAAAAACCATCATAGGCCAAGCATCTTGTAACAATATAAAAACGTTCATCATTGCACAGCCCCAAAACCTCAGTAGAGAACCTGAAGAACCCCTGGAACAAACATGGCCACAAAGCATGGCCACGATAGAAAACATTTTGTTGCCTTTTCGATTGGCATTGTGCAATGGCGAATGGCTCTAGGGCACTACTCCCCAAAACCAACGGCCAATATGTTATGGTGATCATCAATGCATATGCCAAAGTGCTTCAATTTAATAAGAACAGAAAATGGAGACCATGAGAATACACTCAACTTAAATGAAAAAAAAAATATTGCTATGGAAATATCTTGCGAGAAAAAGTATGCATATGACAGGCATTAGCATATGCTTGAAATAGCTTTATCATCAATGTTGCATGCTCAGAAATAATTTATATCCAATAGTCATTTGCTCAGGCCAAAAGACCATAGCATCAGCACACAAACATGTGCTTTGAATTTTATTGTCAAAACAGGAAGTTCTCGATTACTAATGCAACATCACAAAGCATGTTCGGGCAAATTCAGGATGCAGGCCTGAAACGAAATTTTGAGAAGTAGCCTGCCTTCTAACTATGCCCGGTTCAGCCAATATTTTTTTTTGATGGCGTGGATGCCTAACTTCTAACTATGCTATAAAAACTGGCTAAGGTAATTAGAAGTAGCCACAAAGACGCCTAAAAACGGTAATTCCTGAAACGATGAGCACCTAGAAACTAAGATATTTTTGTTTTCCCATTGAGGAGGCAGGACTTTAGTAAATGAATATTAGAGGGAACAAAGGAAAATCAAGGATTCGATGAAGCAAGCACAAAATCAAGCACAAAACCCCGTCTTGAACCTAACCCTAACCCTAACCGAACCCTAACCTAGGGAAAATCGTGAGGGTTACCTGCGAGGGTGCGAGGGAGATGTACGGGAAGGAGCCATGGAGACAGAGAGAGGGGCCGGGGGAGGCGGGCGGCACCGCCCGACGCGCGCTGCCCCCCATCCCAGCCCAGCGCCCGCCAGCCGCCGCCGCCCGCGGAGGAGGAAGGCGCCGCCGGGAGGGAAGCGAGGAGGGTGGGGGCGGGGGGGGGGCGGAGCGCGGAGCGGAGGAGGCGCCGGCGCGAGGCGCCCGCGACCTCCAGCGACGTCGCCGCACCGGGAGACGAGAGAGAGAATGAGAGGCTTCTTTTTTTTTACGGCTTTTTTTTTTTTTACCGTGAGGGAGCGTATATATACTTGGGGCGGCGCTACAGTAGACTAAGAGAGATCCAACCGTCGAAGCCGAGATCGAACGGTCGAAAATAATTTTGCTAACGTGGACGTCCTGGCCGGCGTTTTACTCCACACACAATATTACTTTTAAATTAGTTTTGGCCTAGCCCATTTAAGGCACATATATTGAAATATCAATTTGGCCCATTTGTATTTTGTCCATTTCCATTTTATCACAAATTTTAACAGGACAAAGCCCATTTCAACGGCCCATACAGAACAGATAAGCTTAGCAAATTTAACATGCTGAACCCCAAATCAAATGTTAAATCAAATGGTCAAAATACATCATTATCCGTAACCAGTTGCATCATTATGCTGAGCCCCAAAGTCATTATATGTCATGAAAAATCGTGTGACACTGAAATGTGGGGTATCAATTTTTTTTTTGCCTTTACATAACACCAAATTTTTCAGCCGCCGCTAATTTTTTCCTTTCCCGCCATGCGTGTTCCTCTTCCGCCGTGCCACGCGCGTCTCTACCCATCTGCAGGATCTGCTCAATTGAAAATTCTCCACCGCCCGTGCCTGCGTCTCTACTCACTCCAAATTCACCTTTGTCACCAACCACCACACTCCATCCACCCACGACCGCAAGCCACGCCGCCACCGCCGCCCTAGTCCTTTCCACTACTGGGCGCCCTCCGCCAGCCGCACGGACTCTGCCCCATCTGCTTGCCACTGCCGCTGCATAAACGCCGGGAACGAAGGAAGGAAGGCTGGGCAGCAATGCGGCATCGGTGCGGGTGCGGGCAGCTCCGGGCCCTTCCGTTGTCCTGGCGCGGATGTGGCAACAGCGGCGGCAGCGCCCCAGGCACGTATGCTCCCTCTCTCTGCACCTACTGCTCGTGGTCGAGCCGTCGAGGCCGAGATCGCCCACATCTGCGACGACATCCTCGCACTGTTCGACTCCCATCTCGTCCTATCCGCCAGCGCCTCCAAGTCCAAGGTCAAGATGAAGGGCGATGAGGGAGAAGCTGCTGCATCCCAAGAACTCCATTCGTTGTGAATAGCCTGATCCATCTGGTTTTTTTTTTTTTCCTGAATCTTTCTTACATGTAACAGAAGTTGAGGTGAAGCCCCGCAAGTCATACGTCCTTGAGTCATCATCCAGGTGATGAATGAATCACCCTTCTCTCTCTCTCTCTCACACACACACACACAAATAGATGACAAAAAAATCCTTTGTTAGTTAGTCGTGATAGGTACACAATTGTTTCAATTGAGGTAGATCGTGTCCTCATATGTTATTTTGCTGCGTTTGGATATTGTCCTCAATCTATATATTTACTTCAAATTACTATAACCCTTAGTAGAGAAGAGGCCCTGCATTTGTGGTTCAGATTGAGAAACAGCAGCAGTTCACAAGTGCATGCAGTAGCAGTTTTGAGTTGATGTGCAGTACTGCTGTTAGACTGACTGCAGCGGCGTACTGCATAGCATCCTGGAGGAGATGTTTACCGTAAAATGAGCTGCAGCGGCGTACTGGGAAGCCTTCGGTATCCAACCGGACGAGCTCGATTCCGCTAGGACTCCAGGGCTTCCCGGACGTCCACTACAGTCGCAGTGGCCCCACTTGCGTGGGCGCCCGCAGGGAGAAGCGGAGAGAGAGAGAGAGAGAGAGAGCAGCCAGGTGGGAGGGGCGACGGGGGCCGCCATTCCCGTCCGCCAACGCCATTCCTTCGCCGCCGCTGCCTGGCCAAGCTCGATGAGGCTGCTCCTGTGCCGTCCGCCACCACCGCGAGGCGCCTCCCTCCGCCCGTCCCCCAAGCTCTCCCCGGAGCCGCCGCCCGTCCCACCGCCTCGCCGCCTGCTCTTCTCCTCCGCCCCGCCCCCCAAAATCGCGGCACGCCGAGGCTTCGCAGCCGCCCGTGGCCACCGTCGGGTTCAGTATGGGGGCGGCGGTCGGGCCACTTGTCGGTGGAGGGAGGACGGCGATGCCCGCCACTGCCGAGCCACCGCAAGCCGAAAGCTCGCGACCGCCGCCGCGCGCCCGCCGCACACCGCTCGCCAAGCCGTCCGTCCGCCGCACCACCGAGCTGCCGCACGCCGGCCTCTGTGCGCCGCGAGGAGGGAGCAGGGATGGGGCAGCGCCGCCGAGCTCGGGGCGTGTGGCGCGACTAGAGATGCGGTCGAATGGATAAAGGAGAGGAGGAAAAGAAAAGGGAAAAGAAAAAAAGGAAAAAAAGAAAAGAAAAAAAAAATAGGAGAGATAAAAAAGAAAATAGAAAAAAAAAGGAAAAAAGGAAAAATAGAAAATAGAAAAATAGAAAAAAAAAAAAAAGAGAAGAGGAAAACCTATTATTATTTAATTAAAAACAGAAAAAGATAAAAATAGAATAAAAAAAAGAAAAAAAAAAAAGAAAAAAAAAAGAAAAAGAATAGGAGGAGATAGAATAAAGGAAAGGAAAATAAAAAGTGAGGAGAGAGGAGATGGTAGTTGAGATGGTTGAATAAAATATTAGGTTGTTGGTATAGAGTAGAGATATAGAGGATGGATGAGTACGGGGAGAAAGTGGTATAGAGAAGAGAATCTTGCTGACTAGGACGGATAGAGGATGCATTTAAGGAGGCTATAATCAGTGAGAGCATGTGTCGTGGTGTAGGTTTTAGATAGAGAAGTGACAAGATCGCAGGTACATGTCTGAGGTTTATCTAGCTTTCTGCAATGCTGAGTTTGTATTTTTCTGTTAGGAATTATTACCAAAATAATCATTACAAAACCTCAGATGATTCAACGCACGATCCATTCAAAGGCTCCAGAAAGGTTCTTGATGCATCAACCTTGAAGATTAATGAGAAGCAAATCTCAGTTACTAGCAAAAGGTAAGAGCAGGAAGGTCCCAGGTTTCAAAGCCTACCTGCTATGCTCTGTGTAATGATTAAGTTCAGACAGCTTGCATAAGCTATGGTAGTTTTTGTAAAAAAAAAAAAAATATATATATTGATTTGTAAATGTATCTGATCCTTTATTGATTGGCTAGTAAGTTGAAATTATGAAATAGAATAATTTTACATACTGTAATTGCAAAATGATAAAAGATGCAGGTCCTTTGTACTTAGAGTTCCATGCCCTTTGGATGCCGAGTATCTTTTAGTGCTGCCATTGCAGTATCACTACTCATTACTAGACATGCTAATATACATTCATGGTCTACAGGTAATCAACATGGAATCTGGCATTGTTGAGGGCCTAATGACGACCGTCCATGCAACAACAGGTTCCTTTCTCTGTTTTTGGATTTGTCGTAGACTTTGGAGACAGTTTGGACATAGATCACTTCCAGTTCTAGCTCTGGGACACTTGTTGAATACTGTAAGAAATGATTCGCTCTTTCAATGAAAATAGTTGGCCTATATTATTTTTACTCATGTTAAACCATCAGATTTTAGTCCCATCTCATATAATATTTGCCATCTAGGATCAATGCACTCATACACCAACTCTCATTTCATTTTTTTTTAGTATGCTACATTGTCAAAGCACTTTGTGTTGTCTTTCTCTGGTTGACCAAAGCTGTAATCATTAAAGTTTTCAACTTCAAATAATTTGTTTCAATTTGTAGAAGCTGCTGCTTGGTGATTTGTTTTACAGATTATTCTAGGAGCTGGGTTGGAAGAGCAACACTAACAACAAGCTGACTTGCTGATGATTCAAAAAATTTTGTTCTAAACATCAATTGATAGTGTACACAGACCTGCTAGCTTCTAAGCACACTAGTAGAGAAACGACTTTCGGTACTCACGTTTAGTCTCGGTTGTGTTAAAGTTCGGGACTAAAGGGAGCATTATTGCCGGCACGGGCAATGAAAACCCTTTAATCCCAGTTCATAATATGAACCAGGACTAAAAGCCATCCTTTAGTCCCGGTTGGTAATACCAACCGGGACTAAAGGGTGGCCTTTTAGACCCGGTTGGTGTTACCAACCCGGAGTAAAGGTTTTCCACCCAGGATTAAAGGCCTCCTACGAGTCAATTCAAAAGGAGTGCGCCCATGACTGTGTCACATGTGGTGTGCAGGTGAGTTGGTAAGGAATCTATGCGCGATGCAAGGGGTCTTGGGTTCGAATCTCACACTACAAGAGAGGACTCCAAGATTTCATTTATTTTGTTGCTTCGAAGATCGTCTCTAGTCCCGGTTGTGTGACCCCAGAACAAAGGTTTGGACCTTTAGTCCCGGATGGGTAGTCCCAGTTCTAAAACCGGGAATACAGGGGGGTTGGGAACCGGGACTACAACCCCCTTCTCTACTAGTGGCACAAGCATGTGATGTATGTAGCTGATAGGATTTTATTGTGTCATGGTGTAGTGTGGTTTGGATGTAGTTGTTTATTTTGATAGTGGCTTGGATATGTGACCTGGTAACATGTGAGGTCATGTATTTTGGGTGGAGTTTGACATGTGACAATTATTTGGACATATAACTAATTAACTATGAATGAATCTGTTTGCCAAGTGATGTAATCAATGTGGCTGTTTTCAATTTGCTTGCCGGTTGTAAATTGATTTTGTGGGCAATTCATTTTAAGGTTGCTTCACAAGGTACCTTCTCTATTTACTTGAGAATAGAAAATTATTATGTTTGCATATGAAGGTCTTCTATATTTACTTAAAAAGAAGTTGGTATAGAATCTGGAAGTTGGTACGCATGAAGTAATGTATGGCATAGTGAAGTGATGATGGGAAACACTATGGAAGTTTTACATTTTTATTGGCTCCTCTGGCTCCGGCTGCTCTAATACTATAGCATGGAGTCAGAGTCACTTGAAGCCCTACCAAACGGGCCTCCTCTTTTGGTGCTTCTTTATTTTGCTCCTTTATTGGTGTTTTTTTATTTTTTTCTTCTCTCAAGTCAGCCTTCAGTGTTGTATTACAAAAAATATTTTCAGTCACTCATTTTTAAATGGTTCAATATGACTCTATGATCACATAGCGTAGCAGAGTATCAAATCTTTTGGCCACAACTTATTGCAACAAACACACTAGCCTATAGCAACACAAAAAAACTATGGCAATAGCAACATGTAATTGCATCCATTTAGGATTCTAGTTGCAATAAGTACCTAACAATTACAATGCCACAAAAGATTATTAGAACCCCAAAACACCATGGCAACAGGAACATGCTACTACAACCATTTCAAAATTCTTGTTGCAACAACCAACTAGCAATTGCAACACCACTAAAGATTATTGCAACCCAGAATAACCATGGCAATAGTTACAAGCGAAAGCAACCAAATCTAATATAGTTGCAATAACACCAAGTAATTGCAACAAAAATCAACAATAATGCAACTCCAAAGTGCCATGGAAATAATGCCAAATAATTGCAACACAATTCTAAAATGGTTGCAAAAGCACACACCTATTGCAACGACAAACTACACGTATTGCCACACATCTACTCCGTTGCATTATAGGCACATATTGCAACCATTTTGTGGAATGGTTGCCATACGGCCCCCCTATTGCTACCAAATTAGTGGTGTTGCTATCGTGAGGCACGGCATTAGAGGTGAATCCTTGTAAGAGACCCCAGACCCTAGAGGGAAGCATAGATTAGAGAGGCGTCCCACTGAGGATCAGACTCTCATCCAGATCAACACCAGGAGGATTAGGGCTAGACTCTCCATGTAGTAGATTAGTAATTTGAGTGTTAGGGGGAAATGAGCTATGCTCAGGTTCTAGAGAAATCTTCAGAGGTCTGGTATATCTCTGTATTTTACCTTTGCAAGACTTATGCTTTAATATAGTTACCTTCTCTATTTACTTTATGCCTTTCATGTGTATGGTTAGTATAGTTTTCATACTTTGGCATGGGATCTCCGCTCATATTGAGTGCTCTAGTTATTATATTCGATTAGAGTAGTAATCAATAGTGTAGGCATGTTGTCTAGACTATGGGTTACCTGAGATTGCGCTCAATCCTACGGTTAGTTGTGGTAGCCCCAGGGGTGACAGCTCTGTCAGTCCTTTGTAATCCACCACGTTAGGGTTGATATTCGTAGAGCTATAGGCAGCCTTCCCCAACTACGCTTTCTCATCCCCCTAAAGAGTTGGAAAGGTACTGCTACTCCAAAGTGTTATTGCGTGATCGCTATATCTACCTATGCTTCAGTTATCATAGAACCAAAGTAATAGAGAAATATTCAGGAATCTTGAACTCTCCCATTGTCCTCTCAGCTTACTAAACTACTCTTTTATCATGGAATTCTCCTATGTGTGTGTCATTATCCATAACTCATATCATCTACCACTTACCCCTACTTTAGTCTGGTTGATATACTAAGTTAGTAGATACATAATGGTGAATTATCAGTTTCTTTAACCATTGCTTCCCTATGGACAAATACGATACTCTGGAACACTCCCTATAATGGCATCTGTGCGCTTGCAGAATTTTCTATGTGCATTAATAAATACCAACAACGGCAACATAGAATCGGCTGCTCCATGGCGACGCAGGAGCTTAGTAGAGCGCGATCGTGGCTGACTGCTGCTGGCTGAGCATGATAGCGTGGCACGGCGGGGTAGCACTGCCTTCGATGGGAGCAGCGGAGCTCGGCTTCATGAAGAGGAGGTAGGGAGCAGGTGGCAGCAGCGGCTTGAAGGGAACATGGAGAGCGATGCGGCTCATCCTCCTTTATAGCTGTGATTTCTAGGGCTCCAAGAGCGCAGGTCATCCTAGACATCCGTGCGGGCTTCAAATCACGCGGTGCTCATCCCGTAGCTCCTGGTACGGACGTTGAGGTAGGCAATGGGATGGCTGGCGGCAGCGGCTATAGGTGCCTGGGTGCGCCTCTACTTAGGGTTCGGGCGAGGGAGCGCCGATTGGGCCTGGTAGGCTACAGCCTTGCACTAGCGGGGGCTACACGCTGCCGCTAGGCCTATGGGGCGTCTTTGGGCCAAGGAGGGGTAGTAAATGAGGAAGGCTGTAGTCAATTTCAGAATAAAAATACTTTTATCCCAAAATTGAGGGGGCATATGTTAACACTGAAATTTGGTAAGCCCGGATGACGGTGAGTTAGTGCAAGATGCTAATAAAGGCGTTCGGCAGGAAGTTATTCGGTAGGCGTTCATTCGGCAAGCTGCCCGAAAGTTGTACGTCGTTCGGCAGACCACCCATGCGGTCGGGATCTCACAGCCGTTCGGCAAGGCGAGAAGGCAACAGGGGAAGATCTACCCGAAGGAGGAAGGGCCCACAGGGCATACGCTACGTCATCTCCGGAAAGGCTTGAAGCTTAAGTTATCTTTAATTTAGGTTTTCTTTATTGTAATCGTAGTCGGTTAGGACTCGTGTCACGTCCAGGGTATAAATAGTGGCCCTCGACCATTGTAAAGAGGAATCTCTCAATCAATACAACAAAACCGCCCCGTGCCACCCTTCGAGTCCAAGTCGTGTCGCCGAAGTTCTTTGCGAGAGGAACCATCGACCTGTCGACCTCCGTAAGTACCGGCAACCTTGCATCATGTCTTGTATCATGCGGTGGATTTAGATGTGTGCAAGTAGTCTTGTTTCAATGCTTAGTATCATGCGGTGGATTTAAGTGTTGGCAAGAGGGTTCTCTGTTAGGTCATGAGTCATGCGGCGGGGCTAAGATCTAGCTTGGGCCTAGTTATCGGCTCATTAGATTTGGCAAGATCTAACAGATTCATTAAGTTATCATGTGTTGCAATGTTCTTATATTTATTTATTATTATTATTGCAATCACTCTTTTGCCCAATCTAGATTAATAGGACTCGGCTTCATATTGTTTTTAGATCTATCTCAAAGCTTTTATGTTATTCATCTAGTTGCAATGATTAGATCTCATGCTCATAATAGCTGAGTTAAGATTAATCTAGGTTGTTACATGTTGTGGGTTCACGCACGTTAGATGTAAGTAGGCTTTGACAGGACCGGGTACCGTGCGGCAGATGCAGGTCTTTGGGTTACTCTAGGGCTAGTCATCCGGTGGACTAGAGATCAGTTTAATCTGATAGGCTTTATTTATGTCTACTTGTGTGTTCCTTCTTCATGGACCCCGATTCGGCAAACTTGCCGAATACGGTTACGCTTTAATGAGTAACGAGTATTTATAGATCTATCTGGATATATGCATGCTTTTAGCTTCTCATGATTAGATTGTATCATGCGGTGGATTGATCTAGTTGTAAGGAGTAGTGTAGATATTAACAAGTTGTATCATGCGATGGATTAGCTTGTTAGGGTTTATGCTTGACTGGTTAGGAAGGCTAGACGTGCGGCAGACTAGTTGGAATAATCTATGCACGTGTTATCTGGATTAGATTTATAGTTATGAGTTACCTACTTATAATTATCATGTTGACAGTGGAATCGTTCTATGTTATATGCTTTGCCATGTTATATCTTGATGATCAGCTTTCACTTGTTCAAACATGCCTGTTTATGTCCATTCGGCAAGTATGTTTCATATGTTCTATTATTAGTTTCTTACCGAATGCATTATTAAACCTGACAGCTTCTATAGCTGTATGTCGTTGTAAGTGGCTTCAGGGTCGTACATGTGGAACTATCTTGGTAATACCGGACATGTTCCTGCTCTCATGGTTTCATCCCTTGTTAGTTTCAGGTCAAACTGACTGGCACGCCTCCGGAATCAAGACACCCGGGCTCCTGTTTAAAGCTAGCTCATCCGGCTTGCTGTGTGTGCGGCACAAGACGATTTTTGTGTCAACACACTTTTTGGCACGCCCAGTGGGACACCCAAGTTCAAGTTCAAGATGCCTGACGACAACAGCAACAACGAGGATGGCAATAAGGTCACTCTGGATGATTTACCACCAGAATGGAATGATCAAGTGCGCAAACAGTGCGAAGACTTTGCAGAGAAGTGCTTGCTGACTTTCTCCAAGAACAAGAGTGGCAAGATCCTTCGGAAGACAGACTTGCCGAAGATTTGGCTTCCTGGTCAACCTGATCCTGCTGATGAGGAAGGTTATCGCAGGCTGCAAGAAACAATTTACAGTGCCATGGGACAAACAATGACCAATCATAACAGTGCTTTCCTCAACACGTTCCGCGCCATCATGAAAGGTACCTTTGGGTCTTAAGCTGATCAGTATTTTGAGCAAACCCTTGGCCCAATCTCTGGACCAATGTACTTCAGTTCGCCAAAGAAGCAAAAGAAGAAAACTGAAGTTGCAAAGGATGAAGAAGATGAAGAAGATGAAGAGGAAAAGGATGAGGAAGCACCAAAAGCCAAGTCTAAATTTAAGTGCCAGGAACCAAAGCCGCCCCATCCAACTACTTATGGAGATCTGGCATTCGGCACGCTTGGCAGTCCTGCCCCTGCTGCTTTTAATATTTCTCCATCGAGCAATAGACTGCAAAGAAATCTCTTTGGACCTGGCTATACTGAGTTCACTGATTACTCCACTCTCAATGCCTTGCCGAATCCCGGATACCAGCCTGCATCGGGTCAGTCAGCTGCTCCCCAAGGTTCAGGTGTTGATATGCTGCTAAGCAAGATGGCTGATATGATGCAAAATGAATTTGGATTGAAACCTAAGAATCGGCCTCATACATATCGTTCTCCATACCCAGAGTGGTACAACAAAGTAGCACTGCCTCCAAGGATGAAACCTCCAACTAACTTAACCAAATTCTCTGGCCAGGATGACACCAGCACCACAGAGCATATCAGTTGCTACCTGATACAACTGGGGGAACTTGCTACAGATGAGGCATGGAGGACTCGCTACTTCCCATCATTGCTTACAGGACCAGCTTTCATGTGGTTTACCACACTACCACCCAATTCCATTGGAACCTGGGCGGAACTGGAGCAGAAGTTCCATGCATACTTTTACAATGGTTCCAATGAGAAAGGGTTGGTCGATCTGATGGGAATGACACAGAAGTATAATGAAACGCCCCAGGAGTTCCTACGTAGGTTCAGGGAGACAAAGAACTTCTGCTATTCTTTGAGTCTGCCTGATAGCCAACTGCCAGTGGTTGCTATATGAATGTTAGAGAAAAGCTAGCCGGCATGGAATTTGATGACCTTGGTCAGTTGTCTCGACGTCTATCTATCATGAGTAGCCAGTTTCAGAGCATCAAGAAGGATAATCGCTATAAGAAGGGAGACATTGCCTACATGTATCAAAACTTCCTAGGAGGCACAGAAGAATCTGATGATGAGGATGTGGAAGATGAGATAGCTGCTGCTGAACTGGTTTGGGGAGAAGAGCCTATCAAGATCAAACAATGCTGGTTAAAGCAGAATAAGGGTACCTATGACTTTGATGTCTCTAAATCTGATAAACTATTTGAGCTGCTGGTCAAAGATGGACGCATTAAGCTACCAGAGGGGCATCCAATGCTACATCCTGAGGGAGTGAAAGATAAGAAGTTCTGTGGATTCCATAATACCAATTCTCACTCCATCAATGACTGTCGGATGTTTAGGCAGCGTATCGAAAGGGCGATACAGGAAGGCCATTTGAAGTTTGATAATAATATGAAGGTGGATAAGCAGCCTTTCCCTCAGAATATGATCTCTTTCTCTATGAACATGATTGATGCCGTCAGCAAGGGTAAGATGAAGGTATTAACCTCTGATAGAGCAAAAAGTGGCTCAGTTGATCCCCGTAGCCAGATTACTGATGAGGAACTTCAGAGTAACGGAGTTCGGCTCCTGAATAGCACTACTGAGAGGGGTCAGACTTCAAAACCTAGGATTACCTCGCGAATACTGCTCAATAAATGGTGAAGGCAGCAAGAGAGGCAGTACCATAGGGATCAGCAGTTTGCTGAAGAGCAGTAGAGGTATGAGGAAGAGATGTATCACCTAGAACAGGAGGAATACATGAGGGAACAGGAAGAGTCTCATTGGGATTGTCCTTTCTTTAGGCATTGCTTGAACAAAGGCTTAAAGTTGCCTGCCAGGAACAACTGTCCCGAATGCAGTGAGCAATATTTTGGGTACAGGCAGGCATGAGTCAACCGCCGTCCTATCCAAGAAAGACTGGGGGCATGTTTCCTAGAGGATGATCAGCGCCTAAAAATGGATGATTACAGGTCTCATAATAGCAAAAGAGTCGCTGACCAGGCGTGGACCGATTATGAAGACTATGATAATGAAGAAGTTCCCCAAGAATACACATGGCAAAGGGGGCAATGGTGTCCTCCAGGATTGAGGAAGAGTCAGAAGAGAAGGGTCCAACGTCTGAGAAACAAGGAGCTTAAAGAAGCAGCAGCCGAAAGAAAGAAGGTATGGCGCCCGAAGAAGAAACTTGATGATTCTAGACCTTTGGCTGACATGAATATGGTGTTCTTTCTTCCAAAAGAGTTTATGACACCAGCAAATCAAGAGGAAGAAGACGCTTATTCTGATGAAGAAGGCTTTTCTGATTTTGATAACAAAGAGATGCTTGATCTCTTAGGTCAGTTAACTCTGAAAAGGCAGGCGGTGTTTGACAAGCCTAGGATCCATAATCACCTGAAGCCTCTATACCTGAAAGGGTATGTTAACGGGAAACCTCTGACCAAGATGTTTGTGGATGGAGGTGTTGCTATCAATGTCATGCCCTATTCGACATTCAGGAAGCTAGGAATGGCTAAGCAGGATTTATAGAAGACAGACATGATCCTTAGGGACTTTGCTAGCAATCCTTCAGATACCCATGGAGCTGTGCATGTTGACTTAACTATCGGCTCGAAGACATTGATTACTACTTTCTTTGTCATAGTCGGCAAGGGATCTTACAGTTTGCTGCTCGGGAGAGACTGGATTCATGCCAATTGCTGTGTACCATCCACGATGCATCAAGTTCTTATCCAGTGGGATGGCGATGAGATTGAAGTAGTAGGAGCCGATGACTCTGTGAGTATCACTGCCACTGATACCTGCTTCTGGGAATATGATGGTGTAGAGTGCTTCTCAGGAAAGAATTGGGAACAAGTAGGCCCTATTAATGCCTATGGCCAGGACCAACAGCCGATCGAAGCAGTCGGCTCTCATAGAAATTTTTAATGGGTAACCCGATCGATGGCAACAAGGGAAAGTTAGGACATGGTTTTAAATCGGCTGATAAGTTGGAAGAGGTAGATATTGGTGACGGTGACAAGCCAAGGCCGATGTATATCAGTGCTCAGCTAAATCTAGGGTTCAGGTTAGAGTTGATAAATCTTCTCAAAGAATTTAGAGATTGTTTTGCATGGGATTACTCAGAGATGCCTAGATTGGATCATTCTATTGTTGAACATCGGTTACCCATTAAGCCAGGATACTGCCCTCACAAGCAACATCCTCAAAAAATATTTGAGGACAAGGTATTGGCCGATGTGAAGAAAGAAGTTGAAATATTGTTAGAAGCAAATTTCATTCGGCCATGTAGATATGCGGAGTGGATCTCGAGCATCGTTCCCGTTTACAAGAAGAATGGAAAAATGAGAGTCTGTATAGATTTCAGAGATCTTAACAGAGCTACACCCATGGATAGTTACCCTATGCCAGTTGCTGACTTGCTAGTAGATGCTGCCGCTGGGCATGAGGTCATCAGCTTTATGGATGGGAACGCTGGGTACAATCAGATCTTTATGGCTATCGAGGATATTTCGAAGACAACTTTCAGATGCCCAGGCCATATTGGTTTGTTCGAGTGGATAGTCATGACATTCGGGTTAAAAATGCCGGTGCAACTTATCAGAGGGCCATGAACTATATATTTCATGAGTTGATCGGCAAAATAGTGGAGATCTACATTGATGATGTAGTAGTTAAGTCAAGAAATTATGAGAAGCATTTAGCCGATTTGAGGAAGACCTTGGAATGCACAAGGAAGCATGGTTTAAAGATGAATCCAAACAAGTGTGCTTTCAGGGTCTCAGCTGGAGAGTTCTTGGGTTTCTTGGTTCATAAAAATGGGATCGAAGTTGGAAAGAAAAGCATGGAAGCTATAGACAAAATTGCTCCTCCAACCGATCTTACAAAACTGCAGTCGTTGCTTGGCACGATCAACTTTGTGAGAAGATTCATATCCAATTTATCAGGAAGAGTATTGCCATTTTCTCCGCTGCTAAAACTCAAGAAGAACCATAAGTTTGTATGGGGTGACGTACAACAAAAGGCTCTAGACGAGATTAAGGAATATATGAAGGCACCACCCGTGCTGATCCCTCCGAGACTTGATAAGCCTTTTAAGTTGTACGTAGCGGCCGATAGCCTGACGATAGGATCAGCCCTCATACAAGAGAAAGATGGGAAAGAGCGAGTAGTAGCTTACCTTAGCCGAAAGCTGTTGGATCTCAAAACACGGTATTCGGCTGTGGAGAAATTATGTTTATGTGTTTACTTCTCATGTACTAAGTTTCGGCACTATTTGTTGAATGCCGAATGTGTGATAGTATCTAAATTTGATGTAATTAAGCACATGTTATCAATGCCGATTTTGAATGGTAGAATCGGTAAGTGGATTTTGGCTTTATCCGAGTTTGAGTTAAAGTATGAATCGGTGAAGGCTATTAAAGGTCAAGTCATGGCTGATTTTGTTACTCAACATCGTGATCCCTCTGTTGATATAGTTAACATTGCACCTTGGGCATTATTTTTCGACGGGTCGTCTTGTGATAAAGGCGGTGGTGTTGGTATTTTGCTAATTTCACCCAAGGGGGAAACTTTTGAGTTTGCTATTCCTATTAGATATACTGTTACCAACAACCAGGCGGAGTACGAAGCATTGCTCAGGGGACTTCAACTTCTTGTAGAGGTAGAGGCCGTTGCAGTTGAAATCTTTGGTGATTCAGAGTTGGTGATCAAGCAACTGACCGGCGAATACGAATGCAAAGATGATATCTTGGGGAACTACTATGAAGAATGCTAAGAACTCCTGAAAACCTTTCGGGTGGTGATCTTACGTCATATCCCGAGAGAACACAATGAAGAAGCAAACAGATTGGCTCAAAGTGCTTCAGGATATCGTGAGAATCAAGAGATCTTTGCTATTGATGAACATGTGTTCGGCGTTTATCAGGCAAAAGATGATTGGAGGAAAGAGATTGTCGATTATTTAAGGAATCCATCACAAAAGGTCTCCCGAAAGCTCAGGTATAAGGCTATCAAGTTTGTGCTCCTTGATGAGCAATTATATTACAAGTCCATAGATGGAGTACTACTCAAGTGCTTGGATCAAGAGGAGGCCAAGAGGATGATGTATGAGGTGCATGAAGGATTATGTGGTGCACACCAGTCGGCTCACCGAATGAAGTGGATCATTAGAAGAACTGGTTATTTCTAGCCGACTATGTTGGAAGATTGCTTCAAATATTATAAAGGATGTCAAGAATGCCAGAGATTTGGGAACATTCAGAGAGCCCCAGCATCTATTCTGAATCCTATTATCAAGCCTTGGCCGTTCAGAGGTTGGGGTATAGACTTGATTGGTCAGATTCATCCTCCATCCAGCAAAGGTCACCAGTTTGTACTTTTGGCCATGGATTATTTTACCAAGTGGGTTGAAGCTATTCCTTTGAAGAAGGTTACGTCAGAAAATATGGTCGATTTTGTTAAAGAGCATATAATTTACAGGTTTGGGGTTCCTCAAACTATTACAACCGACCAGGGATCTCAGTTTATTTCTTCAGAGTTTTGTAGCTTCGCCAATGAGATGGGAATCAAGTTGTACAATTCTTCTCCTTATTATGCTCAAGCCAATGGCCAAGCAGAGGCATCAAATAAGATTATGATCAAAATCATTCAGAAAAAGATCGATGAGCAGCGTAAGAAGTGGCATTCGGTTCTCAATGAAACTTTATGGGCTTACCGAATGGCTTGCCATGGATCAATTCAGACGTCACCCTATGAGCTAGTATACGGACATCATGCTATGTTGCCATGGGAAATGCAGTCGGGATCTAGACGAGTCATGTTGCAGAAGGATTTGAGGAACGAAGATTATAAGTGTTTGATGATGGACGAGTTAGAAGACTTACACCAGACTCGACTAAGGGCATTGGAAAGCATTGAAAAGAATAAGATACGTGTTGCCAAGTACTATAATAAGAAAGTCAGGGTTAAGCAATTCGCAGAAGGAGACTTGGTTTGGAAAGCAAAATTGCCACTTGGAAGCAAGGATCGAACATTCGGCAAGTGGTCTCCTAACTGGGAAGGACCCTTTTGGGTTATAAGGTGTGTACCTAGCAATGCATATATCCCGAAAATTTTACTTGGGAGAAGAGTTCTTTTCAGCCATCAATGGGAGATTCTTGAAAAAATTCTATCCTAGTGTTCAAGTTGAGAATTGAAACAAAGATTGTTTCAGAAAATAGCCGATGGATGAACATCGCCTTGAGCTGAAAAAATATATGTATATATTTTGCATGTTTAGGAACAAATTTACGTAAAAAATATGTCGCCTTAAGAGCAAAATTAGTGCGATGAAGATTAAGTATCAAGTTTGTGCGCACACGAGGGTGCCACCAGTGTTTTACAACAAGTTTTACATGTTCGAAAGGACTTTATTGCGTTACAAAATCAGCCCGAATCATGTTCATTTCGCCCAAAGTCTTCTTATCTTGCGCTTCGTCATCCGACGGATTGGAGACCTTGACTTTGAGCTTCCTGTGCTCCTTGAGATTTTCATTCAATTGTTTCTGGGCCGACTTGATGGATTCGGGCGGACCAGCGAGTTGTTTTTCTTGTTCTTCAATGTCTTTGATCAGCTGTGCTAGTTGAGCCTCAAGCAGGGTTTTTCTTTGCTTCTTGATGGCCAGATCAGGTTCTAATCTGTCCAGGAGTTGTTGGTCAGTTTCAAACCTTTGATATAACTCCTTGGTTTCCTTTTTCTTTAACTCCATCTGAACCAATAATGATGACTTCGAAGCGGAATGTTTGTGAGCTGACTCAACTGCCAAAACTTGACTATCAAGGTGGCGTACGAAGTACATTGCAGGTTTCAGAGGAGCAGGAATCTCTTGGTCAATCAGCTCGGCTAACTCCTTTATCCTGCTAACATTCTAGACTGATGTGTTTATATCATTACCTAGCAGGGAAATGATTTCTCTAAGCCGAACTTGATTGTCTTCAGACAAGTTATGCCTGGAGGTGGCCTCTTCACCTTGGTCCAAGAAGTCCATAGGGATAAAAGAGAAACTGGTTGCTGGTTCAGCTTGGTCCTGAAAGAATGAATATGTCGGATAACTGAAAGGGGTTTACCAACAACTGTGAGTTAAGAGAATGATACCTTTCCGCTAAATGGCCTATCTGGAGATGGTGCTTTGTCATGAAGAGGAGAATTGATAGCGTCTAAAGCAGGAGGTGATTCTCTTTGTTCAGATCTATTTCTTTCAGAAGTTTGCACAGTGATGGGAGGATCCTGGGCAAGGTTGGCCTGATCAGCGATGGGGTATCGTTGTTTGAAGGAGGAGTGCCAGCATGACTAGATTCGTTGTTTGAATCGTTGTGGCTATCATCGGAACCAGCAGTGCCTTTAGATTTGTCTCCTTGCCCTGACAAAGTCCTTTTGGTTGAAGGAGATAGTGAGTTTGATTTGTCATCAGAGGATTCTTCTATTATCCCCTGAATAATTCCATCTGTTTTCAAGACAGAGAAAGGCCAGGAATAAGAGGATTCGCCAATATTTCGGCCAAAAAGAATAAAGAGGTGTGATGACATGCAATACCAATATTTTCCTTTGTTCTCTGGGCTTCTATACTTTCAGTAAAAATCTTGGAAGAACTCTCGCCTGGTTCTTGAGGGTGTGTTGGTTGGGCATCAATCTGCAGCTGTGGATGAAAGCAACATGAAGAGGAAGGTTCCTTACCGAATGATAATTGAAGAAATTACTGTACACGAAATTGACCTAGTTCTTCTAGTCCTTTGTTTCTTGGGCACCTCGGTTTTCCCCATTGACTTAATTGAAGTCTTCCTTTTCCCTACTTGTTAGAGATGCTTCAATAACAGCCATGTGGGTGTTCATAAAAGCTTTTATAGTCAATCCTTCGTTACCCCAAGCCGGGAGAGGGCCGGGAGTATAGTATGTGATCATCTTTGAAGGACGAGCTGGTTCAATATCCCGGAAATACATGACAAACTGAGCTAAAAAAAAAAAAAAAAGGGGAAACAGAAGCTATAGATACGGAAGAAGGGGTTACCTCATTGTCGAGTAAAAAGTCGGGAAGGAGTTCCCGACACGAGGATGAATTGGTGAGTTAAAAATGTGAGCGTGCAACTCTTGCCACCAAGCCAGAAAGAAGGGTGAGCAGCCCTAATCGGAAGAAAAGGTTGAGGTTTGTACTCTAGCGATTTGACCCTAAATCAAATATCTTCCCCGGTTTGCGTTCTTCTTGATATAGTTTCCCCTGGGCTTTGTAGCTTTCGCAAAAAATCAGTTTAGGGGCAACTGGCCACATCCCAATTGCCTTGCTTTGCCACATTCGGGTAATAAAATTCATAAGTGGGATTCCTGTTTCTCCCATTATGAAACTCTGCAGGCAGAATGCATGGCTTAATGATTGTGTTGAAAATCTCTGTTGAAAGCTTATCTGTACAGCCATATTCATAACTGAACTTGCAAGGAAGGGTAAAATCTTCATTCTCTATGTAAGGAAGCCAGAGAACATCATCAAAACCCTTGAAGAAAAGTTTGAAGAGATGACCAATATCCATTTTAATAACGATAGAGGAGGCAGCTTCTCCATATGTCCGACATGGTTTGGCCGTTCTTGTCGTCTCAAGTTCGGTGTAGTCTGATGAAGGAAAATCCAGGTTACGAAGATCGATTTTGATCAATTTATGCATATATAATTGCAGCCACATTTGAACCAACCACCAAGGACCGTTTATGCAGGATATGTTTTTTCCTTTAAACATCTGAGAAGTGGTTTGATGCATCATATGATATACAGCTCCCAGAAGATACTTGCCTAGTGGGATTTTCTTCTTGACGGCCAAATCTTCAGCCATTGCTATATAGTTCAAAACAGGCTCGTTGGACATCCCACAGAAGAGAAATCTGCACAACCAGAAATTCAGAAAGGCTCTGTATTCCTTATCAGATACAGGACCATCCTTATTCATGTACGCATTAATATGATTTGTCCAGCAAAGACCGTTTTTCCACAAACCGTTTGATTACTGCCGGATTTGTATTTCCATGGCCACACTCCTTCGGTGATATTCAGACCAGTCATCATAAACACATCAGCTAAAGTGATAGTCATCGGACCATGACTGAAGATAAAAGAGTTGGTGGCATTGGACCAGAAGTGAGCCGCTGCAATCAGTAAATTCTCATTTTTGGGGGTCCTCGACAAAGATAACTCCAAGCAGTGGGTGATATCTTGAGAGTCCCATTCACTACTTCTTGCCTTGGCATCAAGTACTCTTTGGTACCAGTTGCGCCATCCTGCAATTGGGGGAAATGGCCAGGTCTTGAAGGTACCCTGCCATTGGATGTGCGGAGACATTCCGAATTTAAAGGGGATCCTCTAACTTTCCTTCGCGATGAAATCAGTCGGATCATGGTCACGCCAGAGGCCCGAGAAAGTAAATATCACGATTTGTCTCGGTCGGAATCAAGATTTGGTCCTTATAACTCGCAAGAAGAAAGCGGGCGAAAAGCACAAGCAAAGAAAGATGAAATCGGAATGAGATCTCGCCGAATGACCGAAAAAGAGCAAAAAGTTACCTCCGGACAAGATCATAAGTCGCCATGGGAAGTTGGATTGAAGTCCGATGATGGCCTAGGGTTTCGATGTTTCGGCGGCGGATGCCGCTACACGAGGTGATGAACGAGGAACAAGTGCTAGCTCTAGTAAATGAGGAAAAGGCGTAGTCAATTTCGAATAAAAATACTTTTATCCCAAAATTGAGGGGGCATATGTTAACACTGAAATTTGGTAAGCCCGGATGACAGTGAGTTAGTGCAAGATGCTAATAAAGGCGTTCGGCAGGAAGTTATTCGGTAGGCGTTCATTCGGCAAGCTGCTCGAAAGTTGTACGGCGTTCGGCAGACCACCCGTGCGGTCGGGATCTCACAGCCGTTCGGCAAGGGGAGAAGGCAACAGGGGAAGAGCTACCCGAAGGAGGAAGGGCCCACAGGGCATACGCTACATCGTCTCCAGAAAGGCTTGAAGCTTAAGTTATCTTTAATTTAGGTTTTCTTTATTGTAATCGTAGTCGGTTAGGACTCGTGTCACGTCCAGGGTATAAATAGTGACCCTCGACCATTGTAAAGAGGAATCTCTCAATCAATACAACAAAAACCGCCCCGTGCCACCCTTCGAGTCCAAGTCGTGGTCGCCGAAGTTGTTTGCGAGGAACCATCGATCCGTCGACCTCCGTAAGTACCGGCAACCTTGCATCATGTCTAGTATCATGCGGTGGATTTAGATGTGTGCAAGTAGTCTTGTTTCAATGCTTAGTATCATGCGGTGGATTTAAGTGTTGGCAAGAGGGTTCTCTGTTAGGTCATGAGTCGTGCGACAGGCTAAGATCTAGCTCGGGGCTAGTTATCGGCTCTGTTAGATTTGGCAAGATCTAACAGATTCATTAAGTTATCATGTGTTGCAATGTTCTTATATTTATTTATTATTATTATTGCAATCACTCTTTTGCCCAATCTAGATTAATAGGACTCAGCTTCATATTGTTTTTAGATCTATCTCAAAGCTTTTATGTTATTCATCTAGTTGCAATGATTAGATCTCATGCTCATAATAGCCGAGTTAGGATTAATCTAGGTTGTTACATGTTGTGGGTTCACGCACGTTAGATGTAAGTAGCCTTTGACAGGACCGGGTACCGTGCGGCAGATGCAGGTCTTTGGGTTACTCTAGAGCTAGTCATCCGGTGGACTAGAGATCAGTTTAATCTGATAGGCTTTATTTATATCTACTTGTGTGTTCCTTCTTCATGGACCCCGATTCGGCAAACTTGCCGAATACGGTTACGCTTTAATGAGTAACGAGTATTTATAGATCTATCTGGATATATGCATGCTTTTAGCTTCTCATGATTAGATTGTATCATGCGGTGGATTGATCTAGTTGTAAGGAGTGGTGTAGATATTAACAAGCTGTATCATGCGGTGGATTAGCTTGTTAGGGTTTATGCTTGACGGGTTAGGAAGGCTAGACATGCGGCAGACTAGTTGGAATAATCTATGCACGTGTTATCTGGATTAGATTTATAGTTATGAGTTACCTGCTTATAATTATCATGTTGACAGTGGAATCGTTCTATGTTATATGCTTTGCCATGTTATATCTTGATGATCAGCTTTCACTTGTTCAAACATGCCTGTTTATGTCCATTCGGCAAGTATGTTTCATATGTTCTATTATCAGTTTCTTACCGAATGCATCATTAAACCTGTTGGGCGCATGCTTTCTATAGTTGTATGTCGCTGTAAGTGGCTTCGTGGCCGTACATGTGGAACTGTCTTGGTAATACCGGACATGTTCCTGCTCTCATGGTTTCATCCCTTGTTAGTTTCGGTCAAACTAATCGGCACGCCTCGAATCAAGACGCCCGGGCTCTGTTTAAAGCTAGCTCATCCGGCTTGCCGTGTGTGCGGCACAAGACGATTTTTGTGTCAACAGAGGCATCCGTGAGAACAAGAGAGCATTCGGTTAGCAGATCAAAGTTGCTTCTGAGTTTTGTTTTGGGTGATCTGGGAAAAATACATCTTGTGATATCATCCAGTGGTGCTCGTTGTAACACCCGTGTTTTTGCATCATTTTAAAAATCACTAAAAATTTGAACTTTTCGAAATAAACCAAATCTTGATTTACTTTCCCCAAAAAACACCCTAAAATATTTTCTGAAAACCCTGCATTAAAATTCACCATATAGAAAATAAAATCCTTTGTTTGAAGTAAATGTTTGTTTGTATGCTATGTTTGCATGGTTGTTTGTTTGTGTGCTCTAGAATTTATTTTGGCATCAAATAATAGCTATCCTTGGTCATCTCCACCAAATCCAAGTTCTTTCAAGCGTGCCTAGTTTATGTTATTCTGGGAAATAGTGAAGCCATCTCATGTACACATAAGCATGTATGTGTATATATAAATATATACAGGCATATGCATACACAAATAGAGACCTATATGATATATGCATATACCTATACGCATATATTATAAAGGTATGCGTGTATAAGACATATATGGATATACACACATAAGTATACACCGGAATGTGACACCAAATGGAAGGGAGACACTAGTGTGTACATGAACATGTATACGTATATACATGTATATACACATGGCCAAGTTATTTTCGGGAATAATAAAGGGCCATGAATACATATACTTTTATGTATATGGATGTATATGCATATTATATAACTATACATGAATGCATGGCTAAGAATACATACAAATGAATATATATATATATATATATATATATATATATATGCATGAATGCATGGCTAAGAATACATACAAATGAATATATATATATATATATATATATATATATATATATATATATAGTGAGGTTTTTCTACTCCCAAAGTAGTTACTCCCTACTACTGTAAGGGGAGTAGTTACTCCCTACTATATATATATATATATATATATATATATATATATATATATATTCTTTTCTACTCCCCTAGGAGTAGTTACTCCCTACTACTGCACAGTCTATTCCTCGCCTCATCCACCGATACAGGCACGCGGGACGTTAACGAGTAAACCCAACAAAGCATGTATACGGTTCACCGCGTATACTAGTCCCTCCACCGAGTAATAAATGATATTTTCAATTATTATTAATTCGTATTCCATCGCTTGACTCGCTGGATCAGATAGGTACGACTTCCATTCAAATTCATTCATGTCCCGAAATATCTCTGTTTCGTTAGCCTTCGACCTTCGTTCTCATCTAATTCATAATCACTCGTCCCCTTGCCCGACGCACGGCAAGGAGGCAGTGCGATGCCGAAGGCTTACGGGCGCTGTATGGAGCGGAAGCAGGGTGGCCACCGTCTGTGCTGCGTTCTCTCCGCTGAACGATCGCTGCGCTTCAGATCGAGGCGTCTTGGCCATCCTTCCACCACTGCGGACTGTGCCGATCTTCTTCTCCACTGGTAGGGTGTCCCCTTTGTCCTTGATCTGGTGTCGATGGTAGACTGGATCGGAACAGAAATCCAACCTGAGACCTGCGGTGATCCCTTCCTTTTTCTCAATCGAACATATTTCTTGTTTTCTGTAATGCAGATTCTCGAGTTCTCAAATCAGAAGCTTTAATGCGGTTGATACGGTGGATTTAGATTCTAGTAACATTCATTTGGCAACATTCATTTGGCGGCGACAGCGCGGGTGCGTGCGCCTACACCTCTTCCCTGCATGTCGGTACATATATACTCATATATCTGGATTCTATTTATCTGATCTTAATTCAAATCACCATCACGCTGTAGAGGGCCTCTCTTAACTTTGTTTCATCGCTGGGTTACTTTGCACAGCAACCTGAATGTTGTGACGCCGGAGAGGAGTTGAAGCCAAGCAACGGCCGGCAAGACCAAGGAGAATAGGATCGGAGATACATGCCAGCAATTAGTCCGACCGATGGAAATTCGCTCTCAGCGGCAAGCATATAGGAACAAAAGGCACATTTGTATTAAATCTACTAACAAAAGTATGGACAGATACTCTATTCTGAAAAGTATGTACATATACTCCATTCTCAGAAGTATGTACATATACCCCATTCTGAGAAGTATGTACATATACTCCATTCTGAGAAGTATGTACATATACCCCATTCTGAAAAGTATGTATGTATTTGTACTCTCATCATATATACTAGCTTTTAAATAAAGGAGTATATGTTGTCTTGTCATTATTATTTTGGATGAAAACATACTCGTATAAAAGAAGTATGTACACATACAAACTTCTTTGCAAATCAAATATTATCAAAAAGTATATACACATACTCTTCTTAAAAGATAACATTGTACCTTTGGCATATACATACAAATATACTTCATTAAAAAATAGTATCAACTGAAGGCACGCATACAAGATTTGTATTAAAGTATATGGAGATACTCTAATAAAAAAGTATGAATGCATACTGCCGTACATATATACGGACATACTCCCTAGTAGTAAGCAAACGAGCACACCGGATTACTTATTATATACGTACATAACTAACCGTCGTCCAGATCCGATCTTCACGGTCATTTATCTGGCCGCCGGCTTATTATTTAATTCAATTCACGTGTATATGGCTGCCGTATACACACCACCAACGGACTAAACAGGCTGCGTTTGTCCGCCCGATAACTGGCCTACGAAGCCGGACGGCAGGTCAACTTGTATAGTTTAGGTGGGAGTAACTACTCTTGGGAGTAGAAAAACCTCACCCTATATATATATATATATATAGAACTATTACTCCATAGCTAGTTATAGAATACCAAATTCTGTAGCTGGATCAAAACTCGGGCCAGCAGGTCCAGCGCACTAGGTCGCCAACGGAATGGCTTTGGCTTGGTGGTCCCCTCTGGATAAACGCATGCATGCATCATTGATTGAATCCGGCACCTGGTCCATTCATACACCGCACCTGTCCAATCGTACTATAATTAGCGCACGGCTCGCCAAAATGGACGCACACAATTCCTCTGCTTTTGCCCGTCGCATGGTGCTTCCATCGTCAACATCGGCGACACCTCCGTCACATGATCGTTGTTGCTGGGCGCCATGGCTAGCGGTCCGCAGATCATCGGTGGGGGCAGATCCACGACGACGATGATCCCATGAGCTCGCATCCACGTCGCGGCCTCCCTTTTCCGGCGCCGCAGCGGGGGCTCGGCATACCCGGTGCAGCCCCGACGCACAGCTCAGTGGAGACCAGCATGCCGCCAGCCAGGCCATGGCCGGCCCTGCTCGCACTCCTTGTGGCGTCGACTTCCACCGCGTCGCCCTCGCTGGCGGCCCTGTGGTGGCGCCCTCTCTACGGTACCCCTACAACCCTCCTCCCATGGCAGATATGATGGCGACATCTCCTCCACGACGAACCCAGAGGCGGCTGGCAGTTCGGAGCTCCCCATCGTGGCATTAAAGGCTGCGTGCTGCTCTCGTGCATTAGGAGTTTCGGAACCGATTACATAGAATTAGATAATTGCTTCACTTCTACAATTATTTTTCTTTTAGCATAACTCTGTGCTCCGATCTTCATTGAATCACTGTACTTCTATTCCGTCTCCGGAAATCGATTTCACTCCATCCTTGTGACTATAAATCCATAATCGATCTCCTAATCTGGTAACTTGTAGACTACAACTCGATCTGTATTTGTGGATTCGTCTGACAGCATGGTCGCCTAATTAATTTTCATCGTCAGCTAATAGTCCAACTATCGTAAATTTCCGAGCATTAGTTCATGGCACATTGGCCTTGTTATCGTAAATTGTAGTCTGAACAATAAGAACAAGTACTAGAATCACGGTAAATTCTTTATATTATTGTAAAGTGGATATGGTATTTGTGGCAAATTCATGGTAACCGAACGTGGTTTTCCTTCACAAACATTGTAGTAAACGGAATGTGCCATTATGGTAACTCGATTATGGTAAATGATAATGTGATTTGTCGTAAATCATTCTTATTGTAGTTTGTTGCGCAGCTGACATTGAGAGCGGGGTTTTATACTGGTTCGGGCCCTCGATCCTTGATCGAGTAAAGACCTTTACGTCCAGTCGGCGTGAGCCTGTTTTTTATTGATGGGGTCAACCAAGAATCGGTTGTGGTGTTTACAGCACTTGATGTGTTCAAGTTGCGCTCTCCTCTACGAGGTGCTCCTTGGTCGCCTTTTATAGTTCAAGGGACCAAGGAGCTCGCTACGGTCCTAGTCGGATACTGAGGAGAGAGTTGTCCGACGAGGGATTCAACACCCGAACTCTAAACATGGATCCGACTAGAGTTCTATCCTAGTTACAGCAGAAGTCACCGTAGCTACGCTTCCATTGCCTTCTGAGAGTTGTTTGTGGCCGCAGGCTAGGATAGAACCCTGCGAACAACTCGGTAGAGTTCTTTGGTGATCCCGTATCCACAAGCCCCCGAGCATCTCAAGGTTGAATCGTGAGAGCTGTCTTTGCTCTTCTCGGATGAAGCCTTGATATGGTCTTGAGATCATTATACGGCGTGCGCTTTGAAAAAAGTGCACCCGTAGGGTGTAGCCCCCGAGCTTCTTGCTTTTTGGCACAAAGAGCTGGGAAGGTCTTTGAGTTCTTCTCCTCCGTCTTCGAAGTTCTTACGTTTCGAGTTCTTTCTTAAAAGAATCTCGTCCCCACTAGCCCCCGAGCATCTCAAGTTTGAGTCATGAGAGCTGTTTTACGCTTTCTCTGGATGAAGCCTTGGCGTGGTTCTTGAGATCTTCATACGGCGTGCACTTTTTTGAAAAAAGTGCACCCGTAGGGTGTAGCCCCCGAGCTTCTTGCTTTTTGGCACAAAGAGCTGGAAGGTCTTTGAGTTCTTCTCCTCCGTCTTCGAGTTCTTCTCGTTCCAGAGTTCTTCTTGGAGAAATCTTGTCCCGGGTATCCTGCAGCCCCCGAGCATCTTGGAGTTCTTTCGTTGATAGGGCTCCTAGAGGTTCTTCTTGTCCTCCGGGAATTTTGATCGTTTCTCTTTTTCTGTGCAATCACGGGTGGCACAGTGCGATTTTACTGCGCCTGGCTTTTCGAAATATGTCGCATGTTGCGGTCGGTAATAATGAATTGGCTGCTGCTGGAATTGAGGTGACCGTTCACTGTTGGTTGCCTCGTCTTCTGTGGACCTGGTCTATAGGCATGCTGATTCTTGCCTATAAATTGGTCCGTCTGGCTCACTGAGAAAGCCAGAGCGTCTTTCTTCTTCGCTGCTTCTTCTTCCTCTTGGATTCTCCCTTCCTCTGTAGAATAGCTTTCTTGAGCTTCTGAACCATGGCGACGCCGGTGAGTGTGTTGGATCAGCCCCCGGGCGTAGTCTTGAGCCTTCTGAGGTTCTTTTCTTGCGAGTGAGGGATGTCTTGTGAAGCGGAGTAGAAGGGGACTACTCCGGTGGCGGTTCCACTCTTGGACGTGGCTAGCGGCGGGAAAGGGATGCCTTGTGATGGGGACGCGATCTTCGAGATCGAGTTTTCCATCGCCTCCGTCCGCCCTATCCCACTTCACCGGTTTCTGTTGGAGAGTGGGGCGAGTTCTTTGTTGACTCGTCGATCCTCATGATGTCCATCGGCTTGATTGTCTTGGAGAGGATAGCTCCTGCTTCCTAGTTCAAGGGGGTTATCTTTTTCCAGCTTCGTGCCTTTGAGTTTTGGGGAGCCACCATCATCGCATTCTTGTGGTACTTCACTCTTGGCGAGAGTGTTGTTACCGTGAGGGTTCTTTTTCCCTAGGCCAACAGCTTCGGAACTCTGTGGCTCGTGGTTCCCCTGTTCCACCAGGGTTCTTCGGGCTTCGAGTACTTTTGTGCAGTCCGACTGCCGTGGTCTTCTTAGCGCTCTTTGGTGCTTTGAATTCCCGTGCCAGGGTCTTGACTTCTTAGTCGAGATTGGAAGGATCCATCCCTTTGGCGGTTGTTGTCGCCTTTGGTGGAGTTTGGAAACAGTCCTAGCGCTCCATCTTCGTCGCCCTTGGACACGGACTCCTCCTGCCTTCTTGGAAGTACTCTTCAGAGTTGTTGGGCTCTTGGTCTTCTTTGTATTTTGTACGTAGGAGTTCTTTTCGGGCTTCCCGTGTACTTGAGTCTTCTTTGTATCTTGTAGGGAATTGTTTCCCATGTAACTTGTAGTCTTCAAGATATTGAATAAAGAAATCTTTTTCGACTTGTATCTTGTACTTGTATGATCTGATTGCCAGAGTTGTTTTCTTCCGGTGACTCGGTTGCGTCCTCCTTTCTTTGTCGTTGAGTGGAGTTGATTGCTTGGTTTTGCGCCTTTAGAATTCTTCCTTAGGCTTCTGGCTTCGTCCTTCTTCGGTAGGCTATGTCGAGTACATTAGAGTCTTGCTCTGGATTGTCAGGGTTGTTCTCCTGACTTGTTCAGCTTGCCTTCTTGTAGACTTGCTGGAAATAGGTTGGAGTCATGCTCCAAGTTGTCAGGGTTGTCCTCCTGACTTGTCAGCTTGCCTTCTTGTAGACTTTGCTGGAATAGGTTGGAGTCTTTCTCCTGTTTGTCAGGGTTGTTCCCCTGACTTGTTCAGCTTGCCCTTCTTGTAGACCTGCTGTAAATAGGTTGGAGTCTTGCTCCGAGTTGTCTGTGTTGTTTTCCTGACTTGTTCAGCTCGCCTTCTTGTAGACCTGCTGAAAATAGATTGGAGTCTTGCTCCTGTGTGTTAGAGTTGTTTCTTCTCTGTCGCAGTAGCTGGCCGTCTTCTAGGCCTGCTAGAGTATATTGGAGTCTTGCTCCTGGTTGTCAGGGTTGTTCTCCTGACATGTCAGCTTGCCTTCTTCTTCTAGGCCTGCTGAAGTAAGTTGGAGTCTTGCTCCTGTGCACTTAGGATTCTTCTCCCAGACGCTTGACTTGTCTTTCTCTTTAGACTCGTCGTAGAGGTTTTGGAGTCATGCTTCGTGTACCAGAGTTGTCTTTCTCTGGGTTTTCAGCTTGTCTTTTCTTAGACTTACTAATAATGTTTGGGGTCGTGCCCCGATTTGTCAGGGTTGTTTTCCTCTGACAAGTGACTTGTGTCTTCTTCTAAGACTTGTCACGAGAGGTGGAGTCTTGCTCCTGGCCGTCCAGTTTCTCCTTTAGGCCTCTAGCGTTGTCTTTCTTAGACTTGCTAGTATGATTTGGTGGAGTCTTGCTCCGAAAAGAGTTGTTCTAACTCTGGGTTGCCTCTTCTGGGCTAGGGAGCTCCCATGCTATCCGGGGGACTATGACATGACGTCCCATGTAAGGTTCTCAGTCCGGGCCCATTTAAGTGCACTGCGGACTGAAGGTCAAGATGGTTGGGTTTCTATTTCACAACACTACAATCCACCTTGCCCGGTTTGGGCTGCTCGCTTCGAGAGACTTGATGTGAGACGATGGGTTTCTATTTCACAACACTACACCGCTTCACGCCCGATTCGAAAGGCCGTCCGCCGTCATTGGACATAGTGGCGCTTTCTACGGACCCTCGATGGCCTCTCGCGACCTCCTAACGTGCCGATTCTCGCCTTCTCTTTTTCGTGAGTTACGATCCTCGATCTCCCGTTTGGATTTAAGGAGTGGACGCTATTCCAGAGCTAGGACGTCGCGTGGTTCCATCCTTGATTTTGACCTCCGTTCTGGTGGTCGGGGTAGCCTTCTTTTGGTCGACTTCCTTTTCTGAAGTGCCAGTTCGGGCTGTTTTGTTCTTCTCCCTTGGGAGGTCGGTAGCTTCATTCGGTCGACTTCTTTCTATTTTGAAGTGCCGGGGAGCTGTTTGTTTTGGTGACCTTTCCTTTGGTTGGATGGTCTAGAGTTGTTCTCGGGCCGCCTTCTTCGCCTTGAAGTGTCGGAGAGTTGTTTTGCTTTTCAAGGTCTTCTCTTGTCTTGGTGGTCTTGAGTCTCTCTAATTATGGGTAGAACCTTCTGAGCTGGCTTATGTGCCAAAAGTTTCTGATTTCTTCCCCTTGCATTGTCATCAACTCGTAGGTTCCTGGTCCCAGTACTCTTTTGACGATGAAGGGTCCTTCCCATGGACCGAAAGCGACTTATGCTTGCCTTCTGTCTTCTAATTTCTTTTGAGTACTTGATCTCACGGGTTGAGTTTTCTTGGACGTGTGCTTTTGTCATAATGCCTTCTGAGTCCTTGCAGGTATCTTGCGTTCTGAAGGGTGGCATCCGTCCCGACTTCTTCTGCACAGTCAATTTCAAATCTTCTTGTCTGTTCTCCTTATCCTTCTTCGAATTGCTCAATTCTTGGAGAGCTCCATATTAGGTCTGCCGGTAGAACAGCTTCTGACCCGTAGGTTAGGAAGAAAGGAGAATAGCACGTTGCTCTCACGATTTGAGTTCTTAGGCCCCGGGCGACTTTTGGGATTTCGTCAATCCATTTGGCTCCGTAGTCTTTGAGTTCTTCATACGAGTCTAGGCTTTAGCCCGGCGAGGATTAGACCATTGGCCCTTTCCACTTGCCCGTTAGCCTCGAGGATGTGCCACGCGGATGCATAGTCGACATGTATGCCGCAGCCTCGCGTGCCCAATCTTCGAATTACGCGTAAAAGGGTGATCCGAGGTCCGTGATGATCCCGCGGTACGCCGAATCGTGCATGATCTCTTGTATGAACTCGACCGCTTTGGTTGAGCTGAAGGTGACCCGGTGGCTTGTATTCTATCCACTTGGTGAACTTGTCGATGGAGACGAAGATGTATTCATATCCTCCTTTGGCTCTTTTGAGTGGTCCGACTTGATCCGGTCCCCCCAAAGACGAAAAAGGCCATGATGGTGGTATGCGGATCGTTTGTGAGCTGGTACATGCGCCCGTCTTGCAAACATCCGCATCCTTTGCATCTTCCGACTAGTTCTTCGCGTCTTTGAGAGTCAAGGCCAAGAGTATCCGCTTACAATGCTTTTCCGACGAAGCGTTCTTGACGCTAGCGTGGTTGCCGCAACATCCGAGTGGATTTCTTTGAGGATTTCTTTTCCTTCTTCGAGCTTATGCATTTGAGTAGTACTCCCGATGATGCTGCTCTTTTGTAAAGCTTGTCCCCAATGAGCACGTAGTTCTTGCTTCTCCTTAAGATCCTTATGGCTTCAGCTTTGTCTTGGTGTAGCGTCTTGTTCTTGATGAAGTTAATGATATCTTCGATCCAGGGAGTTGTTCTCGCGACACGGAGATATTATCATTACTCCTGTTAGAGCTGATTGCTCCATGTTGTCTTCTTCTGGGTTCTCTTTGATTGAGGGCTTCAAGAGTTCTTCGACGAATACTCCTGGTGGGACTTGAGCTCTGTCGGATCCGAGTTTGGCTAGTACGTCTGCCGCGGCCACATTTGTGTCTCGGAGCACGTGCAGGATCTCTAGGCCTTGGAAGTTCTTTTTCCGGTTTGCGTATTTCAAAGAGAGGCCCATGTTGTCCTTGGTGTAGTCCCAATCCTTGTTGACTTGATTGATGACAACAGCGGAGTCGCCATATACTTGAAGTCTTTTGATTCCCAAAGTTCTTGCTACTTTGAGGCCATGGATGAGTGCTTCATACTCTGCCTTATTGTTTGTAGCTTGCCACATGATTTGTAGCACGTATTTGAGTTGTCTTCCTTCTGTAGATATGAATAGAATCCCGGCTCCTGCTCCCCCGAGCTTTAATGATCCATCGAAGTACATGTTCCAATGCTTCTTGATGTCATCGGGTATGGGTTGTTGGAGCTCTGTCCATTCTGCTATGAAGTTTGGAAGTGCCTGGGATTTGATTGCTCTCCGTGGGGTGAACTCTAGATTTAGTGCTCCGAGTTCAACTGCCCATTTTGATATGCGCCCTGTTGAATCTCTGTTCCGCAGGATGTCCCCGAGCGGGGAGTTCGTGACCACTGTTATCTTGTGGCTGTTGAAGTAGTGTTGTACCTTCCTTGAGGTGATCAGTATGGAGTAGAGTAGTTTCTGTACGTGAGGGTATCGAGCTTTGGATTCTGACAGCACTTCACTCACGTAGTAGACTGGCCTCTGCACTTTGTTGGTGTATCCGGGCTCTTCTCTCTCCACGATGATTGCTGAGCTGACCACCGTGTTGGTTGCTGCTATGTACAGCATGAGTTCTTCTTGAACTTTTGGAGGAGTTAGGACTGGAGCTGACGTTAGGTACTGTTTGAGTTCTTCAAATGCCTTGTCCGCCTCTTCAATCCACTTGAACTTCCCCTTGGTCTTGATCAGTTTGAAGAAGGGAAGTCCCTTCTCTCCGAGTTTGGATATGAATCTGTTGAGTGCTGCCATGCACCCTGTGAGTTTCTGGACGTCCTTGATGCTTCGGGGTTGTTTCATCTCTGTGATTGCTCTGATTTGCTTGGTGCTGGCTTCTATGCCTCTGCTGCTGACCAAGAACCCTAGCAGTTGTCCCGATGGTACTCCAAAAACGCATTTGGCTGGGTTAAGCTTCCACTTCCACTTCTTGAGGTTGATGAAAGTCTCTTCCAGGTCTGGAATCAGAGAGTCTGGTTCTCTTGTTTTCACCACCACGTCGTCTACGTATGCTTCGGCATTCCTGCCAATCTGCTCTCCCAAGCAGTTCTGTATCGCCCTTTGATACGTTGCCCCGGCGTTTTTTAATCCGAAGGACATTGTCTTGTAGCAAGAAGCACCGAACGGAGTGATGAAAGAGGTCTTGCTCGATCTTCCTTCTTCAGTACGAATCGATGGTATCCTGAGTAGCAATCCAAGAATGATAGCAGAGCTGATCCTGCCGTGGAATCTACTATCTGGTCAATCCTTGGTAACCCGAAGGGATCTTTCGGGCAGTGCTTGTTCAGGTCCGTGTAGTCTACACACATGTGCCATTCTGAAGTGTTCTTCTTTTGTACCAGAACTGGGTTAGCTAGCCAATCTGGATGCAGGATTTCTCTGATGAACCCGGCTGCGAGTAGTTTCGCGATCTCCTTCTTGATAGCTTCTTTCTTTTCTGGTGAGAACCGCCTCAATTTTTGTCTAATGGGTTTTGACCCTTCGTTGATGTCGATTCTATGCTCGGCCCGGCTCCTTTGAACGCCCGGGCATATCGGTTTGTTTCCAGGCAAAGATGTCTTTGTGTTGCCTTAGGAAGCTGGTGAGCACGAATTCCTATTTTGGAGATAGGTGAGCACTGATGATCGCCGTCTTGGAAGAATCACCAGTTTGTAAGTCGATGTGCTTGACATCGGCTTCTTGTGGGGGTGCCAAGATTGCTTGTTTTTTGGCTGGAATCTCGAGTTCTTCTGGATTTGTCTCCTCAACCATCTTGTTGACTTCTTTATTCTCCATGTGCTCTCCTGTCTTGTTTGCAATTTCGATGGCTTGTACATCACACTCGAAAGCCTTCTTGAGGTTTCCTTTGATTGAAAGAACCCCAAATGGCGCCGGCATCTTTAGTAGTAGATACGGGTAGTGTGGGATGGCCATGAACTTTGCAATTGCTGGTCTTCCCATGATGGCGTGGTATGGTGACTCGAGATCTGCTACTTCGAACCTGATGTATTCCGTTAGGTAGTTGGATGGAGATCCAAAGGTGACTGGCAAGGTGACTTGTCCGACTGGTATTGCAGCTCGTCTAGGGACTATCCCATAGAAGGGTGTGCTGGAGGGCGTGATTAATCCAGAGAGGTCTAGTCCCATCTTGTCCAAAGTCTCTCGAATATAATGTTTAGTCTCGCCCCTCCGTCGATCAATACCTTGGTGATTTGTGACCCCACTATCGTGGGTTCTAGTACCAAGGGATCTGATCCGGCGTTGCCTACGCTTGTCCATTGATCCTCCCGTGTGAATTGTATTGGGTATTGAGACCAGTTGAGGTAGCGTGGTGTTGCGGGCTCTGCTGCCATGATTGACCGGAGTGCTAGCTTGTCTTGCCTCTTGCTCTTCGATCCGGGAACTCCAGAGAATATGATGTTTAGAGATCTTGTTGCTTTCTGAAAATCTCCAGTCTTCGGCTCGCCATTGGCTTCTCCTCTGTCTTCTTGATTGTCCCATTTTTGAGCAGAGCTGTTTCCTCCCTTGTACTTTTCCTGGAATATCGTGCAGCTTCCAAGCATGTGCTGAGCTCCAAGGTGGAATATGCAAGGTAGGTCTTCTAGTTTGATATTGCTTCTGTTGCTGTTGTTGTTGTTGTTGAACTTCTTCTTGTAGGGCTTCTTCGGCTTTTCTGCTAGTGCAACAGTGTTGTCTGGCCCTCGCTTCTTGTTCTGTTGAGAGTTGTTTTGATCCTTCTTCGGGCCTTCCGAGTTCTTTCTTTCTGGAAAGCGGTCTCGGGTTCTTTCTTCAGCGCCGATCATCTTCTCAACAGTTTGTTTGAACTGTTCGTTGGTCCTCGGGTTGTCTTTGTAGAAGTCTGAGAATTGCCATCTTGAAAAGATTCCATTACCGAAGGCATCTATCACTTCTCTCTCTGTGATGTCGTGCACTTGGGATCTCATTTCGCCAAATCTTCGGTAGTAATCTCTCAGGGATTCTCCTTGCTTCTTCTTGAGGCTTTTTAGCTCAGCTTGAGTAATAGGATGGGTGATGATTCCTGTGAAGTTGTCGCAGAACACTTTCTGCAAATCTTCCCAGTATCTGATTGAGCCCTCTTTGATCTTGTCGAACCATTGGAGCGGTAGAGCTTCTAGAGCCATGGGAAAGAAAATGGTCTTTGCATCATCATTTCCTCCAGCCAGCTCAATGGATTGCGAGTAGACTCTGAGCCATTGTCTTGGCTCTATTTTCCCATCGTATTTTGAGTGGTTTGAAGGTTTGAACTTTGGCGGCAGTTTGACTTCTTACAATCTTTTTCTGCGAAGCATGGAAATCTGTCATAGCCTCCCGTAGTTCTTTCTTCAAATCTTCCCAAGGTTCTTCCTCCTTTTGATTGAGTTCTTGCAGGTCAATAGGTTGACTCTGCGACTTCTTCTCGTCGGCTTGGTCTTGGGGCAAGGCTCTCCCTCGGGGGTCTCGGTTTCTTCCACCGTCCCTCCTTGGTAGCCTTTGGAATTTTTAGAATTCTCTGGCATGCTTTCGACCTTCGAAGACGTTGGACCGACTTCCACATTACGAGTTGTTTGCCTTTGACTGTGGCGTTCTAGGATCTCTTTTTGCGGGTGGCTTTTAGCGGCGCTTCCTTGATGAGCCTCTCCTCGTCATTCAGGTTTGAAGCAGTCTTTAGGTGTTCGATCAACTCTTGTATCTTCTCGTGAGTTGTATGTTTGTCTTCGGCTTCTCTTTCAGACTTCAATTTTTCATACTCGCGCGGTCGGCTTGATATTTGTTCGGGGCTTGCATGCGGCGTTGTTGCTCTGTCTCGGTGCCCATTCTTGACTTGTTCTTCTTCACCTTGCTTGGCGTTGATCTTCTCCTTCGTCTTCTTGGGTTCTTTCATCCGCCGAGATGTTTGATAGGCCTTCGTCGGTGGATCTGATGTCAGGGGCATCTAGACGGTTAAGCGGGGAGCGAGTTCTTGCCACCATTAGGATCTCTCTGGTAGGCATGGTCTCAGGTCGCCACTCCTTCCGTCCAGGGTCCTCCCTGGCTATCTCTGCTTCCCGACGGTTACGCCTTGGTGAGGGTTCTTGGCCGCTGGATGATGCACTCCCCGAGGTCCTTGTTAAGACGAGCCCTCTTTGTGCGCCCTTCAAAGGAATCTCTAGCTTCCTCTTGAACATTGTCTTGACGCGCCTTGTGTACGTGAGACGCCGAAGTTGCGTAGTCCGGTTGGGAATCGGAAAGGTAGTCCGGCTTGGTAACCGGAGTTGTTTCGAATCGCGCTTCCTTCTTCGAGTCGGGGTAGCCTTCCTTGAACGATCCGGAGAAACTCCGATCCGAGTCAAAGTGTTCTTTGAACGATCTGGAGAAACTCCGATCCGAGTCGAAGTGGCTTCCCTTGTCCGAGTTGAGGTGGGAGGAGAGCTTCGAGCTGTCTTCGGAGTCCGTCTTAATGCCTTGGGCGTCCTCCCCGAGTTGGTTTCGTAGTCGGGTTCCGTCCCGTCGGCGCAAATCTCGGGATCGCTTGAGCTTGTCCTCCATGTTCGAGGCGGTTTTGGTGGCGTCGATTCTTTGGAGCTTCTCGCGAGATTCCGGTTCTTCGGTCTTGGATTCCTCGATGATGTAGCCGAGCCTTCTGCCGTCGTCGTTGATCTCGCAAGCCCATGTCTCGAAGATGATTGTCTTCTTCGCGGTGAGCTCATGATGTCGTGGTCCACGGACTCTTGCGTTGAAATTCGACGAGAGCCCCTACGGCGCGCCCGGTGTCGATGTTTTACGACCGAGAGCACGCCACGGGGGTGAACCGGGTAGTTTGTTCGGGCCTCGATGAACTGGAGCCCGGCGGTTTGTTCTTGCGGTGACATTGAGAGCGGGGTTTTTATCTTGGGTTCGGGCCCTCGATCCTTGATCGAGTAAAGACCTTTACGTCCGGTCGGCGTGAGCTGTTTTTTATTGATGGGGTCAACCGAGAATCGGTTGTGGTGTTTACAGCACTTGATGTGTTCAAGTTGCGCTCTCCTCTATGAGGTGCTCCTTGGTCGCCTTTTATAGTTCAAGGGACCAAGGAGCTCGCTACGGTCCTAGTCGGATACAGAGAGAGTTGTCCGACGAGGATTCGAACACCCGAACTCTAAACATGGATCTGACTAGAGTTCTATCCTAGTTACAACAGAAGTCACCGTAGCTACGCTTCCATTGCCTTCTGAGAGTTGTTTGTGGCCGCAGGCTAGGATAGAACCCTGCGAACAACTCGGTAGAGTTCTTTGGTGATCCCGTATCCACAGTAACCCTAAACTCATGAACCCTAAACTCGGCAAGTGCCCCAAAAGACACTTGCTGATTTTAGGGTACTGACAAAATACTTGTAGATAACGACAAATACTTACAACTAGTTAAAGGTACTGGCAACTACTGAAGATGTAGTTTCGGTTGTGTGCCAAGGAACCGACGAAAAATAGTTGAAGATACTAAAACATACTGGATGATACTATATTATACTGAATGCTACTGAAAATACTAGCTGATACTACTAACTAATAAAAGATACTGACAAACCCCCTTGCAAACAAGTTACTGAAGTCTTAGTATCGGTGATAACAAGGTACTGAAAAAGCTGATGAAACTGACAACGCTTAAAACTGCTAGCATTTGACTACTGGCATATACAAACTAATACTAACAGCTACTGACACCCTAATCAGTATTCGTAATAAAAAAACTAATAAATACTAACAAATACAGCTACTCGAATAAAAATACTGAATATTGACACCTAATTAGTATTTTTATAAAGAAAAAATACTAGCAAAATAGTAATAAATACTTACAATTACTTGGTACAACCTATAACATGTAGCAGGATTTAATTTGTTCTATTTTTAATGTAGTGTATATGTGACGAAGGTGTATGTATGTCTATCTGTAATTGTGATGTGAGGTGATCGGTGCATGTTCACATGTGGACCAAACGAGCGCATGCACCGCCTTTCTCGTTCCTTACACGTGCATGCAAATCGGGAGCTGTGAAAGCCTAGTAGAGAGGAGTGCGGTGCATCCACTGCAACATCCCTCGCGCGCGTACAATCAGGATCAGGCAGTTGGTGGTTGCATGCCACGCATTGTGTAGCTTTTGAAAATAAAAAAAAGCTAGTATATTGGACAAGACACCTGGCAGCTAGTGGGTGCCAAGACAGAGCAGAAGCACGCAGCAGCAATGCGGCAGGCGGGAGTCCGGCCACGTGGGGGCGGGAACCAGGCCACAACGTACGCCCGCGCGTGGGGAGTGGCCTCGCGTTCGCGTGGAGGGCAGGGTGGGGACCGAGGCCGCGAGGCGCGCGGGGTGAGTCGGGCACGCGATACTGCTGGCACGCAGGCCAGGCGCGCGGGGCTGGTTCAGATGGGGTTGGGTCCATTAGCAGACCGTGTCTTGGTGTAGAATAGACTATACACCCTCGGTGTAACACCTAGGTATAGGATAGCATATATATATATATATATATATATGGTACACTTTTTATACAATTGACCCGCTAATAACTTGACGTCCGTCAGGCATGCGGCGGGAGGAGAGAAATACAGTTGCATGTAGGCGGGAGTAGGAAAAATTTATATATATTTGTGTATCTAAATATATAATGTGCAAATGGAAAATAGAAAAGAAAAGAGAAAAGCCCCACGGGCTCACCACCTCCTCTCCTCCTCCCGCGGCCCACTCCCTCTCTCACTCGGTCAGGCCCAGCATAGCAAGCAGCACAGCCCAGCAACCCCTCTTCTCCTTCTTCTCACTTACAGGCGGTCCCTGCCCGTCAGTTCTATCTTCCCCACAGCAATCGCCAGGCCAAAAATATCCTAACGTTGACGCCGTGCGGAACTGTGCGCGTGTCGCCGCTGTCGAGCTGGGACACGCGAAGCACGCGGTTCCCCGCTGTCGTCCGGCTGTTGGGTCACGTCACAGGGTCGCCGGAGCCACTGTACTCGTTGACCTTCATTGATGACGCTGAGCTGGCCCTGCTCCGTTGCCGGGAAATATCTCCGGCGGGCTGTGGTCGCCGCTCGGCTATAAATAGCCACCCCGAGTCGTCGGGAGCACCCACCCCGAGCTCGGGCCGGATCGACCGATGCCGAGGCCTGCATGGGTGCGCTGCGCGCTGCCTCCATCGCGCCGAAGCCGGCCAACCGAGGCTCGCCGCCGCCCAGCCGCTCTGGCCGCCATGGCGAGGACGAAGACGCCGAAGACGCCGTGCTCGCGATTCGCCCGCCACTGCGCTCGGCTGCCGCTGCTGGAGCTCCACCATCGCAGTCCGTGCACAGGCCAGAACGCCGCCGACTCTGCCCGCCACCGCTCGCAGCCGCCCTCGCCGCGTCTCATCGAGACTCGTGCTGCTCCTGGACGTGCACCACTCGGAGACGGGGGCTACTGCGCTCGCCGAAGTCGCGGCGGCCGTGGATGCCGTGCCGCGCTCAACCGCGCGCGCACCACGCCGCCGAGGCCGCACGCGCGCTGCTCGCCCAAACCTCGCCGCCGCCCGCCCGCAGAGCTGAGCAAGGGCACCACGCAGGAGAGACCACCGGAGCTTCACGCCGCCGCAGCCGACGCCCCGCGCTCGCCGTCCACGCCAAACGCCGCCGGTGCCCTGCCCCTCGCCCATCGCCGGTGCTCTCTCTGGTTCACACGAACGGAACAGGGAAACGACCGGCACCAGTCCAGAATGACCGAACGGCACCAGCTCTCCCTTATCCCTTTCCCGTGGACCCCGCGTGTCATTAGCATATCCTCTCCTCCATTATCTGTATGGACCCAGTGTATATGGAATAAAGAGAGGAGAGCACCAAGCCCCTAGATCGGTGCACATCAGGTGGACCAAGTCCACGGCACAGTGCTGCCTAGTAAATTGCTAGGTACACCCGGAGTGTGTACACGGAGAAGTAAAAGTCTATTTTCCATGCTTCAGAAAATTTCCAGAAAATTTGTAAATAAACTAGGTACACTCATAACCCTACCCATGAATTTTCACCTCCATTGCTTTTACCCAAAATTCCAGATTTATTTCCAAAGTTTAATCCTTTTATAAAATCTTTATAAAACTTTGGAAATTCGGATCTTTTCCATCCTAACTCCAAATCACTCCGTTCAACTACCAAAATTCCTCTAAAATCACACCCTACATTTTCATGCCTTTGTCCCATTATTTGGTGCCCACTTAAATTCTAGGTTGTTTGTGCCTTCTTTCTTCGCGCGATAGTTGCGTTGTAGTTGCGCCGACCGGCGTAGGACTTTCTCCAGGAGTAAGCCAGCTCTATCCATCATCGTGCCGATAAGTAACAACTAACCAGGCAAAGTCCTTACCCCCACCCTCTAAACCCTGACCTAATTAAATAACTAATAATCTCCTAAAGATGTTGATCATGGCTTATTATTCTATGTGAATAATGATATGAAATAGTTTATATATATATACGAGATATATATGATGATTATGATTATGATGATATGATTATGAGATTAATGAGATTTATGAACTTGATGTTGAGATTATAATGTTGGCTATGATTTTGATCAATTATGAGATTATGAATTAATGATGATAATGATAAAATGAACCTAACCAACAAAAGAGGTGAGTGGTGTTAGTCTACAAGGAGGTGGGCTAACACGTTTCGGGAACCGAGAAGGGGTTCCTACGGAGAGATACTTGCCTCGTAAGGACCGGTTCATAGACTATCTACCTAGTGCAATAATACGTACAGCCACACGCTTGGATGGGGAGGCTGGATTCCACACCTCGTTGGATTGATGTATAGTTACTGACCTAGGAGGTCGGAGAAGGCGAACAGTCTATTAGGAGCAAACATGGGGAGAGTGGCCCCATGGTCCGGTTGATGTGGTTGCTATGTGGTCTTCCACGTTAAATGATTTGGGCGTGGTGACGCCGTTTATTTAGAGGACGCTATTCGTCCCGAACTTGTTGTTGTGCGGTATTGGTTGGGTAATAAGGTATTACCCATAAAGCCGTTGGTGATGTGGTATCACCGTATCGTCGGGGATGGTGCATCATCCCGTTCCAACCCCTGAGAAGCTGTGGTGGGATTATACTACAATCTAGGAGGCATCCGAGCGGGTACGGGATCTCGTTAGGCCTGTCGGAACTAAACCGGATGGTAAAGACTACGCCTATCGTGTGGGAAAATTTATACAACCTCTGCAGAGTTACTCAAATCTATTCGAATAGCCACGCCCTTGGAATGGGCGAATGCTAGGCTGGATCATCTATGATTAGATTTCACACTGATTAACTAACCGTTTGTGACTTGTTACTGTTGATAATAATATGGACTAACCGGGGAACTAGTGAGAGCAGGTTTAGAAACTCTGCTAGGGCCCAACCCATAATAATCACATCCACCCCCTGGTTTGGACTTGCTGAGTACGTATGTACTCATCCCTGTTGTTTTTGAGTACATCGACACCTCGAAGGTAAAACCACCAACAAGATAATGGACCAAATATTTTCGTAGGAGTTCACAAGGCGTGTGTAGGAGAAAGACGTTGAAGCCTAGGGTTTCATCCGTGCTCAAGTTTGCACACGGAGAAGAAAGCGTTGTCGCCGCGGTCTATCACCTTAATGGACCGGATCACGGTTTACCCACCACTTCTCGGTTGGCTAACTCCGATATTTGTAACCCGCACCTCGACCATCTTGGTCACTTTGTTGTAAGACCTTTTATCCTATATCAATAAAGCTTGGATTTTCCTTTAAAACCTGCGTACCATCATCGCGTAAATAGTAGACGTATTTGTGCGTGATCCCGCACAAATATGTGAGATTAAGGACCTATTAAAGTGGGGGCCCGACATCCGTGTCGGCGGCGGGAGCGGGCGATGGTGGTGGCCCAAGCACCGGGACGCTAAGGTGGTGTGGCGGCGGCCATCCGCCTGTCTTATTTGGGTTGGAGGCTGCGGACTTCGCGGCGAGGCGCGGCGGTGGTGGGCGGGGGCGGACATCCGGCGGGCGGACGAGCGTGCGGCGATGGCGGGGTGGGCAGCGGGGTGTGGAGGCGGCGTGTGTAGGGGATGCGGGGAGAGCGCGAGAGAGGTGTATCCGTCTTTGGTTGGGCGGGTCTTGATTTTCGTGTTTTCACGACTTTTGGGCTAAAATTTCGCTAGAGCGTGTGCTCAAATTGTCACGCCAATATAGATAGTTGTAGTTAGGGACTGATGGTTCAACCCAGTTATTGCTATATAGTCGATGACGGTTGAACGCAAAAGCAAAATATTTATAGCGACGGACCATCCATCGTAGTATTCGATATTAGCTACTGACGCAGAGAAAAATCTTTAGCGACTCACCGCTCAATGGTAATGTCAACTTTTAGCAACAGGCGTCAGATGCTATTGTAGTGTTGCGGTGTAGTGATGGCACGATACAACAGAGTTGACTGACGAATACATATGGTCTTTTATTAATAAAAATAAAATAAAAGATACATTACAGCTTAGTCCGTAACTGATCAGGACTAGTAATTTGAGAACAACAGTAGTGAACACATGGGAAATCAAATGACCAATATAATGGCCATGAGGAGGACAGTACGCACAAATATTATTCTCAGGATCGGAGGGAGTCGGAGGCACTGGTATCACGACCTGCCGCTCATTAAATTTATTTATTTATCTGAGTCTGCATCGGCACAACAATACTCACGCTGGGTTCTGGGGCTTGTGGTGGCTGCCAGCGGCTTCATCATGCGCCTACTTGTCCAGCCCATGGCCATGCGTCTTCTCCACGGATGTGAGGAAGCTGCGCCATTCCTTGATCGCGTGATCGGCAGCCTGCATCCAAGACAAACCCGGAATGCATGGGACCTTAATGCATGAAATCAGAAACATAAACTTTGTTCCATTATCTAAAAAAAATGAAATCAGAGCCATAGATGTTGGTGCGTAGTATCGCCATACAACAAACCATGTACATACATACCAGGTATATGTCATGCTGCCTCGCTCGGTTGATGTCCCTCCGTAGGACGGCGGTGATGTCGCGGGACTCATGGCCTTCTTCCTGGTGTGATGACGGTTGGTTCGTGCGCGGCAAGTCGTGGTCCAGCTTGCACCAGAGATCGAATCGCTTGTTGACCCCATCCAGAAGCTCGACGGCGCGCTTGCAGACAATTGACGTCCCCGCATCTTGGGCAGATGCTTCCTTGGCCAGCTGCCTATGGGCCTCCTGCACCATTGCGTCCATCGCTGGCGTGCGGAATTGGCCGGTTGCAACCATGTGAGCTCCTGGCAAGCCTGTAGTTGTCGCGCGCTGCATCTGGTAGCTCGACAGCCATGAGTGGATGCATCCAACACCCAAGCCCTGCTTCAGGATACCCACCATGGCGTTGATGTCCTTGTCGATGCCTCCCAGTTCAAGGAAGTTCCTCGGGCTTCTTTCCAGGATTCATCGGACTGCTTGAATTCCTTCCACTTCCTCTCCAGCAAGCTCGCTGCGATGGCCTGCAAGACCGGGTCATCTCCTTCCTTCCCATAGACAGCACCAGCAGCCTCCTCCTTCAAGACCAGGAATTCCTTCAGAACGCTTATAAGAAAGTCCAGCACCTTGAACCGGACCATCTGCTGCGGGACCACGGGGTAGGGTGGGCAGGGGTTTGCTGGAGGAGTTGCAGTGTCGGTCACGTGAACTGGGAGTGACACTGAGCAAGAGTCAGTGGCGGTCGACTGCCTGCCCGGCGCTTCCTTGTACGTGACACTAGCGTCAATCCCATTCAAAGTTGTATGGTAACCCGCCGACCAACTCCCGGTATTGTACGAAAAGTAGACAATGAAGTCCTTCACCTCCCCAGCATAGAGTGTGCCAACCAAGATGCCTCCGGTACTCCCCCGGAGTATGTAACCCCCAGAGTCGATCTTTGTTATCAGTAAACTGCTTGACTTGATGTCAACGCAGGCGTCGACGGCTACTACGGTCTTGAACCCAGCTAAGCAGACGGCAAATGCCTCCATGATCTTGTTCTCGAGGTTGTCGGTGATGGAGGAATAGATTCCGTAGGATATGTTAGCAATATAGTGCAGTGCCTTTGGATCGTGAGCCTTGCCCAAACCGAAGGTGTGGACTGGGTACTTTCGGAGGAGGCCTCGGATGGGATCCGTGGGGCCGATACTCTCGTCGCCCCATTTGAACTGGCTGTCTAGACCATCCGAAATGAGAACGATGAAGCCTGCACGCTTCTTATCTGCTCGGTCGTCCAGGAGCTGTAATATTTGGTACATATAAGTTATTAATAGAATAAAAAGGTGAAATCCAAATTTAGTCAATGTTTTTAAAAAGAAAAGGAGTCCAACTCAGCTATAGTTGAAATAATAAGTGAAATTCGAAGTAAAGATTGGCTACATTACTTCATCCGATCACAGATGTAGGTCCATCTAGGTTTGTCCCAACTCAAACTACTCTAATTTTTCTGGCAGCATCCATAAAAATATATCATATTCAATGGAAGAGTTATATATTATAAAAAAGTAGTTTTCACAATGAATTTAGTAATGTCAACATTGTATTGTCAATCAATGTAAAATTTTTAGATGTCGACAGTAAAAGCTAAAAATGTTTGGCTGAGGACAAACCTAGACAAAACTAATCTAGGTATAAAAATTTTATAAGTATAAAAAGCTTCTTTATCGACTAAGAATAAATATTTTATGTATTTTTAATACCTCACTACAAATTCATGGAATAAACACTCGTTGTCGCTGCTTCATGGTAGACTAAATTAATCTTTGCTTATATGATCATTGCATCATGTAATTACTGCCTTTGGAGTTGATCTTTTATCTGACCTCTATGGCTCTATACCATCATCTGATTGTGTTATTACTACCATTAGAGTTGGCACTAGTTAACCACTTCACATACCATTGTCTCACTGTACAAGTGCAGTACAAATAAAGTAGAAACTACTTAACCACTTCATATGTCTGTTATGATCGCACGACATACCAAATAAGAAACAAGCGTCGGGCCTAAGGTGAGTGAGTATTCGGGATAGTTTGTTTCACTTGTTTAGATTGATTCCGCTTTGTATGCCGATAGGCATTGGTTGTTAAGCAACGGCTGTATAGCCAAGACACTTGTTACTGTTGGGATTAAGTAAGAACAATGAGGGTTGTTGCTTCTTGCACCTCTCTATCTTGCCCCCTTGCTCTCGGCATGCGACCAAGGTGCCGGAAATCCGTAGCCGAGGCTTCAAGCCCCGACTAGCCATCATACACCGCCACGTGCTAAGATCCACCGGTCCTATCAATGCTGCATCGAGAGACGCCATGATCTAATGATGGCGGCGGTGCTGCAAAGATTGGCCAACTCCAAGGCCATGGAGACCCTCACCAAGCAAATGCAGGATTTGCGGCACTGGAAGGGCGATGTTACATTGCAGATGTCCTCCCTCCTGTCTAGCCGTTTAACCGGCGTGGAGAAGCGGCATGACGATGTGCCATTGTTTCCCTACGGTATGCCCGGCTCGGCGTCGTCGCGCCACGCCCTCTTCCACCACCCACCGCCAGCGCTTCTCCACTCATCATTGCACCATCCGCACACCCCCGCAATCATGGCCTCTGCTCCCTACCTCAGCCTCCTCCATTCCCATCCACCACATCCAATTTCCATACTCGCCTTCACCCATCCCATCATTCCTATCTACTCGGCCATTAGCGAACACCACGGCCGTTGGCACAAGCGTCTTTGTGCTTTCATAAGCTCGAGTTTCACACCTTTGATGGTAAGGAGGATCTGCTCGGGTGGTTGAACCGTTTGTGAGCAGTTCTTCAATGGCCAATGCACGCCAATGGCGGACAAGGTGTATACCGAGCATTTTTCGGGCCGGGTCGGGTTCGGGCCGGGCCAAAACCCCGCTTATTTCGGGCCAAAAAAATCCTGCCCATGACGTCCCCATCGGGCAAGTCGGGTCTAGCTTTTTGGACCGGGCTCGGGCCGGGCCCGGGCTTGGGCGAGCTACCCGCGCATTTACACTACAAAATAGCTAAAAATGTATTTCGGGCCGAAGTTCGGGCCAAGAAAAATTTTATCGGGCTTCAAAATCTCTGCCCAGGGCCCCATCCCAGTAGGGTTCGTGGGCGGGCCAAAACCCGTCGGGCTCGGGCCGGGCTGCGGGCGGGTCGGGCCGGGCTAGTTTTGCTCGGTATAGGTGTGATTGGCGTCCTACCACCACACCAAAGATGGCCCAAACACGGTTCTACGCCTCGAATGTGACACGGGGAACCCTAGTAGAAATATGATCATCCGTGGACGATGTGCTCGTGGCGCTGCACACTTTCGTCACGAAGGATATGTCTTCAATGACGAAATGTCTATTTTCGTCATAAGTGTGCGATGACGAAGTTTTGGCTTGACTATAAGTGACGATCATGAAAATAAGGTCACGAGAACACTTGGAGGAGGTCGTCATAAATTATGTTTTTCGATTGTGATATTTCCCCTATGTGTACCCATGCCATGTGTGGGATGTTTTCCACCTTTTTTTGCACAGTGAGCCACAACTCCGGCTCGATAGCAGGTTGGGCCATGCCTAGACGGCCCGCTCCACCTTTTTTTGGACAGTGGGCCACAGCTCTGGCCCGACAAACGGCAGGCCTTGCCTAGATGGCCCGCTCCATTTTTTTTTTTTTTTGCAAAGTGGGGCACAGGTCGACGTGGCGATTTTGGGTCCTACCCACGGGTCCCCTTAACGACGTTGAGCTACTGTTAAATTGTATTTGGCAAAAAAATTGCTCATGCGGAGCTTCGAACCCGTGACTAGGCAATGCACGGGTAGGAGCACTACCACCGCACTACATGACCTTTCATGTTGAAGGGATGAAATTTTTCTATTTGTAAGTTGAATAATAAATCATGGGTGCATGCGTAATTAATTAAACTAGTTATTGTGGTCCAAAAATTTTGGTGTGAAGGATTTATAACAAAATGTTTATGATCACTAGATATGATATTAATGAGTCATGAAATTATCTTACAAAATGCAAAAAAAAGCGCTTCATAGAGTTTGAACTCAAGACGTCAAGTATCCCAACCATTCACATTTCCATTGAGCTACAACCACAATTGAGATAGTTGGTACAATTTAACGTATATATTTCCTCACACGTGATTGTGACTTTCCTTCACAAATCAAAACTATTTTTCCCGAGCCCCACCCCATCTAGCCACGTGTGTAGACGTCACCCACCCACTTCAACCCAATCAAAAAATCAATCTAGACAAGTAAAAGGAAAAAAAAAAAGGCAAATAAAAAGAAAAATAAAGTACACCAAGGAGTTGAACCTTCGACCTCCAAGTAGGTAGCAATCCAACTTAACCACTAGGATAGAAGAATGTATTGTTGAGTCTTACCAACTAGCTAGCATTATATAAAAAATACAATATGTACTTCAGGTTGACATTTGAAGCAGCTAACGATTTCAATTAAAAAGTCATAGACACGAGAGTTGAACTTATCAAGATCTATGATTTGATAAAATAGTACTATACATCGTTCGTAATCATGAACATCTCTCACTTAGTCTTATATGATTATGTGACTCATGTATGCCTTTGTGAGTCCTGTGCACTAACACTTTGTCGAAATCACTTGAAATTTTTTATATGATGCTTATACAAAAAAAATAAAGTGGCTATGTAAGTTTTTAGATGTTTCTAGCTAGTTTATGGTATTTCAGTATTTATTTCTTAGTAATTCAATAATAATTATAGTAATAGGCAAACTTGGTCTGAAAATTCTATAACTTCATACAACATCATAGTTTGGATCCATAAGCATCCCAAAATTTTTTGAAATGATTTGGAGAAACTGGTACTATACATCCCACACAAGGATGGACATCTCACTAAGTGACAATGACATGTGTGAGACTTGTATGCTTTTGTGGGGATGTGCATCACCACTTTCTAAATCAATTAAAACTTTTTGTCAACATAATACACCAAAGGGAGGAGCCCATGCAAGTTTTATATTTTTCTAGCTAGTTTATGCTATTTCAACATTTATTCCTTAGTAATTCAACAAATAATTACAGTAATAGGCAAACTTGGTCTGAAAATTCCAATACTTCATACAACATCATAGTTTGAATCCATAAGCATCCTAAAAAAAGTTGAAATGATTTAGAGAAACTGGTACTATACATCCCATACAAGGATGGACATCTCTCACTAAGTGACAATGACATCTGTGAGTCACGTATGTTTTTGTGGGGATGTGCATCACCACTTTCTCAGAATCAATTGAAACTTTTTTGTCGACATAATACACCAAAAAGGAGGAGCCCATGCAAGTTCTTAGATTTTTGTAGCCATGTTTTGGTATTTTAATATTTATTCCTTAGTAATTCAATAAATAATAAAAGTAATAAGTAAACTTGGTCGAAAAATTCCATAGAGTCACACAACAACATATTTTGGCTCTATAGTTATCCCATAAAAGTTTCAAATGATTTCGATAAATTGGTACTATACGTCCTTCACAACTAGAAATATCTCTCACTTAGTCATTTAGGACTACGTGTGTGCCATGTATGCCTTTGTGATGGATGTCCAACAACACTTGTCAAAATCAATTGAATTTTTTTATGTGATGCTTATACACTAAAATCACGTGGCTATGCAACTTTTTAGAATTGTTAGCCACTTTATGATATTTTAAACATTTATTCATTAGTAATTCATAAATAATTATAGAAATAGGTAAACTTGGTCAAAAAAATTCCCATTCACACAACATATTTTGGCTCCAAAACCATCCCACGAAAGTTTCAAATGATTTCGATAAAATGGTACTATATAATCTTTACAACTAAAAACTTCTCTCACTTAGTCATATTAAAAAAGAAAAAAGAGAAATAGAAAAACAGAAAGCAAAAAAGGAGAAGAAAGAAAGGCCCATCAGAGCCGGCCCACTATCTCTACCCCAACTCCACGTATTTAACCTAGCTCCACTATCTCCCTCGGTTCATCTCCCACACGCCGCCATCGGCCACGCACAACCGCACATCGACGTCGTGCCTGTGAGCTCCGGCCTCCCCCACATGCTTGCGCCTCCCGATGGTGGACCTCGCCTCCCTGTCCCTCATCGATGGCGTCGAGGCCGGATCCTGCAACCCTCTCCCACACCGACAGCAACGACGGCGGATCTCACCTCCCTCTCCCCACCGACAGCGACGACGGCGGATCTCGCCTCCCTCTCCCTCACCGACAGCGACGACGGCGGATCCCGCCAACCTCTGCATCATCGATGGTGAGGGCTCACGAATATCAGTCCTGCCTCTCGCTAATTGGTTCGGCATCGATGTTGTCTGTCGCTCTTCAATCCCTCACTGTATATGCTCCTGCCTATCGCCAATTTTAGTCCTTGCATCTGTGAACGCAACTGCACCCATGGTTGATCCTGCCTGCATCTTACATCCCTTGCAACAGTAGGGATCAGGTCGCATCGTTCGCACGAGGTACAGGTTCGCTCGTACCGATTGTTGTGTTTTTTCAGAAGTTAATAATTGCACTTGATTCTAGTTCTGAACTGTTAGAGACCAATCGTTGAATGGGCATGCCTTTGTAGGTTATAGTCACTACGTGGGAACACCGAAAGGCAAATAATTATGTCTTTGCGCCTCTACTATTTTACTAACACCATCTCTGCACAACTTGCCTGTACTGAGTTTACTTGAACACGTCATTAGCAATCGTTGAACACATGATTTTACCAGATGCTGCAGAAGTCCTAAAAGATCGAGACCCTACTCAAGCAGTACGATACCCTTTCCCTTTCCTCTAGACCCTCTCTGCTCCCATGATTTTGGTTCATCTACTCATTTCTCTGCAGCATCTGGGTAGGTTGAAGCCGGTGGAGGTCCTAAAGACAAAGGAGTGCATTTTTGGTGGGCAGGTCGAAACGGGTGTTGCGGCAGGTCTGATTTTCCAAATGATTTGAGCAGGTTTAATCTATCTATTGTTGAGTCCTTTTTCGGTTGAAAAGATAATATCATTGTCAAGCTTCATCGTGGCTTGACAAATGTTGAATCTGTTAGTCTGTGTGTATATATCAGAACTGTGTTGCATCTACCTATTGATGATCGCAGGCACTAATTCTTACCTAGCTGCCTAGCAAAACAACAGGAGGTAAGTTTCAGCTGATTCAGTATAAGTTGTAGTTGTAGCATTATACAATTATAAATTATTAAATATGGTTCTTACTAATCAGCTCTGTAGGTGCTTTAGTGGAAGTGCCGATCATAATTGCATATCATTCTGTACATCTGTTAGTATTTCCACTACTAATAAAGTGGGTACTGATTGTTGTTTGTTTTGCAAAATAGGTTGTCTTCAGGTTTATGGGGTTGGCTTCCGATGGTTATGAGGTCGTGGCCTGTATTCGGGACTCATGGCATGCTCGGCCGTCTAGCACTTTGTTCGTCTGTTCAACTCATGTCCGGTCAGACTCAGGACTATGCACGAGCTCAACTCCAAGTTTCTCTCGGATTTTATCCACCATGCAATATCTACTAGGAGTACTTTGTTCTGTCCACTATAATTTGTAAAATGTGATTGATATGTATGTACTCGATATAGCTAGTATGATGTTGTGTTCTGTCCACTTTTTATTTGAACTATGAACATCAGCCACTTTGAACTGTCCACTCGATTCAGTTAACAAATGATATGTATGTGTTCTGTCCACTTTTTATTTGTCCACGTGGACCAATGAACAGCAGGGCGTAGTTGCCACGTGGCAAACACCACCAGTTATGACGATACCCTAAAGCAATTGGTGACCAAAACATGGCAAGCAATTGGTGACCAAAACATGGCGTCATAGGACGAACAGACGCCGTTAACGGCACCGTCAAGACGCCTGTCAGACGATTGATGGTGACGAACACGGGGGCATAAACATGACCAAAACAGATCGTCAAAGAATGATTGCACATCTTTGACGATGGACTTATCGTCATTGAATGGAACAACATCTATGACCAAATTTGGTATTTCGTCACACATTAACAAATGTGACGCGACCCCAGTGACGATATGATTTTCGTCGCAAGGTCGTCACAGGTAACACTATGTGACGTTTCTGACACTTACAGTGACCAAAGGTGAACGTCATCTATGATCATTTTTCTTCAAGGATCTGTGCAATAGTGTTTTTGTCCTCTCTGTTGCAACAAGAAGACGGGAGAGCTTGCTCGCCTCTAGTTCTACTCAACGGTGGCTGACTACAAGGAATGGTTCATGGCCTTCTTGTGCCACACGAAGCACCTAAAACAGGCGTAGTTGATCGAGTTGTTCTTGGCTAGCCTGCGGGAGCCCATCCAGATGGACGTCAACCTCCATGAACCCATCGTGCTTCAGGCAGCGATGAACCTAGCATGGGCATTCGAACACCGCACTGAGGCCCTCGACGGCGCACAGCCTATGGGAGCAAGCCACCACCCCGCCCCTTACAATGGGCGTCCATGCCAGTTCCAGTGCTGTCGTGGTATGCGACACTCGTACCTGTGACCACGGAGACTACCACCCCACCCTCATAGCCCTTCTGACGCCTCTTGCCAGTCAAACTCACCAATTGCCACAAACAGGGGCTTTACTACAACTATGATGAGCAGTACATGCACAGTCACCGTTGTCAGTGCAATCAAGTCACCGACTATGAGGAGGACGGGCCCGATGGTGCTTCAAACACGACAGTAGGGACAGTGGTGTCCCTCCATGCCATGGCTAGCCTCCACACCGACTACACAATGTAGGTGCCTGTAATGTTCTAGGGCCACCAGTTGTAGGATCTCCTTGACTCTGGCTCCACCCACAACTTCATCGACTCCACGCTCGCCATCCAGCTTCAGCTTGCCATGTCGCACAGCTTAGGCCTCCATGTGTCCATGGGTAATGGGGACAAGGTACCATGCCAGTGCTTTCTCCACCACTTGGACGCTGGCATCGGCAAGGAGCACATAAAGATCAACAGCTACGCCATCGCCCTGGGCAGCTTTGACATAGTCCTCGGCGTCGACTTCCTCTGCACCCTTGGCCCCATTCTCTGAGACTTTGAGGATCATTGCATGGTCTAATGGCACACCGACCATAGGGTCTTTTGGATGGGCCTTAGCTCACCTCGCACCGAAATCAAGCTGGCAGTCTGTGCTCTCTACTGCGATGGAGTACCCATGAAACTGCCTGCTCACCGCCTTCGATGATGTCTTCTCCAAGCCATAAGGGCTTCCCCCTCCCCGTGCTTGTGACCACTGCATTCACCCCTGCCGGGCATAGCTCCAGTGGCCCTCGGCCCCTATTGGTACCTACAACCGCAGAAGAATGAGCTGGAGGCCTAGTGCAACACCATGCTCCACTAAGGCATCATCCGGCAGAGCACTGCTGCCTTCTCCACACCCGTCCTACTTGTCAAGAAGCATGATGGCACCTGGCGATTCTGCATCAACTATAGAACCCATAATAGATGCACCATGAAGGACAAATTCCCAATCACCATCATTGACAAACTCCTTGATGAACTTAATGGTGCTCAATTCTTCACCAAGCTTGACCATGGCCACTTTGAGTTCCCCGGTCATGCGGTTTGGCGACTAATGCCCCGGCAATGTTCCGTGCCTTTATGAATGATATGCTCCAACCATTCCTGTGCCACTTCTCCTTGATATTCTTCAACAACAATTTGATGTATAGCTCATCATGGTTGGAGCATTTGCAGCATGTCAAGGCGGCTCTTGAGGTTCTCTGCCAGCACGGTCTTCACCATAAATGCTCCAAGTGTGCTCTCAATACTTCCTCCGTGGCCTACCTTGGCCATGTCATATCAAAGCACGGCATGCCTATGGATAGTGACAAGGTGGAAGCGGTGATATTCTAGCCCATTTCGCGGTCAGTGTGGTCTGTGTGGGTTCCTTGGGCTCACAAGCTATTACCACAAATTCAGCTAGGATTATGGTGTCATTGTCGTGCCCCTCACCAAGCTTCTAAAGAAGGAAGGCTTCCTCTTGTTAGACGAGGCCTCTCTACTGCACTAGTGCTGCAGCACCCCATGTTCGACCATGCCTTCATCGTCGAATGCGACACATCGGACATTGGGGTCCATCAAGATGCAGGGACCCTAGCAATCTACACCCGCCATTCATGGCGTGCCATCACAAACTTCGCCGCATAGGAACGCAAGCTAGTAGGTCTTGTCTAGGCGGTTGGGCACCGGGATCCGTACCTATGGGGATGCCGCTTCGTGCGCCGACCCCGATTCGGCTGAAGTTCTGCTAGATCCGTGGCTGTCCACCATCCCGCAAAACTAATGGATCGCAAGCTATCCAGCTTTGATTTCATGGTGGAATACCATTTGGGCCTTCTAAACACAATGGTTGACACACCCACGCTGAGGACAAGGAGGAGCTTGCCATCCATGCTCCATTCGCACTGACGTTCACCCTCTAGGATGCCCTCTATCACTGGGGACTGGCCACGAGAATAGGTGGACTAACTCCCTTGGGCTGAGTATGGCTACAATACATCCTTTCACTCCACCCTCCGGACGACTCCATTCGAAGTGGTCTATGGTCAGCCACCACTGACAATATTCAAGTACATGCCAAGCTCAGCCACCACTGTGGTGGATGACAAGCTTAGGGGTCGCGGCAACTTCATCATCGAGGTCCATGATCGCCTCCTCCAATTACAGCAGTATGCCTCGCGGTACTACGATGCCAACCATCGTGACCTTGAGTTCGACATCAGTGACTGGATGTGAATGAGTCACCTTCATTGCCATGCTCTCACCCTAGTGCAGAGCCCCAAGAGCAAGCTCAACCCCTAGTACACAGGGTCCCTTGTAGGTCATGGAACATGTGGGCGCTCTTTGTCTCCCTTACCCAAATGCTTTCCTTCATGATGTGTTCCATTTCAGGACTCCTAAACCCCTTCCATGGTGACCCTTCACTTTGCCACCACTAGAGAACGGCCATCTACTTCTAGCACCGACCGTGTCCTTTAGGCTATGCTTCACCATGTTATCCGGCATGTCCTCATCCATTGGCAAGGCTTGGGGCCGAAAGCGGTGACATGGGAACCATCCACCAAAGTCTCGCCAATCCTACCCCACCTTCTAGCTCGAGAATGAACTATTCTTGGAGGATGGGAGAGGTGTTATGATCGGCCGCGACATACCAGTGAAAATAGATTCATATAATTACCACATCGACATAGACACTAGTCGCAGCTTGTACCAAGCTTTGATTGCTCTTATATAGCTCGAGGTCATAATGTAAACTAGGCGACTAAGAGACACATAGTCCATAGAATTGATGGTAGAGCCATGACATCCGGCGACAAAATGAACATCAATACAGCCATGCATCAATGTGCGAAGTGAGATATATGAGTGGACAAGTATAAGAAGATATGACCAATTGCACACCCCATATAAAGCTTAAGGTCATTGAATTGATCAAACAACAATGCAAGACATAGTGTTTAGGTTGCTAATGATGGAACAACTACTTCGGGGACAAACAATTAACTATAAAACCACCGATTTGAGAGGAAGATATGGGAGGAAAAACGAAAGTGATGAGGATGCAAGCTAAGTTATATAAAAATTGAATGGCATACTGGCACACGCATTTGTGCAGGCCACTTTCACGCTAGTTGTTATATAAACAAGTTAGAGAATTTCATACTACTGAATTTAATCTAAATCTAGTGTCACGGCCCTTGTTTAACCATGTTCATTGTGGCATCATGTGCATCGTTAAGCATTAATCATGTTTAGTTCAAATAAATTAGTTAAGCTTAAGGAAAACCCCTGTTTTAGCTCATGGATCGTGCGGGACATCACTTTCGATCTAACCGGGCCCTGCGGGTAAAGAGCCATATCAACACCCGATGACTTGTCGAAATGATTCAGTCGGCCTTGCCACATAGGCACTTGAACCTAGGTGCGATCATTTAACCATGCGTCACTTCGGCGGACTGTGAGCACCGTTCCTAAGTGCGTGTCGCCAAGACAAAGCTCTTGCACTACCCCCTTCATGGGGCCTACCCATCGCCTGACCCCTACACACTTTAGCTCCTCTAACCCACTCCTTGCCCCCTCTCACTCTCTCCCTCACCCAAGTTAAGCAACAAGAAAAGAGAGAAGAACCCACCACCAAAATCCACCATCACTCCAGTTTTCTAGAGGATCACTAGAGTTGGAAGGCGACAAGCTTCTCCACATCCTCCCCTACACCTTCATCTCCTAGACTTAGAGAAAGGATGCCCTCAAGCTCTTCTTCCTCTACTTACTGTCTACATCAAGCACCTCAATAGCAAGAGCAAGGCAAGCTTAACCAACGATGTCCTACGCCAACCCACAAAGACCTTGTTTGACCTCATGACCTACCGGTGAGCTCCTTAGCCCTCCATTTTTCTCGATTCGACATAAGATGAGACCCCTAGACCCCCATGAGAACCTAGTTCTTGAGAACCCTTATGCATGTCAAATGTATCTACCAAAATTAATTGCCTAGTTCACTAGGAAGCTCTAGGAACAGACCCCATTCAAAGTTGTCGGACAATCCACCGTGGCTTGGTTGCCCCGCCTAGCCTCAAAGAAGCCACGGACCGACCCTAGTCTATCCGCAGGTCTGGAACATTGACCCTTAACATCTGTGTGAACAATAGTTCCTTGGGGTTAGACTGGGCTTTTGGATGATCTTATTGACCTTCGTGCGGGGTCCGACCATGACCACCGGCAATCGACTCCACCCCTCCACCATAGCAGCAGACCACTTTGACCGCACCACCCTCCAGAGCACCTTGCTCTACATCTTGACCGAACCCATTCGGTCAATCTGATCGTTGTCCCTCCCAAGATGACTTTGGCTAGACATCATCCCTACATTAGTACCGCTATGTCTAGCTTACGTGCTCCACTTCTAATACTTTCACCAATACATAATGATGTTTAATCATGCTTAAAACATGACTTTTAAAGCACCGCTCTCATCCATTCATGCCATGTTCAATTAACCATAAGCTCCACCAATGTTTGAGGAATGGTATTTTATGATCTAGTATTTAATTCTTATGCGCAAGTCTAAACAAATTCATATTGGGAATCAAATGGAGTAGCTAAGTTCACCACATACCTTCACAGCATGCTCCAAGCTTGGTTTAAAAGCAGTGTCACCCTTAGCCACAAGCCCATCAACCTTTTTTTCGATAGCCATCCGACCACTGCCGGATATTTCTAAAATGCCAGTGGTGTACTCTTTGATGACCTGATCATTGAATGCTACAATGGCAAGGCGGTCGTCATCACCAAGCTGCCTTATTATGAACTTCATGGCATTTTTCAGTAGATCCAACCTAGATGGCATCTCTCTTTGCGATGCCGCTGGCCAGCTCATGCTTTGGTTAATATTGATAAGTGTGACTAGGTCAATGGGGGCATGGTTCTTCGTAAATGATGGTGCTTCGACACGCACCACTGCTGCCCCATTTAATGGTTTTGCGCGGAAGTAGTCTATCAGAAGTATAGGGGGGCTCATGGCAATGCTTACTCTGACTTTCTCCGAGGTCATCTTGACCTGCATTCACAATTTAGAGTTAGAGAAGCATATGAATTTCACTACCACTATCTTCTGTAAAGTAAACAAATGATGTGCGCAACCAAATATTTTAAACATAGCATATATATATATAATTTTTGAGCAATAACCATATATAGAGGAGGATCCGATGACAACATATTAAACAAATAAATACATAAAGAACAAGGGAGTTCATATTCTAGCATAAAGGAAACGATGAGAGAAATTAAATAACAAAGTCCAGCCAGTGGAAAAAATGCTGGTTCAACTCTCCCGTCACCATTTATATTGGATGGACAAAGGTGATGTGTGTAGACTTAAATTGAAAATTCTTTCATAATGTCAAAATTTCAATCTGTCAGAAAATGTAGCTCAACAGAATTTTGTGGCCAAATTGGTGTCTAGGAGATTCTAGCAAGAACCAAATACCTCACACTGTTGTCCACTAGTCCACCAACCCATGCTGTTGCATGGGCACTAAGAGATATAGGTGTTAGAAATTTGTGGATAAGTTTTAGGCTCATAACTAACCAAAATTGCTTATATTTGGTCTCTCTTATTTGCTTATATTCTAAAACAATACTTATGCAAATACTTTCTTATTTTTATATGGATGTGATGGAGTTTAGTTTACCAGTTGCTATATACACTTTTTCATTCTAATTCATAGTTGTTCCCTTAGCATTGCATATCCATGCGTGTTTGACATGTTTTTAATTAAATTTCCACTCAAGTGTCCATATTCCAACACAACAATCATATAGGAACTTTCTTATTTTTAACCAGATGAGATAAACTTTAGCCACCAATTAATTTATATACCTTTTCACCCTTGTCCATATTTTATGCCTTTTCACCATGCTTCTGTGTGTTTGACATGTATTTAGTTAAAGATTCAGCTACGTATCTGGCATGGAAAGCTATATGCTTATGGCTTCTTGCAAATATGTATACATGGTCTGCATGGTAACGCACATCATGTATGTACATCTTAAATTAGTTTTTTCTTTATCAACAGTGGAAGAAGCGAGTAATTTAGAATCATATACAAAGTACTTTGTGATATTTTTTGCCTTGACATACATAGGTCATTTAGATCAGATTTTAGAGGTTAGTTTATTTATGTTATTCTGAAAAACCTACGAAGGTGGATAATTTAGACGCAAATTTAGGGGGTAATTTATGTGAAGATTAGGGGATTACTTTAGGTTATTTCTAATAATTAAGACACAAACTTTAGGGGTTAATTTAGACTATGTTCATAATGACATTGGCAGATAATTTTTTTTTTAAAAAAATAGAATAGATGCAACGGCTAGTATTATCAATAATGATTACGGTCTATGAACCGATGGCTGGGTGTTTTATATTTTTTGAGAACTTCTTAGCTTATCTCATGAGGATTAATGTGGAGTTTCAAAGAAGTCTCCAATTAGTAATAGTAAGAAAAGTAACTAATTGATTGCATACTATAAACAACGAGTAGTTTCAACATACAAATGAAAAAGGTACATTTTACAAAAATTAATCGGGTTTCAGAAAGTCTGAATTTTTTGTTAGGTCTGAAAAACTAGATAACCAAAGCAATTGCTGCATCAAATTAAAGATGAGCAAACAGGGAAGAACAGGATTCTAACAGCTCTACGAAATGGACCTGCTACAGAGACAAAGTAGTACTATCTTTTGGTCCAAAATTAATTTTGTCGTAGTAGAATGTCTACAATCGAAATTTTAAAAATTTAGTCATTATAAAAAAATTTAACCACTATTGTCCATCAAAATGTACTTTTGTTGTATGAGATCGGGATGGAAGTTTCAGCATTAAAAGTATTATATAATAATAATTTTATTGTTTTTAATACATTTAAAAAATTATAATGCAACTGACGGATATAATAACTATACTTTCATCGTGGAAGAAATCGGAGACCTCTAGAGTAATTGTGGAAAATGGGTACTATACTTTCATCGTGGAAGAAATCGGAGACCTCTGGAGTAATTGTGGAAAATGGGTAGCAGTAATCCAAAGTATCTGGTACCTGTATCCGCACTCATTATATACGGCAGCGCTATTCTACACCCACCAAAAGCTAAATTTACTAGAAAAAATACTGAGTAATGTTCAGTATTAGTCAAGACTACACCCAAATACTTGAATAATAAAAACGCTGACATGAACGATACTGAAATCTTGCAAGATAAAGAATAACTATGCTACACCTGGGCGTAGAATAGCACTTATATAATTTCAATTAATATATCTAGTGATATATAATTTTACTGTAAAATGGCCCATATTCAAGTTTTAAAAGTTTGAAACATTTAAAAGTTGTATATATGACTAATGACAACAATTTATGCAGGCCTTTTCTACATACTCCATATGAGGAGCCGGGCCGTAAGCAGATTTTGGACGCAGCAGGGGATTACAGATGGTTTTCAGAGCATCAACCCTCTCTACATGTGCATGTGTTGTACATTGGCTGAGTAGGGGTACAATGCACACTCTTACATTGCCCATGTAGGGTAAGAGTAGCACAGCCGTGTACCGAGGGGTGGTTTTGTTGTTGTAGTTGGTGGGTTTAGTACTATCTTAGAAGTTTAGGAGGGTGAGAGCCAACTTATAACTCATGTTGTTCCAAACCTAGCACCTCTGGGTTAACTTTTTTACATGAAGCGAGGACAAAAGTGAAAGAGATTTTCTATACATATGCGGGCTCATTTCACATGAGGAGATGGGCCATAAGCAGATTTTGAATGCAAGGTGTTACATTAGCTCAACTATTCAAATTGTATATAGAGAATAGGAATGTAGGTTTCGTTGCTTTGGTCATGGAATTCATTATCTGCAACATTAATTTAGATATATATTTTTCACTCACTGTACCATCACAATCTGTCTTTATCATGATGTATCATGTTTTCTATTTACTGAATTAAAATATTCTCTCACGCACTACTACACATAATCTTTACCGAGGCGGGCAAAAATCCATTAACCGAGGCAGTTTTCGCAACCGCCTCGGATCAAAGGTCACGGTAAATGGCCTATTTTCTGAGGCGGTTTGCTACCCGCCTCGGTTAATGAAGTAAAAGAACAAAAAAAGGAAAAAGCCCAGCGAGCCCATCTAGGCCCTGCTTGCCGGGATCTACACCGCCGCCGCCGCTCACTGATCCAGCCATGCGCTTACCGGATCCAGCCACGAGCCTGGATCCGGCCTTCCACGCCGCCGTCCGAGGCCAAAACCGGAGGGGTCGAGGAGCGCCGCTGTGGATCCGACCTTCCACGCGCTGCCGCCGCCCGCGGATTCGCAGAGGGGAGGGAGAAGTGGGAGGCTGCACCGCCCGGATCTGCTCGCCGGAGGGAGAAGGGACGACGCTCCGCCGGATCTGCTCGCTAGAGGGAGATGAAGGAGGCCGCGCCCGCCGGATCTGCTCGTTAGAGGGAGATGAAGGAGGCCGCGCCGCCGGATCCGCTCGCCCGGAGGGAGAAGAGGGAGGCCGCGCCGTCGGATCCACCGCCGAGAGGGAGGAGCTTGAGCCACCACCGCCCGGGTAGCGCCAAGAGCGGGAGCTCACCACCGCCGCCAGCACACGCCGCCACCGCATCACGCCACCGCTGCGGGGATCCCCGCCAGGGCACCTCCTCGCTGGCCCTAGCCCCGAGATCCATGCCGCCTCATCTCAGCGCCTGGCCCCGGATGTCAAGTGGGAGAGTGGTGGGGGAGAATGCCGCCACGGGAGAGCGGGGTGGGGGCGCGGGGGAGAGGGGTTCGGTGCTGAGGGAGGGGCGCGTTGCGCGTGCTGGTGCGAGGGATACGAAAAGGAAAGAGTGAGGGTGTGCGGTGCTGAGTGAGAGGGAGTGGGAGGGAGTGAGGGCTAGGGTTTTGCATATATATACAACGAGCAATTATCGGGCCTCGCCTGGGCCTGCTGGGCCTCAGCCACATTAATGGAGGAGGCGGGCCTAAAATGGGAGTATTTTTGGAGGCGGGCAACTTATAAGGCCCGCCTCGGTTAATAGATTTTAGGAGGCGGTTACGATAAATCTATTTTGTGAGGCGGTTTTTAATAAAAAAATGACCGCCTCGGTTAATCCGAGGCATTAACCGAGGCGATTTAAAATCCTGCCCGCCTCCGCGGCTGTTTTCAAAAGGTCGCGGTAAATATTTTTTTAGTAGTGACGTATTTTTTCCAAGGCATTACCCCTCCATTTAGTTTCAAAGGGTATATATAATTTTTAGCTGGCTGTTCAGATGTAGGGCTGGCCTGTTTGGTTCATTATGTCAACTAGCCTAGCTGCATGTCAGGCGAATGAATGTTCGCCTCACTTTAGGCAAGTTGAGGCGAGAGCTTTGTACTGGAAAATAATGCAGCAAGTTGGGCAGCCAAACTTGAGTCACGAACTTTGGCTTGGCAAGATAGTGTCATGAACAAAATAGTGTCATGAACAAAATAGAGCCTTAGAAGGTGCACACAGTTATATCAACGCAACTAATGTACAACTATAACCCTCATAAATCCCCACATGCGCATGCCATTTAATCATTACCCTAGCTTTCGAAGCGCTTTTTTTTTACTTGACGGTATTATATTCATGCGCATAGGGGATATGCATATAGAGCATGACTACTAACAAAGCCAATTACTAGCTCTATCCTATTGTCATACCGTCTATGGCCAATTTAATAGCTCACCCATATAGTAGTTAAATATGGATACAAATTACACCGCTAAAACCTATCACACCTCTATCCTCTCATTCCCTCACCAAGCTTGTTGAAGTCCGTGCCGCAGCTTGCTATAGATCTGGAACCCGCTTCCTCTTCTTTTCCTCCCAACACATTACACAGCTCGCTAATACTACCTTACTATACTTGCTCATTCGCATACAGCATGCAGCAAGTAACTGCCTATTACGTTACTGCGCGCTGAAGTAAAAGCATGCATAAAGTCTAAGCAGGGACAATTTTTGACTTTGGCATCTCCTTGGTAGCCGAGTCTTAGAAAATGCACGTCCTCTGAGAAAGAACAGAGTGAGCACGGGGTTACAAGTATACGGGTGTGGTGAACCGGCCATCCTAGTAGCCTAACTAATGCACCACGTACTAGTGAATCGGAGGGGCCAAACGATTGTTGTGCTAGTCACTCATGTGAACGCTAGGCCATGGCTTCGTGAATGGATTTACTAATATTTATTTACGTGAGTCCCACCGTTTTACTGCCCCTTGCCCGGCGGTCTCCACCTGAATTAGGATACAGTAGAAATCACGCAGTAGTGACACCAACCCGCTCCTCCTGGCTCGTATGAATAAATATAAGCATATATACTCTACAAAGGCATATATATATATTTATTGATGTAGCGCATGTGCCCAATTGCCCATGAATTTAGAATTAAGGAAATTCATAAATCAGTAATACGTACCTTGATTGGCTCAAGAAGACTGAAAATCAACGGAGGGAACCAAGGGTCTTTGGATCTTATCTGAAGCACAGCTCTGGTGGAGTTTCTTGTTTTGAGGACCTGGAGTTTGATGCGGTAGTATCGGGTAGTGAGGAGCAAGCAAGAAGTAACAATTAGATCGAAAAGCTGAGCAGTGAAGGAGTTTGTCCCTTGCATCAGTCTTATATATATATGCAACCCCAAGCACTACAATAATATCTGGAAAAATCTGGAAAAATCAAAGAATCAGTAGAGCATGATGCTTGAGACTCTCGGGCAAGCAAAGGTGAGAAGCATAAACCAGTTAAGACAATGAAGAAAGGGTGAGAAGCATAAAGCAGCTGAGACTCAATGAAGAAAGGCATATACTTTGGTGTGCGTGAAGGAAAGCACAAACTTTTTTTTTTTAAAGAAATAAACATCTGGCTTCATCTAGGGATGAAAACAGATGGAAAAATCATGTCCCCACCCATCCCGTTTTCTACTTTTGTCCCACCCGTTTCCGTATTTGCAGGATCCCATTTTCGTAAAACTGGAAGATTCACTCCTTGTTTTCTTCATGCCATTGTGATAGCTCCTAGTGATGTAACCAGTGCGTTCCCTTGAACAAGACCTGCAAAAAAGTTTTCGACGGCAATTATCAAACACCATTTCGTTTCTTGTCAGTCATATTGTCCAACAAACGGTAGCACCTCCTATTAATAGCAAGGTATTGTTTGATTTGGCCACCTGTTTGTACCATCCATGAAAAAGATCAAGAATGTTCGTGGAGGCCCTGGACCTAGAAGCAAATAAACAGCTTGCCAAAGGAATTTAGCGCAGCTGCAATCAAAGAAGAGGTGTCTAGTTGTTTTATCTCTACAACAAAACATGCATGATTTGTTACCGCCCAAATTCCTTCTTGCTAAGTTATCTTTGGTTAGTATCACCCCTTGACCACAAAAATTAATTTCCAGTGGTATCTTGGAATGCCAAATTTTCCATAAGACGATGATGCAGGTATTGATATAGTATTTGCACATGGAATTTACTGTAAAGGAACCATTAGTTTTCAAAAGCCAAAAAAATATATATACCTTTCATCTTGTAAATTAATGTTCACAATTCTTGCTATGAGATTGTTCAACTTTAACAGTTTATTCCTATTAATGCCAGACTCAAGAAAACATTAAGAGGAACAGTTCTAAGTATTGAAGCCACTATAGCTTGTTTCGTCAAAGAATATTATAAAGATTTGGGTATTGTGCTTTTTTAGAGGATGTCTCCCCTAACCAGGTATCCTCCACTACTGAAAACTTAAAATTCCTTGACGGTTTTGAATTTTGTTGACGGTTATTGTATAAACTGTCAGGGTAAATAGAATTATCTTGACGGTTTCTAGAAAAACACATAGCTAAAATGATATTATCTTGATGGTTTCTAGAAAACACACAGGAAATATAAATAACCGTTAGGAAAAGTCCTAATTAACCTGTGAGTGCACATAACCGTTAGGGAAATTACATAAATCATCAGGATAAATAGAATTATCTTGACGGTTTCGTATTTTTTTTTTGATGGTCGTTACATAAATCGTCGGGGTAAATTAAGCATTAAAATTTGAATTTTTCAAACGACCTCGGATGGATGAATGACCAAAATGAAAGTTGTAGATCTCAAAAAAAGTTATAAACTTTGTTATTCACAACTTTTTAGTTGAAATCATTTATTTGCTTCAAAATGCTATTTGAAATTTAATTTTTAAATTGTTGAAGAATTCTGATTTCTCTTTTTAATCTCTGGTTAAAACTTGTAAGTAGTCTTTCTCTCCCATGCCAACTTCAAATTTGATGATTTTTCCCTAAAATTTTCTAAAATCATGCTCTATCAATTTATTGTATTCTTACGGCTATTGTTTTTGTCATCTTTTCATGTGATTTTGTTTTATCAATTGAAAATTTGAATTTCAAAAATGTCAACTTCAAACAACAGCTTGAAGCGGTAAATGATTTTTTTGCTAGAAAAATCATGAACATAAAAGTTGTAGAACTGATCGAGATCTATAACTTTTATTTTGGTTATTTCTTCATCCGACAAAATGACAATAACATTGTTCATAAAATTTACATACCTCTCTTATAATCCTCTCTTATAATTTTATGAAACCATATGAGAGATATGTAAAAATTATGAATTATGTTAATATGACTCTATCGGATGAAGAAATGACCAAAATAAAAGTTGTACATCTTGATGAGTTATACCACTTTGTAGTTGATAACTTCTTCGGTTGAAATCATTTGATATTTTAAAATCTTGTTTAAAATTGTAATTTTTTGAAATTTAAATTTTGAATTACTCAAACCAAGTCAAGTGAAAATATGACCAAAATAAAAATTATAGATCTCAATGGGTTATATAATTTTGTATTTGACAATATTTTCATTTGAATTTAGATAGTGCATAAATTAAATCAAATTTAGATGAACTTAGATAAATGAGAAATAAAACTAATTAAATTAAATGTTTAAAGACCATCAGTCTAAACCTGGGCCAGGCATCCCTCTCCTTCCCCATCGGCCCAAATTGGCCCCACTTAAAAGCAGTAGAGTATATAATTAATATTCCTACATAATAACCCTCCATCTCCCACTTCTGGTTTACGCCCCACCTCTCCGAGAAATTTAGATATATAACCTTGTCATTCGCTCAGCCTCTCATAATATGACCCGCACTGTAAGCCTTTAGAAATATGACCCATGTCCTACAAATTCTTTTGAAATTTAGTCTTTTAGGGATTTCACTATTTCAATAATTATAGAAATCTTGTTACACTGTTTGGGACAGGGAAAAAAGACATCATTGCCCCTCTCTCTCTCTTTTGTTTCCCCCGACCCATTCGCTCATTTGGGAGTCGTGGCGACACCGGGCCTCCGGCCGCCCGACCTCCGCCCCCGGCCGCCGCCGCCGCCCCGGCGTCCTCCTCCGGCCACGCCTCCTCCTCCGCCCCCTTGCCTCGGGCTCCCCTCGCCGCACCTCCTCCTCCACGAACGGACTCCGCTTCACCCTCGCCCACCTTTACGCCAAAGGCGTCACCATTACCGTGCCGGCCAAGCTCCCTACCCCCCACCACCACGACATGCATGCTTCCCCCCCGCACGCATACGCCTTCAATTGATGTCGGTCCTAGCAGCCTAGCTAGATTCATATCGAGTCGCTCCCTAGCAACTTGCATCGCATAGTTGCATGCCGTCGCTCTCTCCGCCTCCGATCCATGCGGCGCGCGGCAGCATAAGCCTTCTACCAAAATCTTGTGTGATCAGCCCGGCCCGGCGGGCGCGTCATCTCAGCACCTCGATCCGCGACGTCGGTGGTGGTGCGTGCCTTGGCGCTTCAATTTTGCTTGCGAATCGATGCGTCACCACCGCCAAGGAATTCTCTCAAGTCATTCATGGGCAGCGGCAATCACGCACCTCTCTGCCCGGTCGGCGCGGCGAGAGGCACGATGGTGGCGGCTTCCCGAGCTGTCTAGCCTTCATCTTCTTCTTCGTGTACCCCAAGGAGTTTGAGCTGCGCGACACTGAGCACGTGCGGCCCGCCCGGTGGTGGAGCCGGCGGCGGCGGCGTGGCGGTGGTCCGTGGCCCAACTTCCGGCTGCTCATCGGCGTGCCGACCTGCGCGAACCTAATGAGCGGCGGCACCTTCTCGCGCATGGTGTACGGGTTGCACTTCGCGCCCGCCGCCGGATGACCAGAGGCGGCGGAGCCCCTCTCCGCCAACGTGGGCGCCGGCCGTCTTCTGCCGGCTATACAAGGATGACCAGTAGCGTCTTTGGTGCCGCTGAGATCCTCGCCCACGGCGATGTCATCGTGTCGACGGCGGCTGCGAGGAGAACCTCAACGGCGGCAAGACGTACACGTTCCTGTCCACGGTGGAAGGCAACCCGAGGGCTAGGAGGCGTCCGGGCTATCTAGAATGGGGGAGGGGCAGTAATGTCTTTTTTCCATGGCCGAACGGTGAAAACAGCCCCCGGAATTATTGAAACGGAGAAATCCTCGAAAGAGACTAAGGGCCTCGTTCGGTTCTTCAGGATTGGCCTGGATTGCAGCCCAATCCAGGTGGATTGAAGAGGCCCGATTCCAATCCGGATGAGGGCTAAAATGTCTGTTCGTTTCGGTCTGGGCTGGAACTAAATCAGGCCCGACTTGAGTTCGTCCCTGTACAACATGGCCCGGAACGGATCCTGGACTCTTACCCTCCGGAACGAAGTCGGACGGGCGACCGCGTGACCGCACGGGGGCAAGGCGACCGCGACCGCGGGGCTTGGGGCGCAGGAGGAGACGGCGGCGCGATGCGAGTGGAGGGCCAAGGGCGACGGCGGCGCGACGCGAGGTGACGGCGGGGGCGACGGCGGCCGCTTCCTTCTCCCCGGTGAGTCACCTCATCCTCCCCTTCGTCCTCTCTCCCTCCTAGGGTTTCAATCTGTCGTTCTTGGATCCCCTCCTAGTGTTCTTGATTCTCCTTGCCTGCTCGAGATTGAGACGGAGTGGTAGCAAATGATGCTTGTTCTTGGTAAAACGTGCGTGATTTGGTTTGCTTTCCACGTTGGTAGTTGCGCACGGGAGAGAATAGTCGCTGTGATTTTGTCTTCAGGATTCTGCCGGGGATTTGGTTTGCTTTCCACGTTGCTAGATTGTGTTTAGGAAAGCCACCCTTACCAACCAAACAGTCTTTGAATTACGAGCACAAATAACCAAGCTGTAGGAATTCCTTAGCGCCGCCTATGGATATTTCTCAGCTTTTTCGTGCAGACCATTCATAGGAGCTCTTCACAAATATGTGAAGAACGAGCTCTGCTGAACCCCATCAAAGCCTAGTCTAGCTCAATTTCAAGGGGTTCACAATTGCACAAGCATGACACAGGACAGGTAGTAGAACAGTCAACAGTGTACTGACCAAGCATTGCAAGATATATGCCAAAGTATCTTTTCTTTTTTCGATTCCATGCCAAAGTATCTTGTTCTTAATACAGCATGCATCTGTTAACAGTGGATTATCTGATAATCTAAAATATTATTGCTGACTAGAGGGATGACCTTCCTGAACGGAGTGTAATTAGATACAGTACAAATGTCTTATCATTACTGTCATGTCTTGTTTACGTGGTTACTTATATATTGACATTGTTTTCCTTACTTTTCTGTAACTTTTTAGTTGAGTTCATAACTTCTCTAGTTCATAACATCAACAGCTTGAGTCGTCTGGAAACTATTGCACATAGCCAAATTAGATCTGTTTGGTGACCATTTTTGCATGCCTTTGAAAAAGATCTCCTTTCATGTAAATCAACTGAAATAGGAGTGTTTCATAGTGTTTGGGTGTGCCCTGTCTGGGCCTTCTTTATTAATTTGGTCTAGTTTTAGATTGACACTTACATTAGAAATTAATATTATTGTTTATTTTGCAGCATCGATGCAAGGCAATGGGCAAGGTCAGTTTTTTTCAATTTTATTCTTGTACATGGGCACTTTAGTGAACTATTAATTCAAGCATGGGCACTAGTTATATGAACTGTCAACCAAACTAATGATGTGAAAACCATGGCATGGCTTGCTGCTGGATAGTGTCATTGGTCCCCTTCGCTCTCTGACATATGCTATACATGTAATAATAGTGAGTGTAACAATCTGCAAGTTAGTTATAAAATGTTTTGGTCCCTCTTTGATTGTAGTATTTCTCCTAGCAGTAACATTTGCATTGCTAGTACCTGACGCTGCTGGCCTGAAACTGGAATCATGTCTTTTAACCAATGTCTTCTAAGAATGTAAACACAGTATCTTCCAACTGACTCTTTCCCTGGTAGCAACATAGTTACATAGTGTGATGATTGTTGTCTGCTGGTTTTTTGCCTCATAAATAATAGTGTGTGACCCTGTGGACAGTGATATCCTATTAGATGAATGCTACTAGTTGTACCAGGTCGAGACCATTGTTGTCGAATACCCTTGTGCACTTTTTCTTTCCATAAATTCCAGTTTGTGTAAATTACACTTTGTAGATGTGTTATCTGTTGAGCAGTTCTAGCCCGTAGCATGTGCTCCCACCAAATTGTAATGTGCCGCCAGTTATTTGTTGTGCACTTGCTGTTTGGCTTGGCTTGGACTAGTCTGACACATGCTTTAGATTGAGAAGAAGCACTGTGCACTATGTAAGCTGATCATTCAGGTTAAAACGTTGTTTGGTTTGGCTTGGACTAGTCTGACACATGCTTTAGATTGAACAGAAGCATTTGAATGGCTGCAAACTTAGGGCTAGTACTGATTGTCTGCACTCTCTATCTCTCTCTACCAAAAGTGTGACTAATTGTTTTACTTATTCCCTTGTGAATACAGGTGCCGAGGGGTTAGTGTACCCAGATGTTCATGCACAAGGACAATAGAGGGATACGGGAGCAGAACTTCTGACAACAGCATCACGAGTCCTCTGTTCAGGAATTGGGGGTCTGTTCATGAAGTTATTAGTCATTAGATTAGATTCTTAGACGATATGGAGCAAGGAAATCCGAAATACTCTCTGCTAAAAGCATTAGATTATATTTTCTACTCATGTTCAAGTTCAACAGCCTTCATGTTTGTTTGCATGGTAATCTGAAATGTTTCATATTCTGTTGTGTTAGTTAATTGCCTGGATATGTGAATATGCTATTAGCTGCCCTGGATCCATTCCTGCCCAAACCGAACATAGAAACAGGAGCAACCTGGATTAATTCAGCCTGGAATGAAAGGTCCAAGACACGGTAAATTTCCAGACTTAGCCAAATTTTGGAGGAAGATCAAAACGGGCTTCTCTGGAAGTGACCGGACGCTGGCGACCGGAGCGTCCGGTCAACTACCTGCGCGTCCGGTCAAGAAACGCGCGTTTCCAGAACTCTCTGGAAACGACCGGACGCTCCGGCGACCGGTCCGGTCATTTTCGCGCGTCCGGTCGTGCGTCCGGTCAGAGCGTCCGGTCCGCCAGGCGTTCTCGGTGCAATTTCGGAGCTCTCTGGAATCGACCGGACGCTAGTGACCGGAGCGTCCGGTCAGGCCAGTCCAGCGTCCGGTCAACACGCGACGGGCTGTGTCCGTACGATCCCGAACCGATCTCTTTCCTAATCGTGTTTGGGTCGGTTTTTTGAGATTGGAAACGTCCAAGGACGGTTTCCTAAAAGGATAAGAGCTCTCTAGATCGGTTTTGGTGATCATGTGGTGAGTCTTGCTGCTTGTTATAGGTTGTGTGCAACCTCGTGGGCGTCCAAGGCCCTCCCGGTGTGTTCGTGCAAAGCCCTAGTTTCGTGTCAACATACTTTTTGGTGACTCCGCTGGGGAAGAAGAAGAACACAAGGCGTCAACTCCAATTTGATTTCGAAGCCAGCGACATGGCCAACGACAGCGATCCAAGTAAGAGGGAGAAGATATCCACAACCAACATATGGCGTCCCGAATCCATAGATGGGCTCCCTGAAGACCTAAAGAAGAAGCTCCAAGAGAAGATGGATGCCGTTCAACAAGCCTTCTTCAAGAGTTGCTGCAAGGATAGGCAAGATCGTGTGACCCAATATACCGAGCCCGTCTATGGTGATGCCCCTTCGTCTAAAGAGGTAGCTCCCCAAGACCCTCCACCTAAATACGATGATGCTTACCTTACACATGCTGATTATGCAAAGATGCTAGCTGACCAAAAAGTAGTGCTAGAAGATTTACTTGGAAAGGTTAATAGCTCTTTAGATTCATGCTTGAAAGTTTTAGAAGGAACCTCAGTCGATAACCCACAATCGGCTTTAGTACTTCATCCTGAATTTGGCATGCCTTTAAATAATGTTGTACCGCAAAGAACTTTACCAACTACTAGCTCGCTGCAATCGGTCCCTTCGGCCCCCGCCGATAAAACAAATCAAGGTGGAGCCAGTACATCAGTCAACAATCAAAGATCGGGTCCTCAACCATTAAGAACCGATCATCAGGCCTCTAGAGATTCGGGGGTGCAAAACCCTTTGCCGAACATGGTAGGGGGCATAATATTTTGCCCAATCCACCGAAGTCTCCAAGCCCAAATCCTATGCTCAACCAAAGTGTGAATGCAGGTGCTCCTCCTACTGACTTTGATCGCCTCTTAGCTCGGTTTAGAGAAGATTTTTCCAAATCATTAGAAGAGAGCTTGGGAGTCCGCATCACACCTACTACAATGTCATACCAAAAGCTGTACCCTTCCCATCTTGATTATTTGGAAGCACCCCAAGGGTGGAAGGTACCTGATTTTTAGAAATTTAGTGGTAATGACGGTAAAACTACTATGGAGCACGTTAGCAATTGCACAATTAGGAATTGCTAGTAACCATGATCATATGAGAGTACGCAATTTTCCTTTATCTCTTACGGGTACAGCTTTTTCATGGTTTGCATCTTTACCACGTTGCTCTTTTAGTACTTGGGCTGAATTAGAAGAAAAATTTCATGCTCACTTTTATAATGGTGTCCAAGAAACTAGATTGTCTCATCTTGCATCGGTTAGGCAAGGGCGTGATGAATCCGTCCTTGATTTTTTCAAAAGATTTAGAGAGATTAAAACCCGATGTTTTCATTTACAAATTTCTAAAAGGGACTTGATAGATTTTTGCTTTGCAGGACTTCGTTCTAGCATTAGAGAGAAACTTGAATACCATCAATTTGCTACTGTTAATCAATTGCTAGAGAATAAGCAAGTAACTTGCCCTTCTCCCAAACCGATTCACAAAAATCGGGGTGAGAAAGTAAAGTTTATTTTTGATGTATCCAAATGTGACCGCATTTTTGATGAATTGTTAAAAATCGGATGCATTAGGATTCAATATACTTTGCCTTCTGCAGATGAGTTGAAGAAGAGAGCTTATTGTAAATTTCATAATTCTTCTTCTCATGCGACTAATGATTGTAATGTCTTTCGTCGGCAGATCCAATCGACTCTCAATGAGGGACGATTAAGTCTAACCGACATGCAGCTAGACAAGAATCCTTTTCCAGGTCACATGAACGTGGTTGAAGCCAAGACACCTACTATCTTGATTCATCTAGAGCAAGCTGCCACCGCTCAAGGGAAGAATGTGATCATTGGCGAGCCACGTCCCGTACCGAATCCTCCAAATAATTCGGGACGGCAAGTGTTGGTGGAAAAGAGCGAAGAAGGCAAGACCAAGCTAACCATTGTGGCAAGCTCGGTGCGGGCATTGAGGCGTCAAGCATGGTTGGATGGTCGAGCGGCGCAAAACCGACCAACTAGGCCGATTGACCCAATCGGCCAAGATGACACTCAAGCCGGGGCGCCGAAAGTGGCTAAGCCGATTGTTTCTATCGGTTCAGCCGACATTGCTACGCCTAGTGGTTCTTCTTCTTCCGGTGTGCATGTTATAAAGTCATTTGTTCCTCAAAAGCCGGAAGTTGGAGTGTGGAAGACCAATGAGCCAAAGCCGAATTAGCAAGTGATTAAGCCTCAATGCACCTTTGATCGGCTCTTGGCAAAATACAAAAGGCAAAAGGCCGGTTCCGAGAATCGGCCAGCAAAAAAGAGAGAGTCATCGCCTCCCAAGCGTGATGAAGCAAAAAATAAACAAATGACTATAACCTCTCCAAATTCTTCTTCTTATGTGCAGGTTACTCGGCCCCAGATGACTCATTGGGGGCCACCATTGCCACCAGTGGCGCCACTACCACAATGTTGACCGAAGGGAGTCTTTGTGCCTTATCCTTTGGCACTCAATGTGGGGAAAGTTGCTGATCCTTTGTCTAAGCCGACCGTCTTTAGCCGATTGGGTAATCAATCAAGCTCTAGCGGTGCAGAGAGGAAGGAAGAGCTCACGTCCCAGACTCTCACGCTACAGTAGTCAGGGAAGGCACCTATGCAGCAGGTGTACGTCCCTATGAAGGTAGAAGTGGTCGTGAAGCCCGCTCCGGTTGTTACTCCTTCACCTTCTATCATGATCGGTTCGATGGCAGCACCTATAAATGATGTCAACAAACCGATTGTGATTGAGAAGCAAGTTCCAGCACATGACAAAGATCAAGTTGTGGAGGAGGTTCCTGAAGCTCAAGTTAAGGAGAAGGAGCTCGTGGATCCTCGGTACCGACAGCCCAAGTGGTGTCCCGTCGATATCGATAAGACTCAAAAGAGGAAGCTTCAGCGAGCCCGATAAAAGATGTTGAAGCGTATGGCTGCTGCTCAAGGACAAGGACCTATCTTGCCTGAGATCGTACAAGGGATCAAGCAAAAGGAGGCCGAGTTGGTTGCCGCTGCCAAGAAGTTGACCCAACCGATTGCTAAATAGGTGAAGTCAATTGTGCTTCAAGAAAAGGCGCCCGAGCTAGTTGAGGAGGTGTCTAAGCCAAATGTTGATCTTTTGGCACTTCTAGCAAATGGAGCTGCCAAGGCAGCTGAAAAGGTTGATGAATCAGCCAAGCCGGTTGACGGGGCTGCTGATGCCAAAGTATCGGATTTACTGACTTTCGAGTCAGTTGAACCGGTTGCTATTGTTTCCGATGTCCCTGCAGGTAGCAACGAAGACTTTGCCACTACTATCTCTACCATGGTCGGCATCGAGGCGCCAGCCAAAGCCGATGAGGAGATGGTGGACTATGAGCCTTCACCACCACGTGCTGACATGAACACTATCTTTCTCTCCGCCGATTATTATGTGATCGGGCAGGGAGATGATGAAGTTGCTACTGCAGAGATGGCATTTGGGGTGGAGGACGCCATGTTTAAGAAGCCTGCTATGCCGGTCCGACATCTCAAGCCGCTGCACGTGAAGGGGCACATTAATGGAACACCGGTCCGGAGGATGCTAGTGGATGGGGGGGCAATTGTCAATCTTATGCCCTATTCACTCTTCAAGAAACTTGGGTGCAAGGACGAGGAGCTTATACAGACCAACATAACCATCACCGGCGTAGGAGGAGGCACCCCAATTCCTTCTAAGGGCATTGCCAATGTTCAGCTGACCATCGGAAGCAAGACTTTGGCTACCGCTTTCTTCGTTGCTGAGGTGGAAGGTAGCTATGATCTTATTCTTGGTCGTGATTGGATTCATACCAATCAATGCATTCCTTCTAGCTTGCACCACCAGTTCCTCATCCAATGGGTGGGAGATGCCATAGAGATTGTTCATGCGGATAATTCGGTTGAGGTTGCTACAACCGATGTTTCACCTGAGGGGTCTGGATTTGCTTGTCTTTCAGGTAGGGATCTATTCAGCTACGAGTACATTAGCTATGATGAGCATGAATTTGTACCTGTAACATTGAAGCCGACGATTAATCGGCTCAATATCATTATATAAATATTGTTTATTAATGGAAGACAAACTTGAATGGTTAAAACGTCGTCTTGAACATTATCGGGCTGAAAAGACCGATTCGTGCGAGGCTATTGATGACTTTGATGAGCTCCATAAGTTGGGCCAAGGTTTCACGTCGGCCGACCCTTTGGAACAAGTTGACATTGGGGATGGTTCTATACCGCGGCCGACCTTTGTTAATCAAAATTTGGAAGCCGATTATAAATCTAAATTAATCAGGCTTCTCAAAGAATATGTTGATTGCTTTGCATGGGATTACACAGAGATGCCTGGGTTAAGCCGAGATCTTGTTGAGCATCGGTTTCATATCAAAAAAGGATTTAGACCGTACAAGCAACTGCCAAGACGCTTCAATTCGGCCATTAATGACCGAATCAAGGAAGAAATTAATCGGTTGCTTGAAGCGGAATTTATTCGCCCATACAGGTATGCAGAGTGGGTTTCTAATATTGTGCTTGAGAAGAAAGACACCGGAAAGATTAGAGTGTGCATTGATTTCAGAGATTTAAATAGAGCCACTCCCAAAGATGAATATCCTATGCCTATTGCCGACATGTTGATTAATGATGCTTCGGGGCACAAAGTTATTAGCTTTCTTGATGGTAATGCGGGTTATAATCAAATATTTATGGCTGAAGAAGACACCTCCAAGACTGCTTTTATTTGTCCCGGATTTGTTGGCTTTGAGTTTATTGTCATGACTTTTGGGCTCAAGAATGCAGGCGCCACCTATCAAAGAGCTATGAATCTTATCTTTCATGATCTAATTGGGGTGATTATGGAGGTGTACATTGATGATGTGGTGATTAAATTGGCTGCCCATGATTCACATTTGGCCGATTTGCGTCTTGCTTTTGAGAGAATGCGCTATTATGGTTTGAAGATGAATCCACTCAAGTGTGCCTTTGGAGTGTCGGCTGGGAAATTTCTCGGATTTATCATTCATGACGACGGCATAGAGATTGATCCGAAGAGGATAGAAAAGATCAAGGAATTTCAAGCACCTCAATGCAAGAAGGATTTGCAAAAATTCTTAGGTAAAGTGAACTACTTGAGGAGATTTATTGCTAACTTGTCCGGGAAGATTATTCCTTTCACCCCCATCCTAAAGTTGAAGAATGAAGCTGATTTTGCCTGGGGAGCAAGCCAACAATATGCATTTGATAAGATAAAGGAATATTTGTCTTCACCACCCGTTCTTCGCGCACCTAGAAGGGGAGTACCTTTCCGATTGTATATCGCTGCCGAAGATAAGGTGATTGGGGCTGTTCTTACTCAAGAAGATGAAGCAAAGGAGTACGTTGTTGCTTATCTTGGCCATCGTCTTCTTGATCCCGAGACAAGGTATGCCCATATTGAAAAATTATGCCTATCACTATATTTTGATTGTACCAAGATGAGACACTATCTTTTTGTCAAGCACATGTGTGGTGGCATGCCAGGCCGATGTTATTAAACACATGTTGCATCGGCCAATCCTTTTCTGGAAGGGAGGGCAAATGGGCATATGCTTTGATTGAATATGACTTGAATTTTGAGCCATTGAGGATTTTAAAAGGTCAAGTTCTTGCTGATTTTTTTGTTGAGCATGGTATTAATCTTGATGATGAGGTGAACTATATCACTGCTACTCCATGGTGTTTGTATTTTGATGGATCGGTTTGCAAAGACGGTACCGGAGTTGGGATTGTTCTTGTTAATTCTTATGGTGCTGAATTTCCCATGTCAAGCCGATTGGAATTTCAATGTACTAACAATCAAACCGAATATGAAGCTCTCTTGTTCGGGTTGATCATGTTAGAAGCTATGAGGGTTGAACATGTTGAAGCATTCGGTGATTCATTACTTGTGGTGCAGCAAGTTTCCGGTGAATGTCAATGTTTAGATGGATCACTTCGTGCTCGCCTCGATATTTGCCTTGATTTGATTGGTAAATTTGCGAATTCAAGATTCGCATATTCCAAGAGAGAAAACATAAGGCTAATTTTTATGCTCAACGGGCTTCCTACATATCAAGGAAGATGATTATTTGCATGTGAAATATGTGCATAGAGCAAACTTGCTTGCTCAAAAGGCATCCGGCTTTGAGGTAAACGATAAGTATTTTCATTTACAACATTTGCCGATGTATGAAAGTTTGCTTGTTTCAGACTCTACTAAAAATTCGGTTCAACCAAATTTAATTGGACAAACCGATGTTACTAATGATTTGGGACAGCAAAGTAGAATTCTTTTGAATCGGTCTATTTCTGTCCTAGACAATGGTAGTACCGATTTGGAAGATTGGAGAACACCTTTCTTGTCTTTTTTGCAGGATCCTAGTGCTAAAGTGGACAAGAAAGTTCGGCGGCTCGCTTTTAGGTATACATTGCGTAATGGTGAGCTTTTTCGGAGGACCGCCGAAGACTTGTTGCTAAAATGCTTGGGAACCGATCAAGCAAGAGTGGCAATGGGAGAGGTGCATGAAGGCATTTGTGGTACACATCAATCGGCTCCGAAGATGAAGTGGCTATTAAGAAGGGCTGGTTTTTATTGGCCTACTATGATGGCCGATTGCTTTCGTTACTACAAAGGTTGTGAAGAGTGTCAACGGTTTGGAAATATTCAGCTAGTGCCGGCTGCTATGCTTCATCCTATCATCAAACCGTGGCCTTTCCGTGGTTGAGGATTGGACTTCATTGGTCAAATTCATCCTCCATCTTCGAAGGGGCATAAGTTCGTCTTGGTTGCTACCGACTACTTCACTAAATGGTCGGAAGCGGTGCCATTGAAGAACATGACACACAAGGAGGTAATTGAGTTCATCACCGAGCACATTATCCATAGATTCGGCATTCCTCAAACTTTAACTACAGATCAAGGAACGTCATTTATGGCAAAGGAAGTAAAGGATTTTGCCGAATCATATAAGATTAAGATGCTCAATTCATCTCCATATTATGCTCAAGCCAATGGACAAGCGGAGTCTACTAACAAAACTTTGATCAAGCTTATCAAGAAGAAAATAGATGAACATCCAAGAAGGTGGCATGAAGTCTTGTCAGAAGCTTTGTAGGCTCATCGTATATCGAGGCATGGTGCAACTAAGGTTACTCCTTATGAGTTAGTGTATGGTCAAGAGTCGGTGTTACCCGTCGAGGTAAATTTGGATGCATATAGATTTGCTAAGCAAAACGATCTATCTCCTACTATGTATCATGATTTGATGATGGACAACATTGATGAGGTAACCGACAAAAGAATACAAGCTCTAAAGAAAATAGAAAAGGATAAAGCCCGTGTTGCAAGAGCCTACAACAAGAAAGTTAAGAGCAAGTCGTTCCAAATCGGTGACTTAGTGTGGCAAACTATATTACCGATAGGGACAAAGAGCAATCAATTTGGCAAGTGGTCACCCAATTGGAAAGGTCCTTTCATGGTGGTCAAAGTGATATTCGGAAACTCCTATGTGCTTGAGTCAATGAGTGGAGAACGCCACGTAAAGGCGATTAACGGGAGGTATTTGAAAAAATATTTCCCTAGTGTTTGGCAAGAGGCCTAGTGCTCTCCAAACAATGGCCGATGCATGCATCGCCCTTAGAACAAAAATGGCCGACACATAGTATCGCCCTTAGCTACCGGACAACCGATACGATGGGCATTCGTGTTGTTTGGTTTTCTTTGTCTTGTTTTCAGGTTCGTGCACTCCTCGCCTGAAAACGGGGGGGCATATGTTGGCACCCAAAATTGGCTTGGGCTAAGGCGCGCAAAATTCCAGACTTAGTCATATTTTGGAGGTCCAAGACACGATAAATTTCCGGACTTAGCCAAATTTTGGAGGAAGATCAAAACGGGCTTCTCGGAAGAAGTGACCGGACGGCAGCGGCCGGGCGTCCGATCAACTACTGCGCGTCCGGTCAAAACGCTACGTTTCGAACTCTCTCGGAAACGCGGACGGGCGGGCGACCGGGCGTCCGGTCATTTTCGCGCGTCGATTCGTGCGTCCGGTCGAGCGTCCGGTCCGCCAGGCGTTCGCTGCGATTTCTGAGCTCTGCGGAATCGGCCGGGGCGCTAGTGACCGGGCGTCGGTCGAGGCGATCCGGCGTCCGGTCAACACGCGGCGGGGCGTGTCCGTCACGATCCCGAACCGATCTCTTTCTTAATCGTGTTTGGGTCGTTTTTTTGAGATTGAAACGTCAAGGGCGGTTTCCTAAAAGGATAAGACCACCCTCCTCTATATAATAAAGAGGTTCATGGCCGATTTGATCCCATCTACATCCAATCGATCAAACACCCTATCAAACCCTACTTTTACTCTTTTCCAAACCCTAACTTGTTGTTCGACGACGTTCTCGGCCAATTTCGCCGGGCGTTCTAGGTGGCCTTGCCGACCCTAGAAGAACCTTTCGCGTCACGCTCCTCCCGACGGATCCTTCCGGAGGTCGTTCCCGGCTCTCGCGGCCGAGGTCACGCTCTACATCGCCTCTACCGCTCTCTAGATCGGTTTTGGTGATCACGTGGTGAGTCTTGCTGCTTGTTACAGGTTGTGTGCAACCTCGTGGGCGTCCAAGACCCTCCCGGTGTGTTGGTGCGATGCTCTAGTTTCGTGTCAACACAATCCTACAGAAACAAACATGCCCTAAATTTGAAAAGAATTCGGTCCGAGGGATGGTTGACATGTTGTATCTCTCGGGAACTAGTGTTCATACCTTGAAAAGTTTTGTGAAATGGAAGCCTGAGAATATGTCGACCTCTTTGTGACTCGGGTCATGCCTTGACATTTCATAACCGGATAACGAATTACTTTAGCGCTTTCATTTTTGAAATACCCCACTTTATGTTGATTTTTTTCATGAATTGCCAAGTCAAGCCCGACGCTCCTCCCTCCTCCCCTTCGCCACAACTCGGCCGCGGCCCCCGACCCTTCCCCGGCGTCCGTCCCCCGTGCCCCTCTCCCTCTCACTTGTGCTCGCTCTATCTCTTGTGTGGCTTCCTCGCTCCCTTCGCCGCCTCGCCTCGATCCACGGATCCGCACCAGCGCCGCCCGCCTCCAACGCTCTCACCCGTTGGAGCGGGAACGCCACCCCTTCCTTCGATGCGGCCGCGAGGCCCACCGGCGCTTGCACTTTCGTGGATGCAGCGGGCTGGCCTTAAACGGCTGCGTCTGCGATCAAGTATGGAGAGGCGGCCATGGCGTCCTCCCCTGGCGGCGCAAGACCCCGCAGAATCTTGGCGGCCGGCTTTTGCGGCACTGCGTGCACCGATCCATGATGGAGACGCGGCGGCGGTTTTGAGCTGGGGCACCTTTGCCTTCCCCTTCATGAGAGTCGTGAGCGGGATCCAAAGGCGTTCATCCACGCGAAATTGTCGGGGATGTTGGGCCTTCATATGGGCCGGGCCCTTGGGCCTAGTCGAGCAGCTACGCCCATTTGTGGGAGTGCCGAAAGTCATCTATATGAAGAGCACAAGGGAGCAGCAAGAGGATCATCTATCTTGTAATCAAAGTATCGAACTTCGTGTGAGTTGTGTGAGTTGAACCGGGACCTTGTTGGTGCCCGTGGTTATCGTGGATTTGGTGTTGCCGACCTCGTTGGTTCCCGGCGGGTAGAGTCGAGATCGAGTGCGTATCGGTGATCCTAGTGGGTCGCTAACATCTGGTATCGGCTCCGTCGATTCTAGGCACCATGGATCCCGAGCTCGGTATGCCGAGTTCAAGAGGAAGCTCGACGAGATCGACGGCCGGTGGGAGACGTGGCAAGGCCTGGAGCGGCTGGGGTCCACCGTTGGGCCGCGCATCGGCAACATCAAGTAGTGCGGCCGCGATGGAGATCGTCGTCACCGACAACCGGGCGGGTTGTTCGAACCCGCTCCCGGTCCGGAGGAGCGCGCCCTCCACCCTCTGTCGCCACCAAGTCGGCCTCCCTCCACCTGAAGGAGCAAAGGGATCCGGTGCCGATTCCGGACAACTGGGGGCGGGTTCTTCGACGAGATCCCCGCGACCGACTCCACCACCGCCGCTCCGTCGCCTTCCCCTCGGGCGGCGGCCTCCGAGTACACCTCCACCTCCGTGCTCAAGAAGGTTGAACCCCAGCTCCGCATCCGAGATCCAGGAGCGCGGAGGAGCTCCTCTCCACCGATCGCGAGGTGAAGGCCGCCGTCTCGCACGGCGACGGCCGGCCTCCCTCGCCCGGTGATCTCTCCACTCCGCGCCCATCGCGTCGAGCTTCTGCGTCCATCTTGGCTTCGCCAACCGCGGGCGTGCTCCCCGGCGCTCACCTCCGCTTTGCCGGCGGCGGTCGAGGTCGGCATCGGCAGCGGGACGGCCTCCACGCCTTCGGGTCGAGCCCGCGCCGCTCCCGCTCCTCGTCCTCTTCGTGGAGGTTCCCGAGATCCACGGTGGAGTCGCCCGCTCGGCCCCGATGGCGCCCCACTCGCTACGCCGCCGGCGCAAGCGGCGTCGCCTCGGACTTGTCAACCACGGCGTACACCACTGCACTCGCCTGCCTTCGCGGTCCGCGGCGTCCTCGCGCGAGCGGCGTCCTCCGTCCGCCCCCGGCTCGCCTCTATCCGAGGAGGCCACACGGCGGCCACCGCCTCCTCCGCTCGGAAGGTCCCCGCCGTCGTGCCGCCTCGACTCCCATCCTTCCCCGCAGCTCGTCTTCACCACCGACAGCGCGGGCGCTGCGCATCCTCGCCACATCGGTCAAAGTTCCCGAGAGGTGTGAGCTCTACATCCGCATCTCCCGCTGCACGGACCCCGACACCAGCGGCGCCTCGTCCACGTCGGGCGTGCGCTCGCCGCCCTCCGGCTTCAGCGTCCCATCCTCCGGGCACGGCAATGGCCGCGGCCTCCGTGCTCTCGTCAGCAGGGATTCACTTTCGCAAAGGCGACGGGCGCTGGCTTTGGCGCTTCGCTTCGGCGGTCGGCGTCCTCGTCGCCCGTGACCATGTTGGCGACAGCAAAGTGCTCATCCTCTCCGTTCGATTCGATGACCCGGCGCCTTCCCGGCGACCGTGAAGGACGCGAGGGGGCTGCACAGCCTGCGCCCACCAAGCTGCTCGACCCAAGTCGCATCGGCATCAACGACTTCGGACCAGCCGCTTCCTCCACCACGTGAACCCGATGCGCTTCTGCTGCCGCCCTTTGCACAATTCGCGGACTCGGCGCTCACCATCGTCAACACGGCAAAGTCGTCGCTTCGGACCCACTTGCCACGCTTCGTCAAGCGTCCATCGCGCGCCTGCATCACGGCTTCGCGCGTCCCCTTCGGTGCCGCCACGGCCATGGGCGTCGTGCTCGGACCCGGAGGTCCGCAGCGCCACATCAAGGTTGTCGGTGCGCAAGTACCGTCGCCTCCCTCCTCTCCGCCGTCTTTGGGGTGAGATCGCTCCTCCTCGTGCCAGCGGCACCGCCCGTGCCCCACGCACCAGGGACCCCGCTACCGCAAGGGCGCTACTCGGCGGCTGTCGTCGGCATCGTCACGGCTGCCTACTACATCGGCGTCGCGGCCTCTTTTTCCTCCACAACCACCGCGCCGCACGGCGACCTCAACCGTCATCCCAGGGTTCCGACCCACGGCGCCGACCCAGCGCATCTTGATGCTCTCCGGCTGCGCGTTCAAGGCCCCACCGTGGGCGTTCTGCATTCAGGCGCACTCCACGATGGGCACGTTCCTGTTTTCGAGCCCATCTCGTGCTGCACTGACTTCGCCCGTGGCTGCCGAGATGATGTTGCAGTCCTACTGGGAGCTCGGTGAGATGAAGACCATGCTCTGCGTCACGTACAATTGGAGGCCTCTGCCTGAACACTTCGTGGATGTCAAGCTGCGGCTCAGAGGCATCTGGCGCTGCAACTACTACCTCACCAAATGGACGCCCACCAAGTGTTCGATGCAAGGCACCACCCATGTCGCTGCTGAGTACGTCTTCAGGGCTGCAGGCTTCACAGCCTTTACTGCTGTGGTTGCCGTTCGGGATCGACCAGGACGTGCTAGTCTCCGTCAACACTACCAACTACTTTGCACTCGCGTTCGTCCTCATCGTCATGGCATTCATCTCCGGCGGTTGGACACCAGCGAGGTCCTCATCAGAGTGCGCAGCGTCAAGAATGTGGTCCAGGAGGAGGTGTTCTACCAAGAGCGATGGAAGATCACTGTTGCGGCTTGAGGGCAAGCCGAAATTAAGGAGGGGGGAATGTCAGGGATGTTGGGCCTTCATATGGGCCGGGGCCTTGGGCCTAGTCGAGCAGCTACGCCGCTGTGGGAGTGCCGAGCGTCATCTATATGAAGAGCACAAGGGAGCAGCAAGAGGATCATCTATCTTGTAATCAAAGTATCGAACTCGTGTGAGTTGTGTGAGTTGAACCGGGACCTTGTTGGTGCCCGTGGTTATCGTGGATTTGGTGTTGCCGGACCTCGTTGGTTCCTGGCGGGTAGAGTCGAGATCGAGTGCGTATCGGTGATCCTAGTGGGTCGCTAACAGAAATCTTCCTCCTTCTCCCGATTCATTTTCTTATTCCATTATTTCTTTTGTTTGAGCCTATGGTGCGAACTCGATCAATATGGTTGTCCTCTCCATCAATTTCCAACCTCCCAATCCTTGCTTCTGTTCTCTGCGTCTGTGGGAATGAGAGAATGAGGAGCTGTGGCGAGTGGACTGTGCACGATGTAGTCACTATTTGGAGCACAACTGATGCCTCTGATCTGATTTGGACCCACTGCTTCTCACGCCTGCAACCTGTTTGATGGAATGCACATGAGCAGTATACCACTGGAACACCAGGTCGGGTCATCATGTGGTATGTTTTGGGAGAAACAATTTCATTTTGCAGTTCAAAATTGTTGTTCCATCCAGTCTGAGTGGATTCAAGTGCTTAGTCAGAAATAAATATGATCTTAGCTATCACCAAGGGACAAAGGAAAGTGAGATTTCAGGTTGTTGTTTTTAACTATCGTGCTATTTTATTGGGGCTCCGCTAACATTCGTCTACTCTGAGAGATAAAGATTAGGTAGTAAAGGCGGTGTCATTTGCCCACACTATTAAAGGTGCTCCTATGATACGCTGATTTTATTTCTAGATAGAAGATTGACTATATTGGTCTAGGCTTCCATAGTGCCCTTTTCGATTTTGGGTTCTGTCAGTCAACAATTAATTAGGATCGGAGTGGGGTTAGGGTCGAATCCTGATCCATTGTCAGGGCTAGCTGTGATGCTCTGTTTAGGATTTGTGTGGTATTTCTGATGTCCTTGTTGAGATGGAATGCACCTCATCTTTTTTGTTTTCATGACTAGGCAGTAGGTGCAGGTTGCAAGAAATTTATGTTCCATGGGTAGAAGCTAATTATGAGCTATTTCTTTTTATGACTACTAGTAATTGTTTTGTTTGGGCTGGATCAGAGATGTTTTTTATAAGATGTAGGTGCATTCTGTTGCCTGAGCTAGCTGCACCTTTCATCTTCCATTGTGGATTTTAGCTGGGTATTTGAATAGTGATGTCAGAATTAGATGTATGTAGCTTGTATTGTTGGAGTACAACATTCTGGTTATCACTATACTGTAAGGCTTCGAAAAATTGATTGATTTACTACTAGATCTGGGAATATATGTTTATGCAGATGAGAACAACTGGTATCATGTTTATAAAAGGAGCACCAAGCAATTTTTTTAGGAGTGTAGGGTGCCAATTTACATATTTGCTGAGTATACTCATCAATTTACATATTTGCCAATCTACAGGCATAACAGGACCAGCAGTGTCCACCACAACCTGAACCCATGTAATTCTGAACTTAAGTCTGAAGTTAAATTTGAACTTAAGTATGTAAAATGTATTTTGGCTTGCAAGTTGAAATAAACATGTATGCATATGTGGTTGGGAGTCGGGCAATTATTACTGGAACCTTTTCAATCATCAAGCAGTGCAAGCGATGGAGTAGCAAGCACAGCTAGCAAATGGTAAGCTTATTGTGATACTTGTCTGCATTGTTCCAAAATTTGTCTTGTTTCAGAAGCTAGCTCATAACCCGGCCATTTAGAATAGTGTTTAAAAAATCTCATTTTCTTAGTACTCTAGAAGTATTTCATCACTTAATTTGTTCTAAATATTATTGAACATGAGTTTTGGACCAGAAATTTAGATGTGTGGTGGATCTGTACTCTTTTAGCCTTAGTGTTTTGTTTATAGCTAATTATTTTCTAATTTTCTGATCTGGAACAAAAAAAAAAAAAAAGTAAGTGCTACAGCAGTACTATGAGATTACATATAACAGTGGCTCCTTAGTCCAGGACAGCAGTATGGCATATGCTTAGGATGAGAGCATATCTAGGATGACATTTTACATTGATTTCTTTGACATTTTAACATATCCATGATGAGAACATATCCAGACATCAGACACTGCATACTTTGAACTATCCTGTGTTACTCCAATTTTCAATTCTATAGGCTACCTGATTTGAAATTTATGCTAGATTATGTTACCTAAATTATATTGGTTGTGCCCAATACTAACATACAGAGGGTGTCTCTTCTGAACATTGCAGGCTGCTAGTTCAGATATGGTGCAGCTACAGCACACTGCCGCTGATTGTGATTATTTCTCAGGTACCCCTCAAATGCAAACCCAGTTTGGACCAAAGACAGCATTATAGTAATTCTTCTCAAGATTTAGTCAGGACTATGTACTACTACTATTGTTCTTTCTCTTGTCCACGGGAGAATCCCAGCCGGACAAGCTTGTTTATATACATATCTCCCAATTGGGGTTCTTTAATCACACTTGAAGCATATAAACTGTCCAGTACTAAGTTTGTCACATTAATCTGTGAAAACCATCTTAAATTAGATACTACGGAATCATCTTAGATTGCTACTAGCCTACTAGCTAACAGACCAACACTTGCAGCATAACAAAATTATATAGAATTATTGCTTACTTTCGTTCCTAAACCAGTTAACAAAATTAGATTGCTTACTTTTGTTTCTGAACCAGTTATTGGAGCTAGCTTCGATGTGTCCAGCTTGGTCTTTTTTAATAAATTTTGTTGAATGAATGAAATCATGATCATTTCATGAATTTTCTTTACTTCCTATAGTCTGAGCCAAAGTGAAGATGAATGAATCAATTGTTTTTGAACATTTTGTCCAATCTTTCCCCCTTATAGTTGGCACTGAAATTCTTTACTTTCTTGGCAGATTTCCAACAATGGGCTGGCAGCGACAGGCAGATGGGTGCTGCTAGTAAAGGCAAGGGAGATATGGGAGGCTGCAGCGACAAAGGAGATGTGGGGCTGCAGCAACAAGGGCAAGGCTGCAGCGACAAGGGCAAGGTTGTCCCCGGTGCAGTGTCCAGTATTGCTGCTGGTAGTAAATGTTTAGCTAGTACTAGGAAAATATTTGGAGAAGCTGCTATGGGTAGATGTGGGTGCCAATGTTTGGACGTCTTGTGTATTTGGATATGTTGATGCAAACATTGGACATCTTTGTATGTATTGGATTCATGTTAGACTAGTAATATATAAATTAATATATATAATTGTGTATTGGATTTATGTTGGACTGTTTATATATATAATTCTGTGCCAATGATATCAAATGTATTTTGAATTGTATGGAAAATGCTATTTTATCATTTTTCTGTGGGTTGTAATTTCCTTGGCGGTTTAACACCGACAGGGAAAATATAATTTTTTCGACGGTCACCCAACCGATGGGTTAAAAATTCTTTTCTTCTGTCGGTTTCTTACTGTCAGGGAAAATAGTTTCCCTCTCGGTAATATATGATTTACTTGTCGGTGGACAGAACAAAACCTTTATCTTGACGGTTTATAATTGGCCTGACGGGTTAGTACCGTCAGTAAAATGAACATAAATTCCTTTGACGGTTCACCGTCAGACTTGTTTGAATTAACTATGGTTCACCATCAGACTTTTTGAATTAACTTGTTGCGCTAGGCCCCGACGGTTATTCCCTGATGTTCACCGTCACAGAAATTAAATTTGAATTTTTCTAACGGTATTTTCAATTACCTTGATGGTAAGTGTACCGTCAAGGAATTTCCACTTTCCAGTAGTTCTCCTAGAATCTGAATGGACAACAATCACCGAGCTTAAGTTTTCCTAGCTTTATGAATTGGTCCTTTACCCCCATTAAACTCATCTATGAATGAGAATCACCGGCCCTTTTGGAAACCATTGATAAGATCTTATCTTTAATGTATTTATTTCGAATAAGTTGTTGCCATATTCTATCTTCATTACACAATTTAGACAACCACTTATTTAATAAACACTTATTTTGAATGTCTACGTTTTGAATACCTAAACCTCCATGCTCTTTGTATTGGCAAACGATGGACCACTTTGCCGGTCAACATTTATTTTTACGTCAAACATACTACCAGAAAAACCATGATCTATAGTACTCTATTTTCATTAGCACTTCTCAAGGGATCTTAAAAAAGATAGTATAAACATAGATAAACTGGATAGTACTAAATTAATCTACCACCCTAAGAAAGCATTTTTTTTCCTTTCCAACTATACAGCCGCTTTTCTATCCTTTCATCAATTGTTTTTTACTCTTTGTTGTTATTCTTTCTGTATTGCATTGGTATCCCTAGGTAACGAAAGGGTTATGTTCCTAATTTGTCGCCAAATAATTGTGAATATTGCATCTCACAATGATTATAGCTTGCCTAAAACAGAAGATTTCACTTTTATGGAAGTTTATTTTTAAACATGATAATTGCTCAAAAGTGCTTAACTTCATATTCATTGCTTGTTCAATATCATGATCTAAAAACGACATCGTGTCATTTGCATATCGTAAAATAGATCATCCGTCTTCTACTAAATGTGGTAAGACCTCTTTCACCTATCCATTCTCTTTGGCTTTTGAAATGATAATGGCCAACATATCCACCACAATGTTAAATAAAAGCGGGGACAATAGATCACTTTTTTCTTAAGCCTTTTTTTGTTTGAAAATATGGACCAATCTAGTCATTCACTTTAAAGCCTACACTTCCACCCTAAACAAAAGTCTGAACATAGCTACACCAGGTTCACTACAACACATGTCGCCATCTGTGATGTTTCATTTTCAATTTTTGTCATAGGTCAATGTTTGTGACGTTTACGTGATCAAAATACATGTCACCTATCATGCGTCGTTAACAATATTCTGGGACAAAAACATGTTTTTGCATCACTAATCTATTACATTACATGTTTCATAATAAAGATTTATGACTTTCTTTTTGTCACAAATACTTAGACCATGCCATGTAGGCTAAAAAATGTCACAAATATTTACATTGCGCTACAGGGCAAAACTTCAAAATGTCATAAAATAAATTGTGGCCTATTAAAGAGTTTTGGCCTAGTCCATTTAAGGCACATATATTGAAATATCAATTTGGCCTATTTTTATTTTATCCATTTCAATTTTATCACAAAATTTAATTGGAGAAAGCCCATTTCAACAGCCCATACAGAATAGATAAGACTAGCAAATTTAACATGATGAGGCCCAAATCAAATGTTAAATCAAATGGTCAAAATACATCATTATCCGTATCCAGTTGCATTTCACTAATGGCCAAATTCAAAGTAACAACAAATAGATGATCATATTCTATGTAGCAGTCTTCATCCTTCCATCCTTTAGAGCACATGAACTAGCACATATTTGATTGTCTTAGTGAAAACATTTTGTGATGTTAAAAAATAGTAAATGACTGTATACATCACTACAAACTCATGAGCGAAAGGATCATCAAAATCAAGATTAAAATGAGAAAGATATTAATTAGATGAGGTTCTAGGGGCACTTCCATGAAGAAAAACTAAGTTGAGGGGTTTTATTGAATTCTGCCAATGCACAAAAAAATGTGTGGAATTTCATAAAAAATAGGGGATAATCTGCAAAATGTACTGCCTGATCAAGCTGTGAACCACACTGAATTCGTTGAAGGAAGAACAAAGCTTTATGTTTTCTTCCTTTTTCAAGGTCCATGATGCAACCGGAAGATTTTTCTGTGAATCCTTGAGAGTTATGGGATGTAACTCCATCCTCACATCCATCTCTTCTAGGTTCAGGTGTGTTTTGAATGAATCCTTCGATCTACCCTTCAGGTTTGTCAAGGTTATGAGCATACTAGTGCACATATTTTTTGTTAGGTGCATGGGATCATATGAGTGACGTACACTCAAGCACTTCCAATAAGGCAGTTTCTAGAGAACTGATTTTTTTCCACAAAGAACCAGACAAGACGGGATCGTTTCATGTTCCCTTCCTAAGGACAACATGAAGTTTGTTTACCTCTTTAAATATCTCCATCCCGCGAGTCTTCCTAGTCTCATCAAATGATTTTATTGTTTTTGTGATATGGATGATTTGGGGTAGGAACCAACAGTGATCCATGTAAAACATCTTGTGCTGTTTGATAGCCATTTGGCATCAGTCTCGTCAAGCACTCTACACGTCTAGTATATCCTTTTACCTTTTCGCCAGATAAGTGACCACGCCCTGGCAGGTCTGTGACTGTAGTGACAAGCAATCCTTTCATCATGAAGTGTTCTTTTTTGTGTTCATCCCACACCTTGAGACCATCTTTCCACATTGTCAGTAGATCATTGATCAATAATTCCAAATATACGTCAATGTCATTGCTGGATTGTTTTGGCCCATGGCCAGATCAGAACCAGCATCATGATGTATGCCTACTTTATACAAAGCTAAGGTGGAAGGTTATATATACAAAGTGTTACGGGCCAGGTGCTGTGATTGCTACTAACCATGTCAAAATTTCTTACACCATAGTCAAATTTCTTCTTGAACATAGTATTGATGATCCTCCACTGCTCAGCATCAATGGGGTGTCTCATCATTTTATCTTTCATACGCCCTTCGGCGTGCCACCGCATCAGCTTGGCTGACTTTGCAATTGCAAACAACCTCTCTATGTGAGAAAATATAGGGAAACACCAAGCAACCTTTATGGGCCCTCCTTTGGTCCTACTGCCATCGTTTGTCGTCGCATGCTTGTACTATGGAGCTCCGCACTTTGGGCACGCATCCAAGTCTTTATATTCATCTCCAACATTGATACACGCATGGATTTTTTCAACTTAGGTGTTAAGTGGGCAGATCATTTGCTTGGCCTCATATGTCTTCTCGAGTAACTCATTAGGACTTGGGAGTAGTTTCTTCACTGCACATGACAAGCTTCAAAGCCTTTATCTGACAAACCATGAGTAGATTTTACCTCCAATTGGTTGAGGTTAGCTTCCAATTTGCTCACTTCACAACCTAGATACAATGGTATTTTTGCATCATTTCTCATTTTCTCTAGCTTTTTCAATTGTCTAGGACTAAGGAATCCTGGCTCCACATCACACAGCATCTTAGAAAGGCTATCTTCCATGGTATCTTTAGCTAACGTATTCCTAAACACAACATTATTAACCACCTCATCCCTGTTGACACCTGTTGTTTGTTGGACACAACCTTGAGCGCCTTCGTCAGGCATGATCTCATCGCCACCTTGGTCATCCACTATGTTTTACGCTCTTCCCCATGTGCAGTCCATGTCTTATAGTCTCGCATGAAACCCTTGGTAATCAAGTGACATTGTATCTGCTGGATATTGCCAAATTGTCTCTATAACTCTTGCATTCTCTGCATGGGCAGTACATATAGCCTTCATCACGTGGATTATGTGAGACAACCTTTGGTGGCCTAGATAAAGGAGTCAAGCGTGGTCAGATTCATCATGACTTAATCCCTGCTACCTCCTCAAATCATAAAATGACCCTTAGTAGGGTTACGACTTGTCAAAATTATATGCTCTAGCAATACAGATCAGCAAATCATGTATAGGGAATCAGGTGGGTAATACACAGGACACAGATTTATCCCGGTTCGGGTATGGGGTACCCTACATCTAGTGAAGAATAGCTCTTTATCTTGTATGCTCGGTGTTTATAGGGGTGCTGATAGCTATGAGTCTAATTGCTAGGTTTGCAATCAGGTATGAGTAGATACCGATCTGGGCCTCCCACCTAATATAGTTCAGGAGGTAGGGTAATAGCTCGAGTCTTGATCAGTTTATAGTTAGGTTTCCTAGTCAGTTACAAGGAAATCTATCATGTGGAATCTATTGTCTTAGGCATATCTTGATCTCCAAGCTTCCCTTCAGTTGGTTGCTTGCCCATAAAGGCCGATGATGTACCGTGTCTCAGTTGGGCCTAATATTTGACATCCTTGGCCCACCCTACTTGTAGTGGGCTCTTATGTGGGCGGTGAGGTACCCTGGGTCCATATCACTAATAGTAGCCCCTAAAAGACTTGTATGAGAAGCTAGTCGATAGCTTTGTTCATTGGGTACCAGCGCTGAAGTAGTCTTCGGTCTTCTGGTTATTGAATGTCATCAAGTCCTATAGGAGACAAAGTTGAATGAGTCAAGGAATCCGAGGCACCTTGTCTTCCCCACTTCACCTGTTGTGCTTGTGAGCCCGATAGCCACAGATCTGAACTGTTTGCTTCACCTTCTCCTTCTTCAAGGCTAGGCTATAAAGCCAAAGATGGTTGTGATTCTTTACCACTACGTCTTCTTCTTCCTTGAAATCTTTTTGTTCCAGCGAACTACTCATACATTCATCATGTTTTCCACCTCCCAACTTCATCGGCTTGAGCGACGACACTAGGAGAAGGCTCTTTGAGTGAGTCTTCATCAATATCTCAATGCAGCAGTGGCTGATCTACCAACATACTAGAAGAATGCTTGTAAATTGGGAGGGTCAATGGTTGATGGAGGACCTGGTGCTTAGATGGTAATATTGCCATTGAATTGAAGCATCTGTGGTTTCCCATTGCAGCCACATCTTCGTTGTTAGGTTTACCTGCCCTTCATTGGGATGGATGCTCCCTTCTCTGGAGTGGGGTGAGGGAGCGTGTCCCCACCCTGAGCACAATGGATACTAGAAGAAAACTTGCAACATACTCTAGAGTCTTTGAGTTCTAAGTTTGCAATCCTTGTGTCAATAGGGATTTAGGGGATATGCTTGTGTAAGCAAATTCACTTGTAGTTTCTAATGATAAGGCATCATGTTATTCACCGAGCTAAAGCCATCTTGTATATGCAAATTCACCGATAGTTTCTTGGGACAAGATGCACTCAGAAGATCCTTGTTATTGTACACCTTGCAGTTCCTCGAAGGTCTTTGTTATTGTACACCTGTTGTAACATTTCTTTGAGTGATGAATAAAATTTTCTCTTGAAAATTTCTTCATATTTCGACTAGATGATGTTTTGAACTATTTGAGTGGAAATACAGTCCCGATGTATTATTCTTCGGTTCTATCCTGAATAGGTGTGTACTATTTTGGTCGATTCGAGAGCCCTTTCGAGTAGTTCAAGTAAGTGCTTCGAGTAACCCTCCAAGCCAGCACTAGGCCAATTCCGATGGATGAGAGTAGACTTTACCCCTATGGCTGAGTTAATCTTAGTTTGTGCATGATCTCCCAAGCGTGACATTATTCTAATGTGCCAACCTTTGAGTACTTCAAGTACCCTTTGAGTTTTGAGCCTAGGTTCTGCACCATGCCTTGAAGGTTTGACCATGAGGTCTTTTTCAGCACTATACCATGAGTGCAGCGCAATTCAAGTGGTCATCAAAAGGTCCCACCAAATGAGGGGCATATGGCTTACAGTATGCGTAACTATGTTTGCCTCTCTTCGAGCAATTAGTAGGATGAAAAAGTGACACCAAAGTATTAAGTGTCGAATATCTGGCTTAGCAGCCCAGCTGGGGCACATCATGCACCTCCAAATGAATTTGGAGCATCATACTCATCTGAATTTTGATTCGGATGCTTTTTGAGTTCCCTGATGGGCATACTATAGGATTCAATTGCAATGCTTGTTCGAGCACTGAGGCATTTACGGTGCACTTCAAGGACAATAGTTTTAGAGCTAGTTTGACAACCACCTCGCGTGCTCCCCTTACTCTAGTTTCGATGAGGATGATTTAAGTAGTCTAAAAGCTTGGGTCGACTGGGCAACACAGTCTGCAATGTGGGCCAAAGTTAGGGTTTTAGCAAGGCCCACTCCGTTAAGGGCCTGATATAAATAGATGATGGGGAGACCATCATCGTCTCCAAGCCACTGTCATCTTTCAGTCCTCTTGACTTCAATCTCCAAGCAATGGCAAACCCTTTGATCTTGCACTCCATAGCCCCTTCCCTTTCCCTTCGGCCATTTCCCACCAACAATCACCAATCATGGTGAAGCCAATGAAGAACGAGAAGAAGAAAGCTATTGCAGCATCCATGGCATGAGAGACAAACACCATGTACACCGTTGTGATAGATCCAACCAAGTATTGGCTACCATCAAATACAACAGAAAAGGACATCTTGAAGCTTGAAGGACTTGGTCTAGTTGGGTCAAAGGTAGTTGCTGGTTCGAGACCAACAACTAGTGAGAAATTCCCTTCACCGAATATCAGTGAGAGGATTCAATGTGCCACTCCATTTGTTTGTTAGGTATCTTTAGGTATCTTCTCTACCATTATTAGGCACAAATTCACCACTTCACCCCCAATGGGAGGTTGTTCATCACGTCCTTCATCTCATTCTGTGAAAACTTCCATGGAATCTAGCTACATTTTGCTCTCTAGAAGAGGTTATTCTCGGTTTCAATCTAGATGCCTAACAAGGCAGGACACCCCTTAGTTAGGGGTTTCATGATCACGGTCTCAGAAAAGACTAGGTTGTTCAAGATTCATGCAATCTTCAATTCCGCATTGGAAGGCAAAATGGTTTTACATCTGTGACGCCATTGCACCTGCTTGCTCACCCTTCTCCCATAACTCCCCTTCTATTCGATGGATATAATCCCTCTGGCCAAATCAAATCAAGCAGAACACCTAATCGAGGAGATTGAGTACCACAAGGGATGAGGTGTCTTCGGCGATCTGATAGTTGTTGTCTTCATTGAACCCCAGATTCAACCATTGCGAGAGTGGGTGCATTTGATGTATGAATACATTGGACTGACAGACTGCACTACACCTGAGAATCATTGATGTACTTGAGTCATGATGCAGTGATAGCTAGAGCGTTAGGGCTCTTGGCTGGTGGTTGTTTCCTTGGGAAAGGGATAATTCCACCTGCTCTGTCAACGGATCAGAAACTCGAAGCCAGCCATGTAGGTTGTTGACATCTGACTGCATTGTTCATTTGCATCAGTTAAACTGCAATCACATTGAACCCTTGTTTTGATGGGTCTTCATTCACTTTAGTTCGAGGGCCCTATTGACGGTAGTTAACAACCATTTTAAACCATCAACGAAACATGAAAAAGGGTATAAAACAATCATCTACATAGACTTAGGGGTCAAACTGACAGAGTTCCATAAGTTTTGGTGAATCTGCGCTTTTACAGGGATTAATCAGGAAAAGAGCCAAGGTGGACCCAAGACGTTGACATAAAAAGAATATTCTGAAGCATTACCAACTCTAGAAGGTTCCAGGGGACACAAGAAGGCAACCCCCGTGGCAGACCCTGAGAGGCCGCGCGGCTGGGCTGGCCGACCCACCCCTAGGCTGGCCGACATGGGGTCCCACCTATCAACCCCCCTCATTCCTATGTCAGTTCTCTACCACCTTAAGGATTGCGTCTCCACCGTTGTTCAAGGTCGGTTTGATCCGAGGGTCCAAGATTGATGCTCCCCACTATATAATTCAGCCCCCACTCCTTGGGCTAGAGGCATCGCATCGCATCCAATTCATTCATTGAAGTCATCAAGTAGATCCTCATCTCCTCAGAGTTCCACCATGGTTAGGGCATAGCTACCTAGGCTAGGTCTAGAGGGAGGCAAACTTCGCTTGGATTCCTGATCATCAAGAGGCGTAGCTTGGTAAAGCCTTCTGTAGCCTCTCTCTTGTACCTTTCTGTAAGTATTTTATTATTCATTGTCTACTTTGATTATATTCTTAGTATAGTTAGATTGCCTTTATATTCAAGCATAAGATTGTGTAGTGCTCACATAGATGTACAATGGGTGAGTGGTCGACAGCGTGTAAGCGTGGTGCTTATACATTGTTTACCTGTGGTTGCACCCTATATTCTGGGTCATGTGGTAGATCACGGATCTAATACTCCCGTTGAGTCCTTTGTAGTCCACTCCCCGAATATAGGGCAAGTAGGGCCTAATTATGAAGGAAGTCTTGCTCTGTTCTTTATCTTCCTTATTAACGCCCATTATGCGTAGATATGAAGATGTCTTGCCATGATTGCCAGGTCTAATTGCACTAATCATAATATGCTTTGACATATGATTAAGAATGACTTAAGAATATTTCTCTACTCTACCTATACCATGCTAGTGATACCTTATGGAACACTCTGAATGAGCACTATTATGTTTGACTTGACATTTATCAGTTATCATATATATACATTTATCTTGTGCCTTATACCTGTTATGAGTAGATAGATTGGATATGGTTAACTCTCCATTACACGTGCAAGTGGTTATCATTTTCCTAAAGCCATCCCTTCCCAGTGGTAAAATATAAATAACGATACCTGAATTACTCCCGGTGAAATGCTACAATGATATTTTATCTGTGCGCTTGTGGATATTTCTTTATTTATATTCTCTCAAGGTCTCAAGTGGCATATGCACAAATACCATCCATGTATTTCTAGCATTGCTGCTAGGGATGACGACATAGTATTAAGGTGATGCTATGGAATGTGGGTTTTGGCGCCATTGCTAGGAATGAGATTAACTCCATTCCTAGTAGTGACGTTAGGAATGCCAACAGGCTCCCTGGCAGATCGACGAGGAAGCCACTAATGCTGCACGTTTTGCCATTTGGGCCCTTCAAGCCTAGCCCCCTCGGCTGCCCCGAAGAAGGATAAGAGAAAGCTGGTGAAAGCTACCACCCCTTCAGTGACGGTGACGGATGCCATGCTAGTCTCCATGGCTCTACCGGAAGCACACGATGGCCAAGTGGATTAGATGTGGCTTGAAGACGAGCTTGACAGCATGGAATATTCTAAACTGGAACTGCACTGGAAGCGCTAGAAACCCAACCCACTAGAGATGGACACTGATGCTGGGGTTGGTGCTCTGAAACCCATCGTGCACCATGCCAGCTTGGTACCTGTTCATCATGGGTGCCATGAATTCACAGCAGGATGCTCAACCGAGCTCTTTGGTGCTCCCACATGTGGCAAGAGACCCCTATTTCGGTGTCGTCGTCTATGTTGACGCCAAGTCGGCTATGATTCCACTGCCTGGACACGTGAGTGACTAGCTTGGAGACTTCACTTGCCATTGAGCCAACCGAATTAGAATCCGATTTAATCGTCGAGTTGTTTGCTGGGTCTGATCCTATAAGCTTGTCAAGGTGGGGATGACCGTCACTGTGATGTCATCACCGGATCTCCCCAATGTGGCCCCTCTGCGAGTGAGGGAAGATGGAGGTGCCCCAGAGATTCCTATGGCACAAACTGAAGAGTCACTACTGGAAACAGGCCTTTTTGCACTCGGCAAAAGTTCTTCCGGCAAAGGGCTCTTTTTTGCCGAGTGCCCCACAAAAGGCAACTTTGCCGAGTGTCACCTGTTTGGCACTCGGCAAAGTTTTACTTTGAAAAAATCTTTGTCGAGTGCCGCCGGACCTAACACTCGGCAAAGATTAAATCCTTTTTTTTGTGGAAAACTCTGTCGAGCGCCGAGGAAGACGATCGGGGTCGCCGAGGTACTCCGGCTCGGCTCCGACGGGCTCTTCTCTACAAAAAAAAGAACATAGGTCTTAGTTGTAAATTTTGGCGGAACCTCCCCAGCACGGTGAGGTTTCCAAAACCTGCAATAAAACGTACAGCACGATGGCTGACAACCACAATTGCATATGCATTCAATCCACATATCATTGCCGAGTCACATTCATATTTTTCTACATACTAATTTGAAGATCGATCTACATACTAGGGATACCCGGCATATTTTTCTCCTAATTTGAACCTACTCCAATCTCTCGTGCAAGGGCCTAATTTTTCTCCTAATTTTCTCTCTAACCACGGACCTCCCCAGCCCCCTCCTCTCTTCCATTATACTACTACTCCGTATATATATGCAAGGGCAAAGTGCATGGTCTCACCAAGCCTACGGGGGACAGCCGGGCCGCGCCGGAAGGGGCCAGGCCACGCCGGGACGGCGAGGACAGAGCTGGGGAGGGGCCGGGCCACATCGAGAATAGCGAGGAGGAGCCGGGATGGCGGCTGTGCACCGGCGAGCCACGCGCGCCGGGCGGACGGCAGCCGCTACAGCGTCAGGGAGCCGCGCTTACGGGACGGGGCGGGACGCGCCGCCGAGAGGGGCTGTTGGTATTTTTAACGCACACAGATAAATCCGCAAAGCGCACGGAAAAGTACCGCTGTAGCTTTCACCCGGAGTATTCAGGGTATCGATTTCCACGGGGAACGAGAAGTGAACTAGAAGGGATCAAGTACGCCCAAGAGATGAGGTAGATGAATATTTTTGTAGGTAGAGAGGGGTTCTCTAAGGTTTTCTCAAGATTACTAAATACCAAGGTTCAGGCTTACTAAACCCTACTTACTGAGCAGCGAACCTTTCCGATTCTCGAAAAGACCGGGAAACGGTAATCGGGTCAGGCCGCCAAAAGCTCTACGAAAACACCAACACGTACGTGGTGGACTACAAAGGCCTGGTCGGAGCTGTCACCCCCGGGGCTACCACAACTATCCCGTAGCATTGGGCGCAATCTCAGGTAAACTCTAGCCCAGACACCATGTCTACGCTAGCGGTTACGAAACTAGTTTCACGTAAAAACTAGAGCCTTCGGTCGAACGGAGATCCAGTAAGTAAAATAGAATAAGGACTGAATTTAGTCAAGTAATAATCAAAAGAATACCATAAGATAACCTGGATATTACTCACAAAGAAGTTGGCTCCGTAGAGGTACAAGGTTGAGAAGGATCCGACAAACCCGGCTCCTCCTCTTCACTCTTCCCTCTCCTCTCTTCCTCTTAATCTATACAACTAGGTGAAGAACACCTAGAGGGACACCACTACATTGTGTATGATATGTGTAACTGAAGCTTTGTGAAGTGTAGTGTGTTGTGTAAGTGAGGAGTGCCTCTCTTTATATAGTGGAGAGGAGGAGGGAATGGAGGGCTTATTCTTGGCGGGCGGAACGAAACTTTGCACCGCATGCAACCGCCCGCTTGAAGATCGCTCCAAACCGCCCGGAAAAAGGGCGGAACTTTGGCCGAAATAATCGCGCCGGCCGCCGCAAAGGCCGGCCGCCCCTCGGCTGGGCCTCCCGCCCCGGCCTTCTCCCCTCGTCGCGTGTTTTGTCATTCACATGTTGGGCCTATGGTGGTGCATGGGCCAAATTGTCTTGCGGTTTTGGTCCTCTTGATTGATCTACTCCTTGGCGTCTTTTATTCAATACGCTTTTTGATTTATTTGGCGACTTTGTACCTGTTTCCACTTTTATACCTGCAAAACATATTTTCTTCGAATACAAGTGGAACTAGGTTAGAAGTAAAGGTATATGCGACATAAGTTTTCCGTTTCTCATGAATTGGATATAAGTTGGCGGTATTAATTACTCGATAATGACCGCCAACAAGTTCCCCACACTTGGCTCTTTGCTCGTCCCGAGTAAAGATTAATGATAAAGTTAGTATAAACATAACAATTCAAGTTATGAACCCGACATAAAGATCATCCCAAGACATACCTCATTACCGTGGGATATGTGGAGTGTCTAACATATATTCTTGGGCGGTTGAGAAATGGAACGGCTTTGAAACAAAGTCATCCTATTTTCACATCTTAGTAACTTGGAGGTTTTTTTTTTTTTTTTTTTTTTTTGAATAAAGCATAGTTCACATGTACTCCTCAAATGGCACTCTCAGTCACTTTCGGTGGTGTTTATCTCCTCACTAAGGCCTTTTATAGCATTGCCTTCTTTTTTCTTCCTACTTCTAAAAGGCTTATGTGGAGCTCGGGTAAGAAATCTTTTGTGGGCATACTTGCATTGCATATTTTGCTAGGTCAAACAATGGATCCATGGGGAAAAATTTCATACAATCAAATCAAGATGTGCGGTGTGTGGATATATAGTGGCTATCCTAATTCTACTATGCTCCTTGGAATATCTCTCTCTCTCTCTCTCTCTCTCTTTTTATTAAGACTTTGGAGAAAGTAATTGTGAGAGCATGGGCTATCTTTTTATTCTTCTTTTTTTTTTTTAGAGAGGCGGGCATCTAAGTACCCATTGTTTTAATATTGGACACTTGTCCTTTTTTTTTTCTCTCTCTTTTTTTTTTTTTATCTTCAACTTTTTTTTTTCTTTTGATGATAGCCTCATGTCTCTTTTTTTTTTTTCACAAACTTTTGAGAGGGAGATATGAACAAGTTTTTAGAGCATTCATTTTGAAAGAAACCTAACCAATGTTTTTTTTTTTCTCTCCATTGTAGGAGTAGAATATTTTTGGATGGATCTAAGTGGAAGGCATGTTTTGCGCCTACTCCCAAAGTGTAGGAGTAGTGCATATATTTCGTGGCGTGTACGTGATCTTGATTTTAAAAGCATGATAAATTTCTCAACATGGGTCAACAGAGTTTGACAAAGCTCAATGCAAAACAAGTAGCATATGTAGAAGGGTTTCAAAATGTAACATGATATTTGGCATTGGTAGGAATTTCACACCATTGAGGAGTATGTGAGACTATTTTTTTTTTTTACATTTTGATAAAAAAGAAAGTTCTCCAAGTACTTCGAATAGAAAAGGTTGGATTTCCATGCCAAAGTCATATCTCACTTCACAACAACTTAGGCAATATGTTTTCCTATGTGATATTTTTCCCACAAGCACTAAGGATATGTATGGAATAAAATTTATGCAGGCCAAACTCAAAGAGCTATATTCGCATTTACTTTCAAATTTTAAATCTAAGTGTGGAATCTGGTTCATTTTAATTTTGCGATTTAAACAAGAATAGAACCAGGGAGCATGCTTATGAACAGGTGGGAGGAAGTGATCAAACCGAGTTTGTATATGGTCCTCCTCCGCCTCATGATGTGGTTTGGTGCTTTACGTTTTTAATGGAGTGTTGCACTCCCCACACTTCTTTGGAGCCATATCTAGTTTTATTCAAAGGCAAAGACAAGTGAAAATAACAAGGACTCTTCTCCGTGGGAAAACACCAGAGAGCCAAACATTTATTTGATTAGCACATAATTCTAAACTATATATATATTATTTGATTATATTAATTTTTTTTTTTTAGACAAGATTGAACATTAGATTGAATCATTAGATTGCAAGAATTCAATCGAGTCAATTTCATTTTATGGTTCAAGGAAATGCTTTTAAGTGATGGCCATTTACCTTGAGCACATTACCTTCATCATCTTGGAGCACGATGGCACCATGTGGCTAAGTCCGGATTACCTTGAATTGCCTTTCTCGTTTACTCCAAAGTTTTCCATGAACGAAGAGTATCACCCTTGAATTGAACATCGGATCTTATCTCTAGGTGTAAACTCTTTTTGCGTCTTGTTCTCTTGTCATGCCACCTCTTCGTTCCTATAAATGTTAGTGGTAGAGAGAATACTCGAAGGGTGGCACCTTGTTTTATTTTTTTGAAGTATGTTCATCCAACTTTTCATTAGAACTCATGCAAGACTAAGGTAAAGTTTGCATTATAAATGTAGTCCTGATTTATCTCCAAATTGTTTACTTCTCATTGTTCATGAAAATAATTACTCTAAGTTCATTAACCAAGATTCAACACCATGTCAAATTTTGATTAAAGAAGGCCATATTAACCTAAGCACCACGCTTAATTCAACAGAGCCTATAGATGTACTGTATCACGTACAATATACGAGTACACCCAAACTAGAGCATATGACACAAACGTAGGAAGCATGATATATTATTTTTATGGAGATAAGTATGAGTCAATTAGTTGGTTACCTTTGCATTACCCGAGTGTACTTTACCAAAGAGTATGTGGATGGAGTTTTGAAGTTGCTTGTAATGGTTGAATTGTTGTGCATGATCCAACTCGGGCAAGTCATCAAGGCTTTGACCCACACACATTTATGGTGTGCATGGATCATAAGATTTGATTATAGCAAAGGTTTAGAAGAGAAGAGTCCTCCTTCTCTCTATTCTCTTTTTTTTTTTGTATGTGTGATCAAGGTTCATTCAAAGTTCACCGGATGAACATTGATTTCTCCCATTATGAACTCATCTCAAAGACTTACCCACATGGATTTTGATAAATTCTTGCGGGGTCGGTCTAGATATACAACCAATGTCTATGCCAATAGTTTCAGCTTCAAAAATCATACTAGACTCCATGTCGAATTTGATTTAGGCAGGCTTTGTAACCTAAGCACCATGCTTAATTTAAGAAGCCTATGGAAGGTCGACCATCTAGAACAATCAACACTCCCAAACCAAAACATGTTTAGCAAAGAGAAAGGTAGCATGAACTTGAGATTGATTCAAACGGATGTGTGAACATTGAATGATGAATCGAGAGAACCATTTTGTTTTTTATATGCAAAGTGGTGAAAATAAATTTGGAAAGGAAAATAAATATTTTTGGACTGGTTCTTTTTACCTTGATCGACTTACCTCTCACAATTTATGATTGAATTGTGAGTGATGCAATGTAGTCGATTACGTCACATATCATGGTCTTCTTTCCTTTTTGACGGCGACCTCTCTCCATCTGCATAGAGTTAGCGTGCACAAATATATATATATATATATTCCTATCTATGCGATGGCAGGGTGATGTGAATGGTGGTGAGGTTCCAACGAATCACCCCTTTGGAGCAAAAAATTAAAAAAAATTGGAGTGGAATTCATGTGGTTGGGATGGTAATGGTGATGAGGTGTTTTTTTTTAATGAAAATAAAAAAGGATACACAGAGGCGACTTGGGTTCGATTCTAGAACAGCTACCGTTCCCCAAGAACGGCGCCGAAAGCTTGTTGGTATTTTTTAACGCACACAGATAAATCCGCAAGCGCACGCGAAAAGTACCGTTGTAGCTTTCACCCGGAGTATTCAGGGTATCGATTTCCACGGGGAACGAGAAGTGAACTAGAAGGGATCAAGTACGTCCCAAGAGATGAGGTAGATGAATATTTTTGTAGGTAGAGAGGGGTTCTCTAAGGTTTTCTCAAGATTACTAAATACCAAGGTTCAGGCTTACTAAACCCTACTTACTTCGAGTAAATGAACCTTTTCGATTCTCGAAAAGACGGGAAACGGTAATCGGGGTCAGCCGCCAAAAGCTCTACGAAAAACACCAACACGTACGTGGTGGACTACAAAGGCCTGGTCGGAGTCGTCACCCCCGGGCTACCACAACTATTCCGTAGCATTGGGCGCAATCTCAGGGTAAACTCTAGCCCGCACACCATGTCTACGCTTAGCGGTTCTGAAAACTAGTTTCACGTAAAAACTAGAGCCTTCGATTAGAACGGAGATCCAAAGTAAAATAGAATAAGGACTGAATTTAGTCAAGTAATAATCAAAAGAATACCATAAGATAACCTGGATATTACTCACAAAGAAGTTGGCTCCGTAGAGGTACAAGGTTGAGAAGGATCGACAAACCCGGCTCCTCCTCTTCACTCTTCCCTCTCCTCTCTTCCTCTTTTCTAATCTATACAACTAGGTGAAGAACACCTAGAGGGACACCACTACATTGTGTATGATATGTGTAACTGAAGCTTTGTGAAGTGTAGTGTGTTGTGTAAGTGAGGAGTGCCTCTCTTTATATAGTGGAGAGGAGGAGGGAATGGAGGGCTCTCCTTGCTTCGAGCTATTCTTGGCGGGACGAAACTTTTGCACCGCATGCAACCGCCGCTTGAAGATCGCTCCAAACCGCCAGAAAGGGGCGGAACTTTGGCCGAAATTATGCGCCGGCACGCCGCAAGGCCGACCGCCCCCTGGCCTCCTCCCGGCCCGCCTTCTCCTATCGCGCGTTTGTCATTCACATGTTGGGCCTATGGTGGTGCATGGGCCAAATTGTCTTGCGCGGTTTTGGTCCTCTTGATTGATCTACTCCTTGGCGTCTTTTATTCAATACGCTTTTTGATTTATTTGGCGACTTTGTACTGTTTCCACTTTTATACCGCAAAACATATTTTCTTCGAATACAAGTGGAACTAGGTTAGAAGTAAAGGTATATGCGACATAAGTTTTCCGTTTCTCATGAATTGGATATAAGTTGGCGGTATTAATTACCGATAATGACCGCCAACAGGGGCCGAGCCACGCCGGGACGGCGAGGACGAAACCGAGAGGGGCCGGGCTAGAGAGGGGCCGGGCCACGGCGAGACAGCGAGGACGGGCCGGGACGGCAGCCGCGCGTTGGGCGGACGACGGCCGTGCATCGGGAGCCGCGTGCGTGCACACCGATGGGGCGTTGGGGGGTCCCCGGGCATGGTGGTCGACGGCGGGGACCGTGGCGCTGGCGCGCAGCCGGGGGAGGGGGAGGGATGGCGGCGGGCGGGCGGGGACGCAGAGGGCGGCGGCGTGGAGCGGCAAAGGAGGAAGGAGGAGAGTGAGAGAGTGAGAGCGATGATTTGTTTAAGTCCTGGTCGGGGCGCTTTGCCGAGTGCCCGTGATCCGCACTCGGCAAAGGCTGGTTTGCCGAGGGCGGATCTCGCACACTCGGCAAAGGTGTGTTTTTTTTTTATAAAAATATTAAAATACGCACGTATTTTCAAAGAAAAAACTTCCTCTTTGCGAAAGTGCCGCCCGATCGCACTCGGCAAAGGAGTTAGGGCGGCTGGCTTGCCGAAAGTGCCCGATCCCCTCGCACTTTCGCAAAGGTGTGTTTTTTTTTTTAAAAATATAAACACACGCCGTATTTTCAAAAAAACTTCCCCTTTGCCGAAAGTGCCGTCCGATCCGGCGACCGCAAAGGAATTAACGCTGCGGCGCTTTGCCGAAAGTGCCCGATCTTGGCACTCGGAAAGGTGTGTTTTCTTTTTTAAAAAAATCTACGTATTTTTTTTTAAAAAAGCTTCCACTTTGCCAAAAGCCGGGAAGGACACTTGGCAAAGGGATGCCTACTGAGTGCCTGTCACACCCAATTTTAAGAACAAAAGAGGATGCATAAATCATAAATATCTTATGTGCGCCCTGGAATGTCACACACATAAGCTAACAAATCGATAAAAGTACCATCTCGGTGCTTATTGCATAGCGAACAAATATTTATAACAAAGACTCCACTCATAGCAAAAGGAACTAAGACGACTCTCACGCGGAAACTCCATCAGGGACTGGTTGACGGTTAACACCAAGCCTAGTACTCATCATGATAGTCATCATTGTAGTCATCATTCCAGCCTTGATCTATTGATGTAATATAGCAAGGGTAAGTACAAACATACTTAGCAAGAATAGCAAGGTAATATCTTACCCAAAACCCATGATCATTATAACATAAATAATGTAAAGCACAAAATGATAAACCATGAACAATTTAACAAACAAAAGTCATCATCTTTAATGTAAAGGTTCCAGGGCCGCCCGTGACCTTGGGCAAGGCTAGTATACCAGTTTATCAAACTCTGCGTAGAGGTGTACACTTTCACTATGAGTCGCGACTTCCAAATGCACGGGCAAGCTACTCCCATACACCGAGAACCACTAAGAAGCCCCCCAAAGGTTCGTCTAACAAGTTGGGGTGCTAAGTCGTCAGACATAGGAACCCCCCTTCCAACATGGCACATAACCGCAACCTATACACATATCTTCAGGACAGAGGCAGTCCTATACCCAATTCGGCACTTCCTCCAACAAGCTAGAGAAATGGTTTTTAAGGAACTAGTGTCAGAGCCATATGACCCCCATAGCTGTACTGTAATACCCAGATCTCTGTCACAGACAAATCCCAATGTTGTCGAACAATTCATATTTAACATTCAGTGCATAAACATTAAGCAAGTCATAAGGTCATGGTTTAAAGCTAGCATATCCCAAAACTATACTTGCCTTGGTTCTCAAACTCCTGTTGATCTTGCTGGTCTTGCTCGTAGAAGAACTCTTGATCACCAACGAACGGCTCACCGTCTACACTCGATTCATCAAGCATCAACACACAATCATCCGAGCATTCATACACAAAGCAAACAAAGAGATACAATTAGAACAGTAGACCGCCAGCAAGAAAACAAGTTGAAAAGTATACAAAACTATTCTACACGTGCTACGAACACATCAACGTAAAGATCACCGAAATCGGATTTAAAACGGCGAAGATATGCACTTTACAAGTTTTGCATGAATAAAATAATAAACTAAATAGGATCACAAAATTTAAAAGTCGAAAACCTACTGAACAGTGGCAAAAACATCTAGGTTTTGGAATTACAAATCCAACGCAATTTGAACGGTTCAATTTGGATTTAAAACGGAGAAGTTATAAACATTTGAAAATAATGGCAAAACTGTAAATACTTGAAAACGTATTCAGGACTGTTAAACATGAGAATACGCTTTCCAGTGGCAAAAGCGTAGCCGTGGAAATACGCCAAGGACTATGGTGGATCACTTAAACAATGGCGGGGTGTTTTCTGCAAACACGCAGGCCAAAAGGGTATGGCGCGATGTCGGCCATTGGATCCAAGGCCAACGGCGGGATTAGATCGTGGCGACGCCACTCCGAGGAGCTCGCCGGGGAAGACAACCCCGCGGCGGCGACATGGCCGGCGGCGGAAATTCCTCGCCGGAGAAATTGAAACGGGCCCAATAGGCCATGATTTTGGACGTGGTTTGATCCAAACGAAAAGAGGAGGGCGGAGCGGTCTCACCCGACTCAATTTCGGAGGCGGAGATGACCCAAGGACGACGCGCAACTTCGAATTGGCAGACGGGCGGCGAGCTGCGCACGGTGACGAGGGCAAGTGAGCAAAATTGATGGGGAACAAAGTCATTGGCGTGTTCGCAAGATGATTTTGAAACAATTCACTAGCTTACCGCGATGATGAGGTAGTGGAGATGACGAACTCGAGCTTGGCGGCGGAACCGGCAATGGCGGCTAGGGTTTCACGTGGCTCGGGTCGACGTGTTGCTTGTGAAAGGAGCAAGGGAGGGCGGCGGCTATCTTCTTATAGGACGCGGTACAAAGCGCTGATAGCACCGGAGACGCGAGTCATTGCGTAGACGGGGTCGGGCTCGGTATTGATCCCGGCTCGGTTACGATGGGGAAGGCAGCAACGCTGGTCAGTGGGTCCAGGGCGTCAGCGAAGACAAGGAGGAAGGGGAACAGCGCGCGGTGCTGCGTAGCTAGCTGGACTTGCTGGCGTGAGCCACGGCCCAGGAGAAGGTTTAGCCAGCGGGCCAAACTGAGTTGCTGGACTTCTCACGCCAAATAGCAAGAGAGAATAGGAATAGAACTAAAAATACTTTTCTTTTGTTTATTTCAACAGGTTTCATAAAACATTTGCAAAAGAACTTGAATAGATTTCAGTTCCAGCAAAATCTAAACAATACAGAAAATAAGATGCAACAGCATGAATGCACATACATGTGTCTAGCCTTATATTGGATTTTACTTTCATAAAAAAAAATTATTCTACTAAATTCAAGGCATCACATAAAGCATAAATAAATCAAATTGCCTATTTTAAAATCATGCAAACTTTTGGGTGTTACAGTGCCAGCCGCCTGGCCCTCGGCAAAAACATGTTTGCCGAGTGTCAAACTCCGACACTCGGCAAACAATTTTTTTTTTATTTTGACCTCGAGACTTTTTTATGTAGGCCTCATATAGTACTTGGAACTCCATGTTGAAGTTTGGTACATTTCTCGGACATTTTACTATATTTCTTTAATTTATCTCTTTTAATTGAATTTTTTCATAAGTCAATTTTGAGCTACAATTCATTCGAATAAAGGGAAAAATGATATTCATGTTCTTGAGTCTAATGTGAGGCCTCATCCAGGGGACAGACCCAAAATTTCAAACATCTTGTTCATGAAACATGACCATTCACTTGCGGGAGAATTATTTTTTAAATTCTATAAAAACCAAACGAAGTCCAAAAATCATGAAATTTATCGAGATGTCGTGATATCATATGTGGAGACTGTGATAAAAATTTAAGAAGATTTCGCGGGGTTTGTCGGGTATGATGGTTACAAACCAGGACATCTCCCCGCATGAGTTCTAATATCTCATGTGGAGATGTTCGGGTTTGTAACTATCGTGACGTGACAATGTGCACAAAACCTTCTCAAATTTTTATCACAGTCTCCACATACGATATCACAAAATCTCGACAAGTTAATGATTTTCGTACTTAGTTTGGTTTTTATAGAATTTAAAAACAATTCTTCCACAAGTGAATGGTCATGTTTCATGAACAAGATGTTCGAAATTTCAGGTCTGTCCCCTGGATGAGGTCTCACATTAGACTCAAAGAATACCTAATATCATTTTTCCATTATTCGAAAGTGACTTGCGCTTAAAGATTGGCTTATGAAAAAATTTAATTAAAAGAGTAAATTAAATAAATATAGTAAAAATCCAAGAAATGTACCAAACTTGGACATAGAGCACCAAGCACTATAGGAGGACTACAGAAAAAAACTTTGGATGGGAAAAATCCAAAAAAAAATTATTTTGCCAAGTGTCGGTATTTGACACTCGGTAAACTAGATCTTTGCCGAGTGCACGGTGTCCGGCACTCGGCAAAGAGGCCCTGTTTGACGAGTGCCAAACGGCGGCACTCGGCAAAGGCAACGGCAGGGATGGGCGTTACCGCTGCAGTGGTTTGCCGAGTGCCTATATTCGCCGAGCGTCCGGCACTTAGCAAAGAGGTCTCTTCGCCGAGTGTCCTTATTTGCCGAGTGCCACTCAGCAAAGAGGCATCTTTGCCGAGTGCCTGCTTTGCCGAGTGTCTGGCACTCGACAAAGATGCCTCTTTGCCGAAAGTGCCCGAAATTTGGCTCTCGGCAAATCAGTTTGCACTCAGCAAAGATCCTGTTTCCAGTAGTGAGTAGGAGGTGACAAAGCACCCCTCTATGGCAGGGGCGTAGGCGGGGTGGCGCATCAAGGGCATCTCCCTAATAGTAGCCCCTCAGGGCTTCAGGCTAACTTGATGGGTCGAAGCAGCGATAGCTTGATGGGTAAAGGCACATCAACTGTTGGAATTATATGCTTTGGCAATATATATAGATCAACAAATCATACATAGGAACTCAGGTGGGTAGCATAGGGACATAGATTTATACTGGTTTAGGTATGGGTTACCCTATGTCTAGTGGAGAATAGCTCTTTATCTCGTTTGCTCAGTGTTTACAGGGGTGCTGGTAGCTATGAGTCTAATTCCTAGGGCTGCAATCAGGTATCCCTAGCTCACCTTACATAGTCCAAGAGGTATGGTTATAGTTTAAGTCCCGGTCGGTTTACAGTAAGGTTTCCTAGTTACATGGAAATCTATCATGTAGAATCTATTATCTTAGGCATATCTTGATCTCCAAGCTTCCCTTCAGTTGGTTGCTTGTCCACCAAGGCCAATGATGTACCCTATCCCGGTTGGGCCTCATATTTGGTGTCCTCAGCCCACCCTGCTTGTAGTGGGCTCATATGTGGGCGGTGAGGTATCGGGTCCATATCACCGACACAACTTGTTGAATACGTCAAGTACTATTGACGGTGAAGATGATGATCAGGTTATTCGAACCCTAACTTGCATGTGGGCTAGGTACCTATGCCGTACCTGGATGTCATGTTAACGTCCTTTTGTTGCCTCTACGAAACAAGGGTGTATAACACCAGGTAAATTCTCTTTCATATAAATTCGTGTGTAATTATGACAAATGGTGTGCACTAGCGCATTCAGTGAAGCTGAGTTACTGTGAGTGTGTTTGAATTTCATTTCAACTCAACAGACAGTCTGGTGTTCGATATGAAGCATTCGGCGAGTACAGGTCAACAGAGTTCTAGTCATTCAAACATCTTTAGACTTTTGCTCCGGTGGAAGCATCCGGTTTTGCACCTGAGCTTCTCTTGATCGTTGGCAGCCAACTCAATACCACGGAGGGTTTGCCCGGCGAGGCATCCGATGAGAACAAGAGAGCATCCGGTAAGCAGAGCAAAGTTGCTTCCAAGTTTTGTTTTAGGTGATCTGGGAAAAATACATATTGTGATATCATCCAGTGGTGCTCCGTAGCATTCGCTATTATTGTTTAGGCTTTGATCTTGCTGAGTCGCTGCTGTCACCAGAGCTTCCGGTGCTCAGATCAAGCATCCAGTGGAACGGCGAGCACAATGTGAGCTCGTTTTCTTTAGCTTATTTGTAGTGTTCATTCTGCTTTGTTTCCATGCTTTCCTAACCTCTTGTTTCTAGGGTCAATAGGTCCTTTGTGACAATGTGATCTTGAAGATAGCTAGACGAGAGACTTGCGAATAATTTCGGGATATAGACTGCCCTAAGTTGGGTGGTCACCATTCATTCCGGTCCTTCACGGTGGTTCCTTGATATTGGGCACTTGTTCTTGCTTCCTTAACGTGGAGTGTATTCATCCATACAGCATGGCACCATATAACAGAGTTGACTAACGCATACGTATGGTCTTTTATTAATAAAAAAGAAAAGGTAATAAAAGATACATTACAGCTTAGTCCGGAATTGATCAGGACTAGTAATTAGAGAACAACACTAGTGAACACACGGGAAATCAAATGACCAATATAATGGCCATGAGGAGGACAGTACGCACAAATATTATTCTCAGGGTCGGAGGGAGTCGGAGGCACTGGTATCACGACCTCTCGCTCATTAAATTTATTTATTTATTATTTATAGGTGTATGTCTGAGTCTGCATCGACACAACAATTCTCACGCCGGGTTCTGGGGCTTGTGGTGGCTGCCAGCGGCTTCATCATGCGCCTACTTGTCCAGCCCATGGCCATGTGTCTTCCACACGGATGTGAGGAAGCTCCGCCATTGCTTGATCGCGTGATCGGCAGCCTGCATCCAAGACAAACACAGAATGGAACCTTAATGAAATCAGATCCGTAGATGTTGGTGAGTATCGCCATACAGAAACATTGTACATACGTACCAGGTATATGTCATGTTGCCTCGCTCCATTGATGCCCCCCCGTAGGATGGCGGTGAGGCCGCGGGACTCATGGCCTTCTTCCTGGTGCGATGATGGTTGGTTAGTGCACGGCAAGTCGTCATCCATCTAGCACCAGAGGTCGAATCGCTTGTTGACCCCATCCAGAAGCTCGACGGCGCGCTTGCAGACAATTGACGTCCCCGCATCTTGGGCAATTGACGTCCCCACATCTTGGACAGTGGGGTATGGTGGGCAGGGATTTGGTCTGTTGACCACGTGAATTGGGAGGTACACTGAGCAAGTGTCAGTGGTGATCGACTGGCTGCCCGGCGCTTCCATGTACCTGACAGTAGCGTCAATCGCATGGATAGTTGCATGGGTACCCGTCGACCAACTCCCGGTACAATAAGAAAAGTAGACAATGAAGTCTTTCACCTCCCCTGCATAGAGCGTGCCTACCAGTATGCCTCCGGAATTTCCCCGGAGTATGTAACCCCCAGAGTCAATCCTTGTTATCTGCAAACTACCTGACTAGATGTCAACACAGGCGTCGACGGCTACTACGGTCTTGAACCCAGCTAAGCAAATGGCGAGGGCCTCCATGATCTTGCTGTCGAGGTTGACGGTGATGGAGGAATAGACTCCGTAGGATATGTTAGCGATATAGTGCAGCGCCTTTGGGTCGTGAGCCTTGCCCAAACCGAAGGTGTGGACTGGGTACTTTTGGAGGAGGCCTCGGATGGGATCCGTGGGGGCGATACTATCATCGCCCCATTTGAACTGGTTGTCTAGACCATCCGAAATGAGAATGATGAAGCCTGCACGCTTCTTATCCGTTCGGTCGTCCAGGAGCTGTAATATTTGGTACATATAAGTTAAAAGAATAAAAAGGTGAAATCCAAATTTAATCAATGTTTTTAAAAAGAAAAGGAGTCCAACTCAGCTACAGTTGAAATAATACGTGAAATTTGACATAAAGATTGAATACAATACTTCATCCGATCACAGATGTAGGTCCATCTAGGTTTGTCCCAACTCAAACTATTCTAATTTTGTCTTCCATAAAAATATATTATATTCAATGAAAGGAGTTATATATTACAAAAGTAGCTTTCACAATGAATTTAGTAAAATTTTAGATGTGTGGATGGTAAAAGCTACTCCATCCGTTCTAACTTATAAGTCGCTTTGACTTTTTTGGTACATCCATTTTACTATGCATCTAGATATAATAATATGTCTAGATACATAGCAAAATAGATGAACCAAAAAAAGTCAAAGCGACTTATAATTTGAAACGGATGGAGTAAAAATGTTTGGCTGAGGACAAACCTAAAAGAAACTAATCTAGGTATAAATATTTTATGTATAAAACGCTTCTTCATGGACTAAATATGAATATTTTAAGAACTTTTAATACTTCACTACAAAATCATGAAATAAACACTCGTGCGTGCATGTTGAATTGAACAGTTGAGGGCCTAGGCAAGTTAAATGTAAAAGAGATAGCTTGCCCGGTAATTTGCAAGGGCGACTTGCTAGTTAACACTTTCACATTAAAGTACAGCTAGGGTGCTATGTGTTGCAAATGCAATGCGTATGTGGACCATCTTGGTGGGTTAGGACCTAAATGATTTGGAATGCAGGATGTTACAATTGCATTACATCAATTATTGTATTGTCTTTTTTTATTTACTGTACGTCTGTAAGCCCCACCAATGTTTGAGGAGTGGTAGTTTATGAACTAGTATTTAATTCTTATGCGTAAGCCTAAATAAATTGATATTGGGAATCAAATGGAGTAGCTAAGTTCACCACATACCTTCACAGCATGCTCCAAGCTTGGTTTAAAAGCAGTGTCACCCATAGCCACTAGCTCATCCACCATTTTTCGATAGCCATCCGAGCACTGCCAGATATTTCTAAAATGCCAGTGGTATACTCTTTCATGACCTGATCGTTGAATGCTACAATGGCAAGGCGGTCGGCATCGCCAAGGTGCCTTATTATGAACTTCATGGCATTTTTCAGCAGATCCAGCCTAGATGGCATCTTTGTTTGCGATGCCACTGGCCAGCTCATGCTTTGGTTAATATTGATAAGTGCGACCAGGTCAATGGGGGCATGGTTGTTCATAGATGAGGGTGCTTCAACGCGGACCACTGCTGACATATTTAATGTAGATATGGAGTAGCTGTCTATCAGAAGTACAGGGGGTTCATGGCAATGCGTACTCCGACTTTTTCCAGGGTCATCTTGACCTGCATTCACAATTTAGAATTAGAGAAGCATCTGAATTTCACTACCACTATCTTCTGTAAAGTAAACAAGTGATGTGTAAAAGAAAATGAGTAAACAAGTGGATTTCACTACCACTACTACCAGGATCGGATGACAACATATTAAATGAATAAATACATAAAGAACAAGGGAGTTTATTTTCTAGCATAAAAGAAAGAATGAAAGAAATTTATTAACAGACTCCAGCCACGTGGAAAAAAATGCTGCTTCAACTCTCCCGTCAACATATTAAATGAATAAATACATAAAGAACAAGGGAGTTTATTTTCTAGCATAAAAAGAAAGAATGAAAGAAATTTATTAACAGACTCCAGCCACGTGGAAAAAAGCTGCTTCAACTCCCCGTCACCATTCATATTGGATAGACAAAAAAATGCTGCTTCAATTCTCCCGTCACCATTCATATTGGATGGACAAAAAAATGCTGCTTCAACTCTCCCGTCACCTTTTATATTGGTTTGACAAATGTTATGTGTGTAGACTTAAATTGAGAATACTTTCATAATGTTAAAATTTCAATTCATTAGAAAATGTAGCTCAACAGAATTTTGTGGCCAAATTGGTGTCTCAGAGACTGTGGCAAGAACCAAATACCTCACATTATTGTCCACTAGTCCACCGACCCATGTGGTTGCATGGGCACTATTAAGAGATATAGATGTTAGAAATTTGTGGATAGGTTTTAGGCTCATAACTAAATAAAATTGCTTATCTTTGGTCTCTCTTATTTGCTCATATTCTAAAACAATACTTATTCAAATACTTTCTTATTTTTATATAGATGTGATGGTGTAGTTTACCAGTTGCTATATGCACTTTTTTCATTCAATTCATAGTTGTTCCCTTAGCATTGCATATCCATGCGTGTTTGACATGTATTTAGTTAAATTCCCACTCAAGTTTTCATATTCTAACACAACAACCATATAGGTACTTTCGTATTTTTATCCAGATGAGACATCGAATTACAATATCATAACATAGTTAACAAACATTGTCACGGTCATGGTGTTTAGGATGGTTGTCGAATTGTAATAAAAAAAACCATACTCTGTTTTTATTTAGGCTAGCCCCTTATTTTCAACACCTATATATATAAAATAAAATAAAGTTTGGTCTCAACATTTGTTCGATAATGAAGGACACACGATACATCGAATTACAATATCATAACATAGTTAACAAACAATGTCACGGCCATGGTGTTTAGGATGGTTGTCGAATTGTAATAAAAAAACCATACTCTGTTTTTATTTAGGCTAGCCCCTTATTTTCAACACCTATATATATAAAATAAAATAAAGTTTGGTCTCAACATTTGTTCGATAATGAAGGACACACGATACATCGACTTACAATATCATAACATAGTTAACAAACAATGTCTACGGTCATGGTGTAGGATGTTTGTCGAATTGTAATAAAAAAACCATACTCCATTTTTATAAAGGCTTACCCGCTTCATGAGCGTTAGTTAAAGTATCATCAGTATCAACAGGATCTCCAACGTGGGCAGTATCCTTTGGAGTCAACTCTAGCTTCTTTGCTGCATTTTTTATAGCTCTTAATTCACGCTTGTCTCTTGTTCAGTAGCATCCTTTGTCCAGGAGACATTGCAGCTTTTCTTGCTCTATCACGAGCACGCTTTCTTTTTTTTTTGGACACATGAGAGTCTGGTTGATGGCAATAGGTGCATGTTCCCCACCTGCATAGAATGACATATTAATCAACGGACCCTAGACCGCGATTTTTAGAATGACATATTAAAATTATATAGGCAATGTCCAAGCGTGTACCTGTTTCAGTATTGCTAACGCCGTCTGTTAGCATGTCATCAACCACTCCAGTGTCATCTACAAATATTACCATAAAACAGAAAGCAAGTTATTCAATTTGTAAACACGGTGCCTCCAATCAATACTTTTGTCATGCTAATAAATAACCTGATTGCCTATGAAGCCAGTCACTATTTTCATCCATTTCATCTTTTGTATTCTCTTCAGCATGTTGAACCATACGCCAAACTGTTGAATCATATTCCAAATTGTTATTTAGATCAACACGACCTTGAATATTCATCTGATGCCTATCACAACGTCTCTTCTCATCAATCGTTGTCGATATTGGTCTTTTTCCCTCTGCCTCTTGTTCTCATTACGATCCACATCTAATAGCATCAGCACCGGCAGAGTGTGGTTAGTTTGGTGAGGAGATGCAAACATATTAGCATTATGTAAAAATAAAATATACCTCCATGATTTCTATTGGTAAGGTTTTCAAAAGGTACCCGATGACCGGTTGGGCCACGTGTGTCCATCAACACTACTGTCAACTATGCATGACACCACAAAAGCAAAAGAACTCTTGCTTGTCAGCGGAGGTTGAGAGAAACAAGTCTGATTACAAGAACTGCACTTGAAAGCAATAGCTTCGGTACAAAATCTACGAATTTATATAAAAAGTCATGCTGAAGTTATTATGATTTATTGGCTCACATAAAATCTATCGAAGCTAAAACACTATGCACATGAAGGAAACCTGCTTATATGTGCAGTAATAAACAAAATGCAGTTGTACAAATAGAGAGGAATTGTCTTAGTTGCAGCATGAGAGTCAACACGATGGAAGAATTCCAGATCGACATCCAGTATGTTGTCTGCTAGCTAGCCTGATCATGGTGGTAAGCCCTCGCCGAACTCAAGGACATGCTGTTAATTTGAGAGCCTAGCTGCTGAACAGTTGCAGTGGATGATACACTGATACCGTTGCAGGTAGCAGACATCGCGAGATGACGGGCGCCGCCGTTGGGAGGCTAACGAGACGATGATAAGGGGCGGCAACAACCAGGAGGCGGCGGCCGTCGAGGAGATGCTAGCCCAGCAGCAGGCCAAGCAGCACGCCCCCGCGCGACGTCGCGGCAATGGTCGGCGCAGACGGAGTCGCGCATCTTGGCGCGCCTCCCGCGTCTTCGGCGGCAAGGACCGCCACAGCAAGGTGAAGACCGTCAAGGGGCTCTACGAACTGCTTGACCGCCTCAACCTCAACCAGCGTAGCAAGGTCGTCGACTGGCTGCTCAACGCCGCCGCCACGGTATCGACAAGCTGCCGACGCTGCAGTTCCCGCCGCAGGACCTCATGGTCAGCCACGACCTGGCGCCAAACGACATGCCGATGGTGCACAAGGAGAAGTTCGGACACATCTCGGTGGGCACCAGGTCGACGTCGACGTCGACGGGACCGGAGCCCACCACCACTTGGTGGGTAGGTTCATGGAGCTGAACAGCGCGTTGGGCATGGCCAGGAGCGCAATGGCTCCGTATAGCAACTACACCGGAGAGGCGGCATGGAATAACAGCGGCACCGGCGGCTCGCCGCAGGTCGTGGCAGCCGCTCACCACTCGCAGTCCCCGTCGTTGCTCTCCTTGGCTCCACGTCCGCATCAACTGGCGATCTACTCGTCGGAAGCTGATCGGCAGTTTCAGGTGGAGAACCTTGGCTCGCAAAGCATGTCCTTGAGCTCGGCGAGGGCTTACCACCATGATCAGGCTAGCTAGCCGACAACATAATCGTAACGATCTGGAATTCTTCCATCGTGTTGACTCTCATGAAGCAATGAAATAGAAGTCACGAAAGAAGAGAAGAGATGGAAGATACCTTGAACGCCTCGTCGGCCGCTGCTTTGTTGCTGGCCGCTGCAGTGGACAGAGGGCACGAAGGAACTGCGAGTCGACTACCGCCGATTGCCGCTGTTTTGGACGGACGTCGGCCGCGTGCTGGGTCGCGGAGGCTAGGTGCGCCGGGTCGAACGTGTTTGGAGACCGGATGGAGCTCGAGGCTGTCGCCGATGACGTCCCGGCGGCTGCGGCGATCCGCGCTCGCTGGAGAGGAGCCGGTGTATTTTCAAACGATTAGAGTGGACGGTATTTTTTGAATGGTTGAGGGAGGCTGATGATTGCGTTTATTGATTGGTTTCCTTGATTAGAGTGGCCGGTATTTCCTTGAATCGTTGATTGCGTGATACGTGCTTTCCTTTCTATAAAAGATCAAGTGGCATTAGAATAATTAAGATATTGTGGACCATTAATCAGTGGCATAATTTGGGAAACATGATTGCCTTGCCGCACGTTGAGGGAGGTGGGGGTCACGGCAAAACCGGTTTCGCACGGGGTGGGGGAGCGACCTCAAGTTTTTTGTCGCACGAAAAACCTGCCTCCCTTTCATCCTTCTTAGGTAGTAAAGATAAAGATGTAGCGCATGCCCATGAATTTAGAATTATAAGGAAATTCTTAAATCAATAATACGTACCTGTTTTCCGAATATGGCAGTTAACAGCCACAGGAGGAGATGATCCGCCCACCTAGCTTGATTGGCTCAAGAAGACTGAAAATCAACGGAGGAAACCAAGGGTCTTTGGATCTTAATTATCTCAAGCACAGCTCTGGTGGAGTTTATTGTTTTGAGGACCTGGAATTAATTTGATGCGGTAGTATCGGGTAGTGAGGAGGAAGCAAGAAGTAACAATTAGATCGATGCATGCAGCGAACCAAGTACAAGTTAAGCAATGGAGTTTGTCCCTTGCGTCAGCCTTATATATGCAACCCTAAGCACTAGAACAACATCTGGAGAAACCAAAGAATCAGTAGAGCTTGATGCTTGAGTCTCTCGGGCAAGCAAAGGTGAGAAGCATAAACCAGTTGACTCAATGAAGAAAGGGTCAGAAGCAAAAACCAGTTGACGAAGAAAGGCATATGCTCTAGTGTGCGTGAAGGAAAGCACGCCTACTTTTTAAAAAAAAATAAAGGAATAAACATCTTGCTTCATCTAGGGATGAAAACGGACAGAAGAAATCCTGTCCCAACCAGTCCCGTTTCCTACATTTATCCCACCCATTTCCTTGTAGGATCCAGTTTTCGTATTTACGGAAAGAGGTGAGGAGATTTCTAGCACAGTGACAAAATTAGTATGCCATCATTAAATACATCACAAATTGATCAAATTTGCTTAGCATGTTGTTGTCTCCATAAAGTAAGGAGGTGTATTTGTTAATCCAAAAGACACAGCTTATAATTCGTAGTGCCCATACATGGTCACAAATGCCATCATCTCAATATTCTCTTCTCTTACCAGAATGATTATAGCCTGAGCGCAGATCAATCTTGGAAAACAACCTATCAACTTTTGGACGATAAACAACTCATCAATACGAGGCAAGGGATACTTGTTCTTAATAGTCACCGCATTGAAGCCACGATAATCCACACACATCCGTCAACTACGTACCATCCTTCTTAGTAAAGAGAACGAGAGCTTTCGAAGGCGACACACTATGGTGAATCAGTTTCTTGGACAACAGATCATCCAATCGTTTTCTCAACTCTTCTTGAAATGGGCAAGACAAATGATATGGGGCTATATATGGAAATAGTTTTGGTACCAGGTATAATATCAATACAGAACTCCACTTCACGCTTGGGCAGAATTCCTGGAAGCTCCTCCGGAAAAAACATCAGGATTATCTATCACAATGACAAAATGGTATCTACTAATTTAGATGCAAATTTTTAGGTATAAATTATGTTCCGTGGTTACATAGGTGGCAAATTTAAAGCTTACTTTACGTTGTTTCTCAAAATGAGAATTGTGGGTATTTCTTTTGGGGAAAAAAGATAGATACGGGTTACCATTTTAATTTATCATTGTCCATCAGAGTATACTGAGTTGATGACCAGATTTTATGATTTTTGTTCTTCTCAGGCCCAGTCCTGTCAATTTGATGGCATGGAGCCAAGTAAAAAAGATGGGCCCTTTAATCTAACTACAGTATAATAATGATGATACTTCTATTAAACTTTAATGCATCCAAAAAGTTCTTATCAAACAAATTATAAACGTTACCTTAAAAACTTCTTCTAACATTTGCAGATACGAACTCATTGATGATGGCATCAATATTAATCTCATCTACTAATAATTTCTTCTCAGTGCATAAAGCTAGTAAATTACCTAGTTGAGAACTTGACATAATGATAATGATTATTCACTAAATAGTCTCAACTCTCGGATCACAATACCCTAACTGCACCTCTACACTGCACCGTATGTATAGTTGCCCAACAGGCCGGCACGGCCCGGCCCGGCACGATGTCGGGCCAGCACAGCCTAGTGGGGTCGAGCCATCACGAGGCGTCGTGCCTCACGGGCCGTGCTGCTACATGCTTCATGCCTGGCCTTCGGCCTAGGCAACGGCCCTGCGGGCCGTTATTTGTGCCATGCCGGCCCGTGAAGCACGGCAAATTTCACGGGTCGTGCCAGCCCACAGCTCGTCACCAGTGAAATACCTCAATCAATTCATCTCACAAAATCTAAACAAAGTCACAAAATCTAAACAAGTCAAAAAACCTAAACAAGTCACATATATGACCAAGATCACCATCTCACACTCTCACAGATATGATCAAGATCACTTATCACCATCTCACACTCTCACAGTCACAGATATGACTAAGATCAGTAGATCACCGTCTCACAGACTTACAATCAACATATAACATGAACATGATAATCAAAATGAGTTGTTTTGTGCAATGTTGCCTCATTAAAAACCTTTCTAGCTAAAACTCACCCTTGTGAGAAACCCTAGAAAGGAAAAAAGAGTGCAGCCAGCTCAGAAATAAGTCTTAGTGTCTTACAATCCATAGTGGCATACTTCAAATTGCCACCCAAAATTATAGTGAGTCCACAGATCACTCACTGATCTTAGCAACAGCAAAAGCCAAAAGACCAACTCACTCATCTCTTAGTCTCAGCTCACTAAGTAGCAGAAGCACCAGCACCACTAGTCCCGCTGCTCCCGCCGCTTCCTTCTTCTTGATCAAGGTACAGGTTCTTGAATGCCTCCTCAAGCTTTGGGTCCTCCGCATCGTGCTGTTCCCTTCCTACTCCTAGCTCCCAATCCTTTATGCAGGTCAGCATCTCCACATTCTCTGGCAACAGGCGCTACCGCCGCTCTTCAAGGATCCTGCCTATCAAATTGTGACAAGACTCGGAAGAGACAATAGAAACAGGAACCGACATGATATCTCTAGCCATTATAGATAGGATTGGATAGGTCAGCTTATGGTCACGCCACCAGAGGAGTATGTCAAAATCATCCTCATAAGAATTGACACAATCACTGTCTAAGTAAGCTGAGAGCTCACTAAGAGCGTAAGCAGATGAAGTTGAGGTGGAAGAGACAGGGGGGAGGACCAACAACCCCTAAACCACCACGGCCTCCAAAGATACTTCCCCATGCCTGCTTTTTCTTAACAAAATGAGCTAATGGCTGTGCAACCCTTTGAGATCTAGCTGCGCCAAACTTGGTCTCATATTTGTTAAATAGTTTATACAATTCAGTTTTGACATCAGCATAGTATCAACTATAAGTGGCTCTAGTACTTTCAGCAAGTAATTCCAACACATTAAAGAATCCTCTCATCTTAGCCCAATATTTAAGGAATTTAAGTTTCAGAGGACCAATAATATTTCCAAAGTTCTGATCTCTTTCAGCAGCATGCAAATGAGAAGCAATCTCTAAGATATGGTGCAAAACAAGTGGACTTGTGGGATAATAAAACACCGACACAATAACAAATAGAATCATAGAAGAGTCCCAGAACTCATTATCTTTTCAGCAACATGCCAATGATTTCTAGTCAACAGTTCTAAACCATAATGAGAATGAATGAACACAGAAAAAGATGTCCTTGTATGGAATCAAGTGCTTAAGCATTACATAAGTAGAATTCCATCTAACATCCATATCCAAGCCAAACTTTCTAGGTCTAACACCCTTAGCAGTACAATATTCTTTAAACAATGCAATTCTTTGATTAGAGGAATTTAAGAAGTTAATTGCAGTTCTAAAATCTTCTGTAAAAGTTTTCAACCTCTTCAATCCAGATTTGACAATAAAATTAATGATATAACAGGCACAACGTTGATGCACAAGACAATACTTACGCTTATTAGGATCAGAAGGTGTAGGTGCAGGATAAGAACACAAGTAACCAAAGAACATAGGTGTCAAAGTCTCCATAGCCTTAGCATTAGAAGAAGCATTGTCTAGAGTGACAAAGAAAAATCTTATCAATCAAACCAAACTCCTCAACCACACTAGCTATCCTTTCTATAATTGTTTTCACCGGAATGTTTAACCTCAATCAGCCTAAAACCAACAACCCTTTTTGTTACTCCCAATTAGCATCCACATAATGAGCAACAACACTAATGTAGTCCTCCTTAGCATTACCAGACCAAATGTCGAAAAAATAAAGAAACAGAAGAAGCAACAGGCAACACAGATTTCATAAGCACATCACGTCGATCAGCAAACAGTTTACCAAGATCTCTAGTGGTGGTCTGTCTAGAAACCTTAACAAACTGAGGGTTATGAGCAAGAGTAATGTAATCCTCCTAGGTCTGTGTCTCACCTATGCCTAATGGAAGGTCCAGCCTAGCAATCAACCAGCACAACTCAATACGAGCAACAGTAGGATCATACACCCAGTTATGGAAACCATCAGGATTCAGAGCAAGCCTTGACTAGACCCTATGAGCATGATCAGTTTTTTTCCTACAAGATGCCTGGTGCCTAATCAAATCACCAGTGCCAGCAGCAGATCTAGCAGACAATCTCTTTCTACACATTTTACAGATAGCACAATATAATATTATTTTCCTTGATCTCATCAAAACCAGCCCAAACACCAGATCTGCGCTTACCAACAAATGAGGTACCATGAGTGTCGGTGGAGCCGGTGCTAGCCCTGTTGCTGTCGTGGACCCTCCACCACCGTCACACCGCCATCGACGACGTTGTTTGGAACGCTGCAGTCACCAACATCGATACCGAACAATGCCGCAACGTCTTCACGGAGGTCGTCGTCGTTCTTGATTTCGAGCTTCGTCCGTGAGGTCGTCTCCATGGAGGGGAAACTCATCCGCCCGGCATGGCAACCCCGAGCATGGACGGGCTGGACGGCTGACCCTGACCTCCACGAACGGATGTCTATGCCAGAGGAGGAAGACGCAGGCACCGATCTGCGCAGAGGACTAGAGGACAAAGAAGGAGAGTGAGAGACAGACACCGATTAGGGTTAGGGTTAGGGTTAGGGTTAGGGTTCAATAACTTACCTGCGCTTACGGAGCCCAAAGGCCGGAGGGCGTGGGCCACCCAGAGGAGACAGACACCGATTAGAATCGACGGCGAAGGCGAGGAGGAACTGACAAGAACACAAACTCACACAGTTCACAGAGAGCGAGAGGAGAGGAAGGGAGAGGAGGGAGGACAGGGTTATTGAGCTCAAGGCGAGGTGGAGGAGCGGGCGGGCGAGGATGGTCGGAAGCGAGTGGCCGCCGACGGATACGGATCAAGAGGGAGAGCGACCGGCCGACTACGACCGTGAGAGCTAGAGCGGCCGAGAGCGGGGGTGGGATTAATGATTTAGGGTTAGGGTTTGGGGGCACAGCCGCCGCGGGTTATATATATATGGCGCCGCAGCCGTGGCTTTTGGGGCTGGCCGCCTACCGCCAAGGCCGCCAGGGGAGCCGCGCCACACCGGGCCACCATCCCGCCGACCGCTGGGATCGGGCTGTGCCCGCAGCCGGGCCACGTGCCTGGGGTGCGCCCGTGCATGGCCTGTTCGCGGGTCGTGTCGCCCCCAGCCCCGTAGGTCACCGGGCCGGGCCGGGCTTGGCTCGGGCCAAAAACCGGGCCTCATGCCGTTAACGGGCTCAGGGTGCATGGCCAAATATAACCGTATGAAATTGCCGAATCTTGTCCTCTAAAGAATTAAAGAATAAAAAATGGAGGTAAAGATAAATTAAATATTGATTATAAATATATAATTGTCATATATCAAGAAAGAGACTTAGGAGCAATTGGCTAAACGTACTGTACCTGAAGCCTGAAGGGCTGAACTGGAGCACCTGATCGGTGTGTGGACTCGACCACTCGTCACTCCGCGCACACATCGCGTACTCACGTAGATGCGGCTGCGTGTCTAGCTGTCGGCAAGGTCGTGACGAGGGCACGGTGAGCGGCACCAGCGATACGGACGGCGGCGGCCGACGCGGAGCCACCAAGCGGAAGACAAAGCGTCAAGTTCCATCGGCAGATCGAGTTCTCAGTTCTCACACGCACGTTCCTTTAGCTAATTAGCTTCTTCCTTCTTTCCTATGGGCCTGGCCACGCACGAGCAGGCTTGACTCTTGGGTATGTTAGGCCAAAGCCCATCTAATACGTATAGATGACATATATGGGGTTAGGCCCGTGGCTTCGAGGGCCCAGTGCGAATGCACAACCCCGCCCCAAAAAAAAAAAAAAAAAAAGGGGCCAGGCCTGGTTCTTCTAGTGTCTTCTGAGTACTAGTATATTACTCGTGCTAACGCCACGACGATGTTCGGTAATACAAATCAAACATTCAAAATATAATATATGCATCGATAACAAAAGCATAGATGTGGTATGTTTAAGATTCACTAAAAAACAACAATACATAGAATTAGATATATTAACACTGATCTCATTTGAAATACATTCATAACTTCACAGGACATGTACACTCAAAGAGTTAGAACTACAATAAGTATATTTTCTGCCAATCGTCTTCAGGCCTAAATAAGCAATAAGCATGTCTTGGTGGCAGTGATTGCTGTGGCAAATGTTCAGCAAGGTGTGGACAAAGCACCTTTGTACCAAAATCTTCTCTGCCGCTAGCAAGCATGAGATGACTGATGTACCATCTGCAACTTAACCCGTTTTAATTTTTTATTTTTATTTTTTCGGAGCTAGCAGCGTTGGAACCTGGACTGTCGCGGGTCGGTTTTGCTGATGCCGCACGCGTGTTGAAGCCTGGGAGGAGTTGATACAAACAACCATGACCCCGATTGGGTAAGCCTTTGAGGGGCGGTTTTTAGTCATTGATTTTAATGGAGATGATTTGATGATTTGCTCTGTACAATTTCTTTGGTGCACAATGGTTAGGACTCTCTCAGCACGGGAAATATGACATGGGATATATCGAGCGTTGTTTTGAGTGTTTCTTTACAGTAGAGATAATTGGGTAAAAACAAGAAAAGTTGGAGATCCAAGTACATGTTCTCGTTATCCAGCCAAATATGCACGGGTTAACGCGCAACCAACTTTGGTGAAAACAGGAAAAGTAGGCTATGGCGCACGTCCTGCTCCTCCGAAGGCATCAAGCCATCAACACATGGTGGTAAAGAGGGCACAAACGCCTAAGTGCCAGCCATCCAGCGAGGCACTCGTGATGGAACCCATGCTTGCAGGGCATCACGCACATGTCGTCATCCACCGCGTACGTAGTCCATCAAGCAAAAAGGGCACTGGTTGCCGTCATTCTGGGCTGATCTCTGGTACTTTCGCTTCTCTAGACCGGCGAGCACACCCCTCACCAGAAGAAGCCGGGACACCTCCAAAGCCATGGCCGCCGTCGATGCCGTCGTTTTCGCGTTGATCTAACCAATCCGGTAGGGGAACCAGGATTTTAGCACGTAAATCCTGATAAAAATCTGCTCCGCCACCAGCATGTCGTCGTCATTGTGTTGATCTGAATCGTCCGGTAGGGGAGTCAGCACCCCGGCGGCCACAGCCTGATCATACGTCCGCTGCAGGATGTCGCCGATGTCGTCGTGTTCTGTAAGCCTCATGGAAAACTCCATTATCTGATCAAAGAACTCACCTGACAATCCACGCTGCAACATCTCCGTGACTTCCTCGAGGCTTGCTTCGTGCTCAAACGCCGGCTCCAAGAGCCGGTGCTGACCACCGCCGGGCAGGGTGCCACCGTTGTCGCATGATACCTCATGATCAGCACTGGCGACGTCGCCGGCGAGCGGTCGGCCACCCACAGCCGGTGGCTGAGTTGTTGCATGACTATGCTCTTGGGCGGCGCTTACTTCTCTCGACCGTGCTGTGAGCCGTTGCAGTAAAGCTTGGAGCAGTTGGGTCATGTCCACGTCGTCGTCCATGACTGCCAGATCGTTTTTGCTCCAAAATGCGCGTGTTTTTGTTATACATATGGCCTTTGTATAAGAGATTGTTAATTGCATCGGCAATGCCTAAATTTATATGCCTCGGTCATCGCCTCACAATCAGTACTGTTCCGAAACGGATCTGAATTCTGGAATACTAATTAACATCATACTTGAGCCGTGAAAGACAGAGAGGCATTTGAAGACTTCCAGTCGGACTCGGAGTCTCGGACAGAAGTGATGTACGCTCCACGGCACACGCGCGCGCGCTCCGCGCATCACTGCTGTCCGCCTGTCCGCGCATTCCTACCTCCGTCACTGGATTGAGGCACACATGAGAAGATATCAGTTCTTAGAATCTACTCCCTCCGTCCCAAAATAAATCAATTTCTAGAGTTGTTCTAAGTTAAACTTTTTTAAGTTTAACCAACTCTGTAAATGATCATAATGTTTTAATCTAATTTGTTTACTATAGAAAAAAATATTTTCTACTATATAATGATCTTGAACTATTTGAAAGAAAAATCTAAATACAAAAGAGAAATAACAGGTTGGAGTTACCAACACGGGCATTTCAACGAACACCTCAAAGACAGTGATCGACGCACTCACCGAAGCTTCGTGCATGCCGCGCGCACCGGTCTTCTCTCGCGGTGCTAGATGCAGGCGTCGAAGAAGGAAGTAGAGGGCGCAGAAAGGGCCGCTGCTCCGACGGAATCGAGGAGGACGAGGTCGCGGCAGGTACGGCATCGGGCTTTGAAGAGGACAGCACGAGGCTGCGGACCGCGGTGCAGTGTGGCGGTAGTCCTCCGTCGACGTTGAGGAAGACCAAGCGGGCGAGGCGAGACGAGGATAAAGACGAATTAGTTCCCATCTCGAACAACTAAAGAGCTGATTAGTTCTCACAGTGGATGGGCGCAGGGCGCTGGGACGTTGGAGAAGAAGAAGAGAATGGTGGGGGCAGCAGACAACCGCGGCGTGGGTGGTGGTGCTGCTCCGCCAACGACGCTGGTGGGGAACGAATGGCGAGGGGTTGAAATGAAAATTTCACCCTACGCCTGCCAATACATATCGTCGAGGCTGGAACGAATGGCGCGGGGTTCAAATGACCTTGGAAAATTTTACCTCGCACGCCCATATCTATAGGTAATCACTGCTGGTTGCGCAGTAGCATCGGCAGTGTTCCAGTAAGATTCACTACCGGTCGAAACGTCAGCTGAGCCGACAGTGATAAAAATCTGTTGTCGCCGCTCACGGTTATACGACACTGTTACAACCTACCACCGCTCACGGTGGCCACCCAATCCACCTACCACCGCCTATAAAAATTTCCCCACACCGAGAGCAATTGATGGAGCTTCATGTGTGGCCAACCGTGTGCCGACTGATCTCTTCCGTTATTTACCCATTTTTCTATACACACACATATATATAGCCTCTATTTGGGAGAAAGCCCTCCGCATACACATTTTATTATGGGTACAAAGTGTATACAATAGGTACTATATTTCTCTGCTTAATGAAACAACCTCGTAGTTCTTCCTAAGGTTGGTTCTAATTTGTTTTTTATACAATAGGTACTAGAAGGGTGTTTTTGAAGATGAAGCCACAACATTGCTTACAGAAGCTAGGTGTGATGCTCGTACAGCGCCATTGTTGCATTGACTTCTGGAAGACGGAAAGCAGGAGCCAAGTAGCACACATTCTTGTGCTTCCTCGCTAGGAGATGAGCCCCCTCATCTGTAGGCCGTCTCTTGTCCGGGGCTTCTGTCGACATGTTGAGACATTGGTTCTTCACAGAGGTCTCCCATCAACCCTACTTCGAGAAAGCAACGGGTAACACCGAAACCACCTCGGGCATAGGTGCTAGAAGGGTATTTCGAGGTGGTTATTTTATAATGTGTTTGTACACTTTGATTATTATAACATTGAACTAGCATGTATACCCACAATATCAAAATGGCTTGAAACTTTTTCTACGACCATGTACACACCCAAATGATGCCCCACACAAGATCTTAGGTTTTTCTAATCAATATTTTTATTATTATATTTTCCTAGGTGCTAAACGAAGTGTAAAAGGATCTTAGTTACATCATGAAAACAAAAGATTTTTTGCACCATACTACACAAAGGATTTGCCTCTTAGGGCACATGAGACCATGTGGAAAATTTTGGTAGCATTCCGACTGCTTTAGGTGGGTAAACCCGGTTTAACCTATAATTACTCGGTGGCGTTGCATAGAAATTCAATTTAATTGAAAACATTACCAATCCTAATCCGAAAAATCTCAAACTTCGTGGTTCCTTCACACATGGCATGTGCATGCCTCAAAAAGTTTGAGGCCGATACGACACCGAAAGAAGATGATCCAACAAAGCTTCCACTACAAGAATACCGATTTTTTATGACAAAACGACCTCATGACGGGGCCTAAAATCATCATATAATGTGCCATAATACTGACGGAAAACACGTTGTCGCCACAAAATGCAAACACCATGACTATTTGTGACGCCTTGAAAAATGGTCGCCACATTATACTACCCCGTTTCGTCATATATTGTGGGCGTAGGGCACCCATGCGGCGGGGGTTTTTATGGCGCCGGTTTGGGTGTTTTGTGACACGCAATTATTTGTCACGTAAAATAAATAGCAAAAAAAAGGCAAAACAGCGCTGGGAGTCTCGAACCGGGGACGAGCGGGATGGAGGTTTCGCGCCTTGACCATTGCGATCGTGGGAACATTCGTCCGAGTGTAGTATAGAATGTTAAAATTCGAGGCTGGAGTCGGGTTGGCCGTGGCCCATCTCTGCCGATCACTCTATCCTTATTCACCGCGTCACATTAACGCGTTTTCCCCCACCGTCACACCGTCACATTCACTCCCCTCCTCTTCTCTCGATTCGGGGACACACCGCTCCCCTCTCCTAGGGTTTCCGCCGCCAGCCCCAGTCGAGCTCCGCGCCGACCGCCATGGTCCGTCCCAAGAAAGCGGCGTCGCGGGACCTCCTGCGGCGGGGATGTGGAGTGCCAGCGGACCCGCCGCCCTACGGGTCCTCCGCCGACCATGGCCTCCACCTCGAGGAAGCCGTCGGCCTCAAGAAGCCGTCGGCCTCCAAGAAGCCGTCGGCGGTGCGGGCAACCAAAGCGTGCCGGGCCGTTGCCCGTGCTATGGAGGCGGCGCACGCCTAGGAGGAAGATCCCCCCGGGCGGGGTAAAAACCCCGCCGTCTTCGACCAAGAAGAAGACGATCGCGGCGTCGCGCGGCGAGCAAGGGCGGTGCTTCCACGAGCAAGGGCGGGGGCAAAGGCAACGCGGCGCGCCGGGGGGGCAGGCCGGGCTTCACGAGCAAGGGCAAGGCCAAGGCCAAGGGCAAGGCCACGGCTTCGGCCTGCAAGGCCAAGGCACCGGCGACATCGCACTCGTCGCTCCCGCGATGGAGATCCGCAGGAGTGCTTCGAGGGCTACATATCACCTACGCCGCCGGCGCGGCGGCGGCACTCCATGTGTCGTTAGCTCCCGGGCCCGTTCCCAATCGGCTTGCCATCATGGAGCAAAGGGCCCCTCCCTAAGCCCGAGGAGGTAAGTGTTCAGTCCAACTTGATTTGTAGAATCTAGATTAGTTCATTTGTAGAATCGAGTCACGAGGTAGAGATTTGGCCAATGATGCATAATGATTTCAGCAGATGGATGGCTACTGATTTGGTAGTTTCTAATTTTAGTAGACTGTTATTGGCCAATGATGGATAATGATTGCAGATGGATGGCTAATAATTTGGTAGTTTCTAATTTGAGTAGATCATATTGGCCATGTGCATAATTTAGTGAATGCAATAATGAGATGGCTGCCTTTATGTGAACACTAGTTCTTCTACCTATCTCTCTATTCATGTCGAGAATCCAATATGCTTGTATCAACCAATCGTTCAGAACAATTGGGTTAGGATGGTTGTTTGATGCCCCACCAAGGTTTGGCATGTAAGGGTGTAAGGAATATATGCATGGAAGGGTGTAAGGAATATATGCATGCAAGGGTGCAAGGATTATATGCATGCAACGGTTTAATGATTATATACATGCCAATGCCAACATGCCAAGGGTGTAAGGATTATGGTGGCTATGAATCAATCAACCCCTAACTCAAGCCGATGGTCGATCGCTGGAAGAATAGGCATATTCCATGCTTTGTCCATTCATTTTTTTTGTTTCTCATCTTCAATTAAAAGGCAGTCATTAGATATAAGAAAAGGCGGACACCAAATTAAGAGGCATGTGTTTGATCAAGATTCACATAATTGATTTGCTTCGATTTTTGCGCGTGCCGGTGGTACAAATTGGGAAAAAGCATTCCTCATCCTCGGATTTTACAAAGACCGTTGGGGACCATCCAATCCAATGAAACACTAGATCTAATCTAAGTGATGGCATAGGATGGAATGGGGCTACGGTGTTGTTAGCCCAATGAGGACTCGTGGTTTTTTACAAAAAGAAATCATTATTTTTCCCCTATGAAACTTATGTTCCTTTCTCAAATTCATTATTTTACAAAGATGTAGTCATTAGATTATCCTATGATATATAGAAATGTGTTTTTGGTATAATATCCGTCTCTTTTACGTATTTATCATATGATATAGCATTGTGTTTGGTGAGTAACCTACTATATCCTATCAAACTGATCCTCGCTTTCTCAAACTAATAACACCGCTTTTGTTTAGACTTTCCGTAACTCCAAGACCGCACTCATGAGCGCCATCACCGCCTCTCCACCGAGCCGTTGAACCGAGGCTCGCCGCTCGTCCTCGAAGGTGGCCGAAGCTCATCGAATCGGTCCGGAAGACCCCGACCCGTAAGAAGGTGGACGCCTTCGGCAAGGACTTCGAGGGCGTCAAGTCCAAGGTTGGCCACCTCCAAAGAAGGCCTTGGATGATGCCCGCCGGGCAAGAAGTGATGGCGTCCCCCTAGAGCCCCTCCCGCAAGACCCTGCATGACCCCTGCCGACCTTTTGATAGCCCACGCTTTAGTGGGCTTATTATTTTGTGAACAATGTGTATGTATTGTCGGGTCGGATGGATGGATGGATGCGGGATCGATCTTTAGATTAGTTAGTAACTTAGTATATGTATGTAGTCTGTATGGATGGATGCAAAACACCTATTTATTATTATATGTGTAGGAATGGATGAAGAACAACTAATATTAGTGCTAGTGTAGGGATGGAGAACAACTAATATGTATTAGTACGTATATATATATTCGGTCTTTAGCTCACTTTGGTATATTATTATTGCTGTTGTGATTGATCTTCCCCTTTTCTTTTGCATTTGGAGTTTCTAAGTTCATAGTCAATTGCTCATTTAATTTAGATTCCAAGGCAAAACACTATTGTGTTAATTTTAAATTTTTCGATTTGGATCCTCGTTGAACAGGAAGAAAACTCTCACAAAATTAAGGATGCATTGCTCATTTGACTAGGAAGAAAACGGCAAAAAATAAAAAAAAACGACGACTAGTGGTTTTTGAACTACGCTTTCCGAATGCTTGCTCGGATGCAAAAGTCACCTAAATACGGAATGTAGATCTCGATGAGTTATGAACTTTCCGTGTTCATGACTTTTCAAACGGAGGCCGCCTAGGGCCCCAAAACTCGTCCCCGAGCCGCAAAAATTTGAAAATTCGAAATTCGAGCCTTGAAGTTCGAAAACTAAAAATTTGACTCTAATACCGAACGTAGGTCTTGAAGAGACCTACAAAAGACGTGTTCATGACTTTTCGATTTGGATCCATCTAGAGCTTCAAAAACCGCCCGGCGGCCTCGATTTCAAATTGATCAACGTTTGACTTGGTCAAACCTCGCCAAACGGAGCACTAAACGCCTCGGATGAAAAACTTTTGAACACGAAGTTGATAGAACTCGTCAGGATCTACATTCCGTATATAGGTACTTTTGCATTTGAGGAAGTGCTGGTGAACCCTAGTCGCAAATCCACGTATCTCACGAGAGAGTTTATGCAACTCGCGGGCTTACTAGTGGTTTTTGAACTACGCTTTCCGAACGCTTGCTCGGATGCAAAAGTCACCTAAATACGGAATGTAGATCTCGATGAGTTATGAACTTTCCGTGTTCATGACTTTTCAAACGGAGGCCGCCTAGGGCCCCGAAAACTCGCCCCAAGCCGCAAAAATTTGAAAATTCAAAATTCGAGCCGTCGAATTTCGAAAACTGAAAATTTGACTCTAATACCGAACGTAGGTCTTGAAGAGACCTACAAAACACGTGTTCATGACTTTTCGATTTGGATCCATCTAGAGCTTCAAAATCGGCCCGAAGGCCCGATTTCAAATTGACCAACGTTTGACTTGGTCAAACCTCGCCAAACGGAGCACTAAACGGCCTCGGATGAAAAACTTTTGAACACGAAGTTGATAGAACTCGTCAGGATCTACATTCCATATATAGGTACTTTTTGCATTTGAGGAAGTGCTGGTGAACCCTAGTCGCAAAACCACGTATCTCACGTAGAGTTTATGCAACTCGTGGGCGACTAGTGGTTTTTCAACTACGCTTTCCGAACGCTTGCTCGGATGCTAAAGTCACCTAAATACGGAATGTAGATCTCGATGAGTTATGAACTTTCCGTGTTCATGACTTTTCAAACGGAGGCCGCCTAGGGCCCCGAAAACACGTCCCCGAAGCCGCAAAAATTAAAAATTCGAATTCGAGCCGTCGGAAGTTCGAAAACGAAAATTTGACTCTAACACCGAACGTAGGTCTTGAAGAGACCTACAAAAGACGTGTTCATGACTTTTCGATTTGGATCCATCTAGAGCTTGGGCCCGAAGGCCCCGATTTCAAATTGACCAACGTTTGACTTGGTCAAACCTCCTGCTAAACGGAGCACTAAACGGCCTCGGATGAAAAACTTTTGAACACGAAGTTGATAGAACTCGTCAGGATCTACATTCCATATATAGGTACTTTTTTGCATTTGAGGAAGTGCCGGTGAACCCTAGTCGCAAATCTACGTATCTCACGCAGAGTTTATGCAACTCGTGGGCGACTAGTGGTTTTTCAACTACGCTTTCGGCACGCTTGCTCGGATGCAAAAGTCACCTAAATACGGAATGTAGATCTCGATGAGTTATGAACTTTCCGTGTTCATGACTTTTCAAACGGAGGCCGCCTAGGGACCAAAACTCGCCCCGAGCCGCCGCAAAATTTGAAAATTCAAAATTCGAGCCGCCGGTTCGAAAACCGAAAATTTGACTCTAATACCGAACGTAGGTCTTAAAGAGACCTACAAAACACGTGTTCATGACTTTTCGATTTGGATCCATCTAGAGCTTCGAAAACTGGCCCGAAGGCCTCGATTTCAAATTGACCAACGTTTGACTTGGTCAAACCTCGCCAAACGGAGCACTAAACGGCCTCGGATGAAAAACTTTTGAACACGAAGTTGATAGAACTCGTCGATCTACATTCCATATATAGGTACTTTTTGCATTTAAGGAAGTGCTGGTGAACCCTAGTCGCAAATCCACGTATCTCACGTAGAGTTTATGCAACTCGCGGGCGCGACTAGTGGTTTTGAACTACGCTTTCGAACGCTTGCTCGGATGCAAAGTCACCTAAATACGGAATGTATATCTCGATGAGTTATGAACTTTCCGTGTTCATGACTTTTCAAACGGAGGCCGCCTAGGGACCCGAAAACTCGTCCCGAGCCGCGAAAATTTGAAAATTCAAAATTCGAGCCGTCGAGTTCGAAAACCGAAAATTTGACTCTAATACCCGAACGTAGGTCTTAAAGAGACCTACAAAACACGTGTTCATGACTTTTCGATTTGGATCCATCTAGAGCTTCGAAAACTGGCCCGAAGGCCTCGATTTCAAATTGACCAACGTTTGACTTGGTCAAACCTCGCCAAACGGAGCACTAAACGGCCTCGATGAAAAAACTTTTGAACACGAAGTTGATAGAACTCGTTAGGATCTACATTCCATATATAGGTACTTTTTGCATTTGAGGAAGTGCTTGGTGAACCCTAGTCGCAAATCGACGTATCTCACGTAGAGTTTATGCAACTCGTGGCGCGACTAGTGGTTTTTGAACTACGCTTTCGAACGCTTGCTCGGATGCAAAAGTCACCTAAATACGGAATGTATATCTCGATGAGTTATGAACTTTCCGTGTTCATGACTTTTCAAACGGAGGCCGTCTAGGGCCCCGAAACTGGGTCCCGAGCGCGAAAATTTAAAAATTCGAAATTCGAGCCGTCGGAAGTTCAAAAACTGAAAATTTGACTCTAAGACCGAACGTGGTCTTGAAGAGACCTACAAAACACGTGTTCATGACTTTTCGATTTGGATCCATCTAGAGCTTCAAAAACTGGCCTGAAGGCCCCGATTTCAAATTGACCAACGTTTGACTTGGTCAAACCTCGGCCAAACGGAGCACTAAACGGCCTCGGATGAAAAACTTTTGAACACGAAGTTGATAGAACTCGTCAGGATCTACATTCCATATATAGGTACTTTTTTTGCATTTGAGGAAGTGCCGGTGAACCCTAGTCGCAAATCCACGTATCTCACGGAGAGTTTATGCAACTCGTGGGCGACTAGTGGTTTTTGAACTACGCTTTCGAACGCTTGCTCGGATGCAAAAGTCACCTAAATACGGAATGTAGATCTCGATGAGTTATGAACTTTTTGTGTTCATGACTTTTCAAACGGAGGCCGTCTAGGGCCCCGAAAACTCGGCCCCGAGCCACAAAAATTTGAAAATTCGAAATTCGAGCCGTCAGAACTTCGAAAACTGAAAATTTGACTCTAATACCGAACGTAGGTCTTGAAGAGACCTACAAAACACGTGTTCATGACTTTTCGATTTGGATCCATCTAGAGCTTCGAAAACGGCCCGAAGGCCCCGATTTCAAATTAACCAACGTTTGACTTGGTCAAACCTCGCCAAACGGAGCACTAAACGGCCTCGGATGAAAAACTTTTGAACACGAAGTTGATAGAACTCGTCAGGATCTACATTCCCTATATAGGTACTTTTTGCATTTGAGGAAGTGCTGGTGAACCCTAGTCGCAAATCCACGTATCTCGTAGAGTTTATGCAACTCTCTGTTGGCGACTAGTGGTTTTTGAACTACGCTTTCGAACGCTTGCTCGGATGCAAAAATTACCTAAATACAGAAAATGTAGATCTCGATGAGTTATGAACTTTCCGTGTTCATGACTTTTCAAACGGAGGCCGCCTAGCGCCCGAAAACTCGCCCCGAGCCGCAAAAAAATTTAAAAATTGAAATTCGAGCCGTCGAAATTTCGAAAACTGAAAAATTTGACTCTAATACCGAACGTAGGTCTTGAAGATACCTACAAAATACGTGTTCATGACTTTTCGATTTGGATCCATCTAGAGCTTGGCCGCCCGAAGGCCCCGATTTCAAATTGACCAATGTTTGACTTGGTTAAACCTCGGCCAAACGGAGCACTAAACGGCCTCGGATGAAAAACTTTTGAACACGAAGTTGATAGAACTCTTTAGGATCTACATTCCATATATAGGTACTTCTTGCATTTGAGGAAGTGCTTTGGTGAACCCTAGTCGCAAATCTACGTATCTCGAGAGAGTTTATGCAACTCGTGGGCTTACTAGTGGTTTTTGAACTACGCTTTCCGAACGCTTGCTCGATGCAAAAGTCACCTAAATACGGAATGTAGATCTCGATGAGTTATGAACTTTCCGTGTTCATGACTTTTCAAACGGAGGCCCGCCTAGGGCCCCGAAAACTCGCCCCGGCCGCAAAAATTTGAAAATTCAAAATTCGAGCCGTCGTAATTTCGAAAACTGAAAAATTTGACTCTAATACCGAACGTAGGTCTTGAAGAGACCTACAAAAACACGTGTTCATGACTTTTCGATTTGGATCCATCTAGAGCTTCAAAACTGGTCCGGCGGCCCCTCGATTTCAAATTGACCAATGTTTGACTTGGTCAAACCTCGCCAAACGGAGCACTAAACGGCCTCGGATGAAAAACTTTTGAACACGAAGTTGATAGAACTCGTCGGGATCTACATTCCATATATAGGTACTTTTTGCATTTGAGGAAGTGCTGGTGAACCCTAGTCGCAAATCCACGTATCTCACGTAGAGTTTATGCAACTCGTGGGCGACTTGTGGTTTTTGAACTACGCTTTCGAACGCTTGCTCGGATGCAAAAGTCACCTAAATACGGAATGTAGATCTCGATGAGTTATGAACTTTCCGTGTTCATGACTTTTCAAACGGAGGCCGTCTAGGGCCCCCGAAAACTCGTCCCCGAGCCGCCAAAAATTTGAAAATTCGAAATTCGAGCCGTCGGAAGTTCGAAAACGAATATTTGACTCCAATACCGAACGTAGGTCATGAAGAGCAAGACCTACAAAACACGCGTGTTCATGCCTTTTCGATTTGATTCATCTAGAGCTTTCGAAAACGGCCCGAAGGCCCCGATTTCAAATTGACCAACGTTTGACTTGGTCAAACCTCCAAACGGATCACTAAACGGTCTCGGATGAAAACTTTTTGAACACGAAGTTGATAGAACTCGTCAGGGATCTACATTCCATATATAGGTACTTTTGCATTTGAGGAAGTGCTTGGTGAACCCTAGTCGCAAATCCACGTATCTCACGTAGAGTTTACGCAACTCCGGTGGGCGACTAGTGGTTTTTGAACTACGCTTTCCGAACGCTTGCTTTCGGATGCAAAAGTCACCTAAATACGGAATGTAGATCTCGATGAGTTATGAACTTTCCGTGTTCATGACTTTTCAAACGGAGGCCGTCTAGGGCCCCCTAAAACTCGCCCCGAGCCGCAAAAAATTTAAAAATTCAAAATTCGAGCCGTTAGAAGTTCGAAAACTGAAAATTTGACTCTAATACCGAACGTAGGTCTTGAAGAGACCTACAAAACACATGTTCATGACTTTTCGATTTGGATCCATCTAGAGCTTCGAAAATCGGCCGAAAAGCCCGATTTCAAATTGACCAACGTTTGACCGGGTCAAACCTCCAAAAACGAGCACTAAACGGCCTCGGATGAAAAACTTTTGAACACGAAGTTGATAGAACTCGTCGGGATCTACATTCCATATATAGGTACTTTTTGCATTTGAGGAAGTGCTTTGGTGAACCCTAGTCGCAAATCCATGTATCTCATAGAGAGTTTATGCAACTCGTGGGCGACTAATGGTTTTTGAACTACGCTTTCGAACGCTTGCTCGGATGCAAAAGTCACCTAAATACGGAATGTAGATCTCGATGAGTTATGAACTTTCCGTGTTCATGACTTTTCAAACGGAGGCCGTCTAGGGCCCCGAAAAACTCGGCCCCGAGCCGCAAAAATTTGAAAATTCGAAATTCGAGCCGCCGGTTCGAAAACGAAAATTTGACTCTAATACCGAACGTAGGTCTTGAAGAGACCTACAAAACACGTGTTCATGACTTTTCGATTTGGATCCATCTAGAGCTTCAAAACGGCCCGAAGGCCCCATTTCAAATTTTGATCTCTAGCTCTATCTACACCATTGGATGGATGAGATCAAGGGTTGAAATGAAAGTGAAACCCCCTCCCTCCCTCGCCTCTCCCTCTCCCTCTCTTTTTCGCAAAACGAGCGGCAGAACGGGCTCACGAGCGGGCGCTAAAATTTCGTAACCTTATCCTATCATCCCACCTACCCGGCCCCTCCTCCTCTCGATTCATTCACCCTCCTCTCTTCCTCTCCCTTTCCTAGGGCGCCTCCGCCACCACCCATTCCCGGCGCCGTAGCCCACTCCCGGCTTTGGCGCCGACCGCCATGGTCGTTCGGAAGAGAAGGTCCAACGTCGCGGGACCCGTCCGTGACGGGGTAGTGGGCCACCGAACCCCGCCGCCTACCGGGACCTCCTCCTCCTCCTCCTCCTCCGGCCGTGGAGTGCCGCCGGGTCACGCGCTGGAGTCAAGCGCCAGACCCCGCTTAGGTCCGCAAAGCATCGACCTCGCAAGCAACTCAGGCCACCGTCGCCCGCGACCCCCCTGCGCCACCCGAGCCCCCTATCGATTTGAAGGCGACCCCGAACTCGCAAGATCTTGCTGGCGTGGCAACCTCGGCCGCCATCGTGCTCGGTGGCCATTCGGGTATGAAATCTCCGTCCGGTATACGAGATTAGGGTTGGTTATCTGTAGATCTTTAGTATAGGTCCTAATTTCAGTACATTGTAGGTCTTAACTTGCTTTGTAGAATCGGAGAGGTTTCTTTTACAAAGACAAAATCATTATTTTCTCCATATGAAAACCGATGTTGCTTTCTCAAAAACATTATTTTACAGCGGCTAGTCCCGTGATACAAAGACTCTATTCGGTCACTTGGTGAGTAACTTACTAAATCCTATCAATCCGATGCCGCGTTCTCAAACTAATAACATTCCATCTAATTGAGTAGACTGTTATTGCCAATGATGCATAATCTGAGGTGCCTGGGTTCCTTTATGTTGAATTCATGGTAGTCATAATGCCATGGCTCACGTCCATTCCCAAGCAACCGAATGGTCACTGCCATTCTGGATGGCTGGGAGTGGATGTAGCCATGGCTCCATGCCTACTATGAGCTTGAGAGTTGGTACTTTATGTTGAGGCTTGTGAGGACTGGAAAGGTGAGGTACAAATGTCGTTTGTTCTCATTTAGTTCATCGAATCATCGAGAAACTTACATGCCTCGGCCAGATTGGACTTGTGAGGAACCGTGAGCTTTCTTGATGCCCGAGGCTGAAAAGCTTTCGATGATTTCATGCCCTAAATGATGTCGTATTTGCAACAAGAGTTATGCTTTGATCCTTATGCTCCAAGCCAAAACATGAATTGTGATGAAACCATTGTCTGAGTCAACTATTAACTCTTAATCATGTGAACTTGTTGGGGCTTTTGATCGGTTTGTTGTCATTTGCAGCCTGGACGCCTCTTTTGAATTATGGCCAATGATGCACAGAGCACCTTTGTTGCTGTCTTCACGTGGTCGATGTCGAATGTTCTAGCATCATCCGCAGCTTATGCAACAATTGTGTTGTGTCAAACTCAAAGCCGACGGCAAACGGTGGATGATTCTCGAACATACGGCACTGACATGTGTTGACTTATGGGTGTTATTCATATACCGAGGCCTCTACAATATTGAGTGAAATTACTAGACCTATGATGCGAACTTATTTGCCATTGAACCCGTGGTTAACGTCCCACTCATGCAACACTAGAGCTGATCTAAGTGATGGCGGGGGATGGATGTGAGCACGAAGTGTTATGGCTATTCAAGCCGAGGCTAGCATACCTAATCCTATCAATATCTAATCCTACCTTTTTTTAATCCTATCATCCGTAATCTTGTTGATCTACTCTATCCGGCCGTTTCTTGTCTAATTGTCACTATTATTTGGTTAGTTATCTGATTATATATTTTTTTGTTGGTGTAATCCATTGCGTATTGAGGTGATGGTGATGACATATGGAGTACATGGTGGCTACAAGTCAGCACATTCATTTGCAAGGTGAGTACATTCATAGATGATAGATATGTTGGCTGTAGCACTAGGAATCGAAACCAGATTCTTTTGACATGATTAAAATATACTATTGATTTTCATTACTTTGGAAAATTGCTTTAGAGTTACATGAGTTCATGCCATCAAATGAAAAGTGTGATTCCATTAGTTACTATTTGCATAGTATATTTTCCCCGGTGACTTCATTATTTTGTTTTTTTGTTTGACAGTGGGCGGGGCTTGAACTTGCAATGGTCTTTGGTGGGTTGGAACCCCATGGTGCAGGAACTTGGTGCTTGCAGTTGGCTACAACTTGGCCCTAGATGTTGGAATTTATTTAGTTGGCTGAGTCATTTTCTTTTAAGTTTTGTTGTATGTTTGTATGAAACATGTGTTCGGAACAAGCACTTTTTGTATGGTCATTATGGTAATATAATTGGTTTTGTGGTTTATTATTATCCCTATCATTATTGTTTCAATTTGGTTGGGCCCCTAATATGGGCTGGACCCTAGATGTGGGCCTCACAATATGTGACAGACTTCTAACCATGGTTAACTATCTATACATGACAAACTTCTTATTGTCACAAAAAACTGTATAACCCGACCTCTTAACCATGGTTAAAACACTATATATGACCCGTGTCACAAAATGTAGTATTATATGACGAAGCCGCGTCACTAAATGTTTTGACGTTTTGTGACGTAATACCAAAAATACTGTCCACGCGAGACATTTTGTGACGTGATTATATGACAAAACCCATGACGGACGGATTCCGTCATAACTACACTTTTTTGTGACACATTTGGGCTATACATGACAAAATTCATTTGTCTTGGAATGTCAGATTTCTTGTAGTGTTCTAAAATCTAGGTGTGTAGTCATGGTTTGGTGGAAGGGGTCATGTACTTTTGTGAAGCATGTGTAATCCCACAATGTTGAAATGGCTCAAAACTTTTTCTACAGACCATATACACCCAAATGATGCCCCACACACAAGATCTTAGATTTTTTTCCTCGATCAATATTTTTATTATTCTATTTTCCTAGGTGCTAAACGGTGTAAAAGAAGCTTTAAATCATGAAAACAAAAAGATTTTTGCACCAACCTACACAAAGATTTGCCTCCTAGGGCACATGAGACCATGTGAAAAATTTTAGCACCATTCTGGCTCTGTTCGTGGGTAAACCTAGTTCAACCTATAATTACTCGGTGGCGTTGCGTTGAAATTCAATTTAATTGAAAACATTACCAATCCTAATCCGAAAAATCTCAAACTTCGTAGTTCCTTCACACATGGCATGTGCATGCCTCGTAAAAACGCGTTTGAGGCCGATACGACACCGAAGGAAGATGATCCAACAAACCTTTTGAAATCTAGGTAGTCATGGTTTGGTGGAAGGGGTCATGTATTTTGTGAAGCATGTGTAATCCCACAATGTTGAAATGGCTTAAAACTTTATCTACACCATGTACGCCCAAATGATGCCCCCACGTACAAGATCTTAGGTTTTTCTCGATGAATATTTTTATTATTATATTTTCCTAGGTGCTAAACGATTGTAAAAGAAGTTTAGTTACATCAATAAAACAAAAGATTTTTGCACCAACCTACACAGTGATTTGCCTCCTAGGGCATATGAGACCATGTGGAAAATTTTGACACGATTCCGACTGCTTCGTGGGTAAACCCAATTTAGCGTATAATTACTCGGTGGCATAGCATAGAAATTCATTTTAATTGAAAGCATTACCAAACCTAATCCGAAAAATGTCAAACTTCATGGTTCCTTCACACATCTCATGTGCATGCCTCGAAAAAAAGTTTGAGGCCGATACGACATTAATCGAAGGAAGGTGACCCAACAAAACTTCGAAATCTTGGTGTGTATTCGTGGTTCGATGGAAGGGGTCATGTACCTTTGTGAAGCATGTGTAATCCCACAATGTCTAAATAGCTTGAAACTTTTTCTATGTCCATGTACACCCAAATGATGCCCCCACACAAGATCTTAGGTTTTTCTAACAAATATTTTTATTATGTTATTTTCCTAGGTGCTAAATGGTGTAAAAGAAGCTTAGTTACATTATGAAAACAAAAAAGATTTTTGCACCAACCTACACAGTGATTTGCCTCCTAGGGCAGATAAGACCATGTGGAAAATTTTGGCACCATTCCGGCTCTGGTCATGGGTAAACCCAGTTCAATCTATAATTACACTTAGGTGGCGTCAGATAGAAATTCAATTTAATTGAAAAATTACCAAACCTAATCCGAAAAATCTCAAACTTCGTGATTCCATCACACATGGCATGTGCATGCCTTAGAAAAAGTTTGAGGCCAATACAACACTGGAAGGAAGATGACTCAACAAAGCTTCGAAATCTAGGTGTGTAGTCATGGTTCGATTGAAGGGGTCATGTACCTTTGTGAAGCATGTGTAATCCCACAATGTCGAAAATGGTTTGAAACATTTTCTACAGCCATGTACATCCAAATGATGCCCTCACACAAGATCTTAGGTTTTTTTTATCAATATTTTTATTATTATATTTTCCTAGGTGCTAAACGGTGCAAAAGAAGCTATGAAAACAAAAGATTTTTGCAGCAACCTACATAGTGATTTGCCTCCAAGGGCACATGAGACCATGTGGAAAATTTTGGCACCATTCAGGGCTCTATTTGTGGGTAAACCCAGTTCAATCTATAATTACTTCGTGGTGTTGTGTAGAAATTCAATTTAATTGAAACAATTACCAAACCTAGTCCGAAAAATCTTTGTGGTTCCTTCTCACAAGGCATGTGGATGCCTGAGAAAAAGTTTGATCAACCATTCATCCGGCGGTTTTGTTAAATTTTGAGAATAAAACAAGTTCCTCAAATGATTGTACTCGATCACTCAATTTGTATTTGGATCTGTCGTCGCATATATATATATATATGTCCTCACTGGCCTACCACTACAAGGCTATATGAGTGGAGTTTTGGGTAGGTAAAATTGTGGCATACTTGTATCACTTATGTTGCTAAGTCAAAAACCGAACCACATGGAGAAATAAGTCATAAACCTTGATCAAGATGTGCAAGTGTGTGGAATATGAAGTATGAGTGTAATTTTTTTTCTTTGGTAATCTATTGCATCATGATTCTCCTTTTTAGATGGTAATACCTTTGGAAAGAATATGGGCTATCTTCTCTTCCTCTCGTTAGGACCACCCACTCTCAAGTTAAGTAATAATAACATGTTGTAGCTGTAACCCATTAGCTTGGATGAAGTTAACTTACTCCATTAATAGCTACCAAATACTGTTATGCTTGCATGGTATGGTACAACTCAGAGTTAGATCACACAGTTAACTTTTTAAGCAAAGCGGGTCCATTCGATGAAGCGACAAAAATATTGACCTTTCTACCCCTAGGGGTGTTTAGGTTGAGTGCTTGATGTAAGGGCAAATTTAGAAAGAGTGAAGTGCATATATATAGTGGACAAGGCTAGTCTAGACAAATATCCCTTGGAGCCCTCTCTCATTTTGTGTGTGCTTGAAGGCTAAGGTTAGAGAGAAAGGGAGGAGGGGCTCCTTTTTCTTGAGAAATTTGACATTCTAGGAGAAGCTTCTAACATCTTGAGGTAAATCTTGTGCAAGTTTGTTTCTGTAATAGGTGTGGCAGCGGGGGCTGCCGGCGACGTGTCTCCGAGCGGCGGCTAGGGCAGAGGAGGTGGCGACTTGGGTTTAGTGAATGGGCGGTGTCTTGGTGGGCGAGGAGGAGGGAGGGATCCAGCGGGGACGGGCGGCCATGGCCTAGATTCGGCGTGGGGACGGTGGCGGCCCCGATCCAGCCCATTAGGTTTAGGGTTTGGATTTTTCTTTTTTCGATTTAGGATTAGGATTTGGAGGCAGAAAAAGTGTCAGACTTGGAGATTAGTAGTGGGCGAAGAGGTGGAAGGAAAAAGGTGAAAGGAAAAAGAGAGTCAAAAAAATGTTTTGGAAGAAATTTCCTCGCTTTATTAATATGAGTATATAGATATAGATATAGATATAGATATAGATATAGATATAGATATAGATATAGATATAGATATAGATAAGTTTCACTGTCTTGAATGCCCATCGAAACAATCTCCAAAATCGTGATTCTTCTATATCTTCTGGTACACACTATATAGTTGGTACACACTATATAGTTTGTAGTAGGTTTTGTAGCTCTATTGCGACTACGAGGATTTTGGCTAGTGCTAACTGAGAGGTTCGTGGGCTCAAAGAAACTTTGATGTCACTGGTGCTCAGAAGCATGGTTATTGATGCTCTTGTTTTCCGTTAGACCAATAGTATTTTAGCCTTAGATTTTAGAAGTCTATCGATGTCAAGTCATAGCACTAAAATAGGACCGATCCGCCCCAGCATGTGTGTTCTTTGAGGAACAGACCGCTTTCTCATCATTCTTGATGAGAGAAAACTTCAGGCTCCCATTCGACACCTTAGTCACCTATATATTCCGGGCTTCATTGATGTTGGCTAGACTTTTGTTTGGAACATATATTCTGGTTTTTCATTAATTTTGTTCAATAGCATGCAGAAAAAAAAATGACTTCTGACATGGACAATCTGTGAATCTTGGCCACCAGGAGGTAATAACAATACAAGGTAAAGTTCGAGTTTCAAAGACAATCCTACAGCAACAAAGAAAAAACAGGGTGGCCAACATTATGTCAAGAAATACTGGGGAGAACGGTGAAGGAGAAATTCAGCCCATAAATGCAAAGGTGCACACTGTAGAAATTATCTCATAGTCTGACTAAGTAACATGCTCATTATATAATGGGTATTCATGAGATACATTTTATTGCATATTATAACTAGATTAAGTTTTATCATATTCGGCTTCAAAAAAAAAAGTTTTATCATATTCGAATATTGTTTTTCTAGTAGTTTCCATTGGTTGTCTAGTCATCAATAAGACTGCACCTTCTATCTATCACTGATTCTTGGAATGATGAATTATCCACGCATAAAATTAACAATAAGTTCACCATTTGTATCAAGATGACACCTGATCTACCCCCGCTCGAACAACGTAAGGAATACCTTGCTCTTCCCACATGGCTCCAGAAGGACTATAAGTCAATGGTAGGTGATGTAGAAGGCTGGCAATGCATGGAAATAGCTCGCGCTGATTACAGCGGGAGAAAAGATAAGGTCAGTATACTTTTGGTGTTTTTTGGTTTAAAAAATAGAGCTAACCATGTTCCAGTGAACTTCATCTTCCATTTTTATGACCAAACGACATGGTTAGTTTTTTTTTTATGTGTGGCTAGATAGTGTTAAGTTTGTGACAGAGAACAAAATATATAGAAGTAATTTTTGCTTCTATCAAAGTGTTCGAGTTAGATTGTAGATTTATTTACATTCACTTATGTAAACTGATTGGAAAATTTTCTTACAGCTTAATCTACTTATAATTTGGAATGTATTGTTTTTAAGCTTATCTATAGTCTCAGCTGCTATTTCTTGTGTTATTACTCCCATTCATGGTTACACACATACATTATACAAATAAAGCGACCATGTTTACTAAAATTTGGTTAGTCTGGTAATATTTTTTCACATAGGTTTCACCTTGTTTCATTGCAAACTTTGTAGTAAAGTGGAATTAATTTAATACTAAAGGTTTGACCTTGTCATTATGGATGATAGCATAGTGCATACTTTTTTCAAGAGGCATATGAAGACAAAGTTGGCCTCTTCTTTGCAAAATGAGACATGAGTGCCATATAAAAAAAATCATTCCCTGCACTAGTAGATGTAGTAATGCAAGTCATTCGCTTCCACCTATTAAAGTTATAAATGTTTTCAAATAAGACCTTCCAGAGTGACTGCCACATTGAAGGTTTGTTTATTATGATGTAGCAATAATGCACACCAGTTCCTCTAGTTTTCATGAGTCACATTCTAGTTTTTGCATGTATATTTCCATTTTTCCTTAAATCATAATATAAGTTCAGTGTTGTAAAGTCATGTGAGTATGGAAAACTTTCCAAATTTCGTTACTGTGAAGGTCAAAGAAGGCGATTTGCTATACTGATTGATATTAGTCTGCTTTCCCTAAGGCTTTTAGTGGTCCCCGAGTGTAGTAGAATGTACTTCCTCTGTTCCAAATTGAAGTCATTTTTGGCTTTTTTAGATGCATTTCTTTTTTTATGCATTTAGACATATATAGTGTATATCTAGATGCATAACAAAAACAATGTATCTAGAAAAGCCACAGTGAAACTATAATTTGGAATGGAGAGAGTAAATCTATGTTGTATCAAACAAGTAAACTGCTTGGCCACTGGTAAAATTTCTTAGTGTAACAGTCGGGTGGACGACCATTCTTTGTTATAGACTCACAGTTCCCTTTATCCTCCAATATGTATCACATGCTGACAATTGCATGACATGGTTCCCTACGGCATCTGCTTCAGTTTATGCCATACTATTGTGATTAATAATTTATACAAACTAGGTGAATACCCCATGCCTGTTGTGACAGTTTGAGAAAACCAAATTTTGGAAAAGCATAGGATGATATAAGAGGTGAACTTTAAATCCTAGCCTGACTGGATTATGTTTGTAGTGTAAATTACTGTAGGTTGAGTGATGGAAAGGAGAAAATTAAGATGAATGGAAGCACATGTACTGTACATACAAATTAACATCGATGTTATCTATAGAGAGAAATTTATCTTCTAAGTTCTAAATGGAAGATATATATTAAAAATAAAAAGGTAATTTTTTTAAAAAGTTTTAGCTCGAGTCCTCTTTCTCCATTTCTGATGAGATGCAGTTTTTCTGTGGTTTTGTGATGATCAAATGGCAGTTTTGGGGCTGCCTTCACCATGAGGGTATGATGTGAGGGTTACAAAACCTTTGAATTTCTAGAATCCTTGAATCATGCATTTCCTGCTTGGGCCAACTGATGGAACCATGATGCAAATGATGATAAGAGGTTTTTGGAAGTATACTGGAGTTGAAGTGTGACTGTTGATGTTAGCAAAGATGATATGGATGTACAAAATAAAATACAAACGTTATACAATAACAATATACACTTAAAAAGGAAGTAGTATGTTGTATGTTAGCACTAAGGGAGAATCTGTTTGTTTGTTTGGTGATGGTCCATGTTTTCTTTTGTGATGATGAGAGGAGAACAGTATACTGTAGGATGGAGGGAGAGAAACCGTCCCAAACAAATTAACAAAGTAGAGACATATAGGAAGGCTCTAGATGCTGTGTGGTGGAAAAGAAATAGAGGAATGAAGCATTTCATTTATCAGTGGAGGAAGGAAGGCTGCATGAGTACCCCATATTTTGTGCACGCAATAAGGGTTGGGATTTTGGCAATCAATTCGCCTAGTTGAATTCTGCGAGCTGGTGAGGATTGGGCTAAAGGATAGTGCTACGTCGGGTTGGGGGTGAAGCCAGAGGCAAGGTGAAGGTAGGAATGAATGAATGGCTAGAGATTATAGTTTCCTTTGGATCAGAGTTAGAAATTGGAGTGACATAGAGGTCTGAGAGTTGAGCTCTTGAGGAAGTAACTTCAGTTAGTAGGTATGAACTATGTTGTGATTTAGAGGATTATCTATAATAATAGATAATAATTAAATGCCCTCCTTCACTCTAGTATTAATAATATCATTGAACTAAATCTATCATATATATTTAAGGCCATCAGTTTTAGTTATTTATGAAACCTCTGTTGTTATGAGTTGTCGATATTCCATTCTACAATTGTTCCCTTCTCTTCTATTACCTAGTATGCTTCATTTAGGTAAATGATTATGGCTTGTTTTAAAAAATGATTAAGGCGGTGCTTTCATTGGGATTCTATTCGTACAATGTTATGCTGTGCTCATCAAATGTTGTTTGTTCATCACTGATGTGATAAAATGTTATTTTAGCTACATGCCCTGTTTAGTTATGTGGTACTTAATGGTAACATTCATGCTGGACCTGGCAATTATTTTTTAATTCAAGTGATCACCTACGAGTGCAACCCCTTAGTGGTCACAATAATCATATATATGCTGCGCTTGACATACATATATGTTAAGTTGACTTTTTCTAAATGGATTAAATTTTTCTCTATCCAGTATTACACTCATAGGGGATTATGCATATACCTTCCGCTCCAAAAAAGAAGTTCAACACTTTCTAGACACTGGAGAAGTTAAAGGGAAAGGGCTTCTGCAGAAGGTCTCTCTCTCTCTCTCTCTACATATATATATATATATATATACACATTTGTAAACCTATTTAAATCATTTATACCCAGTATATCGATATCTTGATCTTTATATAACCATTTTATGTTCTCATTTCCTGCAGAAATTGGCTGGTGATCCTAGTCGACAGAGATCTGGTAATTTTGAAATAGTTTTTTTTTCCGAGAAGGTCAAAGGGGGGAGGCGTTCCCCACCTGATTTTTATATATATTGGCCCGAAACAACATATTATAAAGTTTTACAAACCAGTTTTGTACATTGTGGTGTATCCACTAATAAGAAAAACAATAATCTTGCCCCAGCACAAAAAAAAAAAGGGCAAACGATGGCACAACCAATAATCACGCTATCCACTAAATTTCGAAACAGTTGTTTGTTACTGAGAACATGGTGTTATTACAGTAGCTTGGGTATATGTGTGTGGGGTGGGGGTGGGGGGGTGCTAACTACTTCAATCTTTTATAGCATAGCAATAAAGTCAATAATGCCAGGGTTGAATTAAATTTTACACCATAGTATTAAGTATTATTTGAACTTGTTCATATAGCAGAAAAGATCTCAGTGAATCATCATTTTATCATGTGCAGGTTCAAGTCATTCAACCAAAACAACCATGTTGCTGCCTGCAAACAATGATCCTCCCAGAAGGCCAACAGGTTTATTTCTAACAATTATTCTTTAGGTTCATGTTAACAATCTGCATGATCAATAACATTCCATTGTTTAGTATACATTGATTGATATATTTATTAAATACGCAAGCTGCAAAATATTTACAAGAGGGAACAGAGAAAGAGAGGGGACAATGCCACTCTGTCATAGTTCAAACAGTAGTACAAGTAAATATATGGTGCTTCAAGTAAACAGCAAATAAGCTAACGGCCTTCACAATCAGTAAAGCAGTCAGCCCTATTTCCCCCTCAGACATCAACCTAACTGAAAGCACCGTACCCCAGGAGACAATTCTCATGTGAACCAGCAGTAAAGATTTCGCATGGAGGATGCAGACAATTCTCATGTGAACCCCAGCAGTATGAGATAAGATAGGCAGAACCAAATATCAAAATGGTATTTCAAAAAATGCCACATTGAATATGTGCAGAAAAGTTCATGAGGAAAAATGAGCAAACCAAAGGTTGACAGAAACCTATTGATTGCCCATTTTGTCCACCACTAGTTATTATATATGGTTAATATCAATAATACATATTTTTTAGTTAAGAAATAAAAAAACCTGGCTGTTGTTGGTACTTCATCTTGTTACATAAATCCCATTTGAGCATAAAAATTCTACTAGTATAGTAGTTAAATGTCCATAGTTCTATAGATTACAGGGGTATCTTTCGGAGTTCTCGAGTTTAATTTAGATGTACCTTGTCCATAAAGTTTGCTTATATTATATATAATTAGATATGCTTTTCCAGTAGCATTCTCTGATTAAATCCACTTACAGCATATGCAGATTACTTAAGAAGACCCCTTTGTTGGAGGAATGTTCTGAGATTTACCTGATGATCAATATCCGCCTGGCTTTTTGTAATCCTAGTCGGAAAGATACATTCTCGGTAACTTGTTCTATTCAGGGCACAATAATCGGATGACATGTAACTCTGTGCGCTGGCGAGATTGCTTCAAGTACTAGTTTTATTTCCTTCTGGTATGCTCTATGCATACTATTACTGCTAAAAAGTTTGCTTTCCTTGACAACAATATTTCATCTTTCGTTTATGATGAACAAATATAATATAAGTTTGATCTGTTATATGTTAATGAGTGGAGCTGCTATGGAAAATTTCATTCTTGCTTAGCTTGTTGTGATGTACTACAGCCATTAATCGGATGGTCATCTATATTACCCTAGCGTTTATAAGTTTGATACCTGAAAAATCTTAGTCGACTGTTTTAGCAATAGAGGTGGCAGTGGCCTTAGCAATGGCTTTTTCAACCTAGCCTTCTACATAAATATAGGCTTATCGACCCTAGCAATTGCTGGTGCAATGTGTTCCAATTTCATAGGAGTATATATGTTTCTCTTTCACTACTCAACGGCTCAATGGCCTTTCACTGATTACATGTTATATTTCTTTGTGAAATTGAGAGTGAGGGAGGAATTATTAGTTCATTAGCTTTGGTTCTATGTATCCAGCCAATTTGCAATCATGTAGGACGCCTTGTATGAAAAAAAAAAATTGTGAATCATTGACAGGGCTAGCATGTGGGGAGTGATATAATCTGAGCAGCATCTTTGACTGTCGAAACCTACCGTCGTTGGGCCTTATGGGCCATGGTCCGAGCCTGCCCGAAAGCCCAGGTGGTGTGCTTGCCCAAGACTGAAGAACAAGTACAAAGGCAGGGAGCAACCGGCGGGGCAATCATCAACCAAATTATCAATTGTCATTTACTTTTACCTTAGTTATTGTTCATCTTCTACCTTAGGATTGTACTGTAGCTAGTTCATCACTACCTCAGTATCGAGTTTGGTTGGCAATCCGATTGGGGTTGCTAACGGTGGTATCAGCTCCCTTCGATCCGGCGCACCGGGTTCCATGGATCCCGTCGTCGATGTTGATTCGACGAGCTGCTCCGCCGCTTCGGGGATCTCCGCACCGTGTTTGAGTCGTCCACCGGCGGATCGGCGGTAGGTGGCGGCTAGCGGCGAAGCGGCGCCCGGAGTCGATGCCGCGTGGTGGAGGCCGACAACCGGGGAGGACTGTCGACTCCCTCCCGGCCGAAAGCGTCTTCAAGCCGGAGGAGCGACTCCTCGTCGCCGCTCACGCCGTGGGCCGACAACCGGGCAACCTCTTCAACGGCGTCTCCGACGAGCCCGTCCCCACGTTCGACTACTTCCCGACGCGGCGGCCGCCTCCACCGACATTCCTACGACTCCACGCCCGACTCCGCCTCCTCCTCCCCGACGCTGCGGCCACCAAGGACCCCGAGCCCGAGGAGGTTTCCCTCCGCATCCAGGATCGTGAGGCGCTAGAGGAGGAGAAGGTCCCTCCGTCCCACCGGCAGGAAGGTGCCCAAGACCATCGTCCCCCCGCGCTAGACCGCATCTTCCTCGCCCGGGCGGCCTCTCAAGCTCAAGTCCTGCGACCGGCGACGAACTCGCATCCGCCTCGGCCGCCCGATCGCGGCGTGCTACTGCGCCAGCGTCCGATCCGCCTACGGCCGGCGAGGTCCTCCCTCCGCCGGCCGTGGCAAGACCGGGCCTGGACCCTCCTCGGCCGTTTGCGCCGCCCGGTCGGGGCGGCATCTGGCGCGGGCGACCTCCACGACTTCGCCCCCGTGCCCGTGCATCCCGACCTCTCGCGGGAGATTCCGAGATCCGTGGCGGAGGCGTTCTCCTCTGCGCCCCGCCTCGGCCCCGTCCGCCGCGGCGTACAACCCCGCGGCTCGCCTCGGTTTCTCCGACCACCGCGACTCCTCGCGTCGGCGTGGACGGCCTCCACGGCTCCGAGTTCGCACCGCAACCCCGCGCGATGATCCGACAAGCCAGCGTCACCGCCCCTCCGCCACGGCCGTGGTCAATTCGCCCCGCCGATGCCATAGGGAGTGGATCTCGCCGGTTGCGCCGATCCCCCAATCTCCTGCCGCCGACCCACTCTGCTACTCCGCCCTCCTCGACGACGGGCTCGCCACGCTGGGTCCGACGAGCACCTCCACGGAATCCGGACCGCGCCTCGGCCGCGCCAAGCTCACCGCGTCTTTACGCCGGGGGACCCGACCCTCGGCGGCGGCTTCACCGTCCGGACACTCGGCAGCCTCACCACCAAGCTCCGCGGAGGCACGCCGTTCCACCGCGACCCCAAGGCGTCTGGATGCCTCGGCGGACCCCAGCCTCCGCGAACCCGTCATCGCCGCTTCGCTGCTTCCTCCACGGGCGGGCGCGGTCCTCCCACTTCCGAACACGGCGTCCCTGGGCTGGCAGCGTTCCTCCTCAAGTTGAGCGAGGGAAAACCCGCGCCGTGCACCTACGGCCGCCCGGAGCTCCCCGACGTTCTCGTGCGATCCAACTTCACCAAAGCAGCTCGTCGTACACCATGCCCGATCCCGTGGGGGCCATACAGCGCGTGGCGCATCCACATGGGCATCGGAGTGCCGGGCGACCTCGGCGCTCATTCCCGTTGGCGCGTGGTGTTCTGTTGGGCAGTCCGTTCGGGGCGTAGCCCCGCACGCCGAGGGCGCAGCGCCAGTATGTCGGCATGTCGGCCACGCCGTGGTCGCCCACGCGAGTCCGCTGACCGCGCCGCATCCACCGGCTGCTCCTCATCGCGGGGAGCAGCTGCTTAGTGCCGGCGTCATGGGCCATGGAGCGCACCACGTTCTGCGGGCGGCGGACATCACCGGAGGACCCCCGCTTCCCGGCATCTTGCTCTGCAGCCTGCCTCACCGATTGGGCGCCCACCGGTGTTCGATGGAAAAGAGCTGGGCATGCTTGCGTCGCGTTCAAGCTGGTGGGGAGTCTTAGCGGGGAGAACCCCAGCTTCTTCGAAGTGGGTGCTCTGCGGTTCATGCCGCACCAACTTGATTACCACCAAGTGTTTGATGTATTGCCGCTCGGCTTCAATTCCATGCCAAGCATAGCACCGAGCAGCTCTACTCCTACCTGGGTGTCCGCCAAGGTCGTCGGCAGCTGGGACAAGCAACCATGGCGCCACCATCACAAGGTCAAGTGTTCGGTAAGCAAGGTATGCCGCAGACTAGTGGTTGGTAATCTTCTTGATCTTGAAGTCGGATATCATATGGTCAAAGCCCCTTGGCCACCACCACATATGCTAGTTGAGTTTGAGTGTGGCAGTGATGATATACTTCAATTGCAATAGCCATAGCATATATGCACATTTGCATGAGTGGCAACAGTCAGCAGCTATGATTTGGTCTTTGGAACATTGCGCCTCCATGGCTTTTCTTGTTCAAGGTCATTTGTCTGCGCTACCCGCAATTGTGCTCTCAACATATTTTGCACAGCTGAAGCGATGTTCACCAGATATGCAGATTGGCGCCGTTGAGTTAAAGGGGTCGATCAGGCCAATTCCATGGCCAGCATGTTGTGATGATCATATGCAGCGATCCACCGGATATTTTTCTGGTTGGGCGGTTCATCATCTCTGCAGATTCGGTGGCTTTCTAATTGGTTGTGTTCTTGCTTGCTCGAAGCCATCATGGGAGCTACCTTCATTCCTTCAAATCATAGATGTTGGCCTTGATGTTGTGGTTGATGATGAGGAACATGAGCATGAAGAAGAAGATGCTGACCCTGCTGAATCAATCGCTGAATTCTGCAGCTACACATGCATTGCCTAAAGATATTGGACAACTTCCCAAGACGTAATTGGAGAAAGAGGTGATCGTCCGGTTCACATGGGATCCCGGTGGCTCCAAACTTCTCCATCGGCTTGGGGGCAAGCCGAATCTTAAGGAGGGAGGAATGTCGAGGGAACCTACCGTCGTTGGGCCTTATGGGCCATGGTCCGAGCCCGCTGAAGCCCGGTGGTGTGCTTGCCCAAGATTGAAGAACAAGTACAAAGGCAGGAGCAACCGGCGAGGGCAATCATCAACCAAATTATCAATTGTCATTTACTTTTACCTTAGTTATTGTTCATCTTCTACCTTAGGATTGTACTGTAGCTAGTTCATCACTACCTGTATCTGAGTTTGGTTGGCAATCCGATTGGGGTTGCTAACATTGACATTCCCTCGTTGCCGGGGCAGCTCTGCTCATTATTCCATACTTGAAATAAAATGAGTTGTAACCAATGATTTTCTTAAATTAAAAGGGAGAGGTACGGTGTTGCCACACTGATGGTGCATGGTGATGACTTCTATAAGACACAGCTCCCTCTGACAATGGTGATGACTTCGATTAATAGCTCTAATAGAAGCTTGGGGAGTAATGTTTCATCATGTTTTAAGGTGTGATTAGATGCTTGCAGAGTTGTAGTATGTGGCATAATCCAAGTCAGCATAAACATCTGTCATATATTGGTATTCGGTTGTTCTACATATTAATTGTTCTCATCATGCTTTAGGGTGAGATTCTATTGTTTGAATCCTTTAATAGGATTATATATATGCAACCTGGAATGCCTAATATGACGAAATCTGGCAGACTAGCTAATGCAACATTAGAGCTATTTGAAGCATTGTGCAGTTTTGCGTACAGAACACCTAATCACACTGATAGTCGCCATTACTACCAAATTGTAATAAAAAAAGGGACTATCACTGTCGGATTTTAAAACCAACCAGCAGCAAAAAGATAATTATCATTGCCGATTGGTAATACAATCCAACAGTCCGTCGTAAAACTCGTGCAAAGTTACAGTCAGCGGCTATATATATAGTTCATTGTGTTTCATGGATGCCTTTCTAATTTATACACAATAGTTTGTCCAATAATAATTTAAAAATGATTTGTTGGGTCCGTATCTCCTTGCTAGTATGTCTCAGTTTCTAGAAAGGTTATGTGAAGCATGAATTTTATTCCAATCCAATGATGTAAAACAAAAAAGACATGTGTACAAACAGATCCTTTATATAAAAGCATAGTATTCCCGGATGACATTCCATCCTGGATTGGTCTGTGAGAACTTGGCAAGCCCACGAAACCAGCAAGGCAAATCTTTTAAGGACGAGATGGGGGCCTCCGGCGGCCGCCGCGCGATGAGTAGTCGCGGGTGTCTAGGTGCGCGTAGAAGAGCAGTCGCCTCTGCACGCACTCGTCGTCGTTGCCCTCCTCACACGCCACGGCCTCCTCCGCCCCTTCTCCCATCATCTGCGCAAGAACAAGTACAGGAAGACATCATGGATGATCAGCTCAACCTCAATTAGCTGCCTCTCTAAGCTAGACTGACGTGACGACTGACTGGAGTGATCATGATCAAACTGGATGGAGTTGTAAATTCTTTTTTTTTTTCCTTGGCCTCTCACCTCTGAGATGGAGAGCTCGTCGCCGTCGCCCTCCGCCTCATCTTTTTTTTTGAATCATGAGGCCATCAGCTGCTGCCGGCGCCATGACACCATTACCTGCTGCATGAATGAAGATCAAGATAGCCAGAGCAGCTATACCAAGATGCAGCTGGTGCGAGGTATGTATGACGTACGCACCTTGATGAGGCGCCAGAGGATGAAGGACACCAGGTTGCCGCAGGGGCAGGAGGCGGGCCGCTGCCGCGGAGCGGGACAAGCAGAGGAGCAGGGCAAGAGCCGTGAGTGCCCAAGAGGGGATGCAGCGTCTCATGTTTTGTGGCCAGCGCCTTTGGCAGCGAGGATGCCTGTTGAGTTGAGTTGAGTTGTGTTGTGATCAGTAGCACCTCTGAGAGGTGCTCTATTTAAAAGGTACAGCTGCTAGGTGCCAGACAACCATGGAGGCGAGCAAAAGCACATGGGCAGCTGGGAGTGTGATGGGGGCACCGGCCCGTACACCGCACATGGTGGAGGTGACCTTTCAAGGGATCAAGAGCCGCAGGGCACCTGGAGCTGGAGCTAGGAGCGTCGGCGCTGATCGATAGAGGCAGGTCATTTGTTACCAACTGCACCTAAAAAATATACTAGCTTATATCAGTGGTCCGAAAGAGCAACCGCCTATATAGAAGTCGCACTACCGCACAGTCAGCCTCCACCGAGCGCCAGAACGTGTACCGAGCGCCATAAAATAAGCGCTCGGTACATATACGATGTAATCGAGAGCCTCGCTCGGAATACAACCCTCGGTGGTGACCCCTCCACCGAGAGCCCCTCACTCGGTGACCACATGCTCTCGGTAGGTTTAGTGTTCATCGGCGGCGATCCCTCGGAAACCCGGAGGCGCCGGTAGAACACAACGTCACCGAGAGCCAACCCTCCAGCAACTGACGCCCTCGGTGTTGTGCGCCTCGGCGTCCGGCAGCATCCCACACAGCCTATGCCGTCAACTCTACCGAAGGCATACGTTAGACCCTCGGTAGACGTTGGTAGTTTCACCGAGGGCGAAAAGCAGCATCCTTTGTAAATCATCGCCTCACCGAGCGCCGATCCTGGTCACTCGGTGAAATTATAATTTTTTTTTGAATTTTGGATCCAAATTTTTTTTGTGGGGTTCATACAATGTCTCATAGGTCATGTTGAAATTTGAGAATTTTTCAAAACTATTTAGTCTATATTTTGATTTTATTCCTTTTAATTGAATTTTCTTGAATAAGTCGATTTGAACCGAAGTCATACGAATAGAGGGCAGGCATAAGCCAAAAAATGCGATTCATAATCGTGAGTGCAATGTGAGGCCTCATCCGGGGATAGACCCAAAACCCCGAACATATTGTTCACGGAACATGACCATTCACTTGCGGGTGATTAGTTTTTTAATCATAGAAAATGCAAACGAAGTTGAAAAATCCTGAAACTTGTTCGGTTGTTGTGGTATCATATGCCTAGACATGAGAAAAAAATTTGGTAAGGTTTCATCGACGTTGACTGAAATTATGGTTGAAACCGGGACATATATCACATGTGTCCGAGGGCGAAGAACCCCATGTTCCCGGGGCGTGCTCGGTGAATCTCGGGAGATGGGGCCGAGAGAACCCCCATGTTCCCGTGTACACCGATGGTAGCGCTCGGTGAAACCAGCTCTCGGTGTAATATGGTCGATTCACCGAGTGCGTCCCACGCCCTCGGTGAAACGACCATATTACACCGGGGCATGGATGAGCCGGCCCTCGGTAGAGCCTGGTGTCCGGGGTTTTAAAATTTTGAATCTACCGAGCACCATTCGACGGGCGCCGGTAGATAATGTTTTTAAGTTTTTAAAAATTAAAATGCACCGAGGGGTAGTTGAGGTGGCCCTCGGTGTAGTTGACGTCGACGGTGGCAAACGCCGTCGACGTGACGCTAGGTTTTGCGAGGGGGGGCCGAGCCCTCGGTGCAGTTTGGCACGGGTTGCACCGAGGGGCCGTTTTTGAGCGTTCGCTACACTCTTTTCCCCGTTTAAAATTTCACCGAGGGGCTGGTACCGAGCGCGCCGCTCGGTAGTGCCTCCACCGAGCGCTATTAGGCCTTTACTGAGCGCTTTTAGCGCTCGGTAGAGGCTCAGCCTCCAGTAGTGTCGGTTTCTAGAGATAGTTGCCTGGCCATCAAGAAAATCATTTGGTGTGAACTTCTTGGGATAATAATAAAGCATTAAAATTCAGTGATGCATGCCAAAGTGGGTATGGAAAAACTTTTACACTTCACTAGAAGATGATTACTAATCTCAATATACTTCCCCCGTTCCCGTAATTAATACAAGGGTTACACATACATGTACAGGATATATATAGCAAAACACCTCTAGAACGAACATTACACAGAACCTATACAACAAGCTGTTACAGGATTTTGCACGTATTTTTTATTGATTCTTGCCCCAGGTTTTTCATGTTCTTCTTCCGGCCAGCCGGCCATGCCCTAATAAACTGATCGAGGCCGCCTTGGATAGGATTTACATCCAATCGTCCATGACGTCGTCTGTGGGCAGAGCGTGGCGGCAGAGACAGCACGTGTTGCTCTTCCACAGCCACTTTGTGATGCATTCTGTGGAACTGGTGCCCGCGGGAGCACGGCATGATGGTCACCTCTTTGCCGTCCCCTCGAAGTCCGGAAAGCAGATCGCACACCCAGTCGTGATACCGCCGCACTCGTCATCATGGATCTATGGGGCAGTTGGACGAGGAGAAAGGAGGACATGGAGAACTACCTGGCGGCAGATCCATGGCTGTCGTTGTCCGATCCGGTGGATCCACGGCCGCCGCGGCTGCGAGCCAGCGCCGCTGGCCCGCTGCCGCCGCTTTAATCATGATCGCGTGCATGGGAGGGGCCTGGCATGCGTGCAAAGGGAGGGGTGGGCGGGGAAAGGTGCCACCAGAAAGAGCTCGTCGGTCGCCGTTGCCGTCACCTGTGAGACTTAGAGCCGGGGGAGAGGAGAAGATCTATAAGCCGGAGAATGAGGGAGTCGACGCCGAGGAGTTGGGAGTGAAGGAAGGCAGCGAACGGGGAGGGAAGTTGCGGATAGGCGAGGAAAGGTGGGCCAGGCCATTTAGTTGCGTCCGGACCGTCGGACATATGTAAACAACTATTACCGATCTTTATATTAGTCCAAAATAAAGGAATAGGATCACAAGAGATGAGAACAAGAACAGAAACAAGATTACACACATGAGAAAATCTCAATTCTTAGGATCTAATAAATTTTCAAAAGTGCGTAGCCTGGAGTTCCAGTTTCCATGCACAGTAACTAAAATTACATATAATTCTGGTACCTTTGTCAATCACTAAAGCCTAGCTATTATTTTTAACAGTTGTGTTTACATATTCTTAGTCCAGATTCAATCTCAATCGTGTTTATACTGGCAGTCCTCAAACTATTATGCCATCCTCATCCAGGTCACAAACTATGAAATTGCAATTCTTGGTCTCTAAAGTATTGAAGTACTCCATCTCGACCAGAGCGGCCACATCACATTTCATTAGCTGATGTGGGCGTTCCAGCATGGTACCAACATGTGGACCTTCCATGTTGGAGTACCATGTCAGCTAATGGAATGTGACATGATTGCTTTGGTCATGTTTGAGTTACTTAAATAGTTTGTATTGTGTGCATGAGATGTGGGCGTTCCAGCATGGTACCAACATGTGGCTTCCATGTTGGAGTACCACGTTAGCTAATGGAATGTGACATGTCATGTTTGAGTTACTTAAATAGTTTGTATTGTGGGATGTGCATGAGAATACCTAATACTTTAGTTTTAGGACCATTCGTGTAATTCTATTGCTATTGTTGTTACCTGATTAGATCAACCCAATGGATGTTTTCATTTCAGGGGAGGTTATAATAGTCTACTATAAATACATACGTGGACAATAGTCTAGGATAAGCCCATATTAATTAGTTAGTTATATTTACAAGATTTTTTTACGAGACCCCAACTTTAAAACAAATGAAACGGAGAAAAGGGCAGGTATTACATTTAGACAAACTATTGGGCTTCTCTTTCCTAGCCCATTCGGCCCAATGGAGCACCTAACCCTAATAAGCCTCAACTCATATAAATACTTCGATAGCTATTGTCTCTCATTTCCTATTCCATTACCTCCTTTCCTGCCACCGCCGCTACCACATCTAGAACAATGGCGTCGTTGGCACATCAATGCCATCGATGCATGAGGTTGATCTACAATCAGGCTACACTACTACAGAATTCTTTGTGTGATCCCTCCCAAACATTTCCGTGGTGGGTGTCCTGTTTGCCCGTTACGGTTAATCCCCGTGATTAACTGTGACGGGCACTTTTTATTTACTGTGGTGGGCACGTTAGGACGACCGTAATGGAAAATACCCTATTTTCCGTGGCGGTTGTCTTAAGGTGCCGACCATGGAAAATCAATTTCGATTCTGCGAACAATTTTAAAAGCCCGCCACGGAAAAAAGGTTGAGGCCCATCGGGCCTAAGTTTGGCCCAATACCATCTTCACATATATGCGGTTGGAGTTAGGGTTTGGGGCACCATACTCATTCACCCCTCCTCGACTTCAGCCACACCCATTAGGGGCCTCGTCTCCCTCCCTCTCACCTTGTGTGCCTCCCCACCTCCCTCCCGTGCATGCCTCTCGCCTCATTCACCCTGCCTCCCCTAGCTCTGGCGGCACCACCCTCCATGGAGTAGCGGCGGCGGCGACGCGCGCCTTCACTGGCGCGTGGCGTGGCGCCTCTCCCTCCCTCGCCACAACCGCGGCACCTCCTCCACCATGGATCCGGCGGCGCCCTCCTCTCCCACGGATCTGGTGGCGTTGGCCTCCTCCCCCCCACGGAACTAGCTGCTGCGACCTCATCCACCATGGATCCGATGGCGATGCGCTCCTCTCCCACGGATCTGCCGGTTGTGCCTTCCTCCTCGACGGATCTAGCGATAGTGACATCCTCCTCCACGGATCCGGTGGCGGCGCCCTCATCCTCCTGCACGGATCCGCTCGCTACTCAGTCCTCCATGGATCGAGCAACGACAACATCCTCCTCTATGGATCCGGCCTTGGGGCCTGCAGATTCGGCGGTCCTATGGCGGATCGAAGGCGGCGGCGCGTCCTTCTGCGGCTCGTCAGCTCTTTTCTCTAGCGACGTGGATCCCGCTCCATCTGGTGGGCAGGCCCATGGACCAAACCTGCATGGAGATCAAGCACCTGAGGTAAGTCTTTTGTTCTCCACTTTCGTTCAAGATCTCACGATATTGTTGTGTCACGAACCACACTTCTAGGAGAAATCGTTTAGCAATTCTCAAGTGACTTATTTTTTGTGATTATTTCCCCTACCTCATATCAGTTTTTCCTTGAAATCGTTTAGCAATGAGCAGTGGGGAAAATCGCCATGATTATTTCCTCCTTTTGCTCACGGGGCTGCCTTGTCTTGCTCGAACTTCATCCACCTCCAATAGAATCCTACCTCCACCTCTTCTTGATCGGTGCTGCATCCAATGGTTTGGACCTACCTCCACCTTTCCTCCTGTGATGAGATGACAGGGGACGATCCTCTCATCCACATCCATCTTCTTTGGAGGTAGCGGATGTGGGTGATGCATGCAAGATGACGGCTGTAGTGGATCCTCATCCTTCTTCTCTAGTGGTTGTTGGTGCCGGTGATGCCGCAAGATGATGGCTGTAGTGGATCCTCATCCTTCTTCTCTAGTGGTTGTTGGTGCCGGTGATGCCTCCGAGATGGGTGCATAGCGTTTTCGGGTTGAGGCCTGCGAGATGTTTTAGTCACTATTGTCTCTCATTTCCAATTGCTTCTCCATCCTTCCCAAAGTGTGTCAACTCAACTACTTTGTTGTTGCCTCATGGAACTTTGGCATTGTTGGATCATTACCAGCACTGATGCTTGATGCATGCCATGCTGCAAGATGTGCTACGATGTTGCCTGCTAGAGTTAAGTTTCCAGCCAGCTCACGGTTGTGGCGCCACCGCCCCTCCCATCAATAAAACCTAAATGGAGCTAAAGGACTGAGGTGATTTGGTTTTTCTCTACTAAATCCTGATCTATGATATATAATCTTATATGTCACATACCACTTCTAATGGAAAGAAGCCATTCGTTGTTGCCAAACACCGCAATTCTTGAGTTGCTTATTTTGTACATGATTCTCTCCCCGTGTCATATCAATGTTCCTTCGTATCGTCTTGTCACAATAAGTGCCGGGGGGTCACCATGATCTTTCCTTTTGATTGGGCACCGCCTCGGTTATCTCAAACTCCCATCCAAAGATCGGTAGAGACTTGCCTCTATGTCTCCTCACTTTGTGCCGCATCCACTCGTTTGGGTCTACCTATACCTTTCCTCCGACGACGATGGCAGGGTAAGATTTTCCTCCAATTTCAATGGAGGCAGAGGTGGATGGATGTGAGACCGACTGCGCTGGATCCACATCCTTCTTCTATAGTGGTGGCGCATGAGGGTGATGCCTGAAATTTATAATTATGTGCAGCGGCGGGTGCGGAGTGTTTCCATGTTGAGGCCCATTGATGCTGGGTTTCCTTGGTGTGTCCCTAAGTTTCCTCAAAACCCGACTCCCAAATGACATGCATTTACATGGTTTGATTCTAATAATAGGTAGCTATGGGAAGAAATGAGTTTTTAATAAAGAAAGGTGGGAAATTGATGCTATCCCAAATAAGCACAATGTCCCAGCGGTTACTGGATCGACAATGAGTGATGCAAACCATGGTAATCATTTCTCCAACTCATCTCAAATATGAGAAGCTGTCTATGTAGATTGGAGATTGTCGAACCATGAACAATGGCATACTTTCCTCATGGATTTGAAACTCTGCCTTATTCGTACATTGGTTGTGGGAGTAGTGTTTCTTCATGTTTTTGGTGTGCACGGTTGTAGCCCTCCTTAACCTGATTTGTGGCTCTAAAGGTTTGTGCCTTGATACTTGACGAATGCTTTGTGCCATCCTATATGTTACTACACCTAAAAAATATGAAAGAATTTCGTCCAGTCCTGGGAGGGGTGGAGGTCCTCTGGTCCATGGAGGAGATCAACCATTCCCTTGAGTACTAGGACCTACTCATCGTGGTCATCACCCAGAGGAATTTGGTCGAAAGGATACATGGTTACGCACTCCACATGCTTGAACGTTTGTCTATCAAAGCTATGACTTTGCCTCAAATCCATCTGAAAGTGACAAGCTAGCTTCGACTAGGAGCATGCTATTGATAAAAGATTGATTTAGTTCTAGAGGTTGCATTACTTGAATGAGAGAAAGGGTGGCTGGAAGGGTTGTTCCTCCAGTAGGAGAGGAAAATGGTACCCTTTTTTTGTGGGGAGGAATATGGTACCTTTCTTAGTTCCAAGACTGGCTAGTTTCATCCTAGGTGGCCTGGTGATGGTTTATATTGTATAAACTAGTAGATGTTATTGTTCCCATCAAGTTTATATCGGTCTTTTGTAGTTAGATACATGCAAGATGTTACTTTCCAGGAAATATATGCATCTATTGGTTTCTACAGAGAGCTATGAAAAAGGGATGATGCTAGTGAAAGACTAACCATGACACTCCGTTTGATTATTTGTTATGATGATGAATTATCCATGCATATATTAACAACTAATTAATCTTTTATACATTGATGGCACCTCTACCCCAGCTTGACCACTGAAAGAAATACTTTGCCGTGCCTCGATGGCTCAGATTGATTACAAATTGACGGTAGCTGACTTAAAAGGGTGGAAGGATGTGCACATAGATCAGGGAGATTGCAACGGGAGATAAGATAAATTGACCTTGTCTTGCACTGCATTCTTATCGAGCTATTTGTACATATTGCCAACCTTCTACGTCAGCTACAGTCTATTTGTAATAAGTTCTTGAGCCATGGGGCACAACTAAAGTGTATCTTTCACTGCTCAAGACGGGTCAAGGTGCCATTTAGGTACTGAAAAGTTAATTAATTGTTAATATATAAATGAACAATTCATCATTAGAACAAATAATCGAAGATAGTGTCATGGTGTCTTCACTAGTACGATTCTTTTCAGATGACTCTGTCGAAACCAAAGAAAAACTTATATTTGTTGCATTGGAAATAAACTAATTAACATCTACCCCGTCGACTCTAAACTCTAAGACATTTTGGCTTCTCTAGATGTATTGCTTTTTCTATGTATTTAGATATATATTATATCCAAGATGTATAACAAATAATGTATATATCTAGGAAAAACAAAACTTCTTAGAATTAATTTGTAATGAAGGGGGTTATCTAACTTTTAAAAAGGAGCGATCAAAACCTCAAGCGAACAACAACAGTTATAACATTATACAATGAGTACCAATAACGTATACATGAGCATCAAGCCCTGCATCTCCATCTCTTGGTCCCTGTCCAAAACTAGCCTCCATACCATTACCATGGCGACCTGGGTCTTGCCCAAAACATGCAGATGTTTCACTATGGAAGCTACTGTCTTCCTTTCCAACTAGATAAACAACCCTTACAGCAACTTCCGATTAGGTTATGGTGACCAACATTTGGGATCAGAAAATTGACACTCACAATTTTCCTGGTATTATGAGCAGGAGTGGGGGTTTTCATATTCTATGCAGGGGTTCTCTCCATATCCCTTTCCTGGATATTGTTTTGTTCGGGGTTGAGAAGAAGAGGTCATAGGATGTTGAGAAATAACGTTGGTGCTATATATATGTGCTATTCTATAGATGGTATGCTTGGATTGATGTAAAATTAGGCACAACTACCTTTGAATTGATAAGAAATAAATTGCTTCTCACATTAAATCTTGAAGTTCAGTTTTTGGTAATAATAGTAATATAATAGTTTGATACCGTATACATAGGAGAGAACGGAAGAGGATGTAATTTTTTTAAAATCATTAATATGGAGATTTTTTCTTTTTGTAATACAGATAGGTGTGAAAGAGCATGACATATATTACAAGAGGCTTCAAATAGCACACAGTTCCAAGACTCAACTTAGAACAAACATATTACCTTAAGAGCAACTCTAGTAGCCCTAAAATCAGGGCCCCTACTTTTTATTTGGGTGCCCACCCAAAATCAAGGGCCGTTGCTCTAAAGGAATAAAATATTAATAGGTAATGTTTGGCCACGAGCATCGACCCCATCAGATGTTGTATTCCTAGGTCTCCACAGGTGATAGCGCCTAACAAGCATGCTTCTTATCCACTTGCACCGGCGTCTTGTTGTCGGGCATCACCGTGCATCCCTGCCGCGACGGTGCGTGCCCCTTCCCCACCACGCGCCCATCCCCGTGCATGCTGCACGCCTTAGTCCTGCTGCATGGCGCCCGGTGTCGGCCATCACGCCACTCGCCCCTATTTGGCCACCCCATCCACCTTGGCCATCACGGCCATGCATGGCGGGCACAACGCCATCGACACCCTAGTGCCACCATTAGGAGTTTAGCACTGGTCTGGACTCTATCTCCAGCCGTCCAAGACATCACGAGATGGAGAGGCCTGCGCGCCGCTTTGGTACACCTGAGTTTCTCTGCTACTGTCCCCATAGCCATAGCTCACACCATGTTTCTAGTGTTTCAAAATTTTAGACTTATGTTCCAAGGGTTTTTATATCTGAATGTTGCAAAAGTCAATCTTGGATGTTGCATATGTTAAAATCGCAATATACGCAAGCCTATGTTTCAACCTGTTTCATATGTTTCAAACGTTTTATCTGGATATTTTGAAAGTAGATCATTGTGTTGCACTTGCAAATGTTGCAGTGGCTACACACACATGTTTTTTAAGTGCATGTTTCAAGTGTTTCATCTATTTTAGACTTACGTTGCAAATGTTTTGTCTAGATGTTTCAAAACATTTAGATGAATCACTTGAAACATACGTTAAAATAACAAAGTGAAACACTTGAAACATACTCTTCAAACATGTGTGTATAATGTAGACTTGAAACATAGATGTTATGCGACATCTAGATATACTTCTGAAATAACTTGAAACATATGTCTGAAACAACTGAAACACTTGAAACATAGGCTTGCAACATACGTATATAGCTATTGAAACATTTGAAACACCGAATAAAACACTGAAAACACATGTCTGAAAAACCAGAATCCACTTAAACATGACATTGCCGGCAATATCGCTACCTACTGGCGAAATGCGGTATCCAACAAGCTCGGATCAGGGGAGGCCGAGAACAATGACCCAGCATACACCTCCACCATAGGCCTTTGTACCATGATACACCATGGTGCAAGAGGGCAACAACATGGTAGGGAAGATCAACAAGGAGGATAGGGAGTGGATGGAGGCCTCACTTGCGGAGGCGTTGGAGTTCCATAGGACAAATAACTAAGGAAGACTACGAGGAGAAGGTCAACAAGGTGGAGTAGGTGTGCAGCCCAATCACCATGCAGGTGGGGCGATGGGCGTGTTGCACAGGATGTGCCATGTGGCACGGGGCAGCAGCGCAGTGCGGCGCTGAGATGCTCAGATGTGCGATGCACAGCACGAGATTAGATTACGGGGAATGGATAAGACCGTGAGAGAAGGCGAGTGTTGTGGGCTGGTTTTAGTAATTAATAGGATGTGGGCCTGCATCTGATGTGTCTGGAGATCAGATAAGTAAGATTACCACTAATTTATGCACAGATTTTTTTTGGGGCACGGTGTAGGTGTATTTTTTTATTAAGCGGGAAGTGTTTTGTTACAAATCAGAGTCGCCGTAACAAGAGTTACCTCATTACCTGTGACCTAAACATGATAGCTACACCCCGACACCAAGAAAATTCAATAGAAGACTACATTGATACTAAATTTTGCAACAAAAGAGCACCGGTTCACTACAAGGCCAGCAGGGTAGCCAGGTGCTTGAACCCTACCGAACACCAGGTAGCAGCCTCTTCATGGATCTTTAGCACTGGCTGAGGCGCCGCCATTGAAACCCCGTTAAACGTCCTGGCGGTTCGCTTCTTCCATAGCCTCCAGCCAACTAGGAAGACGAAAGAGTCGAAGCCACGTCTTAGCTGCTTCAGAAACAACATTCTGGTCTTCATCCACCACTGCAAAGCGTGCTCTTCGGCGACGACAACAAATGCAGATTTGCCACACTTCCCAGCTAAACGTACAGCCAAACAGAATGTGATTCATCGTCTCTACCAATTGATCACACAATAATGCAGGTCGGAGACCGCTGAAGCCCATGTTTATACGCAGATTTAAAGGACGCTTTTCTCATAATAAACAGCTGTGGATATTTCTCTTTGTAAAAAAAGGATAGTATACAGTGACCATTTTATCATCGTTCATCCGAGTATACAGTGACCAGATTTTTTGATTCTTGTGAGAATTTTAAGGGGCATATCCTTTTTTTTTCCTTGTAGTGCCTCTGTGAGCATATACTTCGGTATAAAAACAAACAAATTGGAGATCCAGTATATGCATGCTCTCGTGTACCGCGAGTCCATCAAACAAATCGGGCATGGTTGTCGTCATCCTGGCCTGATCCCTGGTACTTTCGCTTCTCGAGACCGGCGAACACCGCAGAATTGTCGACGCCGTCGTCGTCATTGTCGCGGTTGATCTAACCAATCCGGTAGGGGAACCAGGATTTCAGCACGTAAATCCTGATAAAAAATCTGCTCCGCCGCCAGTATGTGGTCGTCATTGTGTTGATTTGAATCGTCCGGTAGGGGAGTCAGCACTCCGGCAGCCACAGCCTGATCATACATCCGCTGCAGGATGTCGCCGATGTCGTCGTGTTCTGTGAGCCTCATGGGAAACTCCATTATCTCATCAAAGAACTCACTTGACGATCCACGCTGCAAAATCTCCAAAATTTATATATATGCCTCGATCATCGCCTCAAACGGATCTGGATTCTGGAATAATTGTCATCATACTTGAGCCGTAAAAGACAGAAGCATTTCAAGACTTCTAATCGGACTCGGAGTCTCGGACAGAAGTGATGCACGATTCTCGGACTTCTAGTTTTCCCGTCTGCATCGCATCATGACACCACCTTCTTACTTGCCAACAGGTGTCAGCGGTGTTGTAATATATATTTGACTCAACACAGAACAATACTTTCTTCGGTTCATCAATCTTCCTTTGTATATAATATTACCGATCAGAGGAGGCTGCAGCTGGGACAATGGGATGTCGTTGTCGGATGCAACAGATTGAGTGCATTGGAGAGAACGCCATTATTGATGCAGAAGTAGTGGCAAAGAGATACATGTAGAAGGAAAGATTGATCAAGTGCTTAATAATGAAATCTAATTAACCGGTCAAGCCTGCAATCACAGTCCCCGTTCATCGCCGCCTGGCCTAGCGAGTCATCGCCGCCGCCGCCGCCGCCAATTGCCACCGTCCCGGCCTAGGGGGCCTCCTGCATGCGGATCCGGCTCACCGGCTTTCTTGGCGCCGCGTGCCTACGACCACACCTCCTCCGACGCCCGGCGGCATCGAACTTCACACCGCGTGCGGTCGTTGAGGAACACAAGGAGGATATGGCCTCTCGCCCGCTCCCGCTCCCGCTCCCCCTCCTCCGCCCCTCGACCGCCACCACCCCGCAACAACAACTTCGGCCACCGCGCAAAGACGCAGCCTCCTCCCCCCTCCCTCCGACCCACAATGCCACCCTCAAGACCCGAGCGCTGCTCGGTGCGCCTAAAGTTACTCGGTTCGGCGCTCTCGCCCGGCCGCCTTCCCGGCCCAAAGTCACCTTCCGCTCTTTCCGACAGCGCGCCGCGTCCAAGCCGACTTCGCCGTGTAACACCCTGGTTTTAAGCATGTCATTAGCATCTGCATTTCATGAGCATAATCATCATTTAATCATATGCATCCATGCACATGAAATGATAGAGTTTATTTGCTTGTTTGAATGTATTTAATTTGCTTATTATGCTTTTTGCCTCGTCATTTCATGTATGAAATGTTTGCATAATTAGTTGGTTAATCTTTATTTATTCTTAGTCATGCTTAGAGAAGGTGTTAGAGCATGAGTCTTGTTGGTCATGATTTCTAATTAGATTTTATAATGGTAATTTGACTTCATTTGACCTAGTTTGACCTTCAAAGTAATTTATCTTGTTTCGCTCAAAAGTCATAGCTATTGATCTTGCATGTGTGTGCACCCTTCACGAAATGTGTAGCTAATTTTATGTAGATCAAAAGATGTCATAGGCGGTTGCGTGATTTTGAGTGGATCACGTTCGAAAAAGTCGAAAAAGTTTGAATTTCGGTTGAATTGAGGGCTGTTTTGACCTTGGTGTAGTCATGCTTCGATTGCTCGTAGTTTCAAATCTAGGCGAATTAGGAGAAAGTTTATATGGGTGTTTTGCTCAGAATTTCGTAAGGAACATTTTCTTCAATTGGAGCTTTTGCTAAATCAGCACGGATCTCAATGCACAGGACGAAATAGATCAATCAGGGGTTTCTAATCAGGTCTTTAGTGACGCTCCTCCTTTCCCCGTCTCTGTTTGCCGGCCGGTCCCTTCTGTCACGTTGCGCCGCCCCGCGCGCCGCGTGGCCGCGCCCCTCCTGCTCCCCTGTCAGCGCCGCGCGCCGGTGCCTTGAAGAGAAGGGTAAACCCTGTCCCGTGCTCGCCAAGCCCCGCTCCCTTCCCTTCTCGCCCAAGCCGAGCGCAACAGCAGGCAACCAGGAGCGCCGCCGCGCCATTGCCGCAGCCCAGCTCAGCCATCGTCACATCACCGCCCGTCCCTACGCGCCACAAGCCCAAACCTCTCGTGCACCACCTCTCTAACCCGCTGGGAGCAGCCCAAGATCGAAGGTGAGTGTGAATTGGTCGATTTTCGGCTCGCCGGAAAACTAAGCCGCCATGGCCGCCGAGGAAGACGAGCTCGCCGCCGCGTTTCCCTCTCGCCTTTGTCGTGTTCTTCCTTACGTTTCGAGCTCGCCTAATCGCTATCTACCTCCTGCCAGGACGAATCGCAGCGCCGCGCATCCGTTGGGTCGGAACACCAGGACGACGCCGTGCCACGCCGGAGCGCCCACCGCCGCCGCGCTCGGGTCGCCGTGGCCACGCCAGCTCCGGCCACTTCCGCGCCGCTTTTCAAGCGCATCCGGTCCGCCTCGTCCTACTGCAGCCTCGACACCCATCAGACGAGCCGCGCCGCCCCCGACCTCGCCGGAACACGGACCGCACCGCCGTGTCCACCGCTGCCGACCGGCGTGCCGCCGCCGAGCACCCTCCTGTCGTCGTTGCCGTCGAATAGGTAGTGATTTAACTCCGCCCCGACGTCGCCTAGCCCATGCGCACGCCCGCTTGGCCAACCATCACCGGAATCGGCGAGTCCGCCGGTGACCGCCGCCGCCGCAAGCTGCCCTCGCCGTCGAGCATGCCACCGTACACCCTAGCCCGTGCCATGACCACCAATCGCTGATCTCGAAGCCACGAGTCCGTAGGTACCCTCAGATCCGCCGGAGACCCAACGCCGGCGGAGATCCGCCGCTCGCCGCCCACAGCGCCGCCGTCCCCTGCTCTGGGCCACTGACGCGCGGGCCCAGGCTGTCAGCGCGATTTTCTTTTCTGTTTTTCATTTTCCAGCGTGCTTGTTTGCCTTGTAAAATCCATATCTCGAGTTAGGAATGTGAGAAATTTGTGAAACCAGTTTTGTTGTGTTTCTTGAAAGTAGATCTACAGCAGGAAAATATTTCATGTCATTATTATGATACTTTTCTGTATAGTTTTATTTATGGCTTTAAATTCCAAGTAATTAGAGAAATGCATATCTTATTTTTGGTGAATGATAAAATAGTGGTTCCTATATGAAATGTTCATGTTTTTGCATTTATAGTGCAGGAAAAATATCATACATGCTATGTTCTGTTGATGAAATGTGATTTTTGATTTATGTGCTATTTACCATGCTTTCTTAGGAAATTCATAGAAAAATAATTACTAGGGTTTTTTGCCATGATAATTTTTTTACATGCATTTATTACTGTTATAAAGCGTTCCATGTTCATGGTTAGGCAGTTTCATACTTTTCATAGTACAAAGTATTTTCATGCATAGATTTATTGCTAGCTTGTCATTTTTGTGTAGAATAGCATATGCATGTTTTTGCTATGAAATTTTTATTGTAGGCATGTTAGACCAGTATGGTGCTACTGTAATTTTTGTAGAATTTTCTAAGATGTTTGCATATTTATCATATTTATGTTGCATGGAAATTAGCCTAGAAATGCATGTTTATAGTAGAGTATTGTGAGTTGATAATTTTATTAGTTGTTCCTAACATGGATAGGACCTGTTGGTATGCTTGGTTGGATAAGCTTGGCAGTTTGGCAGATTTTTATTCCTAGCATTTATATGATTTATGGTGTGCATGTGTAGTAGATATTAGGACATGTCATTTCATGTAAATTAGTTTATCTTTTGGCTTCACCAGTAGGTTTATTTGGTATACTATGACTTGTCTTGCTTGCTGGAAAGGTTCTAGGTGAAGTGCATGCTTGAGTGATTTATAGTAGATGTTGTAAGTTATAGTTTGCGGGAAAACAGAGCCTCTGTTTTCTCTCTTTTCGACGCTGTTAATGTCAGAATTAGGTCGGGGTGATACGGAATGTTTTGTAGATATTTTCCTTAGCTTTCCAACGAGTATTTGTTTGTTACATTTGGAGTTATAGAACTCCTTGTGTGATCGTTTTTTAGTGACAAAGATGTCTAGTCGCCATTTTTCATTATTATTAGTGAAATAGGGTGTTTGCTTGATGTAGATTACTAGGGTTTCTTGTGTAGTAATAATTGTGTGTCTACAGAAGAGATATGCACTCATTAGTATCATTCATCATAATGCATTCATCCATCATTCTACCTTATTTTTATACAAGCATGTTTCTATGCATTGGTATTAATCGGTCTTGCATATGCATGCATCATATCGATCGGAGGAGTTAGTTTGGGAAGAGATCAAGGAGCGAAGCAGGTCAACCTTCATCGTCTCGAGTGTAGCCAAAAGACCCCACGGGAGAAGGAGGACCGTGACTCCAGACTTCCGTAAGACTCTAGCTTCTTCCTACTATTTTTCGAGGCAAGCCCCCGGTGCATCTTGAACTTACCTATGCTTTCGAATTAATTTGTTGAGTCCCTTTTTATGAATGCTTTGCATTAAGTGTAGGAAGTGGTTGAAACCGTTGATACAATGGATATCCTTGCTGAAGTTGTTGCCCATCCTATGTAGGAGTCTAGGTTAAATAAATGCTCGCTTATCATGATTGCAAGAGACGGTGATTTTCGGTCACTTGTGAGGTTTGTTGTTGGGTTAATCACGTTGGTGGTTAACAAGCTCCGCTTGAGAACGTGGACTAATAAAACATGTGAGATTGGATGGATATTGTGGTCTTTCCATCCGATCGATTAAGGTCCGATACTTTGTCGGAAGGCGGTCGGAAGTTGAACGTGCACTTCATATATAGTAGGCTTCCGCCGGGTCGTGAGCCACGGCTCGTGGGAATGTTAGGGGCCGGTACTTGTACGCTTAACATCCCTCCTAGGCGTGGTCGGTTGGGTTTGATCGGGCGCAAGCGGCGGCGCACGAAACGCCGTTTTCGTTGCTGCTCGCTCACTTGGTGGCTCGAGAGGAGGGGGTTGCCGACAGTCCGAGATTTTACGTCCCCTAACGCCCCCGGGAGTGATTGGGTCTCGCCTGTAATTAAGTAGACCTGGTTTATGACGGGTATTCGCCACCGGTCAATAATCGATTCGAATCGCCATCTCTCCCGGATAGTGAGAACTCCTGGGATGCTTCCGCGGCAATCGTAGTCTTAATATTACAATAATGGTTATTCTTATTCATGCTTTGCCGATGTTAAAATGTTGATCAAGTTACTTATGCTTTGTTATTTATATATCGGCCGAGCATATGTTTTAATCTTGACTATCTGAGGACTTATGGTGTATAAATAGTAAACAACCTTTTAACTTGGAAGAACCTAAGTAGTATGTGTAGGCTCACTAATCAACCTTATTTTATGGAATTAAATGTGAGTCGGCCACTCCGGATAAAGCCAAGCATAATCCTTGGAGTCTTTTTCCTTATTTTTTCGGGTTTAAGACGGGTAAGTCTTGCGGAGTACAATTGAGTACTCACGGGTTAATTCCCCGATGTTGCGGGTGACTCCGTCTAGCATGATTCTATCCAGATGTGTTGTGATGTGGTTGAAGATAATGTCTAGGGCATGGCGGTCTCCATATTTCCCCTGTCTCTTGCTATTATAGGGTTGACATTATGTTGGCACTATCTTATTTTATTTCCGCTTGTACAACTATCTTGCTTTCAAAGCTATTGGTTTCGCACTCTGATTATTTTGAAATAAATGTGTACATCGCATTCGATTAATATATATTGAATTTGGTTTGAGATACCCATGGATTGGGACTACTTGAGCTCAACGATCTTGGTTGTATTGTTGATGAGTTTGAAATCACTTGAGATTTCGAATACGGGTTTATATGGACTCAAGTGTAGATGCGATTGCTTCCGGTAATTCTGCGAATTATACTTGATTTCTTATAAATTGGTCGGCTCTGTCACAACTGGTATCGAGCTTAGTTTAGTACTTAACAATCCGATCCGGTATTAAAATTAAAATGAACCACTAATCTTTTTGCGAAAATTTTGCGAAAACAAAATCTTTTCGATTGGTGTGAGTAAAAAGATTTGCAAAATTAATAGTGCCATGGTCATACCCTTATGCCCAATTAAGGACGAGGGTGGCTTTACTAACTTGGGATGGGTTATTGCATCATATTTTGTTGTTTGTGCTTGGTTGCCGTCGCGCCCGGTGAGTACGGGGCTACTCACTTGAGTAGTCATGTATGGATCGAAATACCTCTCGCCCTGTAAATGATGTTCAATGCCTCTACGCCCAAGGTAAGATATGAGTTTGTGAGAGCATGATCGGACAACCGCCCGGTCTAGGGGTAAAATAAAATGTTTTGAGAGCTCCATGGTCGGTATTGCCCCTGTAGACTTGTGTATGGGTACACAGTGTGCTTGCTGTAAAATGTGTTTTCCCGCAAGATATGCGATGCCGTCGGGTGGACGACAAAGCGGTATATGCAATTTAAATTCATGCATTGCATAAATATCTTTGTGGGCTGAAATGAGATTGCAGGTACGCTAACTCGCAAAAAACGTGTAGACCGACTAGTTGCGGTTTATTTTCTTTTTTGAGAGAACGTTAGATGTGCCACCATTTAGGCGAGTAGTATCTTATCTTTCCTAATCTGAGGGACATAAGATACGCTCATGCATCATGTCATTCATGCATTCGCATCAATAAAATGAAATAAAAGCATTTCTTTTTCTTATCCTTACTTCCGTCATCCCCCTTAGTGAGTACTTGTCCCTTTTTTTGTTAAACCGACCCATCTCGTTCTCAATTTCACACAATCTTCCAAATCACATTACAATTGGCTCTCTCATCCCCGTTAGCAAGAGTATCATTAGAGATAGATTGCTTCACATGCCCAATATCTTAGCATAAGGTTAAGCGGTCGTATAGAGACCCTAAACCATAGGTGACCGCACCCTAGGCAAATTGGATCACCACTAGAATTGACCTTTCCATCACTGCCCTACCTTATCGTTCTGTTTGGAAAAGTTGGATTATCACCGAATATGAGCAGTTACTTGAAGAAGTTGCCAACAACGCTCTGATCCATATCCCGAGAAGTTAATGTTGGGACACCCGAGGCTTTGCTAGAAACAACTACTTCCTATTTTCCTAGAACGGACCCTTGTTCACAACTTGCCGGAAGAAGCGAGCTGATCTTTAGAGAGCGATTCCTATCAACCCTATCGTGAACCTCACCATTCTTACCCGCCCGGATGTCAAAGAAGATTAAGATGGAGAGGACAACAACAAGATGATGATGGGAGTAGTGTCTCCAATTCCCTAGAAGTTTCGTAGTTATTGCCGTCTCCTTAGATAACGATAGTTGCTAACTACTAGGCCCTACCGCAGAAGTAGGACTTTATCATCTCCGCCAATTATCGGTCGTTATCCTTAGGGTTTCCATCTTATCAGAAGACTCTTGGAGCGGAGGATCTTGAAGTGACCAGACCCTACAAATGTAATTGAGCCCTTGATGAATTAAATGGAAGAGTTCCATTTTGGTGAAGAAGCAATGTCTTGCGATTTCGATATTATAGTCATAATGGCTATATCGAACCCCGGATTATCGCGCATTGGACAGAGAAGTGATTGCTACATAATCTGTATCAACCATGATTATTGCGATGATGGGTGTGATGCCATTGGATTTATGGTTACCGTATTTGTTGAATGAATTTATTATCGCAATAAATTCTGCGTAACTTTAAATTCGATGCATTTACACTATTCAACATCATCGAGAATTACTATTGGTTGGATTATGCGGATGGTTAAAAACACGCCGATCTTTGGAGGGAGCAACCAACCGCCGCCACCACCTCCTGTCAACCCGGGAACCGTTCTTTGGCGAGTGTGCGGATGAGTTGCGCAAACATCTCGCGCAACACCGCACAGGGTGGAGGAAGTCGTAATATTGATGCAGAAGATAGGCTCCGTTCATACAAGGAATTCAAGGGAACCGATCCTCCCAAGTTCACACATTCAAGTGAACCAACTAAAGCCGAAGAATGGATGAGTTCAGTTGAGGAGAAGTTCAGGGTTGTTGGAGTTGGAAGTGCGTATAAGGCGAGTATGCCGCTCATTTGCTTGAAGGACCAAGGGAATTTGGTGGAGGAATCATCGTGCCACCTACCCGGCTAATACTCTTATTACACGGGATATGTTCACGGCAGCTTTCCGTGGCGCTTATATTCATCCAAGTGTGATTGCTATGAAGTTGGGTGAATTTATCAAGCTTAATCAAGATGACAAGACCATCACTGAGTACCTTGAAGACTTTAATTGGTTGTCTAGATATGCCCCACATATGGTGGATACTGAAGAGAATAAAATAGCAAGCTTCGTAAGAGGGCTTAATCTCAAGATCACGAAGACTATTGGAGCCCCGCTCGAAAGAGCTTCAATGAATTAAGTCGATGATTTATTTATTACGAGAAGAGAGCAATAACGCATATGTTCTTTTGCCAAGAGCAAGAAGAGACCGAGTGAGTCTAGTTCGAGTCGAAACAAGGTTACGCTCATTAGTCCTCCAAGCTACGCCAACGGGATGCCCCACCGCAAGAGGAGTCGCGATTCGAGTTTTTAAGCTCACCGGAAGGCTCATGTTACCCTGCTAGCCGGGAGCAAAGACGGATGGTATTGATAGTGCTTTTACTCGCAACAAGTGTTATAATTGTGGGACGCCAGGACATTTTTCTAGGTTTTGCCCACAACCCAAGAGTAGCCAACCCTATAGGCAGAAGATTGGACAAGTGCACTCCACCAACATTGAAGAGAGTCCGAAAGGAGAGTGCGAAGCTGGCGGCACTTGCCTAGTCAACAATCACAATGCTTTGGGTATTGTTTGACTCGATCATCTCACTCTTTCATGAGCCAAGCTTTTGCGAGAAGAACATCATGAGAATATATCTGATTTGGGTTGTGGATATCGCATTAGCTCAGCGAGGGCGAGATCAACTCACCAGGAAGGTTGTCAGAAATGTACAAATTAAAGTTGGGGATTTAGAGATTGTCACCTCCCTGATAGTATTACCTGGGTTGAGTTTGGATGTGATTCTGGGAATGAATTGGATGAAGACATGGGGAGTAATTATAGACACCACAATAGGGTCATCCTTTTGAAAGATCCCCGATGGAAAAGAACATCGATAATTCTTCCCCAAACACCCAATCCGAATCGTGTCTCCGCTTGCTCTACAAGTCACGAGAATCTCGGATATACCCGGTGGTATGTGAGTTTCCGATATGTCTTTCCGAGAAGACTTACCGGGTTTACCACCGGATAGAGATGTAGAGTTTGCCATAGAGCTTCTACCGAGAACGGCACCAATCTCGAAAGGCCCTATAGGATGCCGCCCCATGAGTTGGCTGAGTTGAAGGTTCAGATTCAAGAATTGTTAGAGAAAGGTTTAATTAGACCAAGTTCATCACCATGGGGATGTCCTGCTCTTTTTGTGAAGAAGAAGGACCAATCTTTGAGGATGTGTGTGGATTACCGACCACTCAATGCGGTGACAGTCAAGAACAAGTATCCCTTGCTACGCATTGACATTCTCTTTGATAAGTTGTCCAAGGCTAAAGTTTTCTCCAAAATCGATCTTCGTTCGGGGCTACCATCGGATCAAGATCGGACCTCAAGACATTCCAAAGACTGCTTTCTCTACAAAATATGGGTTGTATGAGTATCTTGTCATGTCCTTTGGCTTGACAAATGCTCCAGCTCATTTTATGTGTCTAATGAATTCGGTATTCATGCCCGAGTTACACAAATTCGTGGTCGTGTTTATCGATGATATTTTGGTGTATTCAAAGAATGAAGAAGACCATGCAGCGCATCTTGGTTGTGTTAGCCGATTTCGAGAACACAAGCTTTATGCTAAGTTTAGCAAATGTGAGTTTTGGTTAAAGAAGGTGCAATTTCTTGGACATGTACTATCAAAAGAAGGAATTTCGGTCGATCCGAGCAAAGTTCAAGAAGTCATGGATTGGAAGGCACCGACCTCTCATTCTAGAGATTCGGAGTTTTCTTGGATTAGCCGGGTATTATCGTCGATTCATACCTGACTTTTCTAAGATCGCCAAACCAATGACAAGGTTATTGCGAGAAAGATGAGAAGTTTGTGTGGACACCGGGTGTGAGACGACTTTTCATACACACTAGAATTGTTAACAACCGCTCCAAAGGCTTGCACAACCGATATAGAGAAACCTTTTGATGTGTTTTGCGACGCATGTGGTATAGGTCTAGGATGTGTACTCATGCAAGAAGGAAGAGTGATTGCCTATGCATCATGACAATTACACAAACACGAAGTAAATTATCCAACACATGATTTGGAGTTAGCAGCCGTTGTGCATGCCCTGAAGATTTGGCGTCACTATTTGCTTGGAAATGTCCGCCATATTTACACGGATAATAAGAGTCGAAGTATATCTTCACCCAAGATCAGCTGAATATGAGGCAAAGAAGATGGTTGGAGTTAATCAAGGATTACAATTTGGAGGTACATAACCATCCGGGCAAGGCGAATGTCATTGCAAACGCCTTGAGCCGAAGGCACATTGTACTATTGAACAACCATTGCGGAAGAGAAGTTCAATTTAATGCACCCCGCTAGGTCTTACATAACCTACAAGTGCAAAGCTCATTTGGAAAGCGTGGATAATTGAAGGGCGAAATCGATAAAGGTATCTTTTTCATCAAGAAGAAACTTCGGCGGACACCAAGTGACCATTTCAGAATTGATGAGAATGATGTGTTATGGTATGATAATCGTCTTGTTGTACCTAAGGACAAAGAACTTAGAGACCATATCTTGACGGAAGCACATTCGTCTACCCCCGTCCAATCATCCAGCAAAGAACAAAATGTACAGAGAATTGAGATCACGTTTTTGGTGGACCAAGATGAGGAAAGAAATTGCAGCTCATGTAGCCAAGTGCGATAATTGTTGTAGAGTCAAGGCCATTCACATGAAACCCTTGGGATTGCTACAACCTTTGCCAACCTCTCGGTTGGAAATGGGATAACATCACTATGGATCTCATTGTTGGACTTCCACGCACCCATTAGGATTTGATACTATTTGGGTAATCGTGGATAGATCGACTAAAGTTGCACATTTTATCCCAATCAATATTAGCTATGAACCTCACCCAAGTATGCGAGAGATCTATATTTCTCAAATAGTTCATCTGCATGGACTACCCAAATCCATAGTGTCGGACCGGGGATCTAAATGGACGAAAAGATTTTTAGAGTGTTTACAAAAAGCCTTAGACACAAAGCTAATTTGTAGCCCATCATACCAACCGCAAACAACTGGGCAAATTGAACAGGTGAGTCAGGTTCTGGAGGACATGTTGAGAGCATGTGTTTTATCAGCTAAAGGGCCATGGGATAAATGGTTACCACTTGCAGAGTTCTCTTACAACAACAGCTACCAAGCAAGCATCAAGATGGCTCCATTTGAAGCCCTGTATGGTAGAAAAATGTAGAACACCTTTGAATTGGGTAGAAACTGGAGATAGAACTTATTACGACATCGACCTCGTTGATGAAGCGTAACAAAAGGTTAGGACAAGGCAACAACATCTAGCCGCAGCTCAAGCCCGCCCGAAAAAAGCTATCTTTAATAAGCGTAGTAAGCCTTTGGAATTCGAGTTGGTGATTTTGTATATCTCAAGGTGTCACCCATGAAGAGAGTGCAACGCTTTGGAGTTAAAAGGAAGTTAGCACCTAGATTCGTAGGTCCTTATCGTATTGTTGCAAGAAAAGGAAAAGTGGCTTACCGATTCTGACTACCTAATGAGCTGAGATCGAGTCTTTAATGTCTTTCATGTATCCCAATTGAAGAAATGTTTGAGAGTGCACGAAGAACGGATTCCAATCGAAATGCTTTGAAGTAGATTCCGACGACATACTTTGAAAGGCCAGTTCAAATATTAGATACCAAAGAACGAGCAACTCGTAACAAAGTTGTGAAGCTATACAAGATTCTATGGAGTAATCATGGGGAGAAGGAGGCTACATGGGAGACGAGAAAGAGTATCTCACGAGAAGTCTATCCCGTATTTTCTAACGAGCGGTTAGTACTACCAAATCTCGGGATGAGATTTTCTTAAGGGGGTAGATTTGTAACACCACTGGTTTTTAAGCATGTCATTAGCATCTGCATTTCATGAGCATAATCATCATTTAATCATATGCATCCATGCACATGAAATGATAGAGTTTATTTGCTTGTTTGAATGTATTTAATTTGCTTGTATGAAATGTTTGCATAATTAGTTGGTTAATCTTTATTTATTCTTAGTCATGCTTAGAGAAGGTGTTAGAGCATGAGTCTTGTTTGTCATGATTTCTAATTAGATTTTATAATGGTAATTTGACTTCATTTGACCTAGTTTGACCTTTCAAGTAATTTATCTTGTTTCGCTCAAAAAGTCATAGCTATTGATCTTGCATGTGTGTGCACCCTTCACGAAATGTGTAGCTAATTTTATGTAGATCAAAAGATGTCATAGGCCGGTTGCGTGATTTTGACTGGATCACGTTTGAAAAGTCGAAAAATAGTTTGAATTTCGAAATTGAGGGTCGTTTTTTGACTTTGGTGTAGTGATGCTTCGATTGCTCGTAGTTTCAAATCTAGGCGGAATTAGGAGAAAGTTTATATGGGTGTTTTGCTTAGAATTTCGTAAGGAACATTTTCTTCAATTGGAGCTTTTGCTAAATCAGCACGGATCTCGATGCACGGGGCCGAAATAGATCAATTAGGGTTTCTAATCGGGTCTTTAGTGACGCTCCTCCTTTCCCGTCTCTGTTTGCCGGCGGTCCCTTCGTCGCGTTCGCGCCGCCCCTTGCGCGCGGCGTGGCAGCGCCTTCTGCTCCCACTCGGCGCCGCTACCTTGAAGAGAAGGGTAAACCATCCCGTGCTCGCCAAGCCCCTCTCCTTCCCTTCTCGCCCAAGCGCGGCCTTGAGCGAGCGGGGACGCCGCCCGCGCCATTGCGCGCCCGGCTCAGCCATCGTCGCATCACCTTTGCCCCTCCCTACGCCCACAAGCCCAAACCTCGTGCACCACCTCTCCGGACCGCTAGGAGCAGCCCAAGATCGAAGGTGAGTGTGAATCGGTCGATTCCGCTCGGCCGAAAAACTCGGCCGCCATGGCGCCGAGGAGAGCGAGCTCGTAGTCGCATTCCCTCGCCTTTGTCGTGTTCTTCCCTTCGTTTCGAGCTCGCCTAATCGCTATCTACCTCCTTCGGGGCCGAATCGCGTATGCGCGCATCCATTGGGTCGGAACACCGCGCGCCCGCCGTGCCTGCGGGCGCCCACCAGCCCGCTGGTCATGACCCGCGCCGGCCACCTCCGACTCCCGCGGCGCATCCGGTCCGCCTCGTAGATCGCAGCCTCGACACCTCGGTGAGCGCGCCGCCCCGACCTCGGAACCACGGACCGCACCGCCCGTGTCCACGGCTAGCCGGCCGTCTCCCGCCGAGCACCCTCACATCGTCGTTGGTCGAATAGGTAGTGCTTTAACCGGCATTAGCCGCCTAGCCCATGCCCACGCCAGCCAGCCAACCATCACGAGGTCGAGTCCGCCCGGTGACCGCCGCGCAAGCTGCCCTCGCCGTCAGGCATGCCACCGTACACCCCTAGCCCGTGCCATGACCACCAATCGCTAGATCTCGAAGCCACGAGTCCGTAGGTACCCTCGGATCCGTCGGAGACCCAACGCCGGCGAAGATCCGCCGCCGCCGCCCACAGCGCCGCCGTCCCCTGCTCTGGGCCACGGCCTTGCGGGCCCAGCCGTCAGCGCGATTTTCTTTTTTCTTTTTCATTTTCAGCGTGCTTGTTTGCCTTGTAAAATCCATATCTCGAGTTAGGAATGTGAGAAATTTGTGAAACCAGTTTTGTTGTGTTTCTTGCGAGTAGATCTACAGCAGAAAAAATATTGCATGTCAGTATTATGATACTTTTCTGTATAGTTTTATTTATGGCTTTAAATTCCAAGTAATTAGAGAAATGCATATCTTATTTTTTGGTGCATGATAAAATAGTGGTTCCTATATGAAATGTTCATGTTTTTTGCATGTATAGTGCAGACAAAATATCATACATGCTATGTTCTGTTGATGAAATGTGATTTTTGATTTATGTGCTATTTACCATGCTTTCTTAGGAAATTCATAGAAAAATAATTACTAGGGTTTTTGCCATGATAATTTTTGTACATGCATTTCTTACTGTTATAAAAAGCATTCCATGTTCATGGTTAGGCAGTTTCATACTTTTCATAGTACAAAAGTATTTTCATGCATAGATTTATTGCTAGCTTGTCATTTTGTGTAGAATAGCATATGCATGTTTTTGCTATGAAATTTTTATGGTAGGCATGTTAGACCAGTATGATGCTACTGTAATTTTGTAGAATTTTTCTAAGATGTTTGCATATTTATCATATTTATGTTGCATGGAAATTAGCCTAGAAATGCATGTTTATAGTAGAGTATTGTGAGTTGATAATTTTATTAGTTGTTCCTAGCATGGATAGGACCTGTTGGTTTGCTTGGTTGGATAAGCTTGGCGGTTTGGCAGATTTTTATTCCTAGCATTTATATGATTTATGGTGTGCATGTGTAGTGGATATTAGGACATGTCATTTCATGTAAATTAGTTTATCTTTTGGCTTGACCAGTAGGTTTATTTGGTAGACTATGACTTGTCTTGCTTGCTGGAAAGGTTCTAGGTGAAGTGCATGCTTGAGTGATTTATAGTAGATGTTGTAAGTTATAGTTTGTGGGAAAACAGAGCCTCTGTTTTCTCTGTTTTCGAGGCTGTTAATGTCAGAATTAGGTCGGGGTGATCTGGAATGTTTTGTAGATATTTTCGTTAGCTTTCCAACGCAGTATTTGTTTGCTACATTTGGAGTTATAGAACTCCCACTGTGTGATTGTTTTAGTGACAAAGATGTCTAGCTGCCATTTTTCGGTGATTAGTGAAATAGGGTGTTTGCTTGATGTAGATTACTAGGGTTTCTTGTGTAGTAATAATTGTGTGTCTATAGAAGAGATATGCACTCATTAGTATCATTCATCATAATGCATTCATCCATCATTCTACCTTATTTTTATACAAGCATGTTTCTATGCATTGGTATTAATCGGTCTTGCATATGCATGCATCATATCGAGATCGGAGGAGTTAGTTCGGGAAGAGATCAAGGAGCAAAGAGGTCAACCTTCATCGCGTCTCGAGTGCAGCCAAAAGACCCCACGGGAGAAGGGGGGACCGTGACTCCAGCTTCGAGAAGACTCTAGCTTCTTCCTACTATTTCTCGAGGCAAGCCCCTAGGTGCATGCTGAACTTACCTATGCTTTCTAAATTAATTTGTTGAGTCCCTTTTATGAATGCTGCATTAAGTGTAGGAAGTGGTTGAAACTGTAGATGCACAGATATCCTTGCTGAAGTTGTTGCCCATCCTATGTAGGAGTCTAGGTTAAATAAATGCTCAATTATCATGATTGCAAAGAGATAGTGATTTCCGGTCACTTGTGAGGTTTGTTGTTGGGTTAATCACGTTGGTGGTTAACAAGCTGCTGCTGAGAACTGGACTAATAAAACATGTGAGATTGGATGGATATTGTGGTCTTTCCATCTGATCGATTAAGGTCTGATACTTTGTCGGAAGGCGGTCGGAAGTTGAACGTACCTGTTCATATAGTAGGCTCCGCCGGGTCGTGAGCCACGAAGCTCGTGGGAATGTTAGGGGCCGGTACTTGTACGCTTAACGTCCCTCCTAGGCGTGGTCGGTTGGGTTTGATCGGGCGCAAGCAGAGGCGCACGAAACGTCGTTTTCGTTGCCTGCTCACTTGGTGGCTCGAGAGGAGGGGGTTGCCGACAGGTCCGAGACTTTACGTCCCCTAATGTCCTGGGAGTGATTGGGTCTGCCGTAATTAAGTAGAACTGGTTTATGATAGGGTATTCGCCACCGTGGTCGAGAATCGATTCGAATCGCCATCTCTCCCCGGATAGTGAGAACCCGGGATGCTTCCGCTGCAATCAGAGTCTTAATATTACAATAATGGTTATTCTTATTCATCTTTGTGGCGATGTTAAAATGTTGATCAAGTTACTTATGCTGTTATTTATATATCGCTGAGCATATGTTTTAATCTTGACTATACAGGACTTATGGTGTATAAATAGTAAACAACCTTTTAACTTGGAAGAACCTAAGTAGTATGTGTAGGCTCACTAATCAACCTTATTTTATGGAATTAAATGTGAGTCGGCCCGACTCGGATAAAAAACCAAGCATAATCCTTGGAGTCTTTTCCTTATTTTTTTCGGTTTAAGACGGGTAAGTCTTGCGGAGTACAATTGAGTACTCACGGGTTAATTCCCCGATGTTGCGGGTGACTCCGTCTAGCATGATTCTATCCAGATGTGTTGTGATGTGGTTGAAGATAATGCCTAGGGCATGGCGGTCTCCATATTTCCCTGTCTCTTTGCTATTACAGGGTTGACATTATGTTGGCACTATCTTATTTTATTTCCATTTGTACAACTATCTTGCTTTCGAAAGCTATTGCTTCAAAGATCTTCAATTATTTTGAAATAAATGTGTACATCGCACTCGATTAATATATATTGAATTTGGTTTGAGATACCCATGGATTGGGACTACCGAGCTCAACGATCTTGGTTGTATTGTTGATGAGTTTGAAATCACTCGAGATTTCCGGAATACCGGGTTTATATGGACTCAAGTGTAGATCGCGATTGCTTCGGTAATTACGAATTATACTTGATTTCTTATAAATTGGTCGGCTACATCACACGCCGCCTCCGCCAACGACCGCGAACGCTCCCTAGGCCACCCCCGCGGCGCGGTGGCGTCCATGGGAAGTGCACGCCCGTTCCCAAGCAACGGACATGGCGGACCAGGGGACGCTGCTCGCGTGCGGCCAACCTGTTCGACGGAAAGACGCTTGCCGGGCAGCGGTCGACAAGGCGGACGGCGGTGGACACCAAGCGCACAAGGTGGTGGCCAAACGACCGGTGGTGAACCAAGCGGCGTCCCAGTTCCCCAACGATCATGGCGGGCTTCAAGTCTTCGAACCGGGTACACAATTTCAAAACTTTGTCTTGGTAAACTACTTGAGTCCAGTCATTAGGCCTCTTGTTCCTTGTTTTCCTTCCTTTGTGTTCTGGATATCTCAAACTAACGGCACTAGACCTTGCGATAGTCGCTTGTCGCCGCCGCCCTAGATTTCCATTTCTGTGCCCCGCCCGAAATCGTTCTTCCGTCCGTTCTTTTCAACCCCTTGTTTTCTCCTCCTCTGTTGCCTCCGTCGAGGTCAAGCTTCACCTAGTTCGGATCGGTGTCTTTGCCCTCGACAAAGATCATCTTCCACATCCACCACGATCAAGCATCCGCCATTGCCGACGTCACCAACCTCACAACGGTCATGGGCGCCGCCTCCATTTCAAATTTTGAAACGGTGCCCTCTCGAAGCGACCCAACAAGGGCCCACGATCACCATCCACCGGCCTGTGCCGGGCAGTCCCATGCGATGGACCACATCTTCGTGACCACGTGCCCTCACGCCACTTCCTCGACGCCCGATAAGAATGGATCAGTCAAAAACCCCTTATCCATCTCTGCGATCTACGACCGCCCTACTCCACTACCATTGTTACTGCCCCCCTCAGCTGGCTACCTCTGCACTGACGAGTGATGTAGACGTCGCTGCTTACTCATCCCACCCCGTTGGTTCAAATGCTCAATCCGGTTGCCACCACATCAACAAAGAAGCGGTGAACAAGACACGTACCCCCGTTGATGACACAGAACCATGCAGCAACAGTGCCATGAAGCATTCACCACCTTGGCAGCTCAGCCGGTTTCATCGGAAAAAAGGGCAGAAAACAATTAAGAAGTGTTTCAAGTGTTTGGCTTCGGATCATCCGGTTTCAAACTTGCCGTGACCCTATAAAATGCAGCACTTGCTTTCGTTCCGGACACAAGAGTTCTACCTGCAAAAACTCAAACACCATGTCCACCCCTACCAGCAACTCGTCTGCTTCCTCCGACTACCTTTCTGCTGACCTCTCGCCATCCTCTGAGGCAGCCATGTTCGCAGCAGCCTTTGCTTGGCTTCATTCATGGACCCGCCGCTCGTGGCGCCTTCCTCCAAAGAACAATCCACCCCCACCAGCCCCCACCACCGTCCTTCGGTGCCCATTCCACCACCTCTACCCCACCTAGGCGTGCAATGGCTGAGGCCCATGTGAGTGACGGGGAGTATGAGGCGGCCAAGAAGTTCGCCTACGTGTACTTGGAGGAGCCGGTGCACAGCCCCCACCAGCTGGTGCGCCGGGCCATGGAGCTGGCCGTGGGGCGCGCTGGTTCGCACTTCGGCCTCGGCTTCCTCACGTGGCGTTGCTGTCATGATCTTCAACACGCGACGTTGAGCGGGAGCGCGTGGTGGCCCGGGCGCCCTTCCACTTCGAGGGGAACCACATCGTCGCCGAGCGGCACGAGGAAGCCGACAACCGCTTCTACGCTGCACTACAGCATCTACGAGATCGCCGCCGAGGACTTCCCCTCGAGCACTGGAAGGAGCCGCGACGCTCGGGAGGCACCGGCGCCATCGGGAACGTGTGCTGCATCGACTCGGACTGCCAGGATGAGTACGACTACTCCTCCATGCGTGCTGTCATCCGCCTCGACCACACGCGCGAGATCCCTGAGAAGCTCCTGGTCCGCAACCACAGCGGCCCCGCCGGCATCGCTAGGATCCATGTGATTCGCACCTGGCTCGACACCAACCCTATGTCAGACTTTGGCAACTACATCTTCGGCCAGGCGCCAGCTTTACACACTCCTCCAAGCTATCACCCTATCGGCAACCCACCCACCCAAATGCCACCCGCTCCGCAGAACCTTGTAGCCTCCATCATTGAGCTTGATCCTGTCAATCCCACTCCACCGCTGCGTCCCGTGCGTGCCAGGCCACCCACTCCATACCCAGTCACCACTGTAGCTACATGCCCACCAGCCACCCACCGCGCTGCTCCTACCCTAGCTCTACCCTGGTATGGCGCTGAAAACATCCCTGAAGAAGGAGGGGCATGGAGAAGGAGGATGAACAGATGGCGGTGGCAGGCGAGGAGACCCAGGCCACTACGACTGAAGAGGCGGCGATGGGAGATGAGGGTGTTGCTGCTGCGATGGGAGAGCTGAACCTGCCCCTACCACGTTCTCGTGTGGCGGCAACACGGATGGCGAGCACCCCTCCCGCACCCAGAAGCGCCGTGCCCTGAGGAAGCATGCCAAGGACACCGCCCGCAAAGCCGAGAGGGAGCACCGGGCTCCGTGCAAAGGAGGAGCCCAGCCTTCGAGGCGCCGGAGGACAAAGCGGCGCGCGCCCAAAGCAAGTTTGACTATGCTGGTGCGTCCCGTCGCTTGAAACGTGTTATATCCCGCTCTTATCTCCTTGCTGATCCCTACTATTTTGATTCAGGTGGGGAGAGCGATCTTCGTGAGATGGCCGAGGCATGTGGAGCGGCCGAGGAGGATGTTGTGACCATCTCGGGCGCAACTGAGGTGCCTGCCGGGGAAGAATGATTAATACACCTTCTGGAGTCGCCGCGGTCTGGCCTGCCGTCCATGCGCAGCCTGATGCCGCCATGGCGAAAGTGATGGGAGCACATAGTCCATGTGTCAATGTATCGAGTCCTTGTTCTGTCGAGTCCCTGTCCGTGTCAGTTGTTAGAGTGGATCCTGTTGCGTCGTCTTGTATCCTGCCCTGGTTCGCCGGAAGTCCAGCGTAGACCTGAAAATTAATGTAATGAACTAGAGCATGGCACACAGCCGTGTTTCTGAAGAAGTCGATGTAGCGAGTTGCTTTATGGATCAAAAGTTTGCTTTGTGTAGTTGGAATGTGAGAGGACTCGGTGACTCGAACAAATGTGATGATGTTCTCATGGAGCTTCTTCAATCAAAACATGATCTTGTCCTCCTTCAGGAAACTAAGCTCCAGCATGTCTCCCAACAAAAGCTTGCAACTTTCCCCGCCTCGTCAATCGTTCGTTTTTTTTAACCCCTCGATGGCGCATCCGGGGCATCCTTACAACTTGGTCAGACTACTCTTTCAAACTTGAAACTGCTTCCTCCACCCCACACACTCTCTCTGTCCATCTCTCCTCCCCTTCATCCAACCTCTTGGTTTACATCACCAACGTCTATGCTCCGTCCACTCCTGAACTTAGGATTCCCTTCCTTGATGAACTCAAAACCATTGAGCCAACTGCTGCTACACCACTCGTTGCCGCCGTGTGGCGACTTTAACATGATTCGCTACGCACATGAAAAGAACAATGACAACTTCGAGGCTGCTGAGGCCGAACTTTTTAACGACTGCATCAACGACATGTGCCTCGTCGAACTGCCTTTGATTGATAGAAGCTATACCGGTCCAACAAGAGGGCCACTCCGACACTAGAAAAGCTCGATAGGGTGTTCATCAATATGCCCTGGGATGAAAGCCTCCCCAACACAGTTCTCTCCTCGCTCACTAGAACTACCTCGGATCATGTCCCACTGCACGTCACCATCTCCACATCCCTACCACATTCCAAAAATTTTCGGTTTGAGAATTACTGGATCCGCTGCCCCGGCTTTGCCGAGGCCGTTGCTCCACCATGGTCGTGTCGGACGGGCAACAGTGCCAAGGACCTTGCTGCCAACCTAAAGAATACCAGGATTGCTCTCAAAACTTGGAGGAAGAATTTCACAAGCATCACACAGCAGGACTGAGACTGTCGGATTGTTATAAATCTCCTGGACTACATTGAAGAACGGCGTTATCTGCAGGCCTCGGAATTACAACTTCGTACTGTCGTTGTAAATCTTCTACATTCAGTCTCCAAGGCAAAACTGGCCATCTGGCGACAGCGAAGCAAGGTCAAGTTCGCAATAGAAGGGGATGAGAATACTCGGTACTTCCACTCCATAGCTACTCAACGGAGACGTCGCAACCAGATTCAGTTAATTGAACACGACGATCAAGAGTTTTGTGGCCACGATCAGAAGGCACACATCCTGCACTCCTTCTACCAACAGCTGATGGGTACTGTACGACAAACTACATGGGGGTTCAGTCTTGATGAGTTATATCCAGATGGGCCAATCTAACTCGACTACCTAGTCTGTCCTTTTGACAACAAAGAGATCAAGACAGCCTTGCACCAAATGCACAACAATGCCAGCCCTGGTCCAGACGGGTTCGGTCCCTCCTTCTACAAAGCTACATGGGCACTCTCCTCTTCCTACCTGCAAGATCCCTTCTCTGAATTCCATTCCGGAATGGCAGAACTGGAGCGCATTAACCGCTCCTACTTAGTTCTTCTTCCAAAGAAAAATGAGGCTATAGATGCAAGATATTTCAGACCAATTGCCCTCCAAAACACCACCATTAAGTGCCTCTCGAAGGTCCTAACAACCAGGCTCCAACCCCATATACCCCAACTGGTCAGCGCGGATCAGGCAGGTTTTGTCCTTGGCCGTTGTATCTCTGACAGTTTTGCATACGCTGCTGAACTCCTCCATTGCTGCTGTCGGCGCCAGGCTCCTACCATCATTCTGAAACTCGATTTCCACAAGGCTTTTGACTGTGTTAATCGGACTAGTCTCATTCACATCCTACGCCATAGGGGCTTCCCTGAAACTTGGGGCAATTGGGTCCTCTCACTACTTGATAGTGGAAAAACCGCTGTGCTACTCAATGGCATCCTAGGCAAATGGATTCAGTGCTGGAATGGGCTTCAACAGGGCGATCCAATCTCTCCTTACCAGTTTATCATTGTAGCTGACATCTTTCGTCGGCTACTTCACCATCCTACTCTAGCCTCTGACCTCGTCCACCCCCTCTCCCCATCCACACCCTGCCCTGTCCTCCAATATGCCGACGACACACTCATCTTCCTCCATTGCTCTTCTGCCGCCATCGACCAAGCAAAACACTTGCTACAGCTATTCGAGGATGCCACCGGCCTATCCATCAATTACCATAAGACAACTTTCTTACCCGTTGATGTGTCACCTGAAACTGCACAATCTCTTGCTACTTCCTTTGGGACATCCCTCTCTACGTTCCCTCAAACTTATCTATGGCTCCCCCTCTCCCCGTACAAACTTAGCGTGGCTGATTGCCAGCCCTTGATTGCCTCAGTTGACAAACACCTGTCCGAGTGGAGTGCTTCTCTGCTGAATCATGCAGGGCGACTGATCCTCTCCTCCGCTGTCCGCACCGCCATCCCGCTGCATTTCATGGCAGCCATGTCAATTCCTAAAACCGTTATCCAAGGTGTCGACCGTAGGAGGCGTGCCTTCTTCTGGACTGGAGAAGACAAGTGTCATGGATCCAAATGCCTTGTTGCGTGGGATGATATGAAACTCACTAAGAATAAGGGTGGCCTCGATGTCAAAGACTTGGAGCTACAAAATCGATGCCTCCTCATAAAGTTTGTTGACAAAATCTTCACGGGGTCTGATGCCCCTTGGGTCCAGTGGGTGCTGCAGGAGACACCTGACTTCGACTCTATTTGCACTAGGAATGACTCTTTCATTTGGAAAATTGTTAATGCTGAACTTAACACTTACCGGTCGCTCACCACCGTTCATCTTCACAATGGTGCCTCCACTTCTTTCTGGTTTGATCACTGGCTCCCTGATGGCCCACTATACACTACTCACTCTGCCATCTTCTCCCATTGCTTGAGGCCTAACGTCTTGGTTCAAAAAGTATTCCAGACTGGTTTTGAATTGTGCTTACGTCCCCGGCTAACCAGAGCTGCTAGTCAAGAACTGGCCGCACTACTTTCTTGCTTGCAGGATATACAACTTGACGACCAACCGGATCACCGCCTCATGAAACTTACAGGCAAGCGGTACACAGCTCGAGATGCCTATCGAGCCCTCAACAGCGGCGGTTCTGATGACCAACATGGCAGGGCGATCTGGAGCACCCGCCTACCAAACAAAGTGAAGATCTTCTCCTGGCTTTATTTCAAAGATAGGCTCAGCACACGGACGAACCTGCAGTCCAAGCACGTCCTCGATCATGCTGATTGCGGCGCTGCACCCTCGGAAGCGAAGACAAGCATCATGTCTTCTTTACGTGTCCCGTTAGTGCAGGTGTATGGAGCCGGCTTAGGCTGACATCGGTATTGGCCTTGGCCGACTATGATATCTGGACAGCTCCTGTCCCCACCCGCTTGATGCTTCTCTGTGGCCATCCATTCTGCAAGCTATTCTATGGCACCTCTAGGATGCTAGGAACGGCAAGATTTTTAGGCAAGAAAGTCCGAGTCCCCACTCCATCATCTCAAAAATCTGTAACGACCTTGTAATTTTGGCGGGCCGCTTCAGGCCTGAACAAAAACCCAAGCTCGATGCTTGGCGGATGTACCTCCTTGCTTGTAACGGTCCAAACTGAACTCTGTCCCAACAGAGTGCCCGTGGTTTATAAAAAAGTTGGTGGGGAAACTCCCCCACCCCCCTTGCTTTAAAAAAAAATGAAATCTAATTTTTAAGACGTTATGTAGTTCAACATCTAGTCCTACCATTTTCGGTTTTCATTTCCTTTTCTCCACAATATTGTACCTTTTATCTACACACAAGGTATACAGTTACTACATGGATAATTTTTTTTATATTCCGCCGCACTCCCCCTTTTTTTTTCAGGAGTGGTTAATATTTATTAAACCATCTCTAGAATGCATACTGTAACATAGGCAGATACTAGGAGGATCAACTCGATGTACTGCACTTGGGATGCAATAAAACCTTTCCTTTTCCAAAATCATTTCAAAGGTGTGTTGTGTGTACTCCCTTTGTCCCAATATAAAGGACGTTTGAGCATTGGAAAGAAGTTTCAAAATGAATGTCGTTTTAGCCTTGGCACCCTAGACAGTATTAGTCGAGTACAACAACTCTGTTCTCATCGATCAATTTGTGTCATCCACTAGTACATTGAATAATAAAAAAGAGGAAAGATGAGAAAAGGACCAATACAATCTCCTCCACACATCAATAATTATTTAATGCAAAACTACTGCCCTGTGTGGGCGTGTCACTTTGAGCAATGGTTGCATTATATGGATGTTGTGGTATTTTTACCCTATGTCTTGGTTGTCTTCACTGCCCAAAACATCTTTTATATTGAGATGGAGGGAGTAGGTATCCACATTCATGTACAAAGTTTCAGACCAAACTTCTCTAATGAAAAAGTTCAGATCAGATATATATGTCGACAAAACTGTATTCCTTCGTCAATAAACATATACAACTCTTAGTTTCAAAAAGAAACATATACTACTCTTACATTATTATTAGGAAACATCAGCACCTCACAGGCACTTGTAGCTAGCAGCTACGACAAAGAAAAAAAATAACAGATCAGAGAGCATTGGCTTCATTGGCCTTCGCCTACACCAGCGGGGAGTCCATGGCGGCAGAGCGGGCACGTATTCCTTATCCCCAACCACTTAGCGATGCAGTTTTGGTGGAACTCGTGCGGCGCTGGAGCACGCATCACGCTCACCTCTTCTCCGTCCTCGAACTCCTGAAGACAGATGCTACACCCGCTAGCACCACCGCGGCCATCGTCGCCTCGACCTCCGGCAACAAACTTCCGCTTCTCGAGGCCAGCCACCGCCGCTGCGGACGCGGGGTAGACGGCAAGGCCGAATCCGCGGCTGCTACCGCCGTGGTGGTACCCTTCTTCTCCGAGAGGAAATCTGGCTCGCATTGGCATGGGGCTGATCTCAGGGATTGGCATGGGAAGCAGCGACACCAACGTCGGCAGCGCCGTGCTGACGGCCCGCTCGATCTCCATCTCCATTGCGACCCTCGTCTGCTATTGTCTTGATTCTTTCGTAGATAGAACAGATCGAGAGGGGCCAGGGGTTGTTGTAATTTATTATGCTCTGGATTTGGAAGATCACCAGCGGGAAGGGTAATTTGCCGCAGTTCCACCCGGTAATCGGAATCGGAAATATCCAATCCGGTACCGATAGGATCTCGAGTTTCCGACTCGGCAGCTTCACACCTATCCAGGGAAACTAGAGGGGCACGGCTGCTCCGCGCGCATGTGCGCTAGTAGGTATAGCAGCGCACACACACTAGTACAAGCGGACTGTGTCCCCTCTCTGGGTCCGACCGATAGCGGCGCGCGTGTCTGCTAAGTAGAGTCAAGATCCATACTATTTTAAAAGTCATATATTCCATATGGATCGGAAGGATGGGCTGCAGGGGCTCATCGTGCTCCGGTATGGGCTGCAGAGGTGCTCGTCGTGCTCGGGTCCGTTGAACTCGCCAACCTTCCATTTGCTTGATCCTGAGAACTGCAGCCTGCGAGGTGCCTCTGGGCGAACTCGGTGACAGGTAGCATGCGTCCTCCTCCGAGCAACAGGATGAGCACAGCGTCGCAGAGGTCCTTGTGGTGCTGCCTTGCTTGTTTGGCGTCTGCCATGCCATACTGTTCACTGCATGTTCGTGGTGCTAGTTGCTCGTCCGTGGTGCTGGCACGTGCTGCATTGCTTGCCTTGCTAGTTGCTCGCCGTGATGCTTGCTCTGCCGCTCGCCGTCCTGCCACATCCGTTATTTGCTCGTGCACGACCTGTTCGATAAATTGGCTCAATGGTGGTAAACTTACCTACATAAACGGAAGGTAATTGTACCTAAACCAAAACCAGGCAACCAAACACACACTAAAACTACGCAAGCTAACAAAGGACAGACAACCAAACAATGATAAGATGGCTTGATTGGGCCAGACTAATGCTAGCCTAGCTTAGTTTTGCTGGTCAAGCTAGGATTGAAAACGAACCAAACACACCCATAGCTTCCTTTGGATCAGACAAGTTAGAAATTGGAGTGACATAGAGATCTAAGAGTTGAGTGTTTGAGGAAGTAACTGCAGTTAGTGGGGAGAACTATGTTGTGTCGTAGACAGTTAGTGGGTATGAACTATGTTAAGCTTTTAAGGAATATCTATAATAGATAATTAAAAGTCCTCTTGCACTCTAGTACTAATATAATCACAATTGAACTACATCTATCATATATTAAAGGGGCATCAGTTTTAGCTATTTATGAAACCTCTGTTGTTATGAGTTGTTCATATTCCATTCTACAGTTGTTCCATTCTTTTCCATTACCTAGTATGCGGTAAAGAGTTATTTGTTCATTGCTGGTGTTTAGTTATATGGTATAGAGTTATATGTTTTTTTTTTTTTTTTTTGAGGAATCTGGAGGGACCATAGTCCCTACCGTGACTTTATTGAAAATGAGAAAGAACAAAGGTTCAAACCAAGAAAACTATGTATTACAAAAAAAGCAGGAAGATAAAAGCAACAACAGAGAACTAGCACACCGAGACCAAATCATGAAACAAAAAAGGAAATGAAAAAAATAAGCCCCAGCTGGGCAACTAGACCAGGTTCTCACTACATAGATCAAACTAGGCACTTCGAGCAGGCTTAATCCTATGCTTCAACAACGATAGCTCCTTGACAAAGGATCTTCGACAGTTCACGAATCTTGGTTGCACCCCTTGAAAATGAGATCATTTCTAGCACCCCAAATTGTCCAACATAGAAGGATAATGGCTTCCATAAAGAAAGGAGTATTTAACTGAGTTATGAACTGACAGATCAACACAAGAAAGGAGCTATTGATCGGTATTTGAGGTCCAATTAGATCCCCCGCACATTATCGAGGAGGGGCAGTCAACAAACATGTGTTGTAAGGTTTCTTCAGATAAACTGTTACGGAAAATAATCATATCATATATATGAATCTAGCTACATGCTTCTTCTTTTGAGTATATTTTAGTTACTTCTAGAGCCATTTAAAAGAAGAATGCACAACAGAATGACCAATCATGCGTCTCTAGACTTTAGCTAATACAAAAAATGCATGAACCCCAACTATAGACCCATTTATCTTTCTCTTCATTAATATGCCTAGAGTCAATCAGTTGCTGAAAATTTTGCATTTGAAAATATGCAGTCTGAGAAATAGGCAGCTGAAGTAAGGAGGCAAAGTCATCTTGATGAAACACCTTCTGAACCATGAGTAATTTGTTTACAGCATAAGAGAAGAGCTCAGGAAAAGCTGAGGCCAGGGCCTGATTAGCCCATTTGTCATGTGAGAAGAGAACATAATCACCATATTGTATTTGAGGAGTTGCCAACCCCTTGAAGTCATCCAGGAGCTTCAAAATATTCCTCAATCAGAAGGAGCAAAGAGTTGTAATTTTAGCTTATGCCTTGTTTAGTTATATGGTACTTTAATGGTAACATCCATGGTGGATTTGCCAATTATTGTTTATTTGAGTGACCAACGAGTGTAGACCCCGTTTAGGGGTCACAATAATCATATATGGGAAATGCTACTTTGCGGCCACGTGTGCACTGCTCGCTGCCACGCACGCACGCTGCTTTTATCGCCCGCTCTGCCCGCCGACGCCCTCCACTGGTACCTACAGTCCCGCACGCCTATTCGCACGCCATCTGTGTTCAACCTCTCTCACCAGCGTGAGCGCTCTCTTTCTCCCTCTATCTCCTCGACCCCCACGACGGCGACCTAAGAGCCCTCCCCGGTGATCCTCAACACACACCCACACGCACCACCTCCCCGTGCAGCCCTCGCCACGCCCGGCCATGGCGGATAAGGAATTGTCGGTCGATCCGGCGCTGGTGGTATCAGATCCGTGGTCGCAGCGACAGATCCGTCCTGGTAGGCTTCCTCCTCCCCTTACCTCCTCTCTCCTCCTCCAACTTCTCAACACGCTAGGGTTCCGGCGAGCCAGCCCCCTTGTTCAACTTCGGTGGGGGTATAGATGGTTGTCTGGTCGGGAGACTTATGTAGGACAAGCGGTGGGTATGGTGGGCTGCTTAAAGGGCCCGACCTGGGCGTGTAGGGGTTTGTAGAAGATGGCGGCTGAGGGGGAGGCTCACTGGAGCTGTAGAAGATGGCAGCGGTGAGGGGAAGGACAAGAGGGGCCACCGCCACAGGCTCTAGGGTTTGACGGAGTCCGACGAACCCTAGCACCCACGGTGGGAGCGTGGTCGCCGGAGTTGGTGAAGAGATTCCTGAGTTTTTTTTTTTTTTTTTTTTTTTTTTTGCAATTCAATTTTGCTGTGCTACAGGTGTGCATGCCAAAAGTTTAAATCCTACGCGTGTATGCTATAGCACAGTCCATCATATATGTTGCGCTTGACATACATATATATGTTAAGTTGACTTTTTTTTTCTAAATGGATTAAATTTTCCTCTATCCAGTATTACAATCACAAGGATTATGCACATAGCTTCCACTCCAAAAAATAAGTTCATCACTTTCTGGAGACGGGAGAAGGTAAAGGGAAAGGGATTCTGCAAAAGGTACGTGATATATATCCACATTTGTAAACCTATTTAAATCATGTGTACCCAGTATATAGATACCGCCTTGATCTTTATGTAACCATTTTATGTTCTCTTTTCCTGCAGAAATTGTCTGGTGATCCTAGTCGACCGAGTTCTGGTAATTTTGAAACTGTTGAATTTTTGTTTTTTTTTTTTGTAGGTCAACGAGGGAGGCGTTCCCCACCTAATTATATATATATATATATTGGTCCAAAACGGCCTGTTATAAAGTTTACAAACATTTGTATATTGTGGCCTACCCACTAATATGAAAAACAATAATCACGCCCTAGCACAAGGGCAACCGAAGGCACAACCAATAATCACACTATCCACTAAATTTTGAAACAGTTGTTGGTTACTGAACATGGTGTCTGTTGTTACACTAGCCAGGGTATAATATGTGTGGGGGTGGGGGTGGGGTTGCTAACTACTTCAATCTTTTATAGCATAGCAGTAAAGTCAATAATGCCAGGGTTGAGTTAAATTTTACATTGCAGTATTAAGTATTATTTGAACTTAATATAGCAGAAAAGATGTAAGTGAATCATGATTTCATCGTGTGCAGGTCCAAGCCATTCAACCAAAAGAACCATGTTACTGCCTGCAAACAATGATCCTCCCAAAAGGCCAAGAGGTTTATTTCTAACAATTATTCTTTATATGACATTCCATTGTTTTGGTATACATTGATTGATATCTTTATTAAACACGCAAAAGTTACAATAGATTTACAAGAGCGCACAGAGATAGCGACAGAACAATGCCTCGGCACTCTGTCGTAGTTCAAACAGTAGTACAAGTAAATATATGGTGCGGTGCACCAAGATAACAGCAAATAAGCTGACGGCCTTCATGTACCAGACTAGCAGTAAAGCAGTCAGCCTATTTTCTCCCTTAGACATCAACCTAAGTGAAACCACCGTACCCTTTGGCATTGTGCCTGAAAAGATTTGGCATATGGAGGAAGCAGACAATTCTCATGTGAACCCCAGCAGTATGAAGATTAGATAGATGGAACCAAACATCAAAATGATATTTTTGAGTATGTGCAGATAACTTCATGAGGAAAACTGAACAAACCAAAGGTTGTTAGAAACCTATTTATTTTGCCCATGTTGTCCATCGCTTATATAAAGTTAATATCTCCAATAGTAGTTAAATATCAATAGTTGGTACATAAATCCCACTAGAGCATAAAAATTTTACTAGAATAGTAGTTAAATATCAATAGTTCTATATACATAGATTCCAGTGGGAATCTTTGAGTTGTCGAATTTTACCTTGTTCACAAAGTTTCCTTGTATAGTTTGATATGTTTTTCCAGTAGCATTCTCAGATTAAATCCACTTACAGCATATGAAGATTATTTAAGAAGACCCCTTGTTGGAGGAATGTTCCGAGATTTACCTGAGGATCAATATCCGCCTGGCTTTTTGTAATCATAGTTGGAAGATACATTCTGGGTAACTTGTTCTATTCAGGGCACAATAATCGGATGACATGTAACTCTGTGTGCTGGAGAGTTTGCTTTCAAGTACTAGTTTGATTTCCTTCTGGTATGCTCTATGCGACTATGCATACTATATATTACTGCTAAAAAGTTTGTTTTCCTTCACAACAATGTTTCATCTTTCATTTATGACGAACAACTATAATATAGTTTGATCTGTTATATGTTAATGGATGGAGCTGCTATGGAAAAATTTTATTCTTGCTTAGCTTGTTGTGATGTACACAACTAGCTACGTGTGGCGTTTTTATGGAAATATATAGCATTACTCGAATGGCCATCTATATAACCCTTTTTGTGCATCTTTTCTTTGTGTGTGAGAGAGAGAGAGAGAGAGGGAGGAATTAGCTATAGCTTCATTAGTTTTGGTACTATGTATCCAGCCTTTGCAATCATGTAGGACGCCCTGTGTGAAAAAAAGCTAGAAAATAATGTGAATCATTGACAGGGTTAGCATGTGGTGAGTGATCTAATCAGAGCAGAATACTTGACATTCTCTGGGGCAGGTCTGCTAGCTCATTATTCCAGATGTTGGGGAGCAGGCCCTAGCGCGGACAAAGCGGAGGTGTTCGCGACCTCGAAGAACGCCGCAGAGCCCGGTACTGACAAAACCACCGTTTCCATTCTCTGATTTCTGCAGGAGGGTACGATCGGCAGACCTTCGCCAACAGGGCTGGCGGAGGTGTCGGGCCACGCTGCTCCGCTTGCTCACGTGACCGGATTCTCCCCAAGCATGCAGGGATAGCGGAGGAAGACACCTCCGCAGCTTTCTTCCAAAGGGGATAGCGGAGGATACTGGCGGTCGCGAACCCCAGTAGAAGCCCGGCGGGACTCGCGAAGACCGTCAAGCGGGATCAAGGGGACGAAAGGCGGCAGGCTATGTACAAGTACGATACGGGTTGATGTTGTTTGTAGAACCAAAGGAATATGCCCGAATCTAAAGGGGCAAGCATGTAATCTTACATCACATGGTATTGTAAAACTATAAATAGGGAGGAGTCCTCCCCCTAGAAGGAGGTTGGTGAATTACATTTATGGAGCGTTGTTGCAATTAATCCCACTCAAAACACTCGATCCTCCCCAAAACCCCCTCAGGGCTCCGCCTGAGCGGAGGTGTCAAACCGTGTTGGGAACCCCAAGCTCAACATTGGCGCCCACCGTGGGGCTCGGACAGAAAAACCATGGCACCACAAAAGAGAAAGAGAACCACCACGGGTGCCGGGCACCACCGAAAAAGTAGCCGACCCGAGGCGGCACTCAGGAGCACCTACGCAACGGCGGAGGAGGACCCTCCGCTTGAGAATGAGCAAAGGGAGAGGAGACGAATGGCGAAGATGGAGAAACAAATGAACCCGGGGCGATGCACCCACACGGCTCGGGAGCTGCGCCGCCTGCAAGCATCTTTGCGTAGGCTCCAACAGAAAGAGACAGAGCGGCTGCGCTTACGCAGGAAGTCCTCAAATCACAAAGCAGGCCTCTGCACAAGCAGCCGAGATAAGGCAGCAGATGGCGCCTTGCAGCAGAAATTCAAAAGCATGCAGTTTGCCACTCGGCCTCCGCCAACTCAAATTACCGTTAATTATCCCCTCCATCCCCATACCAAGCTACATCCCCATAAACATTGACCAGAAGCTTCACCCAATCCATTGATTGTCCAGACCCCCCACAGGACCGGAGAGCTTTTGATCCAAAGTCCCTGGGAGGGGGATACAAATTGACACCATGGCCAACCGGATACAAGCCCACCCAGCTCCCAAAGTTTAATGGAAAAACAGACCCACAACAGTTCATAATGAGCTATGAGGCAGCGGTAGCTTCGGCCGGGGCAACGACGCAGTGTTGGCGAAGGCCTTCATAATCGCAATGGAAGGAGATGCCCCGGCATGGTACTCCATGCTCAAGCCCAAAGACGATATATTCATGGGAAAACCCTCTCGTGACAAGATATCGAGAATTTCAAAGGACCGGTCGTGCAATCACTCACCTCCATGGATCTGTTCCAATGCAAGCAAGGTTACAATGAACCACTAAAGGATTATCGGCAAAGGTTCCCGCAAATCGAAGGCGAAGGCCCCGTGACGTCCCGATCAAGTGGCAATAGATGCAGCCATCGAGGGCTTCGCCGGGACCATTCACGGAGGAGTTAGCGCCGAAGAAGCCGAAAACAATGCAGAGCTCTGGAACAATTCGAGATCCGGATCCGATCGCATCGAAGACTATCGGAAAAGACTCAAGAACAAAACATCAAAAGCAGTGACAAAAGGTAACAAGAAGAACCAGCAAAGCGAGAGCAGCAGAACCCAAGCAAGTTCGGGGGGTCAACAGGTTCGACGATGAGTCGACAATGAGCCCACCCAGCAGCGCTCAATCGGGAGCCAGGCCACGGACAACCAAAAGCTGTATCAAGGAAAAGGTCCCCGAAAAATTGGAACAGAGGGCCAAGGAAAAAAGCCATTTGCGCAATACATGGCTTAAGAGAAAGGCCATTACACAAAAGACCGGCCCAATCATCAAACAAGAAAGAGATAAGGCGCTCAAAACCAAGCGTAGACCCAACCCCCCGCGAGTCAACCTCCACCGGGCGAGAGAAATTAACAACGCCTACACTTACACACGCACCGAGCCTCCGCCCATTTCAATCACCACCAGCAAGATCTTGCCCAATTTATCCCTCCCTAACATCAAACCCAGGTGCACCCATTGACTCACGGCAAATGCCTACTACCCCAGCTTTCTTCCAGCATGGAGGCCTTCGCCACCTCGCCTCTACCCCAAAACTACTCCCGGAGTCGAGCATGTCATACTCCACTCGAGGCAACATTTGACCTACGCCGAGGCAGGGCAACCTCAACACACAATAAGACAACCTTGTCAATCAGATATCAACCCAAAACTTGCCACCACCTCCGCAGGACCCCCCAGCGCCCCCATGAAAAATGAGCCAAACTCGAAAAACCAATACAACCCCCATGCCCCTCTACCGTCCATAGGAACCATAATGCCGATTGCGGGGGCTCATCAATAGAGTATGAAACCAAGAAATGAAGAGAGACCACCTCCGCTTGGTAAACAATGTAGCGGTTCAACCCTCGGTCGTTTGGAGAATGGTCGAAGACCCCCATAACTTTTCCAGAAGCAGACCTCAAACTGGAAAGTTACCCACATGTTGATGCAATGGTGATAGAAACCAACATAGCAACATGGGAAATGAAGAGAGTACTGGTAGACACGGGAAGCTCCGCGGACATAATCTTCGCCAACGCGTTCGATAAGATGAATTTCAATAGAAATCAGCTACAGCCATCAGACTCACCACTCATAGGGTTCGGAGGAAGACAGGTACAGGCATTGGGCAAGATAGTCTTGCCGGTGTCCTTCGGACGAAAAAAAGTGCAAGAACGGAGTACATAACCTTCGACATCGTCGATGTCTACTCCCCATACAACGCAATCTTCGGCAGGGATTCACAAACAAGTTCAATGCTTTGGCAATACACATGGGCTACTTGTGCATGAAAATCCCAAAGCCTCCATGGGATCATAACAACATATGGGAGCGAGAAAAGAAGCAAGAAATATAGAAAAGGCCATATACCGTGCCCACAGGAATGTTAACTCCGTGGAAGGAAAACAAACAAAGGTCTAGAGCCACCGCACATGAAAAAAAGAGCAAACAAGCGCCAAAGGCCGAGAAAATCAAGAAGATAAGAATAGACGATGACCTGCACCATTATATATCAATCAAATAGAGATCTAAACTTCGAAAGAAGAGAAAGAGTTGGCGGAGCTCCTCAAAAAAACAAAGAAATCTTCGCTTGGTCAGCAGCGGACCTCCGCGGAGTAGACAGAGACACAATCGAACACGCCCTAGACATCAATCCGAAAATGGAACCAAAGAAACAAATGACGAGAAAAAATGTCGGAAGACGATATTAGCGGCTCAAGCGGAGGTGCAAAGACTACTTGATGCCGAGTAATCGAGAAGTCAAATACACCGACCGGCTAGCAAACGTTGTTCGTCCCAAAAAGACCTCCGCAAAATGAGAATGTGCATAGATTTCACAGATCTCAACAAGGCAACCAGAAAGACAATTATCCCCGCCAAGAATAGACACCTCCGTGGACAAAGCGGCAGGATGTCGAAGATTTTCATTGCCGGATTGCTACTCGGGATATCATCAAATATGGTTGAAAAAAGAAGACGAAGAAAAACCAGGTTTTACAACACCATTCGAACATATTGCTTTGTCGAATGCCGAAGGCTTGAAAAATGCAGGAGCAACCTTCGCCGGAATGACAAGCAAAGTTTTAATCGGGCAACTACGCAAGAACATGATTGCGTATGTTGACGATCTCATAGTCATGAGCAAAAAGAGCAGACCACATCTCCGATTTGCAAGAAACCTTTGTGAACTCAAGAAGTCGGGCCTCGGGTTGAACCCCTAAAAGTGTGTGTTTTTGGAGTCACCAAAGCGAAGGTCCTAGGATACATAGTCAGCTCCGAAGGCGTCAAAGCGAACCCAGAAAAAGACAAAGGCAATTAGAGACATGGCGGAGCCCAAAACAAAAAAAAGAAGTACAAAAGCTAACAGAAGAATAGCGGCCCTCAATAGATTCATTTCAAGTCGGCGAGAAAAAAGTCTCCCATTCTTCCAAGCTCAGGGGAACAGAAACATCAAATGGGGAAAGGAGCAAAGCGGAGGCCTTCGAAATCTCAAGGAATACTTACAAGAACAAATAACAAGAATCGTACGGGCATTTAAGAAAAACCTATACTCCTGTACATCGCAGCATCGAGATCACGCCGTCCAAGCGGGTGGCGCATACAAGAGAAAACGAAAATGACCGCATTATACAGCTCCCAATATATTATGTATCGGAGGCACTCACGGGAGCCGAAGGTCAACTACACGTAAATAGAGAAAATAGCATATGCTCTCGTGATAGCATCCAGAAACTAAAGCACTACTTCCACTGCATAAAAGTGATAGTGCCCACCTCACAACCGCTCGCGGAGGTCCTAAGAAACAAAGAAACATCGCCAAGAATTAGCAAATGGGCAAATGGAGCTATCACGATTCGAATCGACATTTGTCCACGTGACAGCCATAAAATCACAGGTGTTAGCAGATTTTTGTAGCGTAATGGACACCGCCTTACAAGAAACAAGAGCAAACCGATCGGTCGGAGCTATGGACGGTTTACACTAATGGAGCATGGGGCGTAAACGGTGCAGAGCCTCATTTGTGATAATGTCGCCATAGGGAATCACATCATACTTCGCTATCCTGGTTGGAATGCGCTCAAACAAACAATACAGCCAGAATCTGAGGGGCTCATATTAGGGCTCACAAAGGCGAAGGCCTACGGTTGCAAAATTAGTAGAAGTCGGATGCAGGACTCAATGCTAGTAGCGTGGCCAAGTAGAAAAAAGAATGCATGGCAAGAGAGCCGAGCTCGTAAATTACCTAGCAAAGGGTCGGGGCAATGGAACGAAGATTCCAAGGATTCATAGTAAAATTCATACCAAGAGAGCAAAACAACGAAGCGGGCGCCCTAGCAAAGGCAAAGAAGAAACAACCTCCGCATGCCGAAAAACACAATCTACAACGTGGTGCATAAGCCAGCGGCGTAAACAATGAAAACAAGATTCAGATCGCCATGTTGGTAGAAGGCGAAAGACCGAGACAATTAATACTCGACAACCTCAACAACATGAGTTACCCGTAAAACGAAGCGGAGGCCACTAGAACGTAAGCGAGCAAGAAGCTACGCTCATTGATGGCCAACTCTTTCAAGAAAGGGTTGGTTCAGCCAATGCTCAAGTGCATTTCACAAAGCGAAGGTATAGAATTACTCAAGGAAATACACGCAGCATCCGCGGGTCTCACATTGACCGAGGGCACTATCCGCCGAAGGCCATCCGCCAAGGATTCTACCGGCCCACACACATAAAAGATGCACAACAAATCGTCAAGTCATGGCATGCATGCAAAACTTCGCGCCACACACCGAAAAACCCCCTCGGCGAAAAACAAACCGATACCTCCGACCGCCATTACAGAGATGGGGAATTGACATCGCCGGTCCCCCACCGACAAAGACAAGGAGGAAACAAGTTCGCAGTTGTTGCAGTTGAATACTTTACCAGATGGATAGAGGCAAAACCACCGGCAAGAATCACCTCCGATTCCATAATCAAGTTCTCTTGGGAGAACATAATATGTAGATTCGGGTACCAAGAATGGTAACGGTAGACAATGGCAAAAAACAATTTGACTCGCACAAGTTCAGAGATTTACGCTCCCAAATGGGCACAAAGATAGCCTTCAAGTCGGTCCTATCACCCACAATCAAACGGGGCGTGGAAAGAGCAAACGGAATAATATTCTCCGCGATCTCAAAAACTCTATTCAACCTTCGCAAGGGCAAATGGGCGCACTACCTAGAGTTATCTGGTCCCACAACACAACATCTTCAAGGTGCACCGGTATACCCCATTCAAGCTAATGTAACGGAGAAGAAGCAATGCTCCCCGCAGGAGCTGAAACATGAAAGCCTCCGCGTCATGAAGCACAAGATAGCAGAGGGACGAGGATTACGCAAAAGGAAACACTAGAACAAACAAGGCTAGAAGCGGTGGAAAACATTCAAAGTACCAGGCCCCTTGAGACCAAAAAATGGAGAGACAAAAGTCCGCAAAAAAGTACATCCAAGATGGAGATCTCGTACTCAAAAGAAAGCCAAACGCCTCAACGGTGGGGAAGTTGCAAGCAAAGTGGGACGGTCCATTCATCGCAAAAGCAACAACAAGACAAGGGGCCTTCCGTCTCCTCGATGGCGAAGGCAACACCTCCGACCACACTTGGAATGTGGACAACCTACTCAAGTACTATATAAGGCCGCACCCGCAAAATATAAGCGGGTCAGCCACTACTTTACTTTCACGCAAGTAGCATTAGATTTATTACACCACCCCAAAAGTCTCGCACTCTTTTCCTCATTGGGAACTCCTAGCGGAGGTGAGGTTTTTAATGAGGCAAGACTAATGTAAAATCCTCTGAAATATAAAGAGGAAATTTCCCCAACATACAAAGATCATGTCGAAAGTGACTAGCAACGCAGCCACGTATTAAACGAAAGGTAACAAAACGCCGAGAGGACATCTTTAAGGACGTAACGCCGGAGGTTCTATCCTAAAGATGACCTCTAGGACCAACAAAAACGGTCCATAAAATCCTCGAAAAAAGTCCTACCCGGCGTAGGCATCGAGGTGGCACAACGGCACCGTGTCAAAACTAAAAAGCTGAAAAAGACCCGCCCACCTCGTGCATCGCAAGATCACCTCCGCCCAAAGAAAGGAATAAAGGAGGTCACTTGTAAAGTTTTTTTTTTTTTTTTTTTTTTTCTAGAAAAACTTTTGCTATATTATTACATACAAAAATTATACAAGTGCTTGACATTGTGTCTTTGTCAAAGTTACAAACATCTTCAAAGAAAATGGTACAGCGGGTAGCGGAGGAACAAGAAGAAAAACAAGATACTCCATACAAGCATGCTAGGCAACGAGACACATGCCGCTGAAAGCAGCAAAAGGCTCCGCCGTGTACACGCCAAGCTTTAAGCCAAGCATTACACCATCGTGAAGATGGTACAAAGGTAGTACGCATGTACAAAGAAGACGAGGACGGATCACAAACCACCGTAGGGCAACAAACTTCACTCCGCCAAGAAAAAGAAGCCTCCGCCCGCCGACGCATCCTCTCGCATAAACCGGCAGACCGCCATAGGAGACCTTCATCTTAGTAGACCTCCGCAAGCGTGGAACCAAGACAGACCTAAAGATGCTCTAGCGGAGGCCTAACCCGCAGGGTAAGCTGCACAAACCACCAAAGCTCATCGGCAAGAATTAATAGTTACGTACTCGTCTTAGTCCGAGCTTCCGGCCAACGAATAAGAGGACAACTAAATCCGAGTCCTAGACCACCGCTTCTTAACCCTCACACGGTCTCACTTTTTAACTCATCCGTCCCAATCGCTAAACGGACCCATAGTACCAAACACAGCGGGGAAGAAAACGATTGGGTTATATACTAACCCAACCCACCTAACACACCTATCAAAGGACAACTTCAATAAGTCGACTTAGTGACTAAGGCACTATAAAACCAAACCCCGGCCCCCCACTACGACCCATACATTACACTCATTACCATAGAGTACCACCCGACAACAAGAGCTAGAGTACGACATGAGTGCGGATGTAAACCTCCGCCAACTCACACACAAAAAAAAAAAGAAAAGAAGAAACCGTAAGAAATCGTAAACACTTGGGCTTTTGGGCAACAAAGGGGGAGAGACCGCGTAAGAATTGTAACATCCCCCCTGAGTGGAAGTTCCCGCAAAGCAACCGAATGCCGATCCTTGCCGAAGACCCGTGAGGAGGAAAAACAAGAAGTGCTTTCCACACGTGTAGCGGAGGTTTCCTAACAAAGTATTCATTACCCCACGCCAACATCTCGCGCAAATGAAGGGGACAATTGGCGCAAAGAAAGAAATGATTAGCCTACGCCAAATCCACAAGTACAAGAGCGAATAGAACAACCGCGGTATCACGTAACTAAAACAAGCTCGTAAAAGATCCCACAACCTCCGCTTTATTAATAAAAATGACTATTTACATCATGTTACAAGAGCAAAAATAAAGCCTACAGCGACTCAGCGGAGGCCCCTCCCAAGCTACGGAGTTAGTAAACGCCATTCGCTCATCGCCTAAGTCAAATAAAACGTCTTCCCACATGTCATCCACACTAGGGTTGGCGAAGGTGTCCCTCCAAAAACGCCATAGATCCCCGTCAACGTAAACACCATTGCGATAAAAGCAAAGTGGATAAATCCCGCTTGAGGCAGCACCTCTTCAGAACCTCGCGCAGAAATCATTGGTTTGAACAAAACATTAAGCTTTCATTCAAGTAATACACTAATACTTTTTTACAAGCGAGACTCTTATCCGCACAAAAGGCCAAAAAGCCATATAAAATAGAAAACCTAAAAATTCCTCTACACCTCCGCATCCTCATTTGTATGCGATTCTCCATGCGACCGGGAGCGGGTGGCGGAGCATCATTCTCGTTGAACCCCCTCCATGACCTCGTTCCGCGGAGCGAGCCTCCGCCGGTCTTCCACCCTAAGCAAGAAACTCGCCAAACGCCAAAGAAACAAAGGAAACTACCGAGAATAAGACATAACCTTAAGCGCAAGACTCACCTCGAAAAGGGAGGCGAGCAAGAGACGCCGACCCGCCCGCCCGTGGACCGCCGCCTCACTCCTTCATGAACGCGCCCACGAACTTTCGGCGCCTCACAACCAAACTCCGCCAGTTTGACGGATGATGAGTGTCCTTCACCCGGACCGAGCCACATCACCATGCCCCTCCTTGCAAAGGATGCGGGGTGATGTTCGCCGCCGCGCCCGGTAAGCACCAAAGTCGATACCCCCGCAATACCTCGGGAAGTTTGGCGACATTCCTCGCCCGGCCGGCATAGAACACCGGGCGCCCCCGCCCTCCGCAGAAAGGGCGTCACCACCGCACCGACGAGGCATCTCCGCTTAGAAAGGCTCGTCAATAGCCTTCCCGAAGACCTCGTAGACATCGCCCTCTAAAAGTATTTGCATATGGCATCTAATCGAATATTAGACAAAATCACAAAACTAGTACTATGAAAGGAAGCGAGTGAAACAAGAAACACCACTCACTCAAGTCACCCTCAACAAAGAATCGAGGTGAACCTAGGCCAAGATTAGCAAAGCAGCTCCGCCTTCATCTGAATCAAAAAGGAATTAAGCAAATAACAACACACCAAAAGAAGAAGCAAAATAACAAACAAAACATACCCCCAATTCCGGCTTGAGCGGAGGCCGCCCAATCGCAAAAACCTCCAATACCTCCGCCGCTTTTGCGAGCCTTCGCAGCCGAGCTCTCCTCTTCAACACCTTTGCCCTTGAGGCATCATGAATGGCGCGAAGCTCCTCGCATCGGGGGTAAAGTCGGGCTCACACCACCGGCGGCACGAAAAGAGTCGTCACGGTAGAAATGGCCGCTACCTCTTCAACCACCACCCTGCTGTGAAGCATCTGATCAGCCTGGCTCCCCAAGCTCTCCCTCACTTCCGAAAGGCCCGGAGCTGTCACAAGATGTTGGAAAATCGCCCATGGGGTCGGGCATGGCCTTCGACACCTCCGACATGGCCTCGCCGAAGAAAGCCCGGCGACACTCCTTGGCGTGGGGATCTGGAGCCAATTCTCGAGAGGCGGAGGAAACTCCTCCGCCACCAATCAAAGGAAAGGGCGGCGCCCGAAGACCCGGCGGGCGGATCCCCCCATCTTCTCTCCCTCTTTGCCGCCTGCTTCCGGAGCCTGCCCTCCACGTCTTGGGATCCTTCACTAGCTTATGGGCCGGCATCTTCTTCTTTTGGCCTCTTCCTTGGCCGTCGCGGCCCGAAGCCCAGTTGCGGGCGGCGGGGAGGCTGCCCTCCACCTTCTTCTTCTTGGACTTCCCCCCGTGTTAACGGGGAGCTCCTCTTCTGCCGCCCGGCGGCGCCGCAGAATCCTTCCCGCCACCGCCTTCGCTAGCTTGGCGGCTTCTTCATCCTCACGCCTTTAACATCGGGTATCAATTTGCCGGAACCTTGTGGTTACCGTACTCCACCTTCATCTCCTCAAACACGCGATTCGAGACGGGGCATGGTCCCCCGCCTCGAGTCTTCCGAAAGGAGAAATCATTGAGATGGTGCCCAGCAACTCCCCGGCCTCCATCTCCACCCGCGATTACAAAGGCATCGGCACTAACACCCTCCGGGAGACGGCACCGAGCCGGGGAAGGGAACCATCTCCGCTGGCCCCCAAAAACAGGAAGATTAACCTGTTCTATTACCAACGGGTCCTTTGACGCCGCTAGGAGAATACTTGGCGGCGCACATCTCCTCCACCAAGTCGCTCTCTCCGAATAACGACACGCTGAAAGCGAACGCCGCGACACTTTTTCCTCCTTTCGGTCCGCTCTTCATTTGATCGGGCCGGGGACGAGATGTCCACGGAACCGGCCTTGGACGCGAAGGGGTACCGGGACACCTCCTCCCCCAACCATCTTGCTTGTCCTCGCAGACTTGGCGTAGAACCAATAATCCATCCACCCGGGTTCCCACTTGTTCTTCCGGGCGTATGAGATCTCCGCTTTCTCCTCCCCCGATAACGACGAGGGTCAAGGTGCAAAGATCCAAATTGAAGCCTCTTCTCGCCCCATCGCATCTTTCGAGTCTTCGGTTGCTTGTGGAGCTCAAGAAGCGGACGAAGGTGTTCAGATCCACCTCTCCACCATAAGACTCCACCGCCCATGCAAACTTCGACAATGCGAGAAATGCATGGGGAGTGAGTCGATGAATCCGCACCTCGAAGGACTCCAATACCGTGCGCGGAACGAGCAAAGGGGGCGGCGGAGCCCGCAGTGAAGAAATCCCTAAAGACAACGCCCCACCGATCTTTGCGGTTCTCGTAGCTCGCACGCCCCCTTTGAGGGAGCTTCACTTCACGCCAGCCGGCTCCGATGTATCCCTTCTCACGGAGGTCATCAAGCATCACTTGAGTCATCTTCGACGAGACGAGCTCAGAGATAGCGTCGGCCTCCTCGCGAGCCATGAGGTCACCAACGGAGGCTTCGACGCCGGATAGGGTCTCCTCCGATCTTGTGCGCGGGGCGGCGTCTAGCATACAATCCTCAAAGAGGCGAAGGTATTGGCTAGCGCGATATGGCAAGAGCTCCGCGTATGGCCCGTGAGAGCTCACGGCGGGGAAGTTTACCCCTTACGCTGGCGGCTTGGGACACGCGCATGCAACTAAGTGAGCCGTAAGAGCTAGCGGAGGCGACCAAAAAGCGGCGTCAAGCAAGGAGGCAAGAGCGCGTATGAAGGCTAGAGAGGAAAAATCGAAAAGCGATGGCTGGGTGATGTAACACCCGTGTTTTTGCATCATTTTAAAATTCACTAAAAATTTGAACTTTTTATAATTACAACTAAAAACGTGATTTATTTTCCGCTAAACCTAAACCCTGTTTTTAAAAACCGTGCATTTCAAAAATCCCAAAGATATAGAAAAATAGGAAATCTTGTTTGTTGCTTGAGAGCTTTATGGTGACCGACGATGCAAGGTAAGCCCTAGATTTTATTTATGGAAGTATAATATTGCATGAGTAACGATTTACAAATTTATTTAAGAATAATGAATACCGACACACGTGTGTACAAAAATATATATAAATATTTGTATGAGCACAATAAATAATCTTGATCAGTAAAGGTCGAGGGAATGAAATGTGCTTATATAAATATTTATAATAAGTATATGCTACACATGAAGGACAAAAGAGTGTGCACCTATATTTGTGAATATTTATATAAGTGCAATTGGATACATATTTTCATGAATGTAAATCATGGGAATATGCATGTACTTGTATAAATGTTTGCAACATAAATATATATATGTGGCACACATAAAATAAGAGAGAAAGAAAGAAAGGAGAAATAGAGAAAGGAAAGAAGAATGGAAAACCAAACTTTGGGCTCATTCTCTTCCCTTCCCTCTTTCCCCGCCCAAACCCAAGGAGCCCCTCCTCCTTCCTTTCCCCTTCCCTCTGGCGGCCAGGCCGGGCCGACGCGAGGCCCATCGCCCGAGAAACCAAGCAGGCCAGCCCATTCCTTCTTCCCCTCCTCGACAGACGGGCCCCACGCCAGCGTCTTCTTCCTCCTCCCTCCCTCTGGCGCGATGATGACCCAGCGCCCCACGATGCCCACGAGCCCCGATGCCCGCGGTGGCGGCGACGACTTACGCCGCCTCACGTACACCGCCCAAATGGACAAAGGTCGCATGACGCGCGAGGAGCGCCACCATCCGCGCGTCGCCCCTCGCGCGACACCGGAGCCGACCACCGCTCACGCCACCGCCGGCCCTCACGGGAGAGTCGGCGAAATGACAAGACGCCGGCAATGTAGATGACACGGCCGGACACGAAATACCCACATGCGACGGTGAGATCAGTGGAGCCCCTCGAGCACCGAGGCTCGGGTCAAACGACACGGCGCCGCGGGCGACACGAGCATGCCGCCATGACGACCGGCAACCGCCACGGTGAAAAAGACCGGGACGACGCGCCAGCTCGTCGGAGCACGAGGAACTCGTGGAGCGCGACGAGCCCCACAAAATTGCTCTGACCGAAGCCCACGCGTGGTCGTAAAAGGGATGTCGGAAAAATATCGGAGCTCTGCGGAGAAATCATCCCGATGACACCTCGCCCGGCGGCCTATAAATAGGCCTTCCCGCTCTCAATCGAGCTCGCCTCCACCTTTGGTGAGCTCCGCCCGAGCCGAACGCCGCGGTGCTCACCTTTGTTTCCTTCCTCCCCTCCTCATATCGCTAAAACGGATTTTCCCCACTGGCGGATCCCGCCACGCCGCCAGCGCAGGAACGAGAGCCGCCGTCGAATTGGTCGCCGTCGCTGAAATCCGTGGGCCTGGTACGCCTTTCCCATCCCCTCCCTCCGCTTCCCTCACGATCCCCTCTATTATGCCATGTAGCCCCCGCCCGAAGCGTCGCCAGCCGTCGGAACCCGCCGATGTCCGCCGCCACCATGGAAGGGGCCTCGCCTGCCGCCACCAACCACCCAAAGCCAGCTCGGGGGCGCGAGAGGCGTCTCAAGGACCCTCCACGGCGAGCTTTGGGGAGGGACAACATCATTCGGGCGAAATCCCGGCGAAGCGCGCCGCAAAAGTGGCGGACGGGAACGGTTCTGAACGCCGTCTCACGTTGTCGTGACGCCGCCATGGCGTCGACCAATTGCAAGGAGACACGCCATTCCCTCGCTCCACGCCGTCACCTGCAGCTTGGGGCAACCCCGCCACCACGCGGGCGCCGATGTGGCAGCCACCGTGGCGTCCACGTGGACCCACGGGCACCCACGTGTATGTAACCATTCCCTGTGTACGCTTAGTAAATTGCTACGAATACCCAAAGATTTGTACACGGATGTTTATAAGTAGACCTTCCCGTGTCGGAAAAATTCCCGTAAAATTTGTAAATTCATTATTCGATTTATAGAATTTTATCATGTAATTAGTTCCAATAATATTACATGATAAAATTATATTATAATATTACCCTAATGATTTAATTAGGGATTAATATTATAAAATCCATATCTCATGCATACTAACTCCGTTTCGCGTGAAAACGACTTCCATAATTTATCTAAAATCTAGCTCTATGCATCTAACCCATTGCCACCATAATGTTCTATGTTTGTTTTATATGCTCTAGTTCAAGCTAGGTTTATCGCCACAAGTAGATTCGACGACCCGATTAGGAGCTTCCGTCCGGCAAAGCTAGAGACGCTCGACGCCGTGCCGATTCGTAAGAACCTCCCAGGCAAGTCCTTACCCCCTTAATCATGCCTTAATATGATGATATAATGATGATGATAATAATAAATCGGATTAGTAAATAGTGGTGTGAGCCCGATAACGTAGCTATGGAGCTAAGCCGGATGACGTAATCATCCACGTTATCTACGCCATACGCTGTGATCAAGAGAAACATGAGAATGCCTAATGAACCCTAACCAACAAAAAGAGGTGAGTAGTGGTAGTCCGGTAAAGCCTAAATACCACGCCGAATCGCCATGAGGGGTTCCTCGGGAGAGATACTCGCCTCCCTAAGGACCGGTTCATAGACCTTCTACCTAGTATAATATTACGCATGCAGCCACACGCCGCTTATGGGGCGTGGCTTGATTCACACCCCGTTGGGTTGAGGTATAATTGGGATCCAAGGTGGCCGGAGCGGGCAAGCGACCTATTAGGAGCGTATGTGGGGAGAGTGGCCCCATGTCCGGTTGGCGTGGATGCTTTGAGTGGTCTTCCACGGAAGTGTTTGGGCGCTGTGGCGCAGTGCTAGAGGCACATATTGATGATTTGAGATTGAGAGTGGTGTTGACAAGATAGGTTGGGTAATTAGGTATTACCTGTAAAGCCGTGGGTGATTTGGTATCACCATATTGTCTAGGTGATGTGTCATCTTAGGGTGGCGTGTTATCCTTCCAACCCCCGAGAAGTCGTGGTGAAGATTATACCAATATACCTAGGGTAGCACCCAAGCCGGGTACGGATCTCGTTAGGCCCGTAAGCCAAGTCGCGGTGGTAAGGGCAAAGGTGTCTATCGTGTGGGGAAAAGTGTACAACCTCTGCAGAGTTAATTGAATCTATTCGAATAGCCACGTCCTGGAATGGGCAAGTGCTAGGACGAACATCTATGATTAGATATACACTTGATGATGACTAACTTTTGTGGTGTCATGACAGCGGTGATGACATGAGATAAACCGGGGAACTAGCGAGAGCAGTTTTAGAGACTCTGCTAGGGCCCAAATCCTAAATAATTACAACCCCTGTCGGGGACTTTGCCGAGTACGCTTGTACTCACCCCTCTATTTTTACGTATATCGCATATCCGGCTAGGTAAGGTCGCATTTGTCGTAGGAGACCCACGGCGTAGAAGGTTACAAGACGTTGCTTAGGAGAAAGACGTAGAAGTCCGTGAATTCCATCCGCGCTCAAGTTGCACGTGGAACATGGAGTTGTGCCCGCACGGTCCAGCCCTCTAGCGCACCCGCCACGTATAAAACCATCGCTTCCGCGCTTGGCTACTCGATCAATATAATCCGTAGTGGTGTCTTCAACACCGCCGTAGTACATCTATCCTATGTCAATATATGCCGAATAGTTCATCTATAACTGATTTCCATTATCGTGACTCGGTAACGTATTGGTAGCGTGATCCCGGCGCCAATACACGAGATTAAAAGTCCCATTAAAAAGTGGGGCGTGACAGGTGAAGCCTTCACCCGTGGGAGGCCCCTTTATAATACTAGCCCCGACCCTTCGCATCCCAAAATGAACAGCCGCGACCAACGGGCGTAAAAACGGTCACCTCAACATTGGGGCGCGAGCCAATTTGTCCGTTAGATCGCGGGGCGATTCAAATTCTCGCAACGCGAAGGTCCCTCACGGAATCGCCCCAGGGGGAGGGGAGGACCCTCAACACCTCCGCTATATCGCAAACTGTTGAGAGCGAGGGCACGCCTCGCTACGACCATTCGCTCCCAAGGGGGGAACTATTGGGGAGCGTGCCCTAGCGCGACAGGCGGAGGTGTTCGCGACCTCGAAAGAACGCCGCAGAGCCCGGTAATCGACAAAAACCACCGCTTCCATTCTCTGATTTCTGCAGAGGGTACGACGATTTACCTTTCGCCAACAGGGGTGGCGGAGGTGTCGGGCCACGCCGCTCCGCTTTGCTCACGTGACCGGATTCTCCCAAGCATGCAGGGGATAGCGGAGGAAGACACCTCCGCAGCTTTCTTCCGCAGGGGATAGCGGAGGATACCGGCCGCCGCTAACCCCAAGAGAAGCCCGGCGGGACTCGCGGACCGTCCGCGTGGATCAAGGGGACGAAAGGCGGCGTGCTATGTACAAGTACGATACGGGTTGATGTTGTTTGTAGAACCAAAGGAATATGCCCGAATCTAAAGGGCAAGCATGTAATCTTACATCACATGGTATTGTAAAACTATAAATAGGGAGGAGTCCTCCCCTAAGAAGGAGGTTGGTGAATTACATTTATGGAGCGTTGTTGCAATTAATCCCACTCAAAACACTCGATCCTCCCCAAAACCCCCTCAAGGCTCCGCCTGAGCGGAGGTGTCAAACCGTGTTGGGAACCCCAAGCTCAACACCAGACTTGAAATAAAATGAGCTGTAACCAGTGATTTTTCTTTAAAATAAAAAGGGAGAGGGTGTAGCCGCACTGATGATGCATCGTGATGACTTCTATAAGCCAGCGTCCTCCGATCGATCATGCAGCACATGTAGAATAGATTCTTGGGGAGTAATGTGTTTCATCATGTTTTTAAGGTGTGATTAGTTCCTTGCAGTAGCTGTAACATACGTTTGTAGCATAATCCAAGTCAGCATAAACATCTGTCATATATTGGTGTTCCGTTGTTCTGCATATTGTTTCCATCTTGTTTTAGAGTGAGATTCTATTGTTTGAATCCTTTAGGCTTATATATATGCAACCTGGAATGCCTAATATGACGAAATCTGGCGGACTAGCTAATGCAATATTAGAGCTATTTTGATGCATCGTGCAAAATTTACAGTCAGCGGCTATATATATAGTTCATTGTGTTTCATGGATGGCTTTTTAATTTATACACAATATAGTTTGCGCAGTAATTTTAAAATGAATTGGTGGGTCCTTATTAATTTCCTTGTTAGTTCTTCGTTCAATATAAGATGTCTCAGTTTGTAGAAAGGTATGTGAAGCATGAATTTTATTCCAATACAATGATGTAAAAAAAGATGTGTACAAACAGATCCTTATAACAAATATATATAAAAGTAGCATAGTATTCCAAGATGCATCACGGATGACATTCCATCCTAGATTGGTCTGCGAGCATCGCAGCAGTAATCCGATGCTCCGCCCCTACCCAAGCATGGCAATCTTTTTAAGGACGAAATGGGTGTGGGGGCTTTCGGGTCGCTGGCCGTGAGTAGTCTTGACCCTCCAGATGCGCGTAAAGGAGCAGCCGCCTCTGCTGCAGGCACTCGTCGTCCTTCCCCTCCTCACACGCCACGGCCTGCTCCGCCTCTTCTCCTATCATCTGCTCAAGAACACGTACAGCGAGACATCATGGATGATGAGGTCAACCTCATTTAGCGGTCTCTAAGCTAGCCTACCGTACGTCGTCACGATTGTCTGGAGTAATCATGATAAAACTGGATGGAATTGCAGATTTAGATGTTTTCCCTCGGCCTCTCACCTCAGAGATAGAGAGCTCGCCGCCATCGCCCTCCGCCTCAGCTTTTTGAATCATCAGGCCATCAGCTGTTGCGGCGCCGTGACACCATTACCTGCTGCCACTACTACAAAAGGGGACTAAGAGAGCCTGGGTTTTACATTAGGGGCGGCTCATAATTTGAACCGCCCCTAATGTATGCGAAATTCCTGGGTAGAAGCAAACCGCCCCTATCGTTGACACATTAGGGGCGGCTCGTAACAAAACCGCCCCTACTTGGCACATTAGGGGCGGCTCATGTTACGAGCCCACCCCTAATGTTACCCCGACACATTAGGGCGGTTATATTTCAGCCACCCCTAATGTCTCCTCAAATCAGGGGCGGTTATATTTCAGTCACCCCTAATGTAACCTCAAATCGAGGGCGGTTATATATAGAGCCACCCCTAATGTGTTTTGTCAAACTTGGTCAAACGAAGCACTAAATGACCTCAAATCGAAAAACTTTGAATACAAAAAGTTGTATATATAGAGTGTAGATCTTGAGGAGCTACACAAAAGTTGGTGTTCGTGACTTTTGAAAAAGAGGAGATCTAGGGCTCCAAAAAAGCGCCTTTTTAGTTTGAATTGGAAAAGTCATACTTGGTCAAACGAGGTGAAACGAAGCACTAAATGACCTTAAATCGAAAAACTTTGAATACAAACATGTTAGAGCTCATCGAGATCAACATTAGTTATATGGGTCATTTTGGCTTTTAAGAAAGTGTTAGTAAACACTAGAAGAAGTCGCTACGTAATTAAAATAATCGAGAAAATTACCAAACAATTACAGAAAAATTTTAAACTTGGCGGTGCCTTTGCACATGCCATGTAGATGCCTCGTAAAAAAGTTTGAGGCCGATAGCACACCGCAAAGCACACAGCCACACAACCATGAGAAATCTAAGTGTAAGGATAGAGTTCGGTAAAAGGTTCCGTATACCACTATGAAGCACTATGTCCAAACTTCCTCAAATTTTTTTTTGTGGTCATTTACACCCAAAATATGGCCCCACGCAAAAATCCTAGGTTTTTTAGTCATTTTTGAAATTACCGTATTTTTTTCTACGTGCCGCTTTGCGACCAAATATGGTGAATTACACTTTGAAAACACAATAATTTCAAGACCGCCTCCACAAGTTTTGCCTCCTAGGACACAAGAGACCTTGGCGGCAAAGTTTGGCACCATTTCAGGTCTTTTTGGGGTGGTCATAGTTCAACGTATAATTACCGGGAGAAGTCGCCGCAAGAATTAAAATAATCGAGAAAAATTACCATACAATTTCAGAAAATTCTCAAACTTGGCGGTGCCTTCACACATGCCATGCACGCCTTAGAAAAAGTTTGAGGCCGATAGCATACTTGCAAAGCGCCAGCCACACAACCATGAGAAACCTAAGTGTAAGGATAGGGTTCTGAAAGGTTCCGTATACCACTATGAAGCATGTCTGCTCCGCCTATGTCCAAACTTCCTCAAAATTTTTTTGTGGTCATTTACACCAAAAAATATGGCCCCACGCAAAAACCCTAGGTTTTTTTAGTCATTTTTGAAATTACCGCATTTTTTCTACATGCCGCTTTGCGACCAAATATGGTGAATTACACTTTGAAAACACAATAATTTCAAGACCGCCTCCACAAGTTTTGCCTCCTAGGGCACAAGAGACCTTATGCAAAAGTTTGGCACCGTTTCGTGTCTTTTGGGGCGGTCGTAGTTCAACGTATAATTAAAACACGTCTTTGGAGATCTATTAGTAGAAGTAGTGCTCTTATGCTTAGATTCTTTATTTAGTACTCCTATCTAAATGCTCTTATGCCTTCGATTCTATTACACTACTGAAAAAAATGGCTTAGTTCTGTGTGTGTGTTTAATTTTTGTGTGCGTTTTTTTCAAAACGCATAGAAAAAATACAATTTTTCCTGAGTGTTTTTAGAAATACGCACACAAAACCAAAAACACACAGAAAAAATGATAAGATTTTTGTGGCAGGTAGCATAATGGTAGCAGTCTAGGATGCATATTAATTCCCCATACATAGTCATGGATGTTGCCATAGAAGAAAGGTATTGAGTTGTCCCCACTTCGCTAAATAAAAACGATAATTTCTTGGAATACTAGTTATTTTCTTGTTGTCTAAAATATGTCTTTGCTTAACAGGGAGAGATGGAGTGCATGGTGAAGTAGTTTGATATCTTTCTCCATATCCATGTTTGTAAATTCATTGTAGTATTCAAGTTGAACATGTAAATGACTAGTATGGAGACTTTGTATAAATGAACATTTGAAGTTCAACTTGTATGAAACTTGTGACTTTGTGTGGATTATATATGTTTATTTGAAGTATGGAGACATTATGTGAATTATTAATTGAATCTGTGAATTATATATTTATATTTTTTGGTGTGAAATTCAACACTAGGGGCGGTTTTAGATAAACCGCCTTACAGTTATAGAGACATTAGGGGCGGTTTGTGATGAGCAGAACCGCCCCGTTATATCCACATTAGGGGCGGCTCAAACAGGGAGCCGCCCCTAATGTTGAGACATTAGGGGCGGTTTTTCCAACCGCCCCTAATGTTTAGGGGCGGCTGGAAAACCGCCCCCTAATGTCCATCTAAAACCGCCCCTGATGTTGACTTCTGTAGTAGTGTGCATGAATGAAGATCAAGATCGCCAGAGCAGCTAACTAAGATGCCAGCTGGTGCGATTGAGGTATGCACGACGTACGTACCTTGGTGAGGCGCTAGAGGATGAACGCCACCAGGCTGCTGCAGGGGCAGCAGGCGAGCCGCTGCCATGGAACGGGACATGCAGAGGAGGAGGAGCAGAGCAAGAGCCGTGAGTGGCCAAGAGGTGATGCAGCGTCTCATGTTTTGTGGCCAGCGCCTTTGGCAGCGAGGAGCCGAGGATGCCTGTTGAGTTGAGTTCAGTTTAGTTGAGTTGTGATCAGCAGCGCCACTGAGAGGTGCTCTATTTACAAAGGTACAGCTGTTTGGTGCTAGTACAGTAGACGACCATGGAGGCGAGCAAAAGCACATGGGCAGCGGGGAGGGGCTGGCAGCCTGGCACCGCCTCACCGGTACACCGCATATGGAGGTGTGCCCTTGCATGGGATTTTTTATATATTTTAACCCTTTTCAATAAATATTTTAAAATTAAAAAAAGAATTGCATCACATACCCCTTTGAGTCGCACCAGCCCCTTTGGCGCAACCAAATACCAAGTTATTTGGTCGTGCCACATCGCGTTAACACGGCAAGATATGACACATTCGAAAAAAGCTTGTCACGCCACATGCGTTAGTGTGAATTTTCAAAAAAATCATAACTTTCCGATATGACGTTAGATGAAAATGATTTTTATATGAAAATTATAGCTTTTGGAGAGATCTACCACGTTCTAGTTTCATTTGACGACGTTTAGATGGTCAAAAAATTATATAAAAGTTAAGCACCACAATAATAGTTTACCTCTATTTGTCGCAAGAAAAAATTAATGTATTTTTCATATGTTGTCAAATGGAGACATTTTTATACCAAAATTGTAGCACTCAAAGAGTTCTACATGATTGTAGTTTTGAGTATTTACCCATGTTTTAAATAGTGGGCTATGAAAAAAATAGCGCCGGGCTTTTCTCGGCGCTATTGGATGCTATAGCGCCGCTATAGCCGCGCTATAGTGGCAGCTACGCCGCTAGTAGTGCCGGTAAAGCTGCTTTGCCGCTACAGGCGTGAATAGTGGCGCCATAGCGAGAATAGAGGCGCTATTTAGAACGTGGGTCATGTTGCTGGCTCTCGGCAAAACGTAAGGTTTGTCGAGTGTCAAACCCCCCACACTCAAAGAAAGTAATATTTTTTTGTTTCGACCTCCAAAATTGTTTTCTCTAGTCCTCTTACAGTGCTTGGTACTGCGTGTTCAAATTTTGTACATTTTCCGGGATATTTGTTATATTTTTTGAATTTATTTCATTTAATTGAACTTTTTTGGGAGACAAAGCTAGTTTGAACTACAGGTGTATCGAATGTTGCAGTTATTTGAAAGCAAAATGATATTCATGTTCATGAGTGCAATGTGATGCCGTATTCAGGAATAGAATAAAAATTTTGAACATCATGTTCACGAGACATGACCACATACTTGGGGCGAATTGTTTTAAAATTCTATAAAAGGAAATGAAGTCTACAACTCATGAAACTTGTTAGTATTGCATGATTTCATATGGGGAGGTTTTGATAAAAATTTGACAAGGTTTCACGCAAGTTGTCACGTGTGATGCTTCAAATGTTAATCATTCTCAACTTTCTAAAATTCTATAGAGATTCTACATTTTGTAAGCATCCTACATTTCAGGTTCCGCAAAACCTTATCAATTTTTATCACGACCTCCAGTATATCATGACACATCTACAAGTTTAATGATTTTCGGACTTTATTTCCTTTTTATAGAGTTTAAAAACTATTCACCCACAAGTGAATTGTCATCGCTGACGGTGGATAGCTTCAATTTTTTAAGGATAAATAAACATGAGATATGATCCAAAGAGAATAAGAACACTACCTGATAGGGTTTGTACTAATGATTTTCAGGAGTTATCTCAATTTTTTATGTCTATAAGAATAACCAGAAAATATCAAGAGATGGCTACATACAAATGAATATTTCGAATCATGATGGCTAGAACAGAAAAAGAAAGATCTAGAAGACCTTATAAGAAGCCACAATGAAGGTAGGGCCCACCTAGCATGGAGCCATGGTGGCTGCCCTCCCCTATTGTCACCACGTGTCCTTATTCTAGAAGCTTCCTCGAACCACCTTTGAGATTGCATCACCATCATCCAATGAAGTCGGTTTGATCCAACGACCATGATACATCACTCAAGGCTATATAAGCAAGGGCAGACCACCCTCTAAAACCCTAATTCAGTACATATCATTATATAAATTTTAGAGATCAAGTTATCTAGAGCCACAAACCCTAATTCTTTAGAGTAGTTCTAGTTCTAGAGTAATTAGCTAAATAGTAGTAGATTAGAAGGAGATCAAGTCTAAGAAGGCTTGACTACAGATTTTGCTAAGAGTATTCTCTAGGTATATTTATATACTTTGTTATCTCATACTCAAGTTTGCTTATGACATTGAGCTTTATCTTTATTATATTATTGATTTCAATGTTTATTGTTTACTTTAATATGTCTAGTAGAGTTTGTTATTTGTTATGGATGTCATACTTAGGTTTATTTGTATAGACCTTATTTTATAATGTGTGAGATAGGTGCTATAACTTATGTAAGAATGGTGCTTAGATATGTTATATATGCAAATGTCCTCTATTAGATCGTAGGGGTTACATCACTATTGAGTCCTCTCTGTAATCCTCCTCCAATCCGCATATAGTGAACGGTAGAACGTGTTTTAAGGTCGAAGGTGAAGATATTATTATTAGAACCTTGTTAGTTGATGTTTCATAAGTATGATACGAAGTAATAATGCTAACTATGATACCTAGATGTTTACACTAATTAGAGTAAACCATAACTTGTAGTTATAATTACATATATGTTTTCCTAGACTAGAATACTTTATTGACTATCTTATCATTATGATGCTTGATCAATGTGCTTATCATTATATATATATCTTTATATTTATCATTATCTTATTGTGAATTATCTCTGTTATTGAGTAGAAACTTATTCATTATTGGTTCATTATTAATTCATAATTACCAATATTATGCATTTCAGTTATGACTAGATCTTTCTAGTGGTAAAATATAAATGACAACCTGGTAATACTCTAGATAAAATGCTACAATTGGTATAATTCTCTGTCCTTTTGCAGAACCTTTGTTATTTATTTATTTATTTATTTATATATATTATTTCTGCCTAGTCTTACATAATAATATTGCCATGTATATATTGCTAGTTTCATAGTTAGGGATGACAACCTAATCTTATAACTAGAAGTATAGATGATTGAATAATGATTAGTTTATCAGTGGCAAAGTAATTTAAATACCAACGTTGTTTGGTGTCGTTGCTATTTAGATTGTGCTAAGCAGTGTCAACAGTCGTGTTTTTGTGAACAAGATGTTTGAAATTTCAGGTCTATCCCTAGATATGGCCTCACATAAGACTCAATAACACCTAATATCAATTTTCCATTCATTTTTTTCTTTATTCGAATGACTTGCAATTTTCCATTCATTTTTTTCTTTATTCGCATGACGGTGACCTCCTCGCCGCCTTCGGTCGCCCAAGCAGATCGCACACCCTGTGGTGATACCTCCGCACTCGCCGTCGCACCCTACTGCCGCGTGGCGTGAAAGGCTTGCTTCTCCAACGCGGGCGAGCGCCGCCGCCGGACGCGGGACGAAGACTTCACCTGCCGCCTTCGCCGCCTGCACCGCCGTGCGCTTCTTGTCGGAAACGAGCTATCAAATCTTGGAAGTCAGGCCCTATCGCCCATGCTGGGAGATTTATTGGTATCACACGGGTGATGTGGCTCTGAGCGATCTCCTCGCTTATGGTTACGTCATCGTCGCCGCCCGTCGCCCTCGCCTCGTCGTGCAATTCTGCTTCCTCTTGTTCTTGGAAATGGCGCTGCTCGGATGGGGATGTAGGCTGAAGAATCCCGAGCAAAGAGGCATCTGCGGACTGTGCCACGCCATTGTCAATGGCGAAGGTCAGGGAGCGCTCCATGGCTTCGTCGTCACCGGCCAGAAGGACAGACGGATGATCTGGATGGATGGAGATGGAAGCGTTCGATTGGTGAATTATGCAGATATATATCCTGTCCTGTATTTTAAACGGGGGCCGCGTGCGTATATATAGTCGGTGTGTGCCAAAATTAGTAGTGCCACTCGGACTCGGTTAGCGTGTTTGGATGAGTGAAACGCCGGCATCAACTTGGAATCACAAAAATAGCTACGTTTCTATTCGCTTTTCTTCAGTAGAAAACTCGAATCGGCTATCCTCAACTTTTACGGTGATTCAATTCTTTTCCTCTCTTTTAGGCTATTGATTGTATTTCTTTCAATAATAAACCAACCTTTTTTAGTGCACAGTAAGCTAAACTGGATTGTACTCAAGTCCAGAATTTTTTGAAGCATATTTTTACATGATTTTTAGAGAAAAAAATATATATTGCTACGAATCACATGATCCAGGTGTTGAAAAGTGATACTAAATCATCATTTTAAACGTCTCTTAAGAAAATCTGGATCTGAAACGTTTCTAGAACCCTAACAACAAATTAAAAGCACCCTAAGTCCAACTTCTACAACAAATTACTCCAGTTACATATGAGCTAAACCTTCTAGCGGGGACCCGATACACAATGCCTTTGATTTCAGTATGCTTAAACCGCACCGAGGAGAGATACCTTCTGAAATACCAGAACTACCCCGCATACATGAAGGTACACCAGTTCCTGAACCTGAGGTTATGCTCAAATCAAGAGTCCGACAAGGTCAGCTTCGTGTGCTTATTAAATGGAAGAACAGAACAGCAGCAGGTGCTTCTTGGGAAGATGCGGAATTACATCTATCCGACTTCCAGCTCGAGGACGAGCTGAATCTCCAGCCGGGGAGAGATGTCACACTACTACTACAGGATTGATTTTACGTGGTGTTCTGATTTTATTTTCCGTGGCGGGCATTTGAGAAACCGCCACGAAAATAGGTGGCCTGGCACCCTCCGGCCCAGAAAAACCGCCATAGTTAATCAATTAACCGTGGCGGGCATTGTAAAATAACCGCCACGGTTAATCCTTATTAACCGTGGCGGGCATTGTAAAATAACCGCCACGGTAAATCAATTAACCGTGGCGGGCATTGTAAAAAAAACCGCCACCGTAAATGAGGTACAGCCCAACAAGCCAACCCTAGCAAGCAGGCCCATTGTGGCTCGATTTACACTTCCTAGTATATAATAGCAGAGCAAACCCTAATATCTCCCACTCCTCGGCAGCCCCTCACTCTCCACCTCTCTCTCTCTCAACTTTCTCCAACACAAAGACCGAGACCGGGGCGGCGCTCTCTCTCTCTCAACTTTCTCCACCACTGGGCGCGGCCACCTCTCTCCCTCTCAACTTTCTTCACCCCGGGCGAGAGAGGTCCCGGCGACCCCGGCGCGGCGCGAGGCGCATCGGCTCCCCGCGGAGGCACGGCGCGAGGGCGAGCTCGGCGGCGCCGGGCGTGGCGCGAGGGCGGAGGCCCGCTCGGCGCCGGACACAGCCCAGAGGGCGGAGGCCCGCCGGCTCGCCGCGCTCAGCGCTGAGGCAGAGGTCCAGTCTCATGGCGGCGCCATGGAGGGTGGAGGCCCAGCTTCGGCGCGACAACGCCATGGCGGCGGCGCCGGGCGGCGCTCGCATGTCGCCGGCGCTGGATGGAGGGGGCCTGAAGCTCGCCGTCGCTGCAGATCCAAGCGGAGGGCCGGCTGGGCTGCTCGGTAGTGGTTCCTCGGCGGCAGCCGGATCCCGCCCCCGGCGGTGGTGGCTCAGATCCGGGGCCCATTTGGGCCTCGGATCCGGGTTTTTCTTTTTTTTTTTTATTTTATTTACCATGGCGGGCATTGTAACGGAGACCGCCACGGTTAATCCCTATTTTCCGTGGCGGGCATTGTTAAATACCGCCACGGTTAATCGCTCGATTAACCGTGACCCTTAGCCGCGTGGCGGTTTTAATGTCCGCCACGTAAAATCAAAAAGTCCGCCACGGAAAATCATTTCAGTAGTATTGTCACACTTTCGACCAACGATTCACCCCCGATAAGCGCGGTGGCTGAATATTTAATTATTAAATAGCTTTTATTAGTAATTTTATTTAGTTAGATTAAAGTGAGCTTGAAAAAGACTAATGGGTCTGCCCCGTTAGCAATTGTAAACCTCTCATATAAATATGGGGGCAATTGTTTTGAGTCAATCAATGAAGAATAATTTAGGGTTAATTCCCTCATCTTCCTGCCCTCACCCGCCACCGCCCTCACGCCAGCGCGTCGCCGCCGCCACCCGCCGCTAGCAGCCAGCGCCACCGTCATCCTACACTATGTCACGCCTCCATCATCCCCTCGCTTGACTGGGAGAACCGCTTGTGACATATACATTCTGGGTAACATGTTCTACTCAGGGCACAATAATCGGATGACATGTAACTCTGTGTGCTGGAGAGATTGCTTCAAGTACTAGTGAAAAAGTTTGTTTTCCTTGACAACAATGTTTCATCTTTCGTTTATGACGAACAGCTATAATATAGTTTGATTTGTTATATGTTAATCGGTGGATCTGCTATGGAAAATTTATTCTTCCTTAGCTTGTTGTGTTGTACTACACAAGCTATGTGTGGCATTTTGATGGAAATATATAGCATTAATCGGTTGTATAACCCTAGTGTTTGTAAGTTTGATACATGAAAAATCTTAGTCGACTGTTTTAGCAATAGAGGTGGCAGCGGCATAGGGGCACCCGGGTGATGGGGCACGGAGGTGTGTCGACAGCTGGAGCAAGAGGTTAAAATGGGGATGGACTATTGTGTGGATTAAAGTACTGTGGCGTGTTTTATGTCTGGATATGGAACCCACGGTATCCAGTAACGCGTGTCTACAATTTTTCTCGCTTGATCTGCACTCGGGGCCAGGAGGAATGGTGTCTATTTGGGTTAAGTTGTTAGTGTTATAAAACATGTCGTCAGCGGTTATGACCTTTCCCTCTCCGTCTCTCATGATCACGTAGTAGATGAAAGAAGTAGAACAAGTAGACACAAGATAGGAGACTATTCTTTATTCATCTGAATATTGGTAATTACAACATAGAGCTCCCACATATATATAGTTCTGCCAAGGTCTAAGAGTTTCGGTAAGAGCCCACATAATGAACGGATTGGGGATTAGGATTCCTCCTTCTCCTTTCCTTCTAGGACAGAGTCCGTGTGTTTTACAACACTCCCCTTGGGCGATTACCACGATATGCATATGCCTCATCAAAAACTCCATCCGAAAACCCAGTGGGAAAAAAACGGTTCTTGGAGAAAAGAGTACATCACATTCGTTAATTGCATTGCACATGTTGTCTCATTAAAAACCTTATGTGAGAAACCTTCAAGTAAAAACTCACGTAGGGAAAAAAGAGTACAACATTTAACCTTCTTGGTCATATATTATTCAGGATATTCTATTCTTCATGAATAGATATTGATCTTCATAATCTATGCATAAACTTCAGTGTTTTAGCAAATATGATCTACTTGATCTTTATAATTCTAGTGGTTTACCTTAAAGGCAGATTCAATAAAATATGCTCCCCCTCATAAAGTCAAACTTTGAACTTCATTGTTGAAAGCACACTTTTTCATAAATGTGTGTAAATAAAAGTTGGCTCATAATTCTTCTATGAATTATATGGGAGCAATATGCTTCATGCATAATGACCACCAATTAGCTGTGCAAAAACAAATAAATATTATTCTTCAAAGAAATAGATCCTTTCAGAGAATTATGGGGGTAAATAAATTAATATTCAATATCTTCAAGATAGTGTATCAAACTTATACTAGAGTTTGAATACTTATAATTAATCCTTAGTGGATTTTCAAATTGTATTTTATAAATCTTCGAGATTTTGATTGTACAAATCCAGCCTTGTATTTGGCATTTAGGGGATAATTCATTGCCAAAACCATCATTATTCTCATACCTTCTATGGTATTCTTAGAGGATATCATTAACTTCATGCTGGCTTTTCATACACTTTCTAAGTGTTTTGATGACACCTTCACGGTATTTAAGATTCCTCATTTTCTTTCTCTCGGGTCTATATTCACTTCAGGGGGATGAATGGTGTTTATTCAAAATTGACCGGTAAATCCTTCATGGATTAATTCCTTCAAGGATGTACATTCATTCTTTGTGAATTAACAATTCTCTTCTATGAGATACATTCTCTCTTGCATCGAGATGAGTGATATACACAATGACATAGCATTATTCACTGTAAAATCATTCAATGACTGCAATCCTTCTAGGACATGCTCTTCTTGAGACTTGAATATTCATTCGGGAATATATATACCTTAGACTTTAATACTTAGTATGAGATTTCTACAAGTTGTGATTTATATTCTTCGAATTATATCGATTTTCATAATCCACTATTAACTGCATATTCGATATTCATTCGTTTCATTTGCCGTAGATATAGCAGAACTTTCATTTCTTCTTAACAGAGATTCAACCTCAATTGCTTTTTTTTTTCTTCATTGACCATATAATCGCTATAGGCGATTTTGCCATGGACTTTGTTTCCGGATCCAAAATTCCATAAGAGAAACATTTACAATTAAAGAGGTAGTGTTGTCGACAATTATTTTCTCCCACTACTCTCACAATGTGAGAATATTCTATCTCTATCATTTCCCAAACAAGAGATGCTATATTGTTCTGCATACCCAACACTAGTGAGGTGCGCGCTTATTGTGTTGATGTCATCTTCATGATGATCCTCTTCATGAGGTGCTTAACCTTCTTCGTGAGGCGTTCTTTCACGAGAATGGAGGAGTTCCATTTCTTTTCTATTTAACGTGTATACACTAAACTAGAACCCACAGGCGTCCCTGTAGATTTTAGATTGATAGTATATAACATTTAGTTTACACTAGTAAACATAACTTCTGGTTTATAACTTCAAGTTACTCCTCTCATTTTAAAATATCCGCATATGCTCGCCTTCAGGCTTCACAAGAGCATTAGTCAAACTATTGTATGACTTAGTGTGTGATACTATTCCCCGCTTCAAGCTTCAAGGAATATTTTCTCTTAAGATCATTTTCCATCTATAGAAATAATATTTGGCATTCAAAATATATGCTTGCTCTCCCCTAATGCCAATATTAGATCATTAATAGCATACTTCAAAATATATCCCCTATCATGGGCTTAATTCAAATTCATATATCTCCAACTACAAGTGGAGATCCATTTACGTATGCTATGATTAAATTTTATGGGAAATATTCACACACATATTTCAACATGGGGGTTATTATTCATTATGCAGCGAGCTAGAATACTTAATGTGCACTTAAGAATGTTCAGTATTCCAATAAATTTAGGATGTCCTCCCCTAATATGCACATAACATAGTTTACAAAAAAAAAAACTATTTATCTAGCTTCCTAATTGTATAGCCAAAAACATTGATCCTTGTACTCATACATTAAAAAAAAATGGATCATACACTTCAAATTTATTAAATATGCAACATTCAAATTCACATGGAATTTTCTTCTAGAATTTTCTAATTGCCATTAATGCAAAAAATCCCTTGATGCCTTTTCTTCATAATAAATCCCAAATCATCATAATTGTGCTATCTAATATCTTAGTTCCACAACTATTCATCCCATCAAATGGGTTAGACTCCATTGAGTAAAAATTTTATAAACTCACTCCCCGATCTTAGGGTCGCTCGGCCCTAGACCAATCTTTTGCTTATGCATACGAAGCATTGAAAGCAAATCATTTCTTAATTCAACGGGAACCATATAGACATAGCATGCTAGCTAGCCAATTTAATTATGAGGGAAGAGCAAAGGTAGCTATTAGCTACAACTATAGCTGCTATGCTAATATTCATGCAAGAGTAGATATAGTTGCAGCTCAATGAGATACACATGCAAGTGTAATGTGGAATATTAGTATTCAGTCTAACATTATGGATAATAACAAAATGCAGAGCTACGAGCTTACATGCAATTAGAGCAAGAGAGAAAGTTAACTCGGCCTAAGGGACTCATGAAACTTCAAGTCTCAATACATGCACTTCAAGATCGACTTAGGACGGCTATGCCTATATATTATCCACATCTTCTTATGCCTTTACCAAAAAATCCTCCCCTTTTCATGCCATAATTACTTCAAGTAGCGATTTGCTTTCGTGTATTATCTATGAATAGTCACTTTTAATGCTTCATAGAATCTAATCATACTTCTAGTATTCATTGATTATGGCATGTAATTTCACATATCCAATGTACTATTCAGTGTACAACAATAGACTTAGGGTAGGATACAACTTTTAGTTCATGGACTAAAATATTAAATACTTACGATTTGGCTAAATCGATCCTTCCAAGATCAATTAATATGCCAGCTTTAGTCCAATTATTCATGTGCTTTTTAGAAAATTCAGTTTTCCATCTACCTACATGGTAGTGATGCACAAAGAACTATAACCTTCATGGTTAATTGAGGCTTCTTTTGTGGATAAATTAATGCAAAAAATTATTTTGATAGGCAATTGGTAATTGTTTATATGTGAAACATATAAAACTAATTTATTCCATGAGAAGTTTTGCACATTTTACTTCAAGTAATAACAAGAATTGCAACTAAGAATATTGAATATTTCATATTAGTCTTCAAGCTAACAATTTAACCATTAACCACTTAATTCAACAAAAATTAAAACTTAATGCACCACCACCACTACTATCAATACTTCGATATAAACTTCAAACATAATAAGCACATGATTTAAGTTCTTCTTCAAGAGAAACTTTATATGTTTCAATACATTCTTGCATGTCTTAACTTCTATACTTGACAAGCGGTAGCTTCATGCTTTATATTCAATATTTATGATATGTAGTCACACGCCTTCAAGCAAAGTAACATATGCAAGCCACATATTCAAAATTATTGCAACTTAATATCCTTGTTTATAAACTGTCTAAAAAATTCTAACTCAATTTTCATGAGTAGTTTCTGATGGTAAATTCAAATACTTCAAGTATTACATTGCTCTTTTGATATTCTTATACACAAGAGACACTTCTTCAAGAATATAGTTTGATAAAATCTTATTTACCATCTTGTCTTCTAGACATTTACAAAGCTTCAAGCTATTGTTTATAGAGCAAATTAAGCATAGAAGCTTCAAAATTGACTTTCAATGCAATATGATATTCTATAATCATAATTTGGGATTTTACTCATGCATTGAGTCCCGCAATGTATTTGTTACTTCTATCGGCCATATATATACTCATTTCGTAGAGTAATTAGGAAATACTTATGCTAAGTTTACTACACTTCAATGGTAGCAAAATATCCTACATGGATTTAATAATGACTGTAAATAAATACTTTTACTTTGAGTAATTTTAGGATATTACTTCTTCTTTTAAGGCATGCATATTAACATAACTTGGATCATGTGCATATAAGTTTACTACATGTAAACCAGTAGCAAGGTGCAAAAAGATATAGTGGATGATTACTCAAAATATTCTTAGAAGCATCCTAGCATTTTTCGTGATTATGGAATATGCAAATTTTCAGAATTTATACCAAGCATTCATTCAACCCAAATTCATATGCTAGGAAAAAAAAAAAACAAATACGAGCCTCTCAATGGTGACAAGTCTAAGGTCTGCAGGATTTAAAGAGCCCATACGCCTAAAACCATGTTGTTATGAATAAAGGCATAAACCCTTAATCGATGCAATTCTAATTACTTGTTCTACTTCTTTATTCATCTGAATATTGGTAATTACAACATAGAGCTCCCACATATATATAGTTCTGCCAAGGTCTAAGAGTTTCGGTAAGAGCCCACATACGAACGGACTGGGATTAGAATTCCTCCTTCTCCTTTCCTTCTAGGACAGAGTCCGTGTGTTTTTTTAACAGTTAGGATCACAAAAAC